>JAQPPZ010002050.1:686555-1373110 GCA_028583015.1 Wollemia nobilis
CATCGAGCACAACACTCAAGAAGATAACCCTATCATACTGTTAGAGAGGCGGATAGTGTGCTCAAGTGTATGCGTGAATTCCTCATTGAGTAGTGGACTAAAATATTGGTCCAAGCATTATTGTTCATCATTGCGATATAATAGAGGGCTATGGATAGTGCATAGACTTTTTACTAGTACCCTATTTATATTGAATGTTTAAACTAAAATCCAAAAATCCTACCATTCAAATTGAACATACTAAGGAGACTAGACTATCACAAAATTAACTAAATTAAAACAAAAAAAGAATTGGTGGTGAAATTAATAATCAAGACAAGGTTTGTTAGTAATAGTCGGGTATCCTTTTAGCCATGACTATAGTTGATAACAATTAAGATAGAGTTTGACCATGCAGTTGTTAGTTACATAGTCAGTAACAATCAAGACAAATTTTGATCGTGAAATTATCAATTATAGTCGAGAATCATAATAGTTAGGGCAATTGTCAGTAAAAGTCTATCAAGACATTCATCAAAATAGTAATTTATAGAGTAAGACATAATAGTTGTCAGCACCTGATACTCTAGAGCTTGTTAAGGGGGTTGTTGGACAAAAGTCATTTTTTTGAGTGAACCAAGACTTCAAGAGAAAATAAGATGACATTTGAAGACAACACTTGACTAAAAAAAATAGACATCATTATGAGATATAGCCCATTGTATTCATCTTTTCAAGCTGATTGTTTTTATATATAGCACCAAAACATTTTTTTTGACCCATTACTAAAAATAGTAACTCTTGGAACAACACTTCTATTTTTTGTAAGTTAGTTGGGGTGGTCCAAATCACACTTATATGTCTAGAGGGAGTAGAGGATCAATGAAGGAGTTGAAACAAAGCCACTATATGGAACAATTAAATCAAACACTTAGTAACCTACATAGCCAAATGTCTTACATTAGGCAAGAAGTTAAATAGATGAAACACATGTAGATTATAAAAACTAACCAAGTGAAAATAGTGATTGAAAAAATATTCTTAGAAGTTGAAGAGCATTTAAAGGAAGGCCCAAAAGTATTCTAGCATATTGACATTGAAGGATTGGGTGGTAGTTAATGCAATAAAGAGAAAGAAACTCGTCATTCTATTTTTGACACAAATACCTCGTTAAAGATGCCCAAATTAGATTTTTTCAAGTTTAATGGAAAGGATGTTAATGGTTGGTTGTGTCAGGTAGATCAATTCTTCAAACTCCATAATGTTCCTCGATATTGGTGGATCATCAAGGCATATTTTAACTTCGAATCTAAGGCCCTACATTGGTATCAATGGTTACATAATATGGCTCCTGAACCTTCTTGGGAAGACTTTGAATCCTAATAATCCCTTATTTTGATCCTAGTGATTATTAGGACTTTCAAGGAGCCTTAACCAAATTGAAAAAAACCTTTATTGTCTAGGAATATCAAACTCAATTTGAGAAATTGGCTAATAGGACAAAAGGTTGAGTGAATTATTTTTTTAGAGTTGTTTTATCAATGGGTTGAAAGATGATATCAAGGCAAAAGTAAAAATGTTCAAATTATAGTCTATGATGCAAGCCATTGGATTGGCTAGACTAGAAAATAAAAATTTGAGGGTCAAGGATGCACCTCCAAATTCTCTCAATCTTGACCCCCTTTTCTATCCAAGCCAACATCAAATCTTACCAATAAATTGCCTACCATCAAACAATTGATAAGAGAAGAGATGGATGCTAGAAGAGCCCAAGGGCTATGTTATAACTGTGATGAGTACTCCCTAGGAATTAAATATGTGTATAATTATACTTTCTTGATGTGTATAAGGCAACAACCATTGAATATTTGGATGTGGAAGAGGCGATAAATGTGTGCATAAAAAATTATACTTGCTTGATGTGGATGAGGAAACAACCATTGAATATCTGGATGTGGAAGAGGATCATCAGGAAGAGGAACACATAGAACAACTAGAGACTCCAAATGAATCTCACCCAAAAATATCGATGCATGTCTTGGTAGGTATATCAATTCCCTAGACCATGAAGGTGATAGGAAACTTCAAAGGATAATGAGTCATAATTCTCATCGACTCTAGAATCACACATAACTTTATTGATCCAAGGGTGGCAAAATACGAGAATTTTTATATACATACTTGTAACTCCTTTGAAGTCATGATTGCCAATGGAGAAAATTTTCCTTGTAAAGGGAAGTGTCGAAATTTCAAGATAAAAATAGGGGAATATAATCTCAAGGTGGATATGTTTTCTTTACCCCTAGGAGGATGTGATGTTGTTTTGAGAGCACAGTGGCTGAGAATGTTGGGCGTAGTATTATGGGATATTTTTGAGCTATGAATGAAATTCAACCAGAAGAGAACATAGTACACCTTACAGGCCATGAAGGCTAGGATTTCTCAACTTGTTTCATCTCATAGGATGAAGAAATTGTTGAAAAAGTCAACCCATAGATTTGTAGCCCAAATATTTGCTATACGAGCTCCAAAATATGGCAATAAGGACCACCAGGAGGAATTATAATTTTTATTGCAAAAGAATTCCATAGTGTATGAAGAATCCAAAGGACTATCCCCTCATAATACTCATGACCATGCAATTCAACTATTTCTAGGTAGTATTCCTCTAAATGTATGTCCCTATTGGTACCCATATGTTCAAAAATTAAAAATAGAAGAGATGGTGTAGGAAATTATTGTTGTAGGGGTTATTCACCCCAATGTTAGTCCCTATTCTTCCCCAATATTATTGGTACAAAAAAATTATGGATCTTCGAGTTTGTGTGTGGATTTCAGAGAACTCAATAGAATAACTATTAAAGATAAATTTCCCATCCCAATAATTGATAAGCTACTAGATGAGTTGCATGGTGCCCAATATTTCTCGAATTTAGATTTACAATCAAGATACCATCATATTTTAATCAAATATGACATTCTTAAAACTTCTTTTAAGACTCATGAAGGGCATTATGAATTCTTGGTTATGCCATTGGGTTTGACCAATGCACCTTCTAATTTTTAAATCTTGATGAATTCCATTTTTTGGCCCTTCATATTTTTTCTAGTCTTTGATGATATTTTGATTTACAGTCACTCTTGGGAAGAGCATCTCCAAAATTTGGATCAAACTCTACAACTTTTATCTAAGAAAAACTTTATGCCAAGAGGTTAAAGTGTTATTTTGAGTTGTAATAAGTAGAGTATTTGGATCATATTGTCACCAAAGGAGTTAAATTTAATCCTAAAAAGATTTAGGCTATTGAATAATGGCAAAAGCCTCAAATTCTAAAAGGACTTCGAGGATTTTTGGGAGTCATTAGATATTACGAAAAATGTATGCAAAATTATGGAAATATAGTGGTTCCTTTAACAACCATGTTGGGAAATAATTCCTTTACCTGGTCAGAACCAATAGAGAAGGCTTTAAAAGACTTAAATCAAGCTATGACAACCACCCTAGTGTTAGCAATGCCTAATTTTTCTATACATTATGTGATTGAAAGTGATTCTTATAGCCATGGAATTGGGGTTGTTTTGATGCAAGAAGGAAGACCATTGGCCTTCACCAGTAGAGAAATTTCAAACTGGAATCTGAGCAAATCTTCTTATGAAAAATAGATGCTCACCATTTTACATGTTGTTAATAACTAGAGGCCATATCTCATTGGGCATAACTTTTGAATCAAACTAACCATCAAATTCTTAAGTGAAAAAAGGGTCTTTTACAAAACTTTATTCTCATAAATATAAATCATTCAATAATATGCAAAAACATGAAATCATTCATCCACAAATAATTATCCACACAATGAGACAAAGATAGATAATACACTTAAGGTAGGGAAACACCAATAACATTGCTTAAGGAAGTAAAATTCCATAATATATCCTAAGATAAGAGTCTCTCTTAGAGAAGGCAAAGTCTTATAAGCCACTTCATGGGAAAAGACAATTACAAGTAATACTCCATATGAATTTTCTTCATGATAATTACAATGAAAATATCCCTTCTTTATATATCCATATTCTAATTCTACTTTGGGGATTCAACTACTAATATAATATTATATTAAAAAATATTGTCGATTATTAATATCCCTAGTAGGGCAATCACAAGGAGCGACATAACAGGTCCATGATAGAGAGTGTGGGGTTCGACTCAATCGGGGGCCTCCAATATTTTTTACAAGGTTGTCTCCTTTTTAGGAATTGATCTTTCAGGCACACTTAAACTCAATAAAGGGAAAAGGGGGTTGCAAGAGATAAAATTAAAATAACTCAACAAAAGAAAAAAGGGTGGCAATGCATAAAAATATTTTCTAAGATCTTCCTACAAAAATAGAACTGAATGCTATGTGCTCGCAGTGAACACTTCCTCTCCTCAACACAGTTAAGAATGAATGAGATCATCAACATAGGCATACATAATGAGGCAAGTCCCATAGGATATCCATAGATGGTTGGTCCAAAAATAGACACAGGCCCCTCAACCACATACTTTGATAAAATCCAAAGTAGGTAAAATATTACAGAAACACACATAGACACAAAAATAGGTCCATAGGGAGCCATAGATGGCTAAACCAAAATTGATGTAGAATTCTATATATATATGCAAGCAAATGTTTACAAAGATTGTGATAAAAGCAAGGATTTGAAATTACCCATAAGCCGCTCAAGAGCTGACTATTTTTACAAAAATAAATAAAATAAAAGGCTATAATAGGATGCAATTGCAAACTTGCTAATCCTTTATACAGTCTATGCTACTGTTATTTATAGTTTAAAACTGTAGAGGGGAAAAAATGCCCTATCACATACAATTCTCGATTGGATCTATTGGGAGCCGAGGTGACTGTGGGGTTATGTTATATCCTCTACACTCGAGGTTTTAGGGATCAAAAGGGTTCACCAATAATGGTTTAAAGACTCGCTCCAAGTCTAGGGTGGAAATGTTTGATGTATTTATTTGACAAGCACCTATGTTTGGCCTTACTAAGATCTAAGCTATGAAGAACAAAAGAACGATGCAGGTCAAACAATGATGCAATCAAAAAAGGAGCCAACCCTAGTTTGCAAAGAAGGAAATATTTCTCTTATCATCAAGGTTTCAAGAGAATGCACAAATAGATTTAACCTAAGATGCCAACTATATGCTTTTTCTTTTTCATATGCCTAGAAATAAACTCAAATATTTTTTTCTTTTATTTATGGTATCGATTTGGAAAAGATATGCACATAAAGTAAAATAGAAAATAGCCTAAGAAGTATAACAAAGCACTTACTCAATCCGATAGTTGATCCTAGATTTTCACTTTCATATTGATATATCCAACAACTTCAAAACCTGCAAAACAACTTCAAAACCCTTGGAAAAATTGATCAGTGTTTGGGGGTTTTCTTTAGCCACTGTGTGATTGAGTTTGGAGGTATAGAAATCAATCCATATTGGTCCTTTTAGCTAACTATTTGTTAACAAAAGCAATTGTTGACCTTTGGAAGCAAACAAGACAAAATGCAATAACATGAAATAATGCAAAAAACAAAGTGCAAACATAAATATTAAGACCTAAATGCAACATGCAAGAGAAGTCTAGGATTTTGGGAGTGAAATCTTGTCCTCAAGCTCTAGAGAACCTAATTTGTGCCCCATAAGGGATAGTCATGAATTTTATTCTATCGAATTTGTGCCCTGTATGGATGGGGCGTGAATTCGTAGAAGAGACTTTAAATTGAGCTATTAAACTTAGAACATAATGCAAGATGAAAAATAATGATTTAAGAAGATTAAAAATGGTAGAAGAAACATGGTGGTAGTGAAATAACAACAAAAGGATGAAGACCTCCACTAAAATGGTAGACCCCTTCTCAAGGCTCCAAAATTTATCCACCAAGACCAACAAATCCCAAAAAAAAAGGTAGCAGCAAAAGAGTCCAAAGCAAAGGTTTGTCAAGAACACTTTTTGTAAGAGATAGAACAAGATATCATTAGAACTTGGATTAGAAGTGTAGAAAAAGGGAGTACAATCCCTCTATTTATAATATGTTTGGAGTGGGAAAAGGTGAGAAAGAAAAACTTAACCTTGGGTAAGAGCCGACATCACAGAGGTTAGCCAAAAACTTATACTAATTATAATTATCGATAAAAAAGCTTCTAATATTAATTCTAATTGTCGATATTGCCTGTCTTGAATGAGTAGTAAGGAATCACTACAATAACATAATATAATATTATAATATAATTAACCTTGGGTTATGTGTGGCCCATGTCAATCCTTATACAATATAATATTTTATCCCCATATATCTATTCCTAGGTGAAAATAATATTCCACCCTCCTTACAAATGTTTCATCCTCGAAACATGTGAAGAAATAATATTATATGATTTGTTGAGCAATGTTAGCAACTAGTACCAATCTCTATCATCCTTCCATCCTACTGAAACTATATTTGGTGGTGGTCTATATTAATGCTGGGATGCCATTTTGCCACTTGAGTATTCAAAATCACTTCGTTGGCTCCACGCTTCTGCTGGTCTATTATGATAATTTGAATGATGGGTCTTTTTGTTCCTTGATGTTGCTATACCACTTTGAAAACTATGATCACTATGCTTTCTTTGCCAAACATTGTCATACTTAGTGCCCTTCTGATTCCATATAGAACCATAATATTGTTCCCTTAAGCCATATCTCTAGGATTGTTGTCGCTCATGGTGGTGTGGATGATGATATGATGCAACCTTAACCTGATGTTCTACCTTCTTTGACTCAAAATTTGGCTCCACTATTTTAAATTATTTTATATACTATTATTTCATGTTCCCTTTGTTTGGTGTGTCATTATGCTCTTCTATCAAATCTTCCTTGGACTATGTTGGTTGGTCTTTCATCCACACCCTGTAAAGAGTAGAGAAGAAACATAAGTAACACCTTAATAGCAATAAATCCCTCTCACTTTAGGATCTGACTGGATATCCAAGGTGTGAGTTACAAGGTTGGGTCGAATGCCCTCAATATTTTCTGCTTCTAGAATAGTTTTCAAGGGATTCCCTATTTTACCTCCATCGAGCTCAAAATTTGTTTGCTGGTGTTTAGTGGTGTTTTGTTTGTTTATCATATTTGCATTTATAAATAGATCTAGCTCTTTGGATTTTAGTAGATTAAAATAATAAATAATTTTAAAGAACATAAAAATGGAACTTTTCAAAAATAAAATAGAGAGGGTAAGGTAGGGCAGAAAAGAGAGTGGGACAAATAGAATAATAAATCGTCCATATTTCTAAGAAAGACTTATTATCTAGCAAGGGGTGAAGCAATTTTTGGGATAGATCAACCTGTTTAAAACATAGTTCTCCCTAGAATTAATAGGATGTGTTTGTGGATAGCAAATGCTCATGCACACAGACCAAAGCTATCAGATTCAGATCTTTAAACTAGTTGGTTTAAACACATCCTTAAGATAGTTTAATATTTCTAAAATTCAAATCTCGCTTGGATGATTTTACCAGTAGCTTAGCTCATGCAGAAAAATTAGAGCAAGTAAAATAAGAATTAAATTTTAGAATTCAAACTACAATGAAGCTCTTTATTAACACTAACAACATACCAAATTAATCAAACTCATAATAATTTTAATTACATACATCCCAATGAAAACAAGAATAAGGAAATGAGCATTGTTCAAATTTAAGAAGCAAACTAAGTGCTTGGCTACACCACTTCAGAGTAACAATGCCATAAAATATCCCAGTCAACAACAGAGAAATTTTCCAGAAAAGGCAATTTTCAAAAAAAATACTTCTATTATAAATTCTTGCATCCTTTGTTTACTTTCAATGGGAGTATATATAGACTCAAGATATGCCTTGATATTTTAAAAATATCTTACTCCCAATGACTTAAACCATAATATAAAAATCCCACCGCTCCTAAATATTCATCTAAGTATCTCATCATAGATGGAGAAGATACAATCTGATTTTATCTCTATCAAACAATGACTACGTGTAGATATATCTTTACTTTCTAGTAAATTGCAGATGTATTTATTTTGTGTGCACTACTTGGCCATGTCTCATAAATTCTTTGTCCACAACAAGCCCAGTTTCGACCACACTTCATTGAATTTCAACTTGCATGATGCTTAGGGATCCTGGAAATGCCATGCCTCATTAAATCTTAGCACTCTGGAAGTTGGGTTGATCATTAATTTTATGCATCTTCCATCTTGAAAAGTCATACTCTTGCTTGGTTCGCTTTGAAATTCCATGCTCGGCCTCACATCTACCATTACTGTGATTGCCAGCAAATTTTCTACAAAATTTGAAAAAAGGTAAAGGTTAGAATATTAATATTATAATAAATTTGAATTAATTAATTCTCCTAATGTGTATAAACCTTTGATTTTTTAGTTATTAAATTAATTAATTCTTCTATAGTTTGAACCTTCTATTTTTAATTATTAATTAATTTGAATTAATTAATTCTTTCAATTTTAAAATATCCCTAAGGTTTGATATTTTAATTTTAGGGCAAAATATTATATTTAATATTTAATTCCAATGCCCTTCCTTTTATCAAATCTGCGCTCATGCAAAGAAAATCCGAAATGCGCTCTCTTAATGAAAATACAATGAAATCTCAAATCTGCGCTCTTAATATGAAGAAAAACACAAATGCACGTGATATACTCTACACCTTGGAAATTTCCTTAATTTACCCTTTTCTTGTGATTTGGTGTTTTTCAGCGATTTCTTACAATCTCAACTTACAAAGAAATGCACGAAATCTCATTTGTGCTCAAAATACAAAGAAATGAAGAAATTATCTTTTATCTCCTAAAACCTCATTTTCTCGCAAAACCTCATTTTCAGGGTATTCTTGTTTTCAACGCATTCTTGTATGCACTCCATTTACAAAGGGGTAACGACAATTTAAGAATTTCCCCCAAAACCTCATTTTCTCGCGAAACCTTATTTTTCAGTGCATTCTTGTTTGCGCTCCATTTACAAAGGGGTAAGGAAAACTTAAGAATTTCTCCCGAAACCTTGTTTTTCAATGCATTCTTGTTTTTTCTTCTTATACAAAGGGGTAAGGAAAACTTAAGAATTTCTCGGAAAACCTCATTTTCTTGTAAAACCTTGTTTTTAGCACATTCTTGTTTGCGCTTCATTTACAAAGAGGTAAGTAAAACTTAAGAATTACTCCCAAAACCTCATTTTCTTGTGAAACCTTGTTTTTCAGCGCATTCTTGTTTGTGCTCCATTTACAAAGGGGTAAGGACAACTTAAGAATTTCTCCTGAAACCTCATTTTCTTGCAAAATCTCATTTTTTAGCGCAGTCTTGTTTTTCAGTGCATTCTTATTTTTCAGTGCATTCTTGTTTGCGTTCCATTTACAAATGGGTAAGGAAAACTTAAGAATTTCTACGAAAACCTCATTTTTTCGTGAAACTTGTTTTTCAACGCATTCTTGTTTGCTCTCCATTTACAAAGGGGTAAGGACACCTTAATAATTTCTCCCAAAACCTTATTTTCTTGTGAAACCTTATTTTTCAATGCAATCTTGTTTTTCAATGCATTTGAGAATTTTAGCGCAATTGAGAAATCTCGACTTTTTCTTTGAATCTTGTGATGAGAAAATTCAGTAAAAATTCAAAGTGCTCTGAATCTCACAAAACTTTTCATACTTCTAAAATAGCCAAATGGGTACTCAAAAATATTGAGATAACTCAAAAATATTATGCAAATCAAGAGAAATCGTATATTAAATCTTGCTAACTGTAATTGGATATTGCTATTTTTGGAAAGAAAATGACATCTAAAAATATACAAATTAGGTACCATTGAAAATAGGAGCTCGAGATATTTCATCCAGAATTTGAATCACCCAAAACAAATTCTTCTACCAAGAGCTATGATGATTTGAAATTTGAAGTAAATTTACCGACAAGATGAATTTTAAAAGAACCCTAAAAATTAATTTTAATATTTCAGACCTTAGGAAAACCTTTGAAAATTAAAATTTCTGAAACATTGGATTCAAAATAATATCATTGACACATGAATATTCAGAAAAATTCAATTCAAATCAATGCTCTTATGCAAGGAATTCTAACACTTTGATGTAGGCAATTTTCCAAAAATGATATGAGCAAAACTCGGAATTAAAAACCCAAAAACTTCATGAGGGTCCCCTTGGAAAATAAAATTTAACTATCAAAGCTCATTTTTTTTTTTTTTCGTGGGGGTGTGTTGCTTCTCAACAGACTCTACTACTATTATTTCAATGGATTTTGTTGCTACTACTTCCATGGACTCTATTACTGCTACTTCCTTCGTGGATTCTATTTCAGGTTCTTTTATTTGTTCTTCAATTTATTTTTCTACAACCACTTGTTTTTCCTTGGATTCTTGCTCCTTAAGCTAAGAAATATCCTACAATGTTATCTTATTTTTCTTGTACCATAACTTCATAAGCTTATTTTGAACATTAATGTAAACCAAGAGCAGTATCCACATCATCCATCTTAGTAACATGAAAATGTAAATGCAAAACATATTTATCCATGCTAATCTTCAAATATTCAAAAATTTGAACATTTTCACCCTCAAGTTGTATATCCTTAATTTTTGTTGCTTGAACCTACAACCTCTTAGCCAAAGCACTATTAATGAAAATATATACTACTACGGTTAATGGAAATAATAGCCTTTTTAGTGAAATTATATCTACTGATAGGGTTAATGGAAATAATAACCTTTTCCTTTTGAATGCATCCATGAACATGAAAAATAATTTTTTAGATAAATTTAGATCCTTCTGCTTTTGTAAATCCAAAGATGTGGCTTCTTCATTCTTTTCACTATCTTTCTTAACATTTTCATCTGTCTTCCTTGAGTAATTTTATTTCTCTTTCATTGTCTTCATTTTATTTAAAAAAAAAATTCCAATATCCTTTTATTTCATCTCTTATTTTGAATCCCTTGTAGTTTCTTTTCAAGGTCTTTGATGACACCCATCAAACTATCTATCCTTTTATCCCTTTTCTCAAGATCTCTCTTTCAAATATCTAACTTTCTTTGTAATTGAATAGGTTCCCATTTACTCAAGAATGCTAGTTCCATTTATTTCCAAGTGCATAAGGGATTTACCCTAACAAATTTTTTTACCCATTGTAAATCTTTCTCCTCGCCAAAAAAAATTAAAATCCATAGCATATAATTATTTTAATATATTGATATTTTACTATTTTCAACCACTCTCTCACATCAATAACATCTTCTCTAGAAAATATTTGAAGTGCCATGAGTTCACATCCACAAAAAGGATAACTCAAACTAGGGTTTTACAAATTTATATATCTCCCCACTAATTTGAAGCTAAAATTCCACATAAACAATTAGATCTATAATTTTCTTTAGAACAAAATAAACTACAACTAAATTGCTTACCCCAATTGATAATTACCGTCTTCCAAAAAATCATGATTTAAAAATTTGTCACTGCCCTTCTTTGGGATGACCAGATTTTTAAGGTTGTATCTCCCTCAATACTACTCGGATTCCATCATATGACCACTCATTTTAAAGATCTTAAAATTCTACATAAAATGGTCAAATAATTATCTAAATAAAACAAACATTTATAGAGATATGACTCCTAAATGATATTTTTTTCTAGAAAAAAATCTACCCTAATTTTGTAATCCACAAAAAACAATCCCCACTTTGCCAAAACCATATCTCCAATACCACTTATTAGGATATCGCATAAAAATTTAATATCCACAACAAACATTCAATATTATATGGGTTATCAATATAATATAATATTATAATAAAATCAACCTTGGGTTATGAGTGGCCCATGCCATCCCTTATATAATATAATATCATATTCTCATATACCTAGTCCTATATACCATAATAGGGTCGCCACACCTAAACAACAAATATGGGTATCTAAATTGTTGGGATATTATTATGAAATCATATATAAAAATGAAAGGATAATGTAGTGGTCGATGCACTATCCCAACAGTATGAGGATCAATGAATTTTAAATACTATATCTACACCACTCCCTAAATGATTCAATCATCTCAAAAAAATAGTAGGGATTCCAATTTATAAACTTTGATCAACAAACTCCACATAGATCTGAGCTTATGCCTTGGATACACTTGGGATGGTCAATGACTTGAGATATCATGATTGACTTGTCATTCCCTAAAATTCACAAATATAAGAGCTCATCTTGCAAGAAATGCATGCATCACCAATGACTAGACATTATGGATTTCTCAAGACCTATGAAAGGACCAAGTGTACTTTCTTTTGAAAGGGAATTAAAAGGGATATTCAAAAATTTATGGAAAAATATGATAGATTCCAAAGAATAAAAGGTGAAATTGTGTATTCCATTAGAACTCTTCAACCCTTGCTGATTCTAGGTCAATTGTGGGCACATATTTCTATGGATTTCATTTAAGGGTTACCCAAGTCAAAAGGACAATCAATTATTCTAGTGGTAGTGGATTGTATCATAAAGTATGCTCAATTATGTTCCTTATCCCATCCCAACACAACCTCTGTAGTTGCCTAAATATTTTTATATTCCATATTTTGCCTTCATGGAATGTCCAAATCTATTGTGTCATATAAGGACCCTACTTTTACTAGTCACTTTTGGTAGGAAATGTTTAAATTGTAGGGAACTCAACTCAAAATGAGTTTGGCCTATCACCCTTAGACTAATGCATAAACTAAAATTATTAACAAGTGTTTAGAAACCTACCTCTATTACTTTGCATTAAAACATCCTACACAATGGGCTAAATGGCTCCCATTTGCATAATTGTGGTATGATACTTCATATCATACCATTGCCAAGGTTACCCCATTTGAAGTAGTATACTATCTTCCTCCACCAACACCCTTCTCCTACATTATAGGAAGCTCCAAGGTTCAAGTTTTTGTTTCCACTCTCATCCAACATGTTGCTATCCTCTGATAACTTAAGGTAAATTTTTATTTAGCCTAGAATTGTATGAATCAGCAAGGTAATCAACATCATTTTGAGAAAAAATTTAAAGTGAGGGATATGGTTTTTATCTACTTGCATCCTTACAAATAGTCATCTCTCCAGATTGCGGATACTATAAACTTATAGCCATAAATTATGGTCCCTACCAGGTGTTACAATGGATCAGTTCCATAGCCTACAAATTAGCCCTTTGACCACTTAGAGGATCCATCTAATCTTTCATGTGTCCTCCTTGAATAAGGTTGTTGGAAATAAGGTACAGGTTCAATCTACATTACTAGAGCTAGATGAAGAAGGATCCATTATTCTTGAGCCTAAAAGAATTTTGAATAGGATATGGTACACCCTTTGCCACCATGTCATCATTGATGTTCTTATTTAATGTCCAATATTACAACCTAAATATGCCATATGGGAGTCCCTTTAGGATAACTTTTTTGAAGGGGAAGGGTATGTTAGGACCCCATCCTAATGATATTATGTAGTTTTTTGTAATATTTTTTGGCACTAGAGGTGCCTAGAAAAGTGACACCATTTAATATAGCTTTTATAAAGAATGTAATTATATTGCTTGGTAGAAGATTCTTTCTTGGGTGGCATTTTGAATGTAAGCCAAATCTTGAGTGTTAAGTTTAGGGTTATGAAGTCTTTAAAAATATGAGGGGCATAGAGGGATGTATCTTTTTGCATATTGAATCAAAGCTCTATTAGGAGTTTTCCCCCTCAAAGAGGCTTGCAATTTTATAGTGTGATTTACTATTTTTAACAATATCCTATAGAGGTAAAGTGAAATAATTGTACATTTCCCTTGCCCCACACTCCATTAGAAGTTAGAACCAACTCACCAACCTATTGGTTGATAGATTAGATAAGAAGATGGATGGTGTGACTTTCTTGGAGCAATTGATAAACATCAAGAGAGCACCTGTGGAGACCATGGATAATTTCAATATCCAACTTTACAAGACTTGGCATAAAATCCTTGACGATATTTTTTTTTTTGAAAAAAATGAAAACTTGTATTAATACAAAGACCAGATACAAGCGGGAGAGAACACATCCCGACCCAGAGCCAAGAGCAACACAACAAGGGCAGCGCACAAAGGCAACACTAGCAGCCACAGGGCAAAGAGAACAAACGACGCGAAAAGGCGACATGTCGCGAAAACGCGACATGTCGCGAAATCGCGACAGGCAAACCCGTCACGGCCACTTCGGCGCCAACAGTCGCGATAACGCGACATGTCGCGAAATCGCGACATGTCGCGAAATCGCGACAGGAAGGGCCCTCGACAGCCACCCGCAGAAGGCGTCGCGAAAACGCGACGAAAAAACTAAACAACAGTCATGCCGCAAAAGGGTCGCGATATCGCGACAAAAAACCAACCAGTCGCTTAAGAGCCAAACATGCCGCGAAATCGCGACAAAAAAGCCAAGCTGCATCCAATTAGCCAACCTGTTGCGAAAACGCGACACAATACCACCTTTGAACAACATCTTCAAGAGAGGCACAATATCGCTAGCAAAGCCCAACAAGAGCCACGACAGCGCTACATGGCGCGATATCGCGCAAGAAATTCGCCAAAGGCCAGGAAGGCACAACCTGTCGCGAAATCGCGACAAAAACCAACTCGTTGCCGCGACAGCGCTACAGGTCGCGATATCGCGACAATTTTCCACCCAGCCGCCTAAGTGCCAAACGTGTCGCGAAATCGCGACAGGAATACCATGCAGCTTCCAAATCTCAAACTTGTCACGAAAACGCGACGAAATATTAACTTTGCTTTTCAACTTCATGAAGGGAACGAAAGCGCGGCAAGAACTCCACACGGACCACGAAAGCGGGACCTGTCGCGATATCGCGACATGTCGCGATATCGCGTGTCGCGAAATCGCGACATGTCGCGATATCGCGGCACGCGATATCGCGACATGTCGCGATGTCGCGACAGAAACCCACCAGAGGCCGCGGAGGCTCAACCTGTCGCGATATCGCGACAGCAACCAGCCAGAGGCCGCGACAGCACTACATGTCGCGATATCGCGACAAAAAGGACCCTTAGCAAAAAAAACTTTGCACATTATTTCAAAAATTGTTCAAGGCCTTGTCTGATCTCTGCATCCTCCACAGACATATTGCTATGCAGATGCATCCCAACCTCTCTCTCAGCACCCATCTTAGCAAGGAAATCAGCCGCTTTATTGAGAGATCTACTAGCATAAACAGGTATCACATCCTCAACTTCCTTCCAAAGCTCTATAATTTGGGAAACCAAAATCCGCAGCCTCCAAGCTTTTAAGGCAAAGTTCCTCATGCAATCAAGAGCACCAACCAGGATTTGGGAATCAGACTCAATGATTATCTTTCTATGACCTTGCTTGACGGCCCAGATGGAGGCAGATTTAATAGCAAAGGCCTCAGCTTCATTGTTTGTGGCATATCCCGCACCTTGCAATTCCCAATAGAGCACAGTCCCAAAGATGATCACGGCAGATAACTCCACTACCAGCATTGCCCGGATTACCTTTTGCAGCTCCATCAGTATTGATTTTGACCCAGCCTTCTGGGGGAGGTTTCCAACAACTTCTTACCTGTCTCTCAAGATCAGCAACTCTCCCTTTCAAAGGCTTAGAAGCTGGCTGATTTTCCTCCTCAGCATAGATGGCAACGGTTTCCACAACTTTGCTCCAGATGACCTGCCATATCCCATCCACCGAAGAGAAGGTTTCACGAAAAATACGAGCATTTCTTTCCAACCACACCTGCCACCAAATAAAAAGGAAACCGAGCTCCCAGCCAAGCACGAAGAGCTTTAGATATAAATCTACCTCTCTTCCAAACTTTCCCATAAATTGGTCCGGGACAAGTCTCCAAGCGCCTGAAGTTTAAAGTGGGAGAACCAACGATGCCAAATCTGCTGTGTGAAAGGACAATCAAACAGAAGATGATCCGCAGTTTCCTCATTCCTATAACACAAAACACACTCGGGAAGGGCCAATGATGCCTCTAATTCTGAGGTTGTCAAAGGTCAAGATACCATTATGCATCAGCTGCCAAGCAAAGAAGTTCACTTTCGGCCAGCCCTTGGGATGCCATATCTTCCTCCATTCTTGAACTGGAAAAGAGTGTGGGGGGGGCTCAGGAAGGATCGAATCATAGCCCTCCTTCACAGAATAAACCCCAAGGTTCCCAAAGCCCCAGGCAAGCTCATCCTCCTCATCTCTCCCAGTAAGAAACCTTTCTGCCAAAAGTTTTTCCAGAGTTGGAGCCTGCTCCGGAGGGATTGGAATAGGCCATTCACCCAGCCGCTTAAACTTTTGAACCTTATACTCCCCCAATTGGCTGGTATTGAAGTAGCTCTCAATATTAATCCAACCCTTATCTTCAAGAGCTGATTTTAACGGATGCAAATCAGGAAACACAACAAGGATAGGAGGATGCTGATCCCAAGAATCAGTCCAAAACTGGGCCTTCTCCCCTCTCCCAACTTTCCAGAACAATTGATCTTTGATAATGCGAGATCCAAGCTTGAGCGCCTGCCACACAAGAGATCCATTACCCTCCAAAGGATAGCGGCCCAAGTCGTTGGGATGAACAAGACCCAAGTATTTACTAGAAAGGATTCTGCTGCAGAGGGACGTAGGCTGGGAAATCCACCTCCAATACAATTTACCAGCCAGGGCCCGATTGTTAAACTTGGAGCTTCTTAAGCCCAGCCCACCTTTTTCCTTGGGCTGGGTGACCTTATCCCAACCAACCAAGGCCCATTTCCTCTCTCCTTTGGCACCTTCCCGGAGAAAACTTCTAGCCGCTTTGTCCAGCTCTTTCCAAATTGAAGGAGGGGCGGCATAATAGAGAATTTGTAAATAGGCATGGCCTGAATAACAGACTTCAGGAAAGTTAGTCGGCCCCCATAGCTTAACCATCTATGAGACCAATGATTCATTCTCTCTTTGATGCCATCCAAAAGGTCCTTCCGTAAATCAGCTTTCAGTTTTTTGAAATGCAGAGGAACCCCAGATAAACAACAGGAAGGGAGGTCCTAGTGAAACCCAGGATCTCCATAACTCTCTCTTGTGACCTTTGATCAAGGTTAAAGAAGACCACTTTTGATTTTGTTTCATTGATGACTTGATTAGAAGCCCGGAGGTAGACGTTAAGAGAATCTTTGATTCCTCTTGCTTCCCTGAGGCTGGCAACTCCCACCAAACCCGTATCATCCACAAACTGTAAAAGAGTCAAAACTTCAGCCCCGATTTTAATTCCTGTTATCTGTCCTTGACGTCTTCTTCTCAGGAGGAGTCTGCCTAAACCTTCAGCCAAGATGAGAAAGAGATAAGGAGAGCAAGGATCTCCTTGGCGGAGACCCCGAGAGGCTCCAAAAGGTGGCGAGGGAAGTCCCTTAATTAAAACAGAGTAGGAAGGCGTAGAGATACAACTCATGACCCAGGCAATCCAGTCCTGAGAAAAACCAAAGGCTGCCAACATCTTGACCAAGAAGCCCCACTCTACTCTCGTCATAAGCCTTAGACATATCCAGCTTTGATGAACATTCCCTTGTTACCCGAATTATGCATAGAATGGATAGCCTCCCGAGCCAAGATCACTCCATCCAAGATCCGTCTTCCTTCAACAAAACCCCCTTGCTCGGTGGGAGATTATATTCTGAAGAAGGGGTTTTAGTCTTTCAACCATAATTTTAGTGATAATTTTGTAAATCACATTACATAATGCAATAGGTCTGAAATCGGAAATGTGAGCCCCCCCCTCTCCTTTAGGAATTAAGGTGATAAAGGTGTGATTTAGAGCCTTGAGCATTCTTTTGTTAGTTCGGGATTCCTCAATGACAGCCAACACATCCTCCTCCAAGATATCCCGTAAGGCCTAAAAGAACTCAATAGGGAAACCGTCCGGACCTGAGCGATTTTCCCCGTGCACATCCCAAAGACCACCTTCTTGAGTTCATCACGATCAATGGGCTTAAGAAGGGCCTCATTCTCTTCATGAGAAATAATAGAGGGAATGCCCTCAATGACTTCATTTTGGGCTTCCACATCATGCTGCATACTTTCCTTGAAGAGGTTTGAGAAGTACTCCATAGAGAGGGAGTGCATATCAGGGAGAGTGTCAAAAGAGTTTCCATTCTCATCTTGAAGGAATTCCATGTTATTCAATTGCCTTCTAGCACAGGCAGAGCGATGGAAAAATTTAGTATTTCTCGTCTCCTTCTAATAGCCAAGTATTTCTTGCTCTCTCGTCTCCAGGAGATCTCTTCTTGATTATCAATGTCCTCAACCGCTTTGCGTAAAGCGTCATCCTCGAATTTAAGATGCTCGTAAATAATTCCTTCTCTCGAATTGTTTTTGCACCTCATTCCATCTCGTCCAACAAGGGAGCCCGTTGGAGCCGGAAATCGGATTTGTTAGTTTGCTTCCACTCGTTTTAGTTTACTCTTAACAAAAAGAAGTCGTTTATGAAATTTGAACATAGTCGTTCCAAAAGGGAGACGACCTTCTTCCCACCACCGTGGAATTTTCCTTCGTAGGTCCTCTTTTTGCAACCAAAAATTTTCAAATTTAAAAGGTTTGTAATACTTCCCTGACATAGTCCCTCCCTCCAAAAAAATGGGAGAGTGATCTGAGACTGGGCCCTCCAAAATCTAGAATTTGATATTCCATCTAACATAAGCTTCCTCCGAGACCGAAAACCGGTCAAGCTTAACCCTCCTATTGTATGGCTCTCTTCTCTTATTAGTCCAGGTAAAGTTTGTACCAGGGCCTTTGATATCAACAAGGTTAAAGGCCTGGACTTGGGCAATAAACAACCGGTCCCCTGTATCCAGAACAGGGATGCCACCTTCCCTGATCCCTAGCAGATAATTTAGCATTGAAGTCCCCAGAAATAATCCAATCAAAATATTCCCGGGAGGACCTCATGTTTTGAACAGCTTTCCATTGAAACCGCCCGACCACTCGGTGTTCTCGAGCCCCATAGAAATTTGTAATTAAGACTTGTTCAACCAGTAACAATATTCTTAAAAAGAGATGTGAGGACCCCTCTCCAGTGCTATATGTTCTATTGCTATCCACGCCGGAGGATTCCAAAGAGTAGCAATCCCTCCCGAGGCACCTAGAGCAACCACCGCCATATGGCCAGAGACCCCTCCGCATTCGGGTCGATCAGCTTTACTCATAAGGTCTAATGACATTTTTGTCTCCCGAATGAGCAGAAAGTCCTGCTTTTACTTCTCTCTAAAAGTCTTTGAACAAGCAGATTGATGGGTTCTACCGTTTAAACCCCTCACATTCCAAGATTGAATAATCATTGGAAACCTTGGGAGCAATAAGAATCAATTGTTCTCGCCAATCCTCCATTGATTAGCTTATCTCCTTGCACTGCAATTAGATCCTTATTGGATTTCCTGCCCACCCCTTGGGAATTACTATTTTTCGACCTCTTCTCCACCTGGGAAATTCCAAGAGCTGGTCTTTCTCTGAGCTTTTCTGCAATTCCCATGGTAACATCTTTAATAGCTGGCTGAACTGGGGAGTGGATTACCAGAGTCCCTGGGTTTTCTTGCTGCAAAGTCTCAGAGGAGTCAATCACCTGTTCAAGGACAGGGGTTGATGAGGGAGGAGCATGAGTAAGGATGATATTATCCTCAAGGTTCCCATCTCGCTCCTTCCATAATTTGGTCTTCTTGATCCACAAGAGATTTGAAGATTTCATACCGGTTGGTTGGCTTGGGAAGAGCTTGCTCCTTGCCATTTCTCTTTTTGTTTCTTCTTCTCTTCTGCTGTTCAAAGCCATCTTTCTGGCCCTCAGAACCAGGGGGAATGACAGGTGGTTCCTTGACCGAAGTGGACTTACCTTCTCGGGGGCGATTTGACATTCCCTGTGGAGCATCCGCTTTGGTGCTCAAGATATTTGGGTAGAACCTTGCCAAATGGCCATGCAAATGACAGACTCTACATCGGAAAGGTAGGGCTTCATAGTCTAACTGCTGTATCCAGGAATGTCCTGCTAACTCCAGTTCCATCTCAGCTGGTAGCGGTTGACTAATATCCAGTTCTACACAAATTCTCGCATAAACAGCAGTATTTCCTTCAATGGTATCCTTGGAAACTCCCAAATATCTACCTAGAGAGTTGCCTATCAATTCAAGAATCTGCTCACCCCAAAACTCCATCGGGAGAGCATACAACCGGATCCAAACCGGGACAGCCGTGGGCTCAATGCGAGGGTCGAAACCCGCTCTCCACGGCTGGACAAATAACCCTGCCGGGCCATGGCTCCTCTTCTCTGATTCAAATGCTCTGTTTCTATCCATTAGGGAAGAAAAACTAATAATAAAATACCCATTGCTTATGGGCCATAAGGAGTACTCACCGATAGGCTCCCAGTTTTGTCTCACCCAGGAATGCAAAAAGTGCAGGGTGGGTCGAATGCCCATGAACTTGCAGATCAGATCATGAGTAGCCCGATAGTTTATCGTGTCTTCAACCAGCTCTGGTTCGATGACTATTTTTGGTCTTGACGCAGATTGCGGGAGACATCCATTGACTCTATGCACAGGAGAACCCTTGCCCGCATTCCTGGATAGCAGATGGAAAGCACTCCGCTGAGCATCATCAGAGGAAGACGCAGGATTTTCTCGTAATATCTCCGCATAAGAGGTCTTCTTCCCCTCGAGAGAACCTGGAAGAGACCCCATTGGGCCCTCCCGGGGCACCGAAAGAGCCTAGAACAAAAACCAGCAGCAAACCCCCAAAGACCCTGGAAGAGGTTTCCGATCTGAAACCCTAGAGGCTCGGCCGTCGGCAATTCAGAAGGTTTCCCGCCAAATCGCCAGAGCTCAAAAATCGCGTCCTTGCCCTCTTTCCTCCCACCAAAATCCTTGACGATATTAGACCCCTCCTAGGTATGGATTTTATACTATTTGAAATCTTTTAACTTTGAAATAGACATGATGATCAAGTCTAGGGAAGGCAACTTATCATCCCATATGATTTAGCTATCTAGGATGATAAGTATATGTTCTAGATCAAAAGGATAGCTTTAAGGCCCCCTATGTCATTATTTCTGAGTGTCCAACCTCTATATTATCCATCCCTAGCCATTCAACCTAACACCCTCCATCCTAGTCGTATAAGAAATATCTTAAAAATCCAAACTCCTTTCCCTACTTCAAAGCATTCTTCAACATATCCCTACTCCTCTAATCTTGATAAAATAAAAAAATTGCTATAGTCTATCTCCAATGAAATCATAGCCCTCAAGAGGTGGGAGATATCCCATACATTTCAAAACCAAAACTATCCAAAACCTTCCTATCTATAGAATAGCCAGGTCTATGACCATTTACACAATGAATATCACATACCCCCCTTTCAGACCAATAGGAGTGTAGGCCAAACCTTGACCTCCAACTATTAGATAGTTTGTGTGCTAATACCCTTGTAGTAGGTCCCCCCTAATCCTATTAAGGAAATGGTCCCCATGGAAAATAACTATGTGGAATATCCTAGCACATGGTACTACAAGGGAATCAATAGACATATATAACACCAAGTAAAACAACATACACCCAACCATCTCCCTCCTACCCAAGGGTAGATTCACAGGTATAGGTCCAAACTCCATCTAGCCACTAATATCTAATTCCAAAACAACTTCCATATCTCCAGAGTAGACCCTAATTATATGGGATAAAGCGGAGATTTATGTGATGTCTAAAAAAGCAATTGCTTTAGTGTTTGATATGCCACAAGTCTAAATAAAATATATTACATGTTCCAAAAGGAAAGCAATAGAGGATCAAGGGAAGGTGGGTCCCAACATATAAAGTATATCACCAGTTGTATTGAGAAAGAGCACTTATTCTATAGTTGCATCTCACCAAAATATGTAGAAACCTTTGATAACTACTAGGAGAGATATCCATGAATCCCCAAGGTAACACACGATAGTTCTAGATCCACTATAGCTCCACACTTTGTCATAGTATAAAGGCTTAGACCTTAGTGGGTACCAAGCATAGCATACAAAGTCCACACCATTGGATTATTCAACATGGTAGACCACCTAAATAAGTTTACTATAACCATACCTCTCTAAGATTTTCTATCCATGTTAGAACAAATTAAGCAATTAGTTGAAGCCCTGTAGAAAGAAAATCTACTAGGAAAATAGAATTCACCCTTGGTCCTTCAAATATATAGTCTTGAGAAAATTTGGTCTAAAAATATGTCATTTTACCTGACCTTAATCTGCAACAATAAAAAGATCAATATTTGTATGGTGGATTTTGAGTCAAGCACCTTGGTCATGTCCCAAAAGGTGGCAAATGAATGTTACAATGTATTACATTATTTGATATTTAAAAGTTCAAGGTAATTTGAGGAAGATCAAGGGTCATTTGTAAATCTATATTATGGACTCTTAGTTCCATATTTTATCGTACAAGTTCTTACAACATTAAGGATTATTATGTTTATCTCTCTCATATGTTTCTTTTTTATTCAGTAATTTATTAGTTTTAGTAATCATATCTCAGAGTTCTTAGTTAGATAAAATATTTCAATTTCTATATATGGCATTAGATACACAAGGTAATTTGATAGGAGATTTGAAGAAATTTCATGATAGAATATTGCAAGCAAGAGAAGAATTTGGTAATAAGTTTACCAATTTTTGAGAAGGGTTGAAGACATCAAGACATACACATTCTTAAGGAAGAGGATAGTGAAAGAGGTCAGATTTGAAGTTAAAATTGGACAATAATATTGAGGAAGGAATAAGAATTGAAGAGGCCATAGTTTTGAGAAGTTCCAGGACAACCACGAAAGTTTTTGAAGGCTGATTTGCAAAGGAGGAGGTTGCTGATTTTCAAGGTATAAGTTGAAAGGTAACATGAAAAAAAATTGAAGAAAAGTGAGCTGCATTTTGAAGGAATTTAGGGATAGATTTGTAAAATATTTGAACATCAAAGCAAAGAAAGTTTTGGCATAATTTATATATAAGAAAATATCTGCATTTTTCAAGGCATTAGGACATCAAGAAAGCTGATTTTTGGGCAGCAATTAGAGCTGCAAAATTGATGATTATGGAGTAGCAAAGAAGAAGGGAATGGAGCTATAAAATTCATAAATTCGAGACAGCAAATCATCGAGAAGACTAGCCACAAAGAAGGTCATAATATGTGTGTAATATTGGTGCTACAAAAGTGTTCTTATACAAGTATTAAAAGTAGTTATTTCAAGTTTTTAAAGCACCATATTAGAGTTGTTAAAAGCAAAAAAAAAGAATTAAGTGTATCCAAGCCAAGAAAGGGGAAATCATTATTATTATTTAATCTACAAAATATAACAACAAGGATTGTAGTTAAAAGTGCTTGAAAGGAAGTGATAAGGAAAATAATAAATGTTGTTTTTGATCAAAATAAGTGTAGACTAGTTATAAGATCTATTGAATAAAAGAATGGTTGAATAGTGCTTAAAGTTAAGGTAGACTTAAGGTATCTAAAGACACCAAGAGGAGCACCAAAATTGTTGAAAATATTGGTGAAGAAAATTCATAAAAAAGGGTGGTAGATCCACCAAGCAAACATGGAGGCAACACCATATTGAAAGAAGAGCCACAATATTGCAAAAGAAGCCGCTGAATATAGAGGAGAAGAGCCACTAGGTAGAAGAGATGAGCCACCATCTATAGGAGAAAAGTCACTGTGAAGAGCCATTCATAGAGTTCTCCTTTAGAGAACAACCATTGAAAGGTCGAGCCACCAAGCCCAGGAGGAGTAGTAAAGTGGATAAGCAAAAAAGAACCACCATTGGAGAAGAGGAAGTATTGTTTGCAAGCTCAAAAATGTAACAAAAGAAAACAATATTTGGATATTGAAAAGCCATAAGGAAAAACCAAACGTCTAGGTTTTTGAAAGTACCAAGAAGAGAAGTGAAGAATTGACATCCATAATGTTGCATTGCTTTTTTGAGGATGCTACATAGGTGGTCAAGCATTAGAAGAATAAGAACATAGTCAAGGAGAACAATACAAATGAAGCATTGAAAATTATCATTTGCAAGGTTGATTAACGTTATAAAATTGTTCAAACCACTTGTCATAAGGAAGGAGGAGCACCATAAGTCATTTGAAGAAAGAGAAACATTTATAAATACGTTGGAAAGGCGAAGGAAGAGTTTTGGCACCATTTATCACTTGGTATTCAATAATCCAAGGGAATATATAACATCTTGAAGCACCCATTTATTGCATGAGATGAAAATACACTTGCACAACCTCATTTGTTAGAGTGTGAACTCACGAAGGTGGCAAAGTTGGCATCAAATGTCGGCAGAGGCATCTTCTAGAAATTGTCTCTTTCCTATCCCTACTTATTCTCCTACTTATCCTCCCCTCTTCCTATCTCCTAATCCCTTTCTTCTCGTAACTTCCTCTATCTCCTCTATTTCCTCCTTCCGTTTCATTTTATTTGTTGCAATGAAGCTATATATTGTAAGTTGCACAACATTTGTTTTTTAGGGAGAATAAAGACTTTGATTTTTTGCCTCCATATCGATCACATTCTGGTATCAGAGCAGGAGGTCCACATGAGCAGGAGGTCCACACATTTTTTGAGGTCCGAGGTCAAGCAGAGGGGTTGACCTGTGAAGGTCCAGGCATGCAGTTCGAGGCGTGCACAGTAGACCTGGCAAGGCAGTAGGACTACCCAGATCCAAGCATGGATATCGAGGCGGGCGTGCACAACAGATCTGGCATGCACTTTGAGGTGGTGAGGTGGCACGCTGATAGGGCCTGAACGCAATTGACGTGGCAGCTGATGCGAGACTGCACATGGGCCGAGGCAGTGATGGACTGACACGTGGTGGACATCCACTAGACGTGGACCTGACATCGATACTGACGTGGACCGACATGTGGCAACGGTTGAGAGTTGGTAACGTGGCGGCTGGACACACGACACGTGGCAGCAAAGGTTTGGCTGACGTGGATGCCAACAGGGCAACAACGGGCAACAAGGGAGTGCATACATGGCAACATCACATTGGTAGGTTTCAATTGGTTTTCAAGTAGCAAAACAAGGGCAACACGATTACCCGAAGGCAATCAAGTTTCATAACGTGCATCCGAGGTTAAAAACTCCATCTTTGCTTTTGGCCATGTGCATGTGGGATAAATCCCTGTGCAATTTTTTTTTTAAATTATAATTTCCACGTGTATAAATTGAAGGGCGCCCCATTTGAATTCCCGTCGGGCGTGTAGCCCGAGTGGCTAAGGCAGTTGTGTGCTGTGCGACAGATTTCGGGTTCGAAACCCGTCGGGAGGTAAATATCAAATTTTTTATTGTTTTGTTTAGTCGCCAGCATTGCAAAGGAGAAAAGGCACGGTGTGCCTTGGTGATTTTAAGAGTGACCGCGGGCGCGTTGGCAAGGACGCTCGGTGAGATTCGCAAGGTCACGGGTTCAACTCGCGTAGGCTGCCAAAAATTAAAAAGGTTTTTTTTAAGGTTACTTTAATACTTATTAAAGTTTTTGTTATATAAGTTATTTAATAATTTAGTATAAGTTGCTTTTTTAATATTTTTTTAAATTTGATTTTAAAAGCAAATTAAAATTATTAAATACCTTTATATTAAAAACTTTAATTTTATTTTAGTAAACCTTTGGTTTAAAAATTTGAACCTATTGCCTTAGAGGCAAACTGTAAAATCGCCCAAGAGGCTTGAAAAACCTTGCAAAATTGTGTAATAGCCTAAGAGGCAAGCTTTGTAAAAAGGGAGCAAAAAAGGTGATGGGAAGCCTTCTGGAGCGCCCGTTTAGCGCTTCCCCTTGGAACCCCGTTCAAGGCTGAAATTTTTTTGTAATAGCCTCAATGGCTGTAAAGGAGTGAAATTTGTAAGACTTGAAGAGTAAACATCTGTAACCTCAGAGGCCCTAAGGGGAATATTTTTGCATTGAAAAACTTCATGATACGATCTACCGGGTGCTATCATGCACTGTGCTCTCTTTTACTGAGAGAGAACGCCGAATCGTTTGATGAAAGAGTTTAGAGATATGGTTTGCACACTATGTTCAGCCAGTTACAAAACATCGTCATAGCTCATCAGAGACACCCCGATTTTGGTTACGAGGTAGATTCTGAGGACAACTCCTTTGGACACCGAGTTGAGGAGTCAGATTCAGTGGAAATCGCACCCCAGGAACCAACAAACCCACAGATCAACAATAGTGATTCCATTCAAATACTGGAGCCAGCTTCCCCTGAAATTATCCTCATCAGTGACGACGAAGACTCGATCACCGACAACTTTGGGAATCCAGTGCTTGGAGAGCCGCAACAAGAAGACCAAGCTATAAGTGAAAGAGTAGAGAGAGCAAGATTTGATTTAAATTTGTAATTGCTTTTCTTTGAAATTGATTGTACTAGAAAAATAAAAGTTTGTTTCTAGTTTCTTGTCAGTAGCTATGGCCTCGAATGCTAATCTACCCATTCCAAAATTTAATGGGTACGATTATGAGTACTGGTCTATCAAAATGAAGACCTTACTCATAGGTAAGGGGTTATGGGACATAGTAGAAGAGGGTTACTCAGAACCCTCCGATTGGACTACATTAAGTGCAGCTGATAAGAAAGCAAAGAAGGAAGCACAAAAGAACAATTCATTTGCTCTTTTTCATCTTCAAGCAGCGTTGGATAAAAGTATTTTCCCTAGAATTGCATCTTGTATAACTGCCCAAGATGCATGGAATGCCTTAAAAGAAGGTTTCCAAGGAAGTGATCAAGTGAAGCAGGTCAGGCTTCAGACACTGAAACGAGATTTTGAGAATCTCAAGATGATTGAAAATGAGAAAGTTGGTGACTACTGTGTTCGAGTTAAAGCAGTCATTGACAAGATGGTAACACTTGGAGAAGAAGTCAAACCAGAAACTATTGTGAAGAAAGTGTTGAGAACACTTCTTCCGAAATGGAATCACATAGCAATCATCATCGAAGAATCAAAGGATCTGTCTACACTATCCTTTGATGCTTTAATTGGTTCATTACTTTCACATGAAGAGAGATTACAGGAATCTCCTTCAACCAGTTATGGAGGCGATGATAAAGCCTTCGCATCTCAGGAAGGTGCCGGAAAAGGACAAGGTAGAGGCCAAGGCAGAGGTCAGAGAAGAGGCAGAGGCAAGAGCAGCCAAAGAGGTGGAAATCCCAACAGAGGAGGAACTCCCAGCAGAGGTGGAAGTCAAAGCAGAGGCAGTCAACAAAGTAGAGGTAGAAATCAAGGTCGAGGAAGAGGAAGTGACAAATCCAAAAAGGTTTGTTTCAATTGTGGCAAACCAGGTCACTTTGCTAGAGACTGTTGGTCCAAATCTTCTCAGGGAAGCAGCAGTCAAAGCAGTCAGTATGGTCATTTTGGTGAAGAAGAAGGGACTTCTAATATCTTTCTTTCTTATGGGCAATCGGATCAAAATCTGAATGATACTTGGATTTTGGATACTGGTTGTTCCAACCATATGAGTGGCAAAGAAGAACTCTTTGCTACAATAGATTCCACCTATAAATCCCGAATCAAGTTGGGAGACGATAAAGCATTGCAAGTTGAAGGCATTGGAGCCATGGAGGTTCCAACGAAGGAAGGCCTCAAAAAGGTGAATGATATCTACTACACCCCTCAACTCCAACATAATATGTTAAGTGTTGGAAAAATGATGGAAAATAATTATAAACTTGTTTTTGATGAGGGAAAATGTGTAATATTTGACAAGAATAATTGTAATAGAGTCATCACGCAGGTACCTATGACCAAAAATAGGTTATTTCCCCTTAAGTTTGGACAGTCAGGGGGAGCTCAACTTGCAAATATTGCTATTGCAAATTCAAGTGTGCTTTGGCACTTGAGATATGGTCACCTGAATTCTGCTAGCCTAAAATTGTTGACTTCTCAAGCGATGGTGACCGGACTTCCTAAAATTCAGGATCACAAGGAGGTCTATGAAGGATGTGCTTTGGGAAAGCACGCCAGGTCCAAGTTTCCAAGAGGACAAGCATGGAGGGCCAGCTATCCACTACAATTAGTGCATTCAGACATCTGTGGTCCAATGCAGACACAAAGTCTTGGTAACAATTCTTATTTTCTCATTTTTATAGATGATTTCTCTAGAATGTGTTGGGTTTATTTCCTGAAACACAAAGATGAAGCTTTTGATTGCTTCATTGATTTCAAGAATGATGTAGAGAAACAAAGTGGATATCATGTAAAATGTCTCAGAACAGATAAAGGAGGAGAGTACTCTTCCAAAGAATTTTTGCAATTTTGTAAAGAAAGTGGGATAAAAAGGCAGTTCACCACTGCCTATACTCCACAATAGAATGGTGTGGCAGAGAGGAAAAATCGCACCATTGTAGAGATGGCCAGATCGATGCTTCAAACAAAGCATCTAAGTAATATGTATTGGGCTGATGTTGTAAGAACCAGTGTATACATTCTAAATAGGAGTCCTACTTCGAGTTTGAAGGGGATCACTCCTTACCAGGCATGGTATGGCAAGAAGCCAAATGTAAAACATTTTAGAATTTTTGGTTCTTTAGCATATGCACACATTCCTGATGAAAAAAGGAAAAAGCTTGATCCCAAGAGTCAAGCATGTATTTTTATAGGATATTGTGAGTCTACCAAAGCCTATAGACTCTACAATCCGAAGACCCATAAAATTGTCCTTTCCAGGGATGTGATTTTTGATGAAGGGGGAGAATGGGGTCATCCAAGAATTTTTGTTGATGATGAATCCCATGATGCAGGTTCTTCACAAATTCAGCAGGTGTCACCCAAGAAAGGCAAAGACACACCCCCTTCAAGCCCAAGCAGAAGTGCTACTTCAAGTTCGTCAACAACTTCTCCAAGTCCTTCTCCGCAATGATCAGTCAGTTCTTCACCGATGGATATTGATTCTCCATCCAGAGGTAAGAGAACATTACAACATCATCCATCTTATCAGATGTTGGATAAAAATTTTCAGAGAAGATATACTAGAAGTCAAGCTAGTGAAATGAGTACAGTTTTGCAACGACTTGAAAATCTGCATTTGTATGGAGATGATGACTCCCAAGAGCCTCGGGGAGATGTAGTCAATTATGCTTTATTGACTAGTGCACAACTTGAACCTTCTAGCTATGAGAAGGCTTGTACTCAGAAGATATGGCAGGATGCCATGAAAGAGGAGATGACCTCTATAAAAAACAATGATACTTGGGAGCTAATACAACTTCCTAAAGGGAAAAAATGTGTTGGATGTAAATGGGTCTACAAGACCAAATTCAATGTTGATGGGAGCATTGAAAGACACAAGGCAAGGCTGGTAGCAAAAGGCTTCACACAGAAGTATGGCATTGATTATGAGGAGACCTTTGCTCCTGTAGCTCGGTAGGAGACAATCAGAACAATACTTTCCTTAGCTGCCCATAGAGGATGGAAAATTCAACACATGGATGTAAAAAGTGCCTTTCTCAATGGGTACTTAACAGAGGAGGTTTATGTTGAACAACCTCAAGGCTTTCAAGAACAAGGTAAGGAACACCTTGTTTATAAACTGAAAAAAGCACTATATGGCCTCAAGCAAGCACCAAGAGCATGGTACTCTCGCATTGATGGCTATTTCAAGGAATATGGGTTCACCCGGAGCAAAAGTGAACCAACTCTCTACTACCTGAAACAAGGGAAAGACATCCTCATAGTATGTTTATATGTGGATGATCTCATATTTATGGGTAGTAATAATAAGATGAATATGGAGTTCAAACACTCCATGATGAAACAGTTTGAGATGAAAGATATGGGATTAATGCACTACTTCCTAGGCATGGAAGTTCATCAGATAGATAGAGAGATCTTCATCTATCAACACAAGTATGCTCAGGATATGATCAAGAAATTTGCTATGGAGCATTGCAAAGCAGTTGCAACTCCAATTGGACATGGGATCCAATTGAGCAAGAATGATGGAGCACCGAAGGTTGACACGACCACTTATAGGAGCATGGTTGGGAGTTTGATGTTTCTCACCAACACAAGACCTGACATTCAGTATGTTGTTTCTCTTGTCTCAAGATTTATGGCTAATCCATCCGAGCTGCATTTGCAAGCAACTAAAAGAATTCTCAGATATGTAAAGGGTACATGGGATTTCAGAATCCATTACCACAAATGTAATGTTGTCAAGTTAGTTGGCTTCAGTGATAGTGATTGGGGCAGCAATATAGATGATAGGAAATCTACATCAGGGAACTGTTTTAGTCTAGGATCAGGACTAATTACATGGAGTTCCAAAAAGCAGACTGTTGTAGCATTGTCATCTACTGAGGCTGAGTATATAGCCATCACATATGCTAGTACTCAAGCCCTATGGTTGAGAAAAGTCCTGGAAGATATTGGAGAACAACAAAGTGGTCCTACCAGAATATACTGTGATAACATCAGTGCCATTCAGTTGGCATATAATCCTATCCACCATAGCAGAACAAAACACTTTGATATGAAGTATCACTTCATCCGAGACATGGTGGAACAAGATATCGTTGAGCTTAAATATTGCAGCACTTTGGAAAACATTGCAGACATTTTCACCAAAGGCATGGCTAAAGCTCAATTTATAAAGCTGAGAGACTGTATTGTCAGTCCTCTCAACTTTAAGGGGGAGAGTGTTAGAGTGTGAACTCACGAAGGTGGCAAAGTTGGCATCAAATGTCGGCAGAGGCATCTTCTAGAAATTGTCTCTTTCCTATCCCTACTTATTCTCCTACTTATCCTCCCCTCTTCCTATCTCCTAATCCCTTTCTTCTCGTAACTTCCTCTATCTCCTCTATTTCCTCCTTCCGTTTCATTTTATTTGTTGCAATGAAGCTATATATTGTAAGTTGCACAACATTTGTTTTTTAGGGAGAATAAAGACTTTGATTTTTCGCCTCCATATCGATCACATCATTTACTACAAAAAGGAGGACATACGTTAAAGTTTGAAGTGCCTTGGAATAGCTTGGAGAATAGTTGATCAATCAAGGAGGAGAGAGAGCACCCATTTTCTAAATCAAGTCAGAATACGATAGCAAAGCAAGAGCGCATCAAGTTTTGGAGGTAATATATTACATTTGAAACTAATTATATGCCAAGATAGGAGTTATAAGGTTGGAGGAAATTATTATTGTCTAAGGTTAAGTTGAAATTATTTTTGGAGAGATAAGACCTTGAAAGAATTATTTAAAACCTTAGAAACTTGATTATTGCAAAATTTTGGAGATTTATTTGAAAATTGAAGTAATTATTTTTGAAATTTTGTAATTAGATTATTTGAATTTACAAAACAATTTGAAATATTTGCAATTTAATAAGTTTGGAGAAATAAGTTATCCTACATCAAATTAGGAATACAAAAGAATTTCTAAATTTCTAAATATGCAGCTATATGGAATTCAACACCAAATTAGGATGTATAAAATTTAGAATCCATAAACTCATATGCTTGAAATTTAGAAGACATAAGGAAGACAACTTCTAGAAATTGAAAATTAAGGATTATGGATTATTGGTATATAGACTCAGGAGCAAGTAAACATATGACTAAAAATAAAAAATTATTTGAGTCTCTATGAGCAAAACATGAGAAACCAGTTGTAATAGTAGATAGTAAGACTTATGAAGTAAATGGAATAAGAGATGTTCTAGTCAATCTAATAGATAGGAAAGGAATAATTAATAATGTTTTATATGTTCCTGGATTGACTACCAATCGTATTTTAGTTTCACAATTCATGGATCAAAATATCATAGTAGAATTTAATGTCATAAATGAAAAAAACAATATCATATTATCAAAAAAGGAAAAATGATAGCTATAGGGTCTTATAAGGAAAGCCTATTTATTTTGGATACTACTACAAATATGTCTCTCTTAGTTAAAACATCATAAGAAAAAGAATTATGGCATAAATTTCTTGGACATACTAGTGCATCATCTTTAAATAAAATGGTCAGATATCAAATGGTTGAAGGAGTACCAAATATTTCTTTGGAATCTATAGTGTGTCCATAATGTTTAGCAGGAAAACAACATAGAATACTTTTTGAAATTCGTCAATATAGATCTTAAAAACCACTAGAATTGATATATACATATTTATGTGGTCTAATGAATACTACAAGTATTGGAGGACATAAGTATTTTCAATTATTTTTTGATGATCATACTAGAAAAATGTGGGTATACTTCATGAAATACAAATCAGAAGCTTTCAAATGTTTCAAACAATTTAAATTTCAAGTAGAAAAAGAATCAGGAAAGACTATCAAAACTCTTCGATCAGATAGAGGAGGAGAGTTTATGTCACAATAATTTAATCTATTTCTAAAATAAAAGGGAATAAAGAGACAACTTACTACAACATATTCACCACAACAAAATGGCATCGCAGAAAGAAGAAATAGATCTATAATGGAAATGGTAATATGTATGATAAAAGAGGCTCATATTGATTATCAATATTGAGCAGAATCAGTTAAGATAGAAATATACTTACATAATATATTACCTACAAGAATACTCAAGAATATTACTCCAGAAGAAGCATGGTCAGGACAGAAACCAAATGTTGAAAAGCTAAATATTTCTAGATGCAAAGCTTATATGCATATTAATGAATAAAATTTTATGGAGAAAGTATGGTTGGTATATTTATTGGTTATGATGATGAATCGATAGGGTGTAGAATAATTAATCCTAGTACAAAGAAAGTGTATATAATTAGAGATGTGGTTTTTTATGAAAATCAAAGTTAAAACTGAAGAAGAAAATAATTATTTAGAAGTTCTTCTACATTTCTCAAAATAAATAGAGTCAAAATCTCAAAAAGAAACAAAGTTAGAATCTCAAGAAGAAATAGAGTTAGAGTTAGAATCTCAAGAAGAAATAGAGTCAAAGTTAGAATATACAAAAACTTACACAATTCCTCCAAGGAAGGAACCAATATGGCTTAGGAATACACTCAAAGAATCAAATTTGGAACAAATGGAAAATATTACTATTACAAGACCTACAAATTGTAGTCAATGCAGAATGAATAGAGGGCTACTAAGTGTTACAGAATAACCAACAACAATCATTCAGGCTCTAAATCACTCACAATGGAAAGTTTCTATGGAATCAAAGTACTCATCACTACAAAAGAACAAAATATGGAATCTAGTAGAGTTACCTCTAGGAAAGAAAGTAGTAGGTTGCAAATGGGTTTATAATATTAAGTATAAAGTAGATGGAACTCTTGATAAATACAAAGCTCGACTAGTGGCAAAAGGATATACACAAACAGAGGGAATTGACTATGAAGAAACATTTGCACCAACAACTAGAATGACTACTATTAGAATAGTATGTGCCTTAGCAGCTCATCATGGTTGGTAAATTCATCAAATGGATGCCAAAAGTGCATTTCTTAATGGTGAATTAGAAGAGGAAGATATCATGTCTCAACCAAAAGGATTTGTTGTCAAAGGTCAAGAATATAAGGTTTTCAAATTAAACAAATCCTTATATGGTTTAAAGCAAGCTCCTAGAGAATGGAACATAAATATTAATAATCACTTGTTACAACACAAATTCAAACAAAGTAAGTCAAATCCAAGTTTATATACAAAAAAGGTTGGAAATGCTATATTAATTCTCATAGTATATGTTGATGATATAGTAAATACAAGAAGTTCTAAAAATATAATAAGTGAGATAAAAAAGGATCTTGAGAAGGTATTTGAAATGACTAATTTAGGACTTATGAATTACTACCTTGGTCTAGAAATTCATCAAAATGAAGAAAATTTACAATTACACAAACAAAGTATGCAAAATCTCTACTAGAAAAAGTTAAAATGGATAATTGTAAACCTAAATATACACCCATGGAACAAGGACTTCAATTGTCCAAAAATGATGGTACACCTTTGGTTTCAGCTATAAATTATCATCAGTTGACTGGAAGTCTTCTATTTTAACAAACACTCAATCTGATTTAGTTTTTGTAGTAAATTATCTTGCAAGGTTCATGCAAGAGCCTAAAGAAAATCATTGGAAAGCTACAAAAAATACTGCAATATGTCAAGAGAACTATAGATTATGGAATTTTACATGAATCATGACATATATTTTTTTCTACAGGGTTATTCAAAATATAATTATGTTGGATCTATTGATAATTGAAAATCTACTTCTAGGTATATTTTTTTTTATCTAGGGTTAGGATCAATTTCTGTTAGAAATATTGAGTTGTCATTGATGTCAAAGGTGCATGGTATTCAAGGCAGAAATATTCTTCAAGGATGATAAGTTTATAAGGTTGGAAAATATATCAATAATGTCAGAGATGGACTTGATAAATAGCAAACAACAAAAAATCATCCAAGGTAAAGATATATTTCAAGAGAAGCAAGGAAAGTATATTTCAAAGGAAAATATATTATAATATTTAAATATCAATTTTAAATATTATAAAGAGAAGGACAAAAGTTTGGACAAAGGCTTGAAATATTATAAAGATAAGGACAAAGGTTTGGACAAAGGCTTGAAATATTATAAAGAGAAGGACAAAGGTTGGGACAAAGGAGAAACCAAACGTCTAGGTTTTTGAAAGTACCAAGAAGAGAAGCGAAGAATTGGCATCCATAATGTTGCATTGCTTTGTTGAGGATGCTACACATGTGCTAAATCATTAGAAGAAGAGGAAGAACATAGTCAAGGAGAACAATACACATGAAGCATTGAAAATTATCATTTTCAAGGTTGGTTAACGTTATAAAATTTTTCAAACCACTTGTCACAAGGAAGGAGGAGCACCATAAGTCATTTGAAGTAAGATAGACATTTCTAAATACATTGGAAATAGGAAGGAAAAGTTTTGTCACCATTTATCACTTGGTATTCAATAAGCCAAGGGAAGATATAACATCTTGAAGCACCAATTTATTGCATGAGATGAAAATACACTTGCACAACCTCATTTACTACAAAAATGAGGACGCACATTAAACTTTGAAGTGCCTTGGAATAGCTTGGAGAATAGTTGACCAGTCAAGGAGGAGAAAGAGCACCCATTTTACAAAGCAAGTCATAATACGATAGTACAATAAGGAGCACCTCAAGTTTTGGAGGTAATATATTTCATTTGAAATTAATTATATGCACAAGATAGGAGTTATAAGGTTGGAAGATATTATTATTGTCTAAGGTTAAGTTGAAATTAGTTTATTGGAGAGATAAGACCTTGAAATATTATTTGAAACCTTAGAAACTTGATTATTGCTATTTGAAAGTTTTATGAAGATTGATTTGAAAATTGAAGTAATTATTTTGTAGTTTTGTAATTTGATTATTTGAATTTACAAAACAATTTGAAATATTTGCAATTTGATTAGTTTGGAGAAATAAGGTTTCCTACATCAAATTAGGAATACAAAACTTGCAAATATTTTTTTTAGAATTTCTAAATTTGGAGCTATAAGGACTTCAACACCAAATTAGGATGTGTGAAATTTAGAACCCATAAACTCATATGCTTGAAATTTAGGAGACATAAGGTAGACAATTTCTAGAAATTGAAAATTAAGGATTATGGATTATTGGTATATAGACTCAGGAGCAAGTAAACATATGACTAGAAACAAAAATTTATTTGAGTCTCTACGAGCAAAACATGAGAAACCAGTTGCAATAGCAGATGGTAAGACTTATGAAGTAAAAGGAATAGGAGATGTTCTAGTCAATCTAATAAATGGAAAAGGAATAATTAACAATGTTTTATATGTTCCTGGATTGACTACCAATCTTCTTTCAGTTTCACAACTCATGGATCAAAATATGACAGTAGAATTTAAGGTCATCAATGGAAGAAAACAATGTCATATTATCAAACAAGGAAAAATGATAGCTTCAGGGTCTTACAAGGCAAGTTTATTTATTCTAGAGACTACTACAAATCTTGCTCTCTCAGTTAAAACATCAAAAGCATTATGGCATAAACGTCTGGGGCATACTAGTGCATCATCCTTAAATGAAATGGTCAAATATCAAATGGTTGAAGGAATACCAAATATTTCTTGGGAATCTATAGTTTGTCCAGAATGTTTAGCAGGAAAACAACATAGAATACCTTTTGAAATTCGTCAATATAGATCTCAACAACCACTAGAATTGATATATACAGATTTATGTGGTCCAATGAATACTACAAGTATTGGAGGACATAAGTATTTTCAATTATTTGTTGATGATCACACTAGAAAAATGTGGGTATACTTCATGAAATACAAATCAGAAGCTTTCAGCTGTTTCAAACAATTTAAATTTCAAGTAGAAAAAGAATCAGGAAAGACTATCAAAACTCTTCGATCAGATAGAGGAGGAGAGTTTATGTCACAAGAATTTAATCTATTTCTAAAATAAAATGGAATAAAGAGACAACTTACTACAACATATTCACCACAGTAAAAAGGCATCGTAGAAAGAAGAAATAGATCTATAATGGAAATGGTAAGATGTATGATAAAAGAGGCTCATCTTGATAATCAGTATTGGGCAGAAGCAGTTAAAACAACAATATATTTACATAATAGATTACCTACAAGAATACTCAAGAATATTACTCTAGAAGAAGCATGGTCAGGACAAAAACCAAATGTTGAAAAGCTAAGGATTTTTGGATGCAAAGCTTATATGCATATTCCAAAATAGAAACGAACAAAATTAGATGAAAAAAGTATGGTTGGTATATTTGTTGGTTATGATGATGAATCAACAGGGTATAGAATAATTGATCCAAGTACAAAGAAAGTGTATATAAGTAGAGATGTAGTTTTTGATGAAAAATCAAAGTTGAAACTGAAGAAGAAAATAGTGATTCAGAAGTTCTTCTAAATTTCTCAAGAAGAAACAGAGTCAGAATCTCAAGATGAAATAGAGTCAGAGTTAGAATATACAAAAACTTCCACAATTCCTCCAAGGAAGGAACCAATATGGCTTAGGAATACACTCAGAGAATCAAATTTGGAACAAATGCCAGATCTTACTACTACAAGACCTCAAACTCGTAGTCAAAGTAGAATGAATAAAGGGTTACTAAGTGTTACAGAAGAACCAACAACAACACTTCAGGCTCTAAATCACTCACAATGGAAAGCAACTATGGAATCAGAGTACTCATCACTACAAAAGAACAAAACATGGAGTCTAGTAGAGTTACCTCCAGGAAATAAAGTAGTAGGTTGCAAATGGGTTTATAAGATTAAGTATAGAGCAGATGGAACTCTTGATAAGTACAAAGCTCGACTAGTGGCAAAAGGATATACACAAATAGAGGGAATTGACTATGAAGAGACATTTGCACCAACAGCTAGAATGACTACTATCAGAATAGTATGTGCCTTAGCAGCTCATCATGGTTGGAAACTTCATCAAATGGATGTCAAAAGTGCATTTCTTAATGGTGATTTAGAAGAGGAAGTCTTCATGTCTCAACCAAAAGGATTTGTTGTCAAAGGTCAAGAACATAAGGTTTGCAAATTAAACAAATCCTTATATGGTCTAAAGCAAGCTCCTAGAGCATGGAACATAAATATTAATAATCACTTGTTACAACACAGCTTCAAACGAAGTACTTCAGATCCAAGTTTATATACAAGAAAAGTTGGGAATGATATATTAATTCTCATAGTATATGTTGATGATATAGTAATTACAAGAAGCTCTAAAAAGCTAATAAGTGAGATAAAGAAGGATCTTGAGAAGGCATTTGAAATGACTGATTTAGGACTTATGAATTACTACCTTGGTCTAGAAATTCATCAAAATGAAGATAATATTACAATTACACAGACAAAGTATGCAAAAGCTCTACTAGAGAAATATAAAATGGATAATTGTAAACCTAAAGATACACCTATGGAACAAGGACTTCAATTGTCCAAAAATGATGGTACACCTTTAGTTTCAGCTACAAATTATCGTCAGTTGATTGGAAGTCTTCTATATTTAACAAACACTCGACCTGATTTAGTTTTTGTTGTAAATTATCTTTCAAGGTTCATGCAAGAGCCTAGAGAAAGTCATTGGAAAGCTACAAAAATAATATTACAATATATCAAGAAAACTACAGATTATGGACTAGTTTATATGAAGCATGATAAAGATTTTTGTCTACAAGGATATTCAGATTCTAATTATGCTGGATCTATTGATGATAGAAAATCTACTTCTGGGTATATTTTTTTATCTTGGGTTAGGACCAATTTCTGTTAGAAATATTGAGTTGTCATTGATGTCAAAGGTGCATGGTATTCAAGGCAGAAATATTCTTCAAGGGTGATAAGTTTATAAGGTTGGACAATATATAAATAATGTCAAATATGGAATCGATAAATAGCAAACAATGGAAAATCATCCAAGGTAAAGATATATTTCAAGAGAAGCAAGGAAAGTATATTCTAAAGGTAAATATATTATAATATTTAAATATCAAATTTAAATATTATAAAGAGAAGGATAAAAGTTTGGACAAAGGCTTGAAATATTATAAAGATAAGGACAAAGGTTTGACATTTTTAAATTAAAGGATTTAAATATTTAAGAGATAAAAATTTAAATATTATAACCCAAAGTCTTTGAAAAATAAAATGCACCAACATATTTTAAGAAGATATAAAGTTGAAATCAAATAATAAGAGCCAACCTCCTTGATGAAATTGAAGACAATAGGAAACGTATAAATATGAGGCATTATTTCACCTTTGTGGTGCGCAAGATAATTGGTTAATCCATCGTGGTGAGTGTGAGTGACAGACAAATGAAAAGAGCAGTGAAAAATAGGTGGTAGCGAAAGACAAGGATAAATATTATATCGTGCCCCTTTGGTATCACTTGCTAGGATAGCCCAATCGGTTGTCTAGCTTGCGTGGAGCACTGTTGTCCAGTATGTTAGAAGGTTGAATCTCTTTGATGTTGTTTTTTTGCGATTTTGATGTTTGAGGGAGCGCAAAGACAAGGATAAACATTATATCGTGCCCCTTTGGTTTCACCTACTGGGAAAGCCCAACTGATTTTATATCTTGCATGGAGAACTATTGTACAAGAGCTTAGAGGGTTGAATCTCTTCGACGTTGTTGTGTTGAAGAAGTTGAGACAGAGCTATAAGGATTCAAATATTTGTGCACCCCTTTTATGTTTCACCTATTATGGTAACATAGCTGGTCATGAGCGCTTGTGAGGGCACTACGCTTCTAGAGGATAGGGGATCAAATCCCGTCACGACTGTGCAAGATATTTAAAGTTTTATTTTATTAAAATTAATAAAGGGAGATATAAGGGCCATGGTTCTAGTATAGGGTTTTATTTTTGCATATTAATAAAAAGGAGATATAAGGGTTATGATGTTAGTATAAGGTTTTATTTTTACAAAATTATAAAAGGAGATATAAGGGTTATGATGTTAGTATAAGGTTTTATTTTTGTAAAATAATAAAAGGAGATATAAGGGTTATGATGTTAGTATAAGGTTTCATTTTTTAAAATTAATAAAAGGAGATATAAGGGTTTTAGTTGTTAATAAAGCTTGATATTGTGAGTTTCAAAAAGGGAGATATAAGGAGTTATTTTTAAGCTTTATTGTGTATGTTTTTGATAAGGGATTTTAAAGTGGTTGATTTGATATTTAATCAAGAAAGGAAAAAGAGAATTGCTAACTAGATTTTGAAGGGACAAACAAAAGGAAAATTATTTTTTTCAAGACAGGTTTGGAAAGCTCATGCAAAATAAGATCATCATCATTGAGGCAGATTTAAAGGTATGGTGATTTAATTCCTTTCTCAAAGTGGTTTTGTTTGAGGAAATTTTTTTTTTGTCATTTAGTGGGAGGTATAAGGAATTATTTATTTATTTATTTATTTTGAATTTACATGGTGGAATCGGTAGCCGCCACGAATCCGGGCAGGTTGTCCAAATTTTTATGGCCGCCACAGTATTCTGCGTTGTCCCCCCGGCCGCCACACGGTATCTTCGCACAGTCCGCACCTATAACAACCATGGCACAATAATTTTAAATATTTTACGCCGCTGAAAGCACCAGGAAAGGGACAAGCGTTCAGTCCGACGAGGAGTATAAGGAATTATTAGAAGTGCATTATTTTTTATTGAAATTGGAGGAAAATATACAAAGGTTATAGATCATATTTGTGAGCAAACTTGTGCATTATTTTTTATTGGAATTGGGAGTAAATGTGCAAAGGTTATAGATCAGATTTGTAAGTAAACTTGTGCATTGAAATTGGTTTTGGAGTGCATGTGGAAATAATAAAAATAGTATAGTCTCACACAAGTAGAATGATTGTTTTAAAAATAAGTAAAAGTGTCATCTAGTGCAAAAAATAGTGTGAAAGAATTCATTTGAAAAGAAATTTTTTAGCCATATACAAAAGTAAGGAAAGGTGCAAATACAAGATCAGTTATAAAGTGCTAGAATAGAGCTACCTTTTATGTGAGACATGTGAAATCGAAAGACTTAATGAATGTGAAATGGATTGTTATGTTTGGATTTGGAAATAAATGAACATTGTTTGTATGCCAAATTTGGGAATAGATGAGCATTGTATGTATGTAATATTTGAGCAGAGTTATGAGCAGGTTTTGGAGAAAATTTGAGCAAGATTTATGAGTAGGTTCTGGAGCAAAATTGAGCAGGTTTTGTGAGCAAATTTGAGCAGGATTTATGAGCAGGTTTGAGCAAGATTTTGGAGTAGATTTGAGAGAAGAATTAAGCAAATTTTGAGCCATATTTGAAAGTAGATGGTATTGGTGTCTCCTATGTATTGGTGTCAAAGAACCAACAGAGGGGATTGGTGTCTCCTGTGGATTGGTATCCATGAATCAAAGTAGAGGATATTGGTGTCTCCTATGGATTGGTGTCCACAAACCAAGCAGAGGGGATTTGTGTCTCCTGTGGATTGGTGTCCATGAACTTGAGAGGGGATAGGTGTCTCCTGTGGGTAGGTGCCCATGAACTTGTGAGAGAGGGTAGGTGCCTCCTGTGGATTTGTGTACATGAACATTGTAATAGGAGATTGGTATCTCCTATGGGTTGGAGCCCACAAAATATATTGAAGAAATTTATAAGCAATATTTCTCCGTGGATGTAGCCCATATTGGGTAAACCATGTTAAATATGTCTCTTATGTGTGTGGTGATTTGTGCATTTTTTTATTAATGCATTGATATTATTTGAAGTTATTGCTTTGGAAAGAATAGAGAAAAATTTTATATTATATTGTTCACCCCCCCCTCTCAATATAAGCTTGTGTTCTTCAATTGGTATCAGAGCGGGTTCCTTCGTGAAAGCCTAACAACTTGAAGGAAGATCTTACAGGAACACACATGGCTCATCAGGAAGGGTTTTTATCAAATAGAGATCAATTGTTTGATGGGACTAACTATGATTTTTGGAGTGTGAGGATGCAGATTTATTTGTTGGCACATTATTATGATATATGGTAATCCATTGTGGATGGATTCATAGCACGTACAACTCCTCCCATAGATGCAAATGGTAAGATAATGCCACGACAATGAATGCAATATTAAGTGGGTTATGTGAATCAAAGTTTGTGAAAGTCATACAATGCACTTCAGTAAAAGAAATATGGGACAAGTTACAAATAACATATGAAGGAGACAAAAATATTAAAATGGTAAAACTTTAAACCCACAGGAGGAAGTTTGAAGACTTGAAGATGAAATATGAGGAACATATTGCTAGATACCTATTTCGTGTTGATGAGGTTATCAACACCATTCATGGACTTGGAGAAAGTATTGAAGACTCTAAGATTGTTCAAAAAATATTGAGGTCACTTCCTATGAGGTTTGATGCAAAGGTTTCAACAATTGAATAAATGAAGAATCTCAAAACTTTGAGCATGGATGAGCTACATGGAATTCTCACATCCTATGATACGAGGACAAAAAAATATTAAACATCCAAGAAAACTCAAAGGCTTGTAGTCTATGAAATTTTTTAACTGTGGTAACCTTTGTCACTATGCATCTAATTGTCCACAAGCTAGAAGGAGTAGCAGTGAAGAAGAAAAGGAATACAAGAAAAAGAAAGAAAGAAAATTTTATAATGAAAAGAAAAATAGGCATGGTCAAGGCAAGCATGAGAAGAAGATATTTCAAAGACACAAGAAGAGTTTTTATGTTGAAGAAGCAAGCAGTACTTCCAGTAGCAGTTATGAAAACCTCTCCAATAGTGAAAAAGAAGAAATTCTATTTTTGGCCATAGAAGAGAAAGAATATGATCCTGTAGTTGAAGATCAAGAAGAAGAGAAAGATTCAAAAATGTAAGAGGAAGCCACAATTAACATAGAAGATGAACTTATTGTTTCTCTTGAAGAGTTGAAAAGGGTTAGAAAGAAGAACTCAATATTGAAGGCTCAAGTACAAGAGGATGAGAAAACAAATGCAAGGCTTCTACAAGATATCACCGACTTAAAAGTAAAAGTTGAAGAGGCAAGGAGAATTGAAGAAGGTATGGCTGAACAGTTAAAGGTAAAAAACTAGAGTGTGAAAGACTAGAACATGAAGTTGTCATTCTAATAAAGGGACTTGAAAAATTTAATTATAAGATATATTAGTTTAGGAAAATCTCAAAAAATTGGATGATATTATCAAAGCACAGAGATCTCCATTTATGAATACTGGAATTGATTTTGAAGAAGGTCAAGAGAAACAAAAGGGAGAGTCAAGCTCAAAAGAAATAGAAGAATCAAAGAAAGTAATTTAAGAAGAGCCCAAGACCTATGTTGATATGTTGAAAAGTGGAAGCATCAATGAGGAAGAAAACAATGCACCATAAAGGAACAGGGACCATCACAGAAAAAGCAAATAAAGAAGCATGCGACCAAATACTCTAAGGCAAGATGAATATTTTTTCAAGGTTATTGTTTTTCATGTAATCATTTTGGTCATAAATTTGTAAATTGTAGAAGAAATGTCAATTCATTTACACCTTTCATGGACTACAACATCATTTGTTACAATTGCAACAATTTTGGGCATAGAGAAAAATGGTGTAGAACAGTGTTCCCTGAACTCTCAAAGTCAAGCAAGAAGAAGGATAGTCAAAATGTTCAAAAAGGTATAACCTCAAAAGTTTGGAAAAAGAAAATTGAAAAAGAAGAAGAGCATTGTAAGTTGGGAGTAGCTTTACTCCCATCTCAAAATTGATCACCTCAAGAAAATAAGGTGGTAAGGGGGTTGTGTTAAGTGTCTTATTTTTAGTCCCAAGGAGCCCTTTGCCATTGATGTCAAAGGGGGAGAATTTAGTAAGGGGGAGCAACTTGTCAAGGGGAGAAGATTGTGAATCTAGTTGTAGTAAACAAAAATATTTTGTAGGGTTTCCATGAATGATAAAGGGGGAGATTGTTATAAATATTGAGTTTTCATTGATGTCAAAGGTGCATGGTATTCAAGGTAGAAATATTCTTCAAGGGTGATAATTTTATAAGGTTGGACAATATATCAATAATGTTAGAGATGGAATTGATAAATAGCAAACAACATAAAATCATCCAAGGTAAAGATATATATATATTTTTTTGTGGAAAACATCCCAAAATGGATGCCACTTTCGGGTAAGACCCAAGGAGGCAGGGGTATCCATTCCGCCAAAAATTCCCAGGACTCGGACTTGGCCTACCACCTTTGACACACTCAAGGAGCAAACAAACACACAAACCCAATTAAAAATAAGTAGATAACAACAAAAATAATAAAATAAAATAAAAAACATGCTCCTTGAGTGTGTCAAAAACAAAAGCACAACCAAACACGCACAATAAGATAAAAGAAACCACAACACAAACCACATAGAAAAACATAAGAAACACATAACAAAACACAAACAAGACAAAAACAACAGAACACTACAAAGAGATAACCCAAAAAAAAACAAGAAAAATAAACACAACCTAAACCTAAAAAATTAAAAAATTAAACAAAAATCAAAATAAAAAACAACCAAAAACAGACAATAAAAAAAAAACAAAAAATATAGAAAAAACTCACCCATAAAAACACGAAATAACACAAACAAAGAGAAACCCAAGAACAAGAACGAAAAAAAACACAAGAAAAATAACAAAAAACATAAAAAAAAAACAAAACAACAAAAACACAAGAACAACAAAAAACAACACAAAGAACACAAAAACAAAACAAAATAAAAAACCCACCCACCTTAAAAAACTAAACAAAAAAAACAAAAAGGAAAAAAGAAATAAAAAATGAACAAAACAAAGACCTATCTAGACCATAAGACTATTAAGGCAAGAATCAACAGAGGAAACAAAATAAAGAATAGAATGAGCTAGGGAACTAAAAAAACTGAATGAACCAAAGAGAAGCAAAAAAAAAATCAAGAAGAAACTAGGTACCTTCAGAACTAGAGCCATCCAAAGAAATGATAGAAAGAAGAGCTTCCCTAATTTGAGAAGCCCACCATATAGGAGGGTGGCCATAACAAGTAAGATCACCTTTGTCCAAAGCCCAATTAGCTAAAGCATCAGCACTCTTGTTTTGATCTCCGACCACATGATTGTAATCAACTTTCAAAAATCCCATTTGGATTAACTGAATCTTCTCAATAATTCTTTTTATTCTCCAATCCACCTTATGATTCTTAGAAGGATTCTTCAAGAGATTAATCATAAGTTGAGAGTCATACTCAACTAACACCTTTTCCCATCCAACCTTAGTAGCCTCCTCGAAGACCTCTCGAGGATACCATACCCCTCAAGCAAGGTTATTGGAAAGAATACCCAAATTCTCAGCAAAAGTAAAAACCAGGGAGCCATCCGAAAGTCTACCAATTCCTCCCACACTGGCTTTTCCAAGGTTCCCTCTAGAGGCTTCATCAGTATTGACTTTTCCAAAATCCTTAGGAGGAGGTTGCCAATTTCTATTCCTATCCAATTTACTAATACTCACATTCCCTTTAATATGGTTTCCCTTAGAAGGTTTAATATTCAATATTTGCATCACTTGATCCCATATTTGGTGGGAGTTTTGGGGGTGATTAAGGAGATGATGGACTGATTCAACTAAGTTGGCTATGGTCTTTTTCCAAATATAGTGAATATCCTTACTATCTTGATTAAAAATTCGGTTGTTCCTTTCATTCCAAATATTCCAAAGAAGAATGGTAGAACCCATCCAAACTAACTGCCTAATAAAATGATCAACACCCTCTTGATTAGGCCAATCCCTCCAAAGTCGTTCGAAAGTAAAAAAATTGGACCATTGTAAGCCAAGTAAAGTGGCCATTCTCCTCCACATCTCAAAGGCTAAAGTACACTCAATGAAAATATGGTTGATATTTTCTACATTCTCTTCACACATTTCACATCTAAAAGGGCCATGAAAACCACGCTTCATAAGTTGCTCACCAGTAAGCACCCTACGATGCAATAAAATCCAATTAAAGAACCTCACCTTAGGCCGGAGCTTTTGAGCCCACAATTGAGAAAATATGTCAGAAGAATGGTTGGGATTATTATGGCATAAGGTCAAATAACCTTGAGCAACTGAATACTCACCCTTAGTAGTGTTGTTCCATCCAAAACAATATTTTTCATGGGACCAAGAGAGGGATATCATATGAAGGATGCCTTGGATATCTTGTCTTTGCCTTTCTGGGATTTGAATAGGCCAGTCCTCAATAGGGATCCAATATCTACCAACCTTTGAATTACCAGTATGGTATCGACAATAATTAGCCATCTTTATCCAATTAGCTCGGTGAAGCTCCTCCATCCAAGGCCTCCAATCGGGAAATTGAGTTATCAAAGGCTTGTGACCATCCCAAGAATCTTTCCAAAAATTTGCATGTTGACCATTATGAATGATCCAAAATAATTTTTTCTTTATCAAATCCTCACCAGTCTTAAGAACTGCTAAAATGGGAGAACCTTTGGTAGGAATTTGATAGTGAACAAGGTCTTCAGGACTTTTGTTCTCAGTATATTTAGCACGAATATTATTGGCCCAAAGAGCATTGGGGTTATGCAACATCCTCCAAAATAATTTAGAAGCTAAAGCTTTGTTGTTATTAATTGAAGACCGTAAACCTAACCCCCTTCACTCTTAGGAAGACATAAAGTATCCCATTTCACCAAGGCCCATTTTATTTTCTCCTTAGTACCACTCCAAAGGAAACGATGACTAATTTGATCCAATTCTCGAAGAACAGCCTTTGGAATATTCAAAATGGAAGAAACATAAATAGGAATAGCTTGAAGTACTAATTTTACCAAGGTGATTCTACCCCCATAAGAAAGCCACTTGTTGGTCCACTTTCCAATTTTCTTCTTGACTTCATCCAACAACCAATTCCAATATTTATTTTTCTGCCTTTGAATATTTATTGGAATACCTAAATAAGTGATTGGAAGAGAGGTCTTATTATATCTTAGCTTATCCAACACCATGGATTCCTGTCTAGCAGAGCATTGAAATAAAATAACTTTAGATTTGTCTTCATTGATCAACTGTCCAGTAGCCTTAGAAAAATAGCTAATAATTTGCTTAATATTAGAAGTTTCCTTAACTGTAGCTTTACCTAAAATAGTAGAGTCATCCACAAATTGAAGATGAGAGATAGGTCTAGCTCCATGAGCAATGGTAACTCCCTCAAGAGTTTTGTTTTCCCTCTTTTTGGTCATAGTCCTACCCAAGCATTCAACAAGAATGATGAATAAATAAGGGGATAGTGGGTCACCTTGCCTAATACCTCTAGAAGCTAGGAAATACTGAGAAGGCTGAATAAATTTACCAAGCAATTGTAATCTTCTCATTAATCTTCAGATATAGAACAATACATGCGGTTACAAACTGATCTAACCACCTCGGTGGTTAGAAACCAGAATTGGAGAGCGCCTACGAGCGCTTCTTTTAACATGCCAAGAATGGAATACCAATTTATGCTAACATCCCCCCTTATTACATTATTGGCAAATCCCAATTGTATCCCGAAACTTTTCATATTTGATACGTCCAAGTGCTTTGGTAAAGATATCTGCAACTTGAGCATCAGTAGGAATGTAGTGAAGTTGTATATGGTGCTTTGGAACTTCATCTCGAATAAAATGACATCTGGTATCAACATGTTTGGTACGTTCATGAAAAATTGGATTTTTGACAAGATTCAAAACACCTTGGTTGTCGCAAAACAAATGAAGAGGAAGATTCTTTGGAAGGCCCATGTTTGTAAGAATGTGACTTAACCACATGATCTCACAGACTGCTTCACTGGCTGCACGATATTCTCGCTTCTGTAGAAGATAAAGCAACCACATGTTGCTTCTTACTGTGCCATGAGATAGGTCCAGATCCTAGATGGAAAACATATCCGGAGGTGGATTTACGATCATCAAGGGATCCAGCAAAATCTGAGTCTGTGTATCCCAGTAAGAAAAATTTATTATTCTGTCTATATTCCAGACCATAATTTGTAGTACCGTGAACATAATGAAGAACTCTTTTTGTTGCTTTCCAGTTGACTCACTTTAGGCTCTTGCATGAACCTTGAAAGATATCCTACAAAGAAACTGATATCTGGTCTGGTATTTGTCGGACATAGGAGACTCCCAATCAACTGGCGATAGAGAGTACCATCTACCTGAGGTGACTCATCATATCGAGATAACTTAAGTCCTTGCTCCATTGGAGTTGCTTTTGACTTACAATTAGTCATCCGATATTTTTCTACTAAAGTCTTGGCATATTTCTTTTGTGTTACTCTAATATGAAACTTTTGTTGAGTAACTTCCAAACCAAGACAATAGTGTAGAAGTCCTAGATCTCGTCATATCAAAAGATTGCTTCAAATCATCCTTTACTAAATCAATCATTTTTTCTGAGCTTCCAGTGATGATCAAATCGTCAACATAAAGTACAAGAATCACTATATCGTAACCATTTTTCTTAATATAGAGATTTGCATCTGAAGGACTTCTAATAAAACCATGCTGCACAAGGTGACTGTCTATCTTGATATACCATGCTCGAGGAGCTTGTTTTAACCCATACAAAGATTTGATCAACTTGCACACTTTTTGTTCTTGCCCCTCAACCTCATATCCTTCTGGTTGAGTCATGTATACTTCTTCTTGTAAGTCACCATTCAAGAAGGCACTTTTAACATCCATCTGATGCAATTTCCACCCAAACTGAGCTCCCATGGCACAAAGTACTCTAATGGTAGTCATTTTTGTAGTAGGGGCAAAAGTCTCTTCATAATCTATGCCTTCTTTCTGAGCATATCCCTTTGCAACAAGCCGGGATTTATGCTTATCAATAGATCCATCTCGCCTTATACTTCACTTTGAATACCCATTTGCAGCCTATGGGTTTCTTTCCTGTTGCGTATCGACTAATTTCCAAGTATTATTTTTAAGAAGAGAGTTATGTTCTACATCCATAGCCTCGTTTCCACCGTGGTTGATCAAGGGCAGATTGAACCGTTGTGGGTTCATTTGTATTTAATGTAGACATATAAAGTTTTTCTCCATCCTCATCTTCTTCCCTCGTCATATTTGGTACTCATTGACAAATCATCAAAGTGTTGACAAAGTTCATCAACCTCTAAAGTAGATGCTTCTACTCTCTTCTGTTGTGTCATACTGCGAGTACATGGCCTATCAAGAGATAGATCTGGAAAGGATTTCAACTTAGCATCTCTCAAAGTGCTAGTATACCATTTTGGAACTTTTTGTTTTGACTTTGGAAGTTGAACCTCCTTTTTAGGCTCTGCTTCATCTATGTATACAGTTGTGGATGTGTCTTTTGATGTAGGAGCTTCATCAAATACAACATCTCTACTCACATGTGTCTTCTTGGTCTTAGGATCAATCAATCGATAACCTTTTGAGTACTCATCATAGCCAAGAAAAATACACGACAGGGTTTTCTCATCCAGCTTCCTTCTTTTCTCGTTTTGGAATGTGCATGAATGCTTTACATCCAAACACCTTCAGATGAGAAATGGAAGGTTTCTTATCACTCCATGCTTCTTGTGGAGTCTTCCCTTGTAGAGCTCTAGTGGGTGCTCTATTTAAGAGGTATGATGCTGTGTTTACTGCTTCTGCCCAATATTGATCCTCAAGATGTGCTCCTTTTAGCATACATCGAACCATTTCCATAATGGAACGATTTCTTCTTTCTCGCAACTCCATTCTCGCCGAGGTGTATAGGCTGTAGTCGATTGTCTTTTGATCCCATGTTCTTTAAGGAACTCTAAAAATTCTTCAGAGGTGTATTCCCCCCCTCGATCTGAGCGGAGGGTTTTTATCAAACATCCCGACTCCTTCTCAACAAGCTTCTTGAACTGTTGGAAGGTGAGAAGCGCTTCTGATTTCAACTGAAGAAAGAAAACCCACATCTTTCGTGAGTAATCATCAATGAATAGTTGAAAATACTTTTTCCCACCATAGCTGGTTGGCATAGGACCACACAGATCGGTATGTACCAGCTCTAAAGGTTTTGCATCTCGAGAGGAGCTTGCTTCAAAAGGCACTCGATGTTGCTTCCCTGCTAAGCAATCCGAGCAAACCGGCAAGATAGATGAGAGGGGCGGAAGACCTTTCACCATCCCATATTTGTGTAATTCAAGCAAATATCCAGAACTGAGATGCCCATAACGCCGATGCCAAAGAGAGGTAGCCTCTTTTGTAGTTGCAGCCAAAGCAACATGGGAAGTGGAAATAGCATCGAGGATAAACAAGCCATGTTTGTAAGATCCAGTTGCTACATGTTTACCACTGTGTGTGATAAAACATCTCTTCTAGCCATTGACAACTCGAAACACGACTTCCATGTTTCTATCCAACATTTGTGTGACTGAAAGCAGATTATTGGCTAAGCCTGGAACATAGAGAACCTTTTCAATTTGACAATTACCATCAGGAAGAGACACAAAAATATCCCCTTCTCCTTTTACTTGATAGACCTGATTGTCAGCAATTGTGACTGGCTTACCCTCTTTTTCAACAAACGTATCAAACCAAGATTTATCCCCAATCATGTGTTTGCTTGCTCCTGAATCAATATACCATACAACATCTATCTGGGAAGACGATGTATGAGTCATGAGTACCTTGTGTGCTCGTTCAGAGTCAGAGTCTGAATCGGACTCAGGAGAATGTGAGTCTGAGTTGGATTCAAGGATAAGCAACATGGCCTTTAGACTGCTTATGCTTATTGTATTTTTTCTTGTGCTTGCCCTTCTTTTGGGAACCTCTTTCATTTTGTTGCTTGTTTTTGAACCAACATCTGTTGGTGTCATGGTTATTCATATCACAAATTTTGCAATATTTTGTATCTTTTTGCTGAGATTGCTTTCCTTTTCCTTTGGAGGAAGCACCTCCTTTTTGAAACCGCCCTTGTTGTTTACCACTCTGTTGTGTGGAGAGAGCATTATCTGGCATGTCATCTTTCTCGGACCCGAGTTGCCTCCTCGCCTCGAAGCAAGTTTACCAGTTCCACAAATGAGACTTGTCTTCCAAAAACATTGAGAGAGGTGATCAACATCTTGTAGGAACTTGGTAATGCTCTCAAGATAACAGAATTCAAGACATCATCATCCACAGGTTTTCCCATAGCATTCAATTTTGCTTTCAAATCTGCCACTCTACATAGGAATATGTCAACTCGCTTCTCCGTAACTCATACCGAGATTATGTAGTTGAGTTTGAAGATGGAGAATAGTGGATTGATTCTTCCCTTCATATACCGTGAGCAAAGCATCCCAAGCTATCTTACTAGTTTTTGCATCACAAATATGAGGCCGCACCTCATCTCGTGGTAGCAAGTAAGATAAATACAAGACTCTTCTGGTCTTTCTTATCCCAATCATCTTGATCTGTTCCTGTTGTTTGAGGACGTTTTTCAGTGCCAGTCACTACATCCCATAAATCTTCCAACTAAAGTATGGCTTTCATCTTTGTCTTCCATGGAACAAAGTTAGGACCTTTCAACAATTGGGAATCTGAGAGATACTTATGAATTGTGGCCATTATGAAGGTTCCTTATATCACCAATTGGTCTCCCTTTCTTTATACCTCGCATATCATTATATTGTAACCATTCAATATACACCCGCCCTTACGTGAGGGAAACTATAGGTATATAGGAATAGTATACTACTCAATATGTACTCGCCCTTACGAGAGGGAGACTATAAGTACATATGAGAAGCACAATATATTGAACATAGGCGATACTGAAAGGGCATCGTGTTGTTAATGACACCTACCATAGAAAGTTTTATTCCGCATGCGTGGGGCGTAACTTCCCCTAAACACTTTGGAAAAAAGAGCTTTCGTCAGGATTTACGCCTAACAACAATCACGATGTGGGTATGAAATGAGAAATAAAAAAATGGTTTGCCTTATTTCTCCCCGACGATTTATAGAGAACAAGCTCATACGTCGTTGTTGCAGCTATATTAGGCGGCGAATACAGTAGTCCAAAGCACGACAACATTACCTGTAAGTGTGGACCAGAGGTATCTCAAATACCGAACGCTGTCGTGCAATAAATTGCACAAATAGGGTATAAATTTGGGGTCTTATATTTGTAATTTATGATTGATAATGCAAGAAAATAGAATATTTAAATGCAAAAAATAACAATCATAAATGCCCACAAATTTTAGCACCTATTTTATCTTTAGCAAAATTATGTCTGCCAAATAGCTTAAATAGCTTGATTTCCCCCCTTTGTCTGACAATTTTGTAAAGGAAAATATGGATTTCCCCCCTTTCAAGTTGTAAAAGAAACAAGAAAGTGGAAAAAAAATACCTAAAAACAAGGTATGCAGCCATCACAGCCGTCAAAAACAAGATTGCAGCCGTCAAAGCCGTCAAAAACAGGATTGCAGCCGTCAAAGCCATCAAAAATAGGTTTGCAGCCATCAAAAAAAATGTACAGGAGTCAACTGTACTCTGTCGACGTCAACTGTACTCTGTCGACGTCAACAGACCTGTCCGCCGTCACTGTTTCATGCTGGGTGTCAAAAAAAAACATGCCCACCGTCAACTGTATTCTGCAGGGCGTCAACAGTGTGCGCTGCCATCACAGAATCATGAAGGTCGTAAAAAAAATTCCCCGTAGGGATTTGAATCGGGAACCTTCCCCGAGTGATGAATCACACCTTACCGCCTGAGCCAGAACGCCCGACGAGTAGGATTATGCACGTGATTCATATTGTAGATGCGAGGGCCATCGAATCGGGAAAAAAAATATTCCCACATGGCCTGTGTGGCCAATGTGGAGGGGTTTAAGAAACACCAAAAGCCTCTAATGCTTTCGGTTGCCTTCGGGAAACCACCCCGTTCCCATCTTTTTTTTCTCCCTGTTTGGCTTTCCTGGCTTCTTCCACCACCTCTAATAAATCAACACGAAGGATATCTCAGAACTCTTGGTAGAACTCAATAGGAAAACCATCAGGACCTAGGGTTTTCCCTTTTTGCATTTTAAAAACTACTTGTTGAAGCTCATTGATAGTAACAAGAGCAGTCAAAATAGAGTTCTCCTCAAAAGTGATAAGAGAAGGGATTGCTTGAAGAACATTATATTGTGAATATGAGTCAAGGGGAGTAGCAGCAAAAATGATTGGAAAAGTAATCAACAACAATAGAGTTCATGCCATCCCAAGTATAAACAACATCTCCATAATCTGATTTTAAGGAAGAAATAAAGTTGTGAGATCTTCGAGCTAGAAGAGATTTGTGGAAAAAATTTGTGTTTCGATCTCCTTCTTTGATCCATTGAATTCTAGATTTTTGCTTCCATAAGATTTCTTCTCTTTTTTCCCATTCCTCTAACTGAGTTGTGAGTTTAATTTCATCTACACTTCTCTTCTCTGTGAGGCCATATAAACGGATTTTCTTATTCAAATTTTCAAGATGAGCAATAACTTCATATTTTTTTTTATGAACATCCCCAAACTCTTTCCAGTTCCAAGTCTTGATTTTGGATTTAATGTATTGCAGTATTTTGACAAAACAGAACATCTTAGTCTCATGCCTAGGTTTACCTTCCTTCCACCATTGTTGCACATGAGGTCTGAAGGAAATTTCTCTAAGCCACATTAATTGAAAACGAAAAGGAGAGAAACTCACATTGGTTTTCCACATTTCCACCATGATTGGCCAATGATCCGAACCAACATTATTAAGAGTCTTCACTTTAGGAATGTGACCATGGATTAAGAAATTTTCAGAGAGCAAAAACCTATCCAATCTCTCCATTATACAAGGTAAGCCTTGCCTTCTGTTAGACCAAGTCATAAGGCCATTATCTGGTTGGATATCCACAATATGGAGATTTGCAATATATTCACTCATGAGGTCAGTGCTTTTGTCCAAATTTCTATTTCCCCCCATTTTCTCATCCAGAGAGAGGATGGTATTGAAATCTCCTCCAATCAAGATCCAATATTTAGGAAAATAAGAGATAATATGAGTAATATCCTTCCACTGTCTTCTTTTTTCCTCCAAATAAGTCGGAGCATAAACAGTAATGTAGAGCATAATTTGGTTGGAATGTCTACTTTGAATAGCTATAGCCAACAAACCCCAATTGCCAACCATATGGTGAATAACTACCTCTTTTGGATCCCAAAGACAAGCAATGCCACCCGAAGTCCCTTGGGAACTGAGGGAAACCACTTTTCCAACTGGCCAAATTTTACTGGCAATTAAGTCCATATCCTCCATTGACATCTTAGTTTCTTGAAGGAAAACAAGATGTGGATGATTTACCTGAATCATTCTTCTAATTTCATTTTTTTTTGAAAGACTCCCTTTGAGTCCTCTAATATTCCAAGTGATGATCTTCATTAATACCAGGGCTAAAAAAGTTGGGAAGGGCATTAATCTTACCTTCCTCTACAAGATTTTCACCTTCTTTTACCATATGATATTGATTTGTCTTGCAACCTACTTTTTGATTAGAATCCATCTTCAATTTTTTTTTCCCTGTTTCTTGACTTATTCCAATTGAATCTGAGATGGCTTCTAACCTTGAAGAATGCTCGTACATAGCCAAAATTTTACTATATGGTTCAATAGAGTCTATATTGGGACCTGCATTATTTGAAGTTTTGACATTTGAAATATTGTTTTTCTTATGTAAATTTTCTCCTTTTTTTCTTTTGAAAACCTTTGATTTGTTGGTTTGTCTCCGAGTTCTTCCCTTCATATTTAAATTGTGTTTCTAAGATTTCGGTTTCCATTATTTCCTCTTCCTCACTTGGGACATCATTTGTGGAAAGGATTTCAAACATATTAGCAGATGACTTTGATTGATCCTTCATAACTGGTTTTTTTTAGTGTTCTTCTTCTTAGGTATTTGGAAACCTACTAAGTTTATATCTTCTTTCTTTTGATCAGGAATTTTATTTGGGCAAGCACTGGCCAAATGACCATATTCATGGCAAATTCTACAACGAAAAGGAATGTTCTCATAGTCCACTACTTGCTCCCAAGTGTCTTCCCCAAATTGTAATGTGATCTTTTTAGGTAGGGGTTTGTCAAAATCCATTAAAACATAAATTCGAGCATAAATAATATGTTCAAAATTTTGAGTACAATCAACAATCATCATAAAAGTTCCTAAAGAGTTTCCAATTGAAGAAAAAATAGTAGGATTCCAAAATTCAATAGGGAGGCTAAAGAGTCTAACCCACACGGGAGTAATAGAAGGCATCTCTTCTTCGGATTTAAATTTAGTATGCCAGGGCTTCATGAAAAGCCCTGCCCTTCCAAAAACCAAGGACCCCCTTGAAAAGTTTTCTCTCTATCTTCATTATTAGCAAATAAAACAAGAAAATAACCATTTGGATAAATAGAGATTTGTAACTCACCTTTAGTTTTCCAGACTTTTTGCAGCCCGGACTTTGAAAGCAGATAGACTCGGACGAAAACCCACGAACCGACAAATTAGTCCTCTTTTTTCCAAATCTTCAATGCCAGTCTGAATGTTATCCATATCAAGCTTAACAATAGGAGTTCCATCAGCTACTTTAAGACATTCTAACTCCGTTTTCCTGGGATCAATCTTAGGCATTCTTAGAGGTTTATGGGAAGCCCTAATATTGATATTTGCATTGGGTTGAGGTTGTCCACCATGAAGGGCATCCCTAAAATTCATTTTTGGGACTGAGTCTTCAAAATTCTTACCCTTGATAGGGGTTTTCACAAGAGAATTATTTTGTGGGTGCACCTTAGCACCAGATTCACTTGAGATATGAGCCATTTTTTGATCAACTGCTTGAAACTTGTTTCATGATCTCTTTAATCATTGCCCTAGACATCGTGGAAAGGTATGGTTTTCACTTTTCTTTTGTGCAGCAAATTGGAAGCCTTTGTCACTCAAGTTCACAGTTTGATCTATTGAAAGACAAATTTCTAACCCATCTTGTATCCCTTGCAACATTTCATGCTAAAATATTGAGAATAAACCACAAAAATATTGGCCGCTAGGGCCCGAAGGCCCTAAAACCAACCTCTGGAGCTGCTTGCACTCAACCCAGATGAAACCCTCGCATAGCCGCTTGCCAAATATGTCATTCACACATAGGGATGCGCTAGGATCTGTGTTGCTCCAAATGATATGAAAATTGGTGGAGACGTTCTAGGGTTTTTCAGGCATCTACCCTCAAAATTTCAACTCAATCCAAGTCCGGATGAGTGAGATATGACCGAAACGAGTTCGGAAGTTTGGGCAGTCCACGAAAAACGTCTCCCTTCTGAGGATGATCTAATCAAGGTAAAGATATATTTGAAGAGAAGCAAGGAAAGTATATTTCAAAGTAAGGTAAATATATTATAATATTTAAATATCAAATTTAAATATTATAAAGAGAAGGACAAAAGTTTGGACAAAGGCTTGAAATATTATAAAGAGAAGGACAAAGGTTTGGACAAAGGCTTGAAATATTATAAAGAGAAGGACAAAGGTTGGGACAAAGGTTTGACATATTTAAATCAAAGGATTTAAATATATAAGAGTTTAAAATTTAAATATTATAATATTTAAATCATAGATTTAAATATTATAACATAAAGTGTTTGAAAAATAAAATATGCCAACATCTTTTGAGAAGATATAAAGTTGAAAGCAAATAATAAGAGCCGACCTCCTTGACAAAATTGAAGACAATGGGAAACATATAAATATGAGGTATTATTTCACCTTTGTGGTGTGCAAGATAATCGATTAATCTATCGTGGTGAGTGCGAGCGGTAGATAGAGGAGAAGAGCAGCAAAAAATCGATGGCAGTGAAAGAAAAGGATAAATATTATATCATGCCCCTTTGGTTTCACCTATTGGGATAGCCCAACCGGTTGTCTAGCTTGCATGGAGAACTGTTGTGTAGGAGGTTAGAGGGTTGAATCTCTTCGATGTTGTTTTGTTGTGGTTTTGATGTTTGAGGGAGCGCAAAGACAAGGATAAACATTATATCATGTCCCTTTGGTTTCACCTATTGGGATAATCCAGTTGGTTGTCTAGCTTGCGTGGAGCACTATTATGCAGGAGGTTAGAAAGTCGAATCTCTTCGACATTGTTTTTCTGAAGAAGTTGATACAAAGCTATAAGGAATCAAATATTTGTGCACCCATTTTAGGTTTCACCTGCTATGGTAGCACAACTGGTCACGAGTGCTTGTGAGGGCGTTGCACTTCTAGAAGATAGGGGATCGAATCCCGTCGTGACTATGCAAGGTATTTAAAGTTTTATTTTATTAAATTTAATAAAGGGAGATATAAGGGTCATGGTGCTAGTGTAGAGTTTTATTTTTACATATTAATAAAAGGGAGATATAAGGGTTATGATGTTAGTATAAGGTTTTATTTTTGCAAAATAATAAAAGGAGATATAAGGGTTATGATAATAGTATAAGGTTTTATTTTTGCAAAATAATAAAAGGAGATATAAGGGTTATGATGTTAGTATAAGGTTTAATTTTTGAAAATTAATAAAGGATATATAAGGGTTTTAGTTGTTAATACATCTTGATATTGTGAGTTTCAAAAAGGGAGTTATAAGGAGTTATTTTTAATATTTATTGTGTATGTTTTTGATAAGGGATTTTAAAGTGGTTGAGTTAATATTTAATAAAGAACGGAAAAAGAGAATTGCTACCCAGATTTTGAAGGGACAAACAAAAGAAAAATTATTTTTGTCAAGAAAAGTTTGGAAAGCTTATGCAAAAGAAGATCATCATCATTGAGGCAGATTTAGAGGTATGGTGATTTAATTTCTTTCTCAAAGTGGTTTTGTTTTGAGGAAAATATTTTTGTTGTCATTTAGTGGGAGGTATAAGGAATTATTGGATGTGCATTATTTTTATTGAAATTGGAAGAAAATGTGCAAAGGTTATAGATCAAATTTGTGAGCAAACTTGTGCATTATTTTTTATTGGAATTGGGAGTAAATGTGCAAAGGTTATAGATCAGATTTGTAAGCAAACTTGTGCATTGAAATTGGTTTTGGAGTGCATATGGAAATAAGAAAAATAGTATAGTCTCATGCAAATAGAATGGTTGTTTTAAAAATAAGTCAAAGTGTCATCTAGTGCAAGAAATAGTGTGAAAGAATTCAATTGAAAAGAAGAACATTTTCAGCCATCTACAAAAGGAAGGAAAGGTGCAAATAAAAGGTCAGTTACCAAGTGCTAGAATAGAGCTACCTTTTATGTGAGACATGTGAAAGTGAAAGACTTTATGAATGTGAAGTGGATTGCTATGTTTGGATTTGGGAATAGATGAACATTGTTTGTATTCCAAATTTTGGAATAGATGAGCATTGTATGTATGCAAGATTTGAGCAGATTTGTGAGCTGGTTTTGGAGCATATTTGAGCAAGATTTGTGAGCAGATTTGAGTAGTATTATGAGCAGGTTTAGAGCAAGTTTGAGTAGGATTTTGGAGTAGATTTGAGAGAAGAATTAAGCAGAGTTTGGGCCAGATTTGAGAGCGGAGGGAATTGGTGTCTCATGTAAATTGATATCCATGAACCAAAAGAAGGGATTTGTGTCTCCTGTGAATTGTTATCCACAAATTAGAGTAGAGGGAATTGGTGTCTCCTATGGATTGGTGTTCATGAACCAACAGAGGGGATTGGTGTCTCCTGTGGATTGGTGTCCATAAACTTGAGAGGGGATATGTGTCTCCTGTGGGTAGGTGCCCATGAACTTGTATCCTGTGTATCCTATGGATTTATGTCCATGAACATTGTAATAGGGGATTGGTATCTCCTATGGGTTGGAGCCCACAAAATTTATTAAAGAAATTTATAAGCAATATTTCTTCGTGTATGTAGCCCATATTGGGTGAACCACATTAAATTTATCTCTTATGTGTGTGGTGATTTGTGCATTGTTTTATTAATGCATTGATATTATTTGAAGTTATTGATTTGGAAAGAAAAGAGAAAAGTTTTATCTTATACTATTCACCCCCCCTCTTAGTATAAGCTTGTGTTCTTAAATTTCATGACATAGTAAAAAAAAAATACAATAGCACAATAATCCATAAAATAAAATATTATGTTTCTAGAGATACAACTTGTGAAGCTTTATGGTTACAATATATATTATCCAATATAGGAATAAAAAGAACTACAACTCTAATTCATTGTGACAATCAAGGAGTACTCAATTTGATCAAAAATCCAATTGTACATGAACGAACAAAGCATATTGAGGCCCAATTTCATTTCATAAAATATCATTTTTAGAACCGTCACATCAGTTTGAAACATTTTCCTATAGAAGAATAAATTGTAGATATATTCACAAAAGCACTAGGTCGAAAAAAGTTCCAAACATTTAAAGATCAGTTATGCAGATCAAGAAAATATCATCTCAAATAATGTAATATAGGGGGTGTTAGAATATATTACATTATATTTTAAAGGTCATTTGAGGAAGATCAAGGATCATTTGTAAATCTATATTATGGACTCTTAGTTCCATATTTTATTATACAAGTTCTTACAACTTTAAGTATTATTATATTTGTCTCTCTCATATGTTTCTTTTTTATTCAGTAATTCATTAGTAGCAATAATCATATCTCAAAGTTCTTAGTTAGATCAAAGAGTTCAATTCCTATCAATGCACTAGGGCTAGCATATAAGCCCATTAACAAAGGAGTCACCCAACTAGGTGGAATGCTCTCATAGTCCTATAGGACATAGTGGTGATAGATCTCTCCATGACTTTTGACATATGTTTATTAAGGGAGTTCACTACTAAGATCAAATGCTATTTATTTCTATATTGGATTCATATGCTTCTTAGGACCAGATATTAGGACCAGATATGGGACTAAGTTGAACATCCTATAAAAACCCCTACATATCCATCATGTGGAGCATATGCCCTCAATCAATTTTGATACTAACTAAATCTTTGTAGCTAAGTGTAGTTTGGATTAGACCTATATGTGTATGAAGTCCATTCTTCCATCCCAAATTACTAGAAGGACCGATGGGATGCCAAAACATGGGACTCATCCCTATGGGGTGCTCAAGCAAACCAACATAGGCTAAAGTACTATCACAAGGTACTTTGTAACATATATTGTACATAGCTAAAACAAATTCTTTGTTTTGTAGGCTTTTTAGGCGTTCAATCCATGTTGTTGATCAATGACATATTAATTTTACAAAGGTGTATGGGTTGAGGATATTACAAATATATGTGAAGTAATTGCATCATTAAAAGCACTGGAACTTCATTTTCAATACATTAATAGACTATGGAGTCTTGGATATGCCAATATGGGGGGTTCCTTTTTGAGGAACCCATAATTATTGGATCTTTCCAAGTGATATATGGTTTATGCTCAATCAAGAGGTCTATAAAAGGATATCAAAGGGTATAATAGCATGAATTATCTGATCATCCAATCAAGGAATGATCCAAAAAGCTCACCAAATCAACAACAACCATTAGATCATCACATTGAAAGTATGTGAACTATTTGATCTTCAAAAACTCTACTAGAGTACTTACTCAAATTTCACCATTATCTTGTAAGAGATTTGTTAGGTATGATTTCAAAATATTGATGATGACACATGGTAGGCTTATGTTCAAAAAAGGGAAGACAAAGAAAGGCTAGATTCTAGAATAACACCCATCATTTGATCATATCATTCATGGACTCAAGATGACATGAAGCTACTCAATTAGCCAAAAGGGAGCATTCATTTTGATTGATCAATAGATAAAGTGGTAATATGAATTCACATGATGCAAATTAAATGCTAGAGTTGTAACATCCTTCCATCAACTTTGTATGGGGAAGGAACTACTTCGCAAAACATAAATTTGGTATGTTTAGAGAATTTCCAGTCCCTCCATGGTAGTTCTATAGAAGAAGAGTAAATGAACATGGTGCAAAATAATTTCTAAGAAGAATATGGCTAATATCAACAAAAAGAAAGGAAAAGTTGTATTAGCCTTTCCAAAAGGAGATCAACCCAAATAAGGTGAATTTAATGCTAGAAAATATAATGGAGAAGTCCCACTTGATTTAATAAAGGGTGAATGTATGTAGTGAAAACAAAATGCAAGAAGATGCCCAAAGGAGATCCTTCACCCATTACCTCATCAATAGGTCACAAAATCCCATTGTCCATTTGATTGAATCAAATGTTCCTTGAGCCAATGAGTCTCAATTTAGAGAGAGTAGGAATGTATTTTCAAAATAGTATTTACATACAGTCTCCTAAGAGAGGGGTAATTAAGGTTCATAATTGCAAAAGAGTCTAGAGTTAACCCATCGACACCCTTTGAACATGGTTTTCTAGGAAAAACCATTGGATGAGGCTCCAAAACTAAGGAGCCCCAAACCTTTGACATTGATCCAAATACCCCAAGATTATTATAATTAAATATAGCCTAGTCCTTCACTCATTTTCAAGAGAAGATTTTGGAATTACTGGCACAATTTTAGAAATAAAAATTCCTAAATTTTGTGTATAAATAGGGGTTTCACTTGATTATAAAGGATTAGAGAATGCGTGTTGGTGCCTGGTATTTGGAATTATAAGCTTTTACTTTCATATTTGTCTTTTGTGTATAATATGGACTTGAGCCTTGAGTCATTTTCTAAAGAGCATCAAGTCTCTTTTGGTATCACATCTTTGTAATCATATGGCATATATGAAGAAGCGACTAATTTTACTTTGTCCTACTTATTATGTATATTTGAATGCTTAGGTGTGGATCAAAACTATGTTCTCTTTCTAGATATTAGAAAGCAATATATATGTTAATTTAATTCATTGTTCATAGAATAGGTTTGGATCTTGGTGCATCACCTCCTTAGATTAGGTTTTACTTTCCACAAATCTACTTTTTTCATAAATCCCTTTCTCTTTTCCTTGATGAATATAAGTAGCATAGAGAATAGAGTAGGAATACACACTAAATATCATATTTGACAAGGATCTAGCCTCAAAAAATCATGGATGTCACCTTGCAATCACTCACAACACTCATGGAACTTCCTACTATATCACTCAATATGAGGTAAGGTGTCTAGGTGTATTGGGACATTGTTGTAGGCGTTCGGGAGACTCTAAGACAACAATCATAAGAACTAGCCATTCTTGGTCAAAATGATCTATTGTAAGAAGCATTGAAAGAATAATAATGCAATTATGTTGAGGTAAAATTAGCTCCTTCCATAGGGAATTAAATTTATCTTCCCAAACAAAATCTCATAGTGTAGGATCCATATGATATACAAGTAAATCCAACCAATGTGCTTAATTCTTCTAAACCTAAAATAATGAAGTCACTACCATTCAAAATTACTATTAAGATTATATTTATCTTTAGGGGATTTGTATGATTGATTTAGAAGTTACTATAATAGTCATGCCTATGACAACCTATGAAGAAATAAGGATACCATATACAAAGACACAAATCCAATGCTTCAAACAATCACATATTAAGGTGTTATTAGGGAATTAATCTTGTTGGATTACTATCAGTTTTGATACCCACTATTCAAATGTAATTGGGTAAATGTTCTTGATATAAGGAATGGATGTAGAAATTATGAAATGGGCTTCACACTGGTCAATATGAACATATTACTTGGTCATGATAGACTATGAGAAGATCTATTTATCCTAGTATCGCAAGCCAAACAAGTCTTTTATGTAAATGATCCACTTGATACCAGTTAATATGTGGTTCTCACATCACCTCCAAGAAGGATTAATGACATTGAAGCATATGAGGTAGAATAATTCAGTGCCTTTGGAGAAAAAAAATTCATTGGACCAAAACAACACAAAATAAAAATGCAAAAAACGGCAACATTCAATATTTTCATGAAGAATTTGAGGGTACATGGTTGGAAGCCTAATTATTGTACTTAAAAGTAGGTATATTGAGTGGAAATAATTAATGAGTGTTGTTAGACATTTTTTGTTCTATTTTTAGAAAATGCTAGTAGATAATTAATGGGCATCCAAGCTAGGAGTGAGGCGAGTAGGTTTCTTGAGCATGAGGTTGGCCAATCAAATACAAGAAGGTAATTTGGTAAAAAAAAAAAAGAGAGAGAATACAAGTGTTGCTAGGGCATAGGATTAAAAGTCTAATCATGCATGCATGTTGTAATATGTTGAAATGAAGGTTTATTGTGTTGAGTGTGTGTTAATTATGAAATTGATTTTTCATGTTTGACTCTTAGTCCTAGTCCTTAGCAACAGTACTTGATTTGCATAGATGGATATTTATATATCTGACAAAAGTCTCAAGTTACTCTCTCACCTCATCTTTTATGGTTGGGATGGGTAGGGATGTTTAGACATTTTCTCATTATATGGAGGTCTTAGGTTATCCATTTTCCTATATATATAAATAATAATTGCACTTGAAATAAAAAATTTCCATTTACATATATAATCAAGAACAATGGAAAAATTGCTTCTAGTATTTTTGAAAATTAAAAACCTTAAAATCCAAAGCCTTGGTTTGGTTGATATGTTACTAGGTCTTTGCAGTTAAATATAAACTCAACAAAACTTACATCTCTCTTTGTGGAAAGGAACTGGTATATCTTTAAATTATGCATTGTTTGTGGAAAAGAATAATGTATAGGGTATGCTTCTTGAAATTATGCATTGTTTCTGGAAAAGAATAATAGACTTCCTTTGGAAGGCAAGATTCATAGCAAAATTTTATGGACACTTGTACATGGATTAAATTTCTTTTTAAGAAGAGGTTGGCCATAAATATTAGAAAAAAAATTATTTATTTTTAAAAATATGTAGAGCTTAAGGTTCAAATGTTAGATTTTTATTCCCTTCCTGAAATATAAATTTCCTCTTATCCCTATGGCTCATTTTATGTACACACTTTAACTGTTATTTGATGTATTTATAGCTATATGAGTTTGTATGCCATAAATATGGAAGGGTGATTTACCTCTAACAAGTTGCCAATGTTGACTACTAGAGAATAAGGAATGGGTTGGACAACCACCCATTTTTTGTCCTTCTAGATTTGCAATCCTTCAACTTCTTTGTCCTATAGCAATAGTGTAATACCACATCCATCTGCATGTGGTTTGAATCCTAGAATAATATTAGCCATCGAACATGGTGGATAGTAATTTATTTGTATATTTTGATAGGTATTTCCAAAAGAATTCTCAAAATAGTCAGTTTTAAAGCATAGATTCTTAGAAATTAAATTCAACAGGTTTAGAGCAAGATTGTTAATTTTTGAATTGTATTTATCTACAATTTCCCTATAAAGTTTACAAAGAGTATTAATAATATGGTATTGGTATGAGTATTCTGAAATTCAAATCTCATTTCATATATTAGTCACTGAATATATTTTATTATGAAACAAGCAAGCAACTATGAGGAATATTATTAGATATTGATAGCCCAATTTAACATGAACTTTGTCAAAGGGTTGGAATCTGAGGTGTAAAATTTGAACAAGATATCTAAGATAAAGTATAATCCTATATGCCCACTAGTTTTTATGGGTAGGTTGGGAAGTAAAATACCCACCTTTGTCTTTACCTTTTATTGAAACCTGAAGATGAATAATAATCTTCCCAACATAGACTAGCCAATATATTACATTGAGTGTATTTATTCCAAAAATTCTAGTTATTGTTAAGTTGTAAGCTTACTATAGTGGTAAAGCTTTTAGGTTTTCATTTAGGAGACACAAGTTCAAACCTCACTTGAAATGAGGGAAGTAGGACCCCTCATAAAAACCTATGTAAATTTTAATTCTTTTAGCTATAAAAAATTTGGTTCTGCATTCAAGATCGTATACTTACTACATAAAACCTAATAAAAAGGGGAATTCCTCTTCCTAATAGATATTTTCTATGTCTTTTTGATTGGGAATCTACTTCTCACCTTTTCTTGTTTTTTCCTTTTTCAAGAATGGTGATAAGAAAGCTTTTCCTAAATTTCCAACTGGCTTGGGTTCATCTTCTTTCCATCATTGAGTTGTTCCTTCAGTGGCCCAATCCTTTTAAGAATCTCGTGCTTAAAGGACTCTGGAAATTTTTCTTACAACATTACCTTTGGAAAATTTGGCTTGAACGCAATAGAATATTTTTTAACAAAAAAGCCCTACATGTTGAAATCATTGCTCATAAAATCATCCTCTATGCCAAGGAGAATGTCCTTATAGCCCCTTTTGATCCTTTTCCTTGTCCTCCGTTTGAGAAAGCCATCCTCAATTCCTGTAATATCTTCCTTGATACTTCAAGACTAGTCAATCCTTCAACTTTGAGAACCAACATCAAATGGCATCCTCCCCCAATTGGTTGGGTCAAGCTTAACTTTGATGGAGCAGCTAAAGGAAATCCTGGCAATGCTGGAGCCGGAGGAATTCTTCATGATCACCTTGGAAATTCTATTTTTGCTTACTCTGAACCTTTGGGCATCCTTTCCAATCATTCTGCTGAAGCCAAGGCTATTTGGAGAGGCCTCCAATTCATCAAAAATATTCCAGGGAACATCATTGTGGAAGGAGATTCTCTAAATATCATCAATTATTTAAAAACTTCAAAACCTAGTAGTTGGAGGATTAGAAAAATTATGGAAGAAAGCAAACAAATCCTCTATCAACAGCATAACACCATTTTTCAACATGCTTATAGGGAGGCTAACATTGTTGCTGACAGATTGGCAAATATTGGAGCAAACACCCAAGGATTGTTGACGTGGACCGACATTCTACCTCCTGAGGTGGCTGAGCTTGTCAGATGTGATCAAAGCAATGGTAATCATGCTGAATATTGAAAATATCATTCAGTTCATTGCCCAACACTCCTTCCACATGAAGCATTGGGTTCATGTCCTAGTTCCTTTGTTGTTTCTTCCATCAAGGACTATGCCTTACCTCAAAATCTGGATGCGTGACCCATTAAATTTACATTTTAAAACACCCATCGTCCTCATTCATGCTTGTGTTTATTTCTTTATAACTGAATCCTTTTGGAATCCAAAGGTTAGGCCTAGCATAATTATTAATCATACCTCTCTCATGTGTCTTGATATTCATAATATGGCTTCATCGAGAACCATCTTTCACCATTTAGCAAGTCGCTTTGTTTCGAGACCTTGTTTGGTGAACATCCCAATCATCTCTATGTCTTGCGCCAAACACTCCTTTTGGCTTTGAAAAAATAGAAACCCTAATGGTCAACCATTTCATTTGACATTGATTCTCTCAATTTCTCATTGCAATATTTGATGCCTAAAAATTGGCCTGGTCATCTACCCTAGCTAATCTCTATCATTCAAAGGGTTTTTTCCCTTTTCAAACATCCTTTCGAGATTTCCCGTAGAATCGGTGTTGCAACAAGGTTTTCCTTTTATATGATCCTCTGCATGCTCTTCTTCACCATCAGATCATTGCTATTTTGCATGTTCTGTTTATCCCAAGCCACTCCTTTTTCCTCATTGTTTTTTGTCCAAAATCATTAAGGAAGGAAAAGCCGTATTCATTGAGCCTGAGGTGTTTGAACTTGAACCCATTGTCAGAGATTTGTGGAAGGACAAAGGTGCACTTATTATTAAAATACTTTGTTATGACTATAGCCAAGAATCTAGAGTTGATGGTGGTTGATATACCACTTACTTTAAAATATTACTATGTAGATAATTGACTAGGAGACTATCAAGGTATGGTTATTTGGTCATGGATTACAGACATATAAATGTATCTTGAGATGGAAAAATAATTAGAATTATAAATGAAAAACCCTATAATTATCTCCTACATAATTTGGATATCAATGGATCCATTAACTAGAATGAGCTCCAAAAAATTGTATATGACTAATCTTATGAATGCAGGAATATTTTAGAATTGAATATGATTATTGAGGTGTTGCAAGAGGAGGAAAGTAATAAAATATATGGATCATGTGAGGAGAATAAAATTGGGAATGATTTTATATCAAAATAACCAATAATTCACTTTCATAAATGAGCAATCTCAAGGGTTGAATCATACATAGGTGATGCATTTTGATGGTGCTAGAACTAGAAACAAAGTAAAGATATACATATAACTTCAAATCCCTCAAGGAGAACAAATGAATTATGTATATAATTTGCATTTTGATTGATCTAATAACATAGCTAAATAGGAATCCCTATGTACTAACTTGAGAAAAGCAAATGAGTTGGGAATTAAGAACCTCAAAATATTTGGTGATTCAAAGCTAGTGGTGAACTAGGTCAATTTAGCCTATGTTGTTACCTTATGAAAAGTTTGATACATATGAATTTACCTTGATACCCAAGGATATGAACATAAAGGTGGATGAATTGGATTATATATCCACCAAATTTGATCCAACTATAGTTATGTAGAATTGAAAAAAAAACTAGAAGTTGTATTTAGGCCAACAATTCCTAACAATAATGACCATTGGAAGGTCTTTAATAATGATGAATAGATTATTGAATTTATGGTCAAAGAAGCATAGTATATTGAGGATAAAAATGACAATGATGATGAATTTAAGAATGCAATTTATTCAACTAAAGTCATAACATTTACCCAAGGGGTTAAGTTACATTGGAGAGATTATTTAATCCTAACAATAGTGCTCAAAACACTATTAGCTAGGTGAAACCCTTGTCAAAGGGAAAAAAACTGTTGTTGGGAAAATATTTCATCAAGGTAGAGGTTCATTTGTCCAAGGAGCTATGTGATAAGTATAGTGATGTGATCACATAGAGTTATGAGGACCTCAAGATCTATGATAAACAAATCATTGAACATATAATTGAGTTGGATCATAAAACTAGGCCTTTCCACCAAAAGTAGTGGCCTATGATTCCAAATATTGAGGTAGTGATAAATAAATAACTTCTAAAAATGTTTCAAGTTTAAATCATCTTCTCTATTAAATATTCAACATGGGTGGATAATTTGGTGTCTATCTCCAAAAAAAATGGAGATATTAGATAACGTGTCAATTTCAAAATTTTGAACTCATCCCTAAAGGATCACTACCCATTATTGTCCATGGATCAAGTTTTATAAAAGGTGGAAAAATATCAAATGTTATCCTTGCTAGATGTTTTTTAAGGTATAACCAAATTTAATTCGAGAATGATGATCAAAACAAAACCACCTTTAGAACTAAGTGGGGCACCTTCATTTATCGAAGAATGTTATTTTATTTATCTATCATAAATACAACCTGCCAAAAGATGATGGACATTTCCTTAAAAAGGGTAATGGACAATATTGCCCTCATATATTTTGATGATTTGACCGTGTTATTCAAATATAGGTCTAGACACATTGAAAATTTATAAGTAACCTTTAAAATATGCAAGGAACATGGCATATCAAAACCCAAGAAGTCCACCTTCTTTGTATTGTAAGTTAAACTACTAGGACATATGGTCTCAAAAAAAATAATCTTTCCATAGATCCTAATCACATCAAGGTGATAGAAAAATTACCTTTACCATTCAATCAAAGGAATCAAGTCTTTCCTAGACCAAATCTAATTTGTACCTAAACTCATCACTACTTTTGAACAAATGGTTAGGCATATCATAAGAATATTGAAAAAATATTCCACATTCATAGATGAAGAAAATAAAGCTTTTCAAGAAATTAAAGCCATCACCAAGGCCCCTATTCTCATTCATCCATACTTCTTAAAATATTTTAGATTGTATATGTTTGACATTGATGAGCATGTAGCCATTGTATCTCATCTCCTTCATGAACTAGGTAATCCATAATTATGAAGATTGTTATACTTGCATTGAAAAAGGTATTTTTATGATGAAGACACTAAGGAAACTCATGAATTATCTGTCCCAAAGTAAGACAACCATCTCTATAATACATCCTAATGTTAGGTATACATTGCTACATGATGATTTGTGTGAGAAAAGAGTTGGATGGATAAAAAAAATATAGGGGTTTGACATTGAAATCAAGCTAACAAAATTGGTGAGAGGGAGAGCTCTTTATGAAAACATGGTTATGATTCAATTGAATGAACAACTAGCTTTAAAAAAGAAGTAAAACTAGGGGAACTAATTGAATGGATGGGTGACATAAATATAAATATATTAATACAAGATGTGCCAATAAATTTGATAATAAAACAAAGAAATAAATTTAGATGAAAAGCCATGAATTACACCTAGTTTAATGGAAATCTATATTAAAAGCATATGAATAGGTAATTTTTGAGGTGTATTGAAGAAGCAAGTGAAAAAGGATTGGTAGCAAATTATCACAATGAAGGAGGTCAGTATTTGGAATAAAAATCTACCCATAATATTTTGAGATCAAGATACTAGTAGCCTAATATCTTCATTGATTGCTTCTAATGGGTGAAAAAATGTAAGACATGCTTTATGTATATTGGTTGCAAAAGAAAATTACCTATATCCCTACAACCTATAAATGTGTGATCCATTTCAATAGCGTGGAATATATTTTATTGGGGAAATTTTTCAATTTTCTAGTGTTGACCATGGATGGGTCTTAATTGCCATGACTATTTCACTAGGTGTGTTAAAGCCACTCCAATTAAGTCTACTAATTAAGAGATAGTCATCCAACTATTAAAATATATAATCACCATATTTGGGATGCCTTTAGTGATAATTACATACAATGCTATGGTGTTTACAATGGATAAGCTTCTATAGATTGCACTAGAATATGGGTTCATCCTAAAGAGTTTGTCTAGCTACTATTCATAAGGAATTGGCCTGATAAAATCTACAAATAAGAAAATTATCAAAATCCTAAAATGAATCAAAAAGGGACATGCATGTTAAGTCAAATAAGGTGCTATGGGTATATAGGGTCACTCTGAAGTATTCCATTAAGAATTTTCCATACAAATAAGTGTTTAGAAGAGATGATGTCGCCAATCAACTTATAACTCCTTTCACTCTAAATGTCCTAGCATCTAGATCTAGAAGACACTAACATTCCTCCTATGCAAGCTCATCTAAATGTTTTAGTATAGTTAAATAGAGAGAATGTATTCCAAAGGTTCAGACAACATTAGAATATTATAAAGAGATGATTTGACAAGTAGGCCATGAATGTGGATTCAAAGAAGGTGATATAATGATGAAATAGGGTGAAGGAATAACCAAACTATGATAGCATAGAAAATTAAATTCCTCTAGAATGGGCCACATCATATCGATATGGTCTAAGCCATAAATTAGTATAGGTTAATCACGATGGATGGAAGGCCATTACCTATATCAATGAATAGGAAACATCTATGCCCTATCTAGTTATACAAGCTAAACTTTGCAAATATGTATAAAAAGTATAGTTTTTCTAGTTTTAGTCTTTTTCCCCTTTGTAATTTTTCTTTTTGTTTATATCTAAGAAGTATCCTTTCACTAGAGTGAAAATATCAAAAGAGACATTTGGGTTCCCTCCTCTTGTAGGTATTAGTTCTATTAGAAATAAGAATTGGTGAGAGTCAAAAGAAAATTTTACCAAATTTTTACCAAGATAGAAATCTACCAATTTGCTAGGTTGGAGAGATGATGCCAACATCCATCAATATAAAATACATCAAAATATTTTCCAAGTGCAAAATACAATGATATACTAAATTTCTAGTGATTCGCTAATTTTTTACTAACTTTATCATGATACAAGCACATAATCTAAAAATAGGGCTGGGAAAACTTCCTTGAGTGCTAATCCATCGACAAAAAATGTGAATAATAAATATATGTTTAATAAATTCATGCTAATATTTGTAACATTATTGATGCCAAGAAGATAGGATAAGTGATGATGTTAAGCTTACAAATGTGCAATTCATCAACTTGGTAAGTTAAGCAGAGAAACAACGTACATCATACTAATATTAATACCAAAAGTGCCTAATTTGTTGGCTTAAAAAGTAGAATACAAGAAATATGATGAAATCATGTTGATGTCATGCCAAAAATCATTGATTATTTACATTAGTAGGTGCATCTTACAAATTTATTTTTTAAGTTAGGTTTAAGTAATCTAGGAATACATGTAAGGTAAAGTCTAATTTTTCAGTTTTTTTACCCATGTGAATTCATCTCTTAGAAATCTACAAATTATTGAAGTAAACTTACTACTTAAAGAAACTTGGATGCACTCCATCACATTAGATTTATTGCTTAAAATATTGACTATTCATGCAAGAGGAAATTTTGATCCATTGGCCCTAATAGAAACCCTAGTGGGATGACGATGAGAAAAAGGAAAGGATAAAAAAATTGAAGCCTTTTGGGTTGAAGGATATAAAAAATATATCTTCCCTTACCATGATGACCTTATAAATCCTTCATTGAACAATACCATGAGCCTCATAATTTGCTTCAAAATTATCTCTCATCCCTTTGCCAAAATAAAGTTTTGAGCCAAAACATCATAGTCAAAGGATAAATATCTTTTAAAACTATTAATCGTAAAGCTACCTTTGACTGGTCAATATCAACAACATATCCTGATAACTTTGTAATATCTTCTTTCTTTTTATTCTATCAATAAATTCATATAATAATAATAACCCATGATCTATTAGAGTTTTCTTTGATTCATCGACAAGACTAAATAAGGAGTTGGAACATGGGTTTGTCGAAAAAAATGAATTTTCCATGGAACTTGATGATTCATTGAATTTGACATTGATCCATTGATCAACCATATTAATAAAGGAAGAAAATAATCAAAGTACTAAAGATCTTGATTCATAGTATAACCTTGATTTACTAGTAGGAATCTAAACAAAAAATGGATAAACAAAACTAAGCATGAAATGTAATGATTCAACAACTAGTTAGTGAAGTGCAAGACTTGAGACTTAGCAAAATTTATAACTCCTTCTCAAGGCAATTTGTTGAATATTTCAACTATGAATATAGTAGTTATTTGTTTAGAACCAACCTAAAAAACCATAGATACTGAGTTAGAGGAAAAGTACTCATATCCTATAGAGGCATTCCATCTATAGACCACTAAATAACCCCTCTCTTTTGGAAGAGATAGAAGACAATCCACCCAAGAGGACTGACAAAATAATAATTACCCACAATAGCCTAAACATACCAAGAAGGAGGGGGTTTTTAAAACCTTCTAAGCACTCTATAATGTAGTGGAATATGGGTATATGAGATTCTCATATAACGAATCTAAGAGAGAGCCCTTGCAAAGATATAATATCAATCCCAATGACTATGGATATTAGATCGACTATGATGCTCAAGGGTGTGGTAATTTTTGATACCATGGTTTTATGAGTGTCCAAAGTTGATATACACCTATGCAAATCACTATAAAAACAAAATTAGGTTATAGTTCCAAAATAGTGGGGTTTTTTGCCTATAATAATAACTTTGATGGTGATCAAAAAAATGATGCACACCAATGATTTTGTAATTGAGTGATGTCATGCACTCCCAAAATATAGGTCAGTTTTTTTGATATGAAGAGTAAGAAAGAGTGGTAATAATTCAACAACATAAATTTAAAAATAGGATAGATGACAAAGAAATTAAGCTACCCATAAATATTAGCATTCTCAAGGAACAATCATAGAGGATGTTGTCTATCATTAATTTTGTGATAGACAATAAATCCAATATTATAATAAGGAGAACATAGGCATGTTGCATGTAGTTAGAGATATAATTTCACAGATAGAAATAATAGCTATGATTTTTTAAGAATACTATGATTTTCACCTTCTCATACATGGTGGTTGATCATACATAAAAAAAAGACTAGTTCTAAGACATAGATCTAGAGAAGAAAGAAGAATATGTTCAACCGCTAAATGTATATCTCTTTGAAGCAATTGATGTACTATATATAACCACGAGGACATATAATTACAATTTAACATAGATGTATATTCCCAAATCATGTAGAGACTATTACATGGTTTTCTAGGGTATCACCAAAATGCAAGACCTTAGTGCAAACTAAGATGGATGAGAAAGGATATTTTTACCTCCTACTCATAAATGGTCATGTTATATGTATTTTTTAAGGAAGTATTTAGAATACTTGCATTTATATTTGACTATAATTTTGTCTTAGAGGTAGTGTGACAACTAGACCTAGTCAATAAGCATTTTAAAAAAGGATACAAGAAGGCTAGCCTATTTAACCATGAGAGAAATTATTTAATAGTGGTATCCCTTACCAAGGGATGTGATGAAGGAATTAAGAAAAGGATCAAAAGCTATAAATTGATTAGAGATAGATGGGCCTACAATCACAAAGTAATATTTACACAAACATTGTTGGGGAAGAAGTTATCAACTATATGTGTACACAAGAATTGGCTAAACATTCAACCCAAGAAGAATTTAAGTGAGGAGAAGGCCCTATAAAAACTAGAGATGGAACACACTTGGGAGATTTGTTGCACTTGCACAACATGCCCCAATCTACATGGATTGAGGACCCACTTTTTGATTTGGTGAATTTTCTCTTGTTTTCTTGGGCTTGTGCATAATATTTAATCATCCAAAAACTTAGGTGTTCAGTTGGAAGTTTTTAATTACAGATGCCCAATTTTTGAACACCTTGAGCTTGTTTTGAATCTTATAACTATTATTATGTATAGTAAACTCCTTAAAATAGTAAATATCCTCTCCCATTAGAATAGGATTGGATTAATAATTCCAAAAAATACTCATATGCCTATGTTCCCATATCTTTAGCACCCCTAGCCTATTTAAATTTTGACATTGCAAACCTGGAATTTCCCTTGGCAGCATAAGTGGCATCAATTTCAAGGCCTATATTTACTTAAATACTTAGTGAAATCTCATGAAACCACCTCCATAAAATGTGCCTCAAAAATATATATTTTTGACAAGTATAAACTTACCTAGGTTATGAGAAGAATTGACCTCCTGAATGACCTGTTTACAACATGTTGTTTAATGGCCATGTTGACCATGACACCTGCCTTATTACATGGTATCACTAAACTTGGTAAAAATTCATAAAGTTACCTCCACTAGATGCATCTCAAAAAGATATTTATGACAAGTATAAATTTTCCTATGTTTCGAGGAGGTTTGACACCCAAAATTACTTGTTTTATGCATGTTGTCCAAGCTATTACACCTAAGCTCCACCAACAATCTGATATCAGATCAACAAATCTCATGAAGTTGAGGGATTTTTAAATATTAAAATATTAAGAAGCCCTACCATCTAGATCGACAACTCATGAAGTTAGGGGGTTTTTAAATGTTAAATTATTAAGAACCCCTACCAGCCATTGAATCTTAGATCAATAACTCTCATGAAGTCGAGGTTTTTTAAAATGTTAAAATATTAAGTATGCTTGCTAGCCATATGATATCATATCAATCTCTCCCATAAAATTGAAGGGATTTTAAAGGTTAAAAAAATTAAGAATTTCTACCAACCATTTGATTCGGGTAAATCAATGACTTAGAGAGAGTTAAAATTTGAAGAAAAGCTTAAGGGATAAAACATTTAAAAACTTTAACAATTTTTGTCAATCGTACAATTTAGGTAGATCAAAGACTCATGGAGAGTTAGAGGTTTAAAGAAGAAACTTAGAGATAAAAAATTTAAAATCTTTAACAAGTTTTACCAACTATTTTATCTAGGTAGATCAATGGTTCATAAAGAGTCAAAAAAATTAAATAAAATTTTAAGAGATTAAACATTTAAAAATTTTGACAAGCTTTTCCCACCATCCAATCTAAGTAGATCAATGATTCATGGAGGGTTAGATGTTGCAGAAATTTATTCTTATTAATAGAAATCATTCACCAATATGCAAAAATATCAAACTTAAGAGATAAAATATTTAAAATCCCAACAAGCTCTCTCGACCACCCGATATCAAAGATCAATGACTTGGAAGCAAATTAAGGATTTAAGTGTAACCAATAGAATTAAAGCTAAGGCAAATCGTTAAAAAACACAAAAAATGGCTGAAAAATAGAGAAAGTCCAAAAACCACAAAAAAATGGCCAAAAACATAGAGAATGGCCAAAAAATATAGAGAATTACTAGAAAATCACAAAAAATTGCCAAAGAATGCCAGATATTGCCAAAAAGTATAGAATGTTGCCAAAACATGTAAAGGAGGCCAGAAAACATGAAAAATCATCAAAAATTATAGAAATTTGTCTAAGAAGGAAAACTTACCAAGAAATACAAAGATTATTTAAAAAATATAGAAAGAGAGAGTGGCATAGATATAAAATAAATAAATAAATGAATAAAATAAAATAATTTTTTAAAACATTAATAAATTTTAACGTCTTTAATTTTTGCCTTTGCCTTGCAATATGTCTTATGTAGATGCTTGGTATTCAAAGACAATGGACATGGGAGTTTTAATGTTGAGTAGGCAACCACAAACATATAGGGCGATGGCCATAGTGAAATTAATGATCAACCCCAAATTTAACAAAGAAATAAAATTTAATGAGGTATGGTTGAGGTGTAGCAAAAGTAAGCCCCATGAAAATGAATATGTTAGTAATTAACTATACAAGTAACGCTAGGTGAAGAACCACCAAATTGTATAAATAAGAACTCAGTAGTTAGTTAGAAAGGTTAGAAAACATCCATTAGCAAGTCCCTTAGTCTGAGTTTCTTTCTTGCTCTGTTTTTATTTGTAATTTGGATGAATTTTCTTAACCATGTATAATATTGTTTTGAGCTTTGTTCCTATAATCCACCAAAGGGAACAAATATGAAACAAATGTATTCCATGATTATATTTATAATGCAAGGCTTTTAATTTTTTGTATTCAATTATAGATATGGGAGTTTTAATGTTGAGCAGGAAAGCACAAATGTATAGGGTGATAGGCATAGTAAAATTAATGATCAACCCCAGATTTGACAAAGAAATAAAATTTAATGAGGTATGGTTGAGGTGTAGCAAAAGTAAGCCCCATGAAAACGAATATGATAGTAATTAATCATACAAGAAATGCTAGGTGAAGAGCCACCAAATTGTATAAGTAAGAACTCACTAGTTAGTTAGAAAGGTTAGAAAACATCCATTAGCAAGTCCCTTAGTTTGAGTTTCTTCCTTGCTCTATTTTTTTTGTAGTTTGGATGAATTTTTTGAACGATGTATAATATTGTTTTGAGTTTTGTTCTTGTAATCCACCAAAGGGAGAAAATATAAAACAAATGTATTCCATGATTATCTTTATAATGCAAGGGTTTTATTTTTTGTGTTCAATATATTCATGTTGATGGTGGTTACACTCAGTATATTTTCATAGTCTGTTTCTCCCCTAAATATTACACCATCTCAGAATTTAGGTTGGGTGAATACTGGTCGGGCTAGGATTGGTTTTAAATTGGAATTACTACTAAATCAGATTGAAACTGAAATTCAAGGTAGTATTAGCTTGTTTTTTTCTCTTGCCCTTAAAAATTTCATTTTCATTTGAAAATTGTTTAGATTAGAAGTAGATTAATTTTTGTTCAAAGCATTGAAGTTAATTTTTTTCCATGCATTTTAAACTCCATATAGTTGCAAAATAATCATGGTTGTAATAATCTAAGTGCAATGAATGATATGGATTGAGTAGCTACATTTTTTATGGTTTAAAATTCATTTTTCTTTTGCCTTGTTCTAATTCTACTTAGCTCATGTATATTGTAATATCAATGCAACATAATTCTTTTCAAACAATTAAGAATTTGATTTTAAGACATTGTACCTAGGGATTAATTTTTTGTGTCATACCAACAAATTTCCCTTGAAGAAACAACTATAAATGACCTCTATGCTTATCCATACCTACCAAGACCTAGCATACCCAAACCTTGGGGAAAACAAATTTCCTTTCAAGAAGGAACAAATTTATTCCAAGTAAGTTCTTTTCCCTTGACAAGCCAACAATTGGCTTCTACTTCTTCACACCCAGCAAAAACTGGTATTGGGGAGGCAAATATCAAAGTGTGTCATTTGCATGCTCAACAAGAGTAAGCTTACTACATTGTATGAGAAACCCTTTCCTTGGTTCCACTTCTATACGGAAATTTTGGAGAAAGGAGAAAAGAAGATTCAATTTTTTTTATTATGAGAAATATATCAACCACAAAACTATGTTCTTGCTCATTGGGAAGAAGTATAAATGAAGCTTTAAAAATTTAGTAACCTATGCCTTAATGAGGTATGATATTGAAGATGAAAGTTTGAAAACAATTCCTAAATCAATGAAAGGATGGTTTGATAAGTTGCTCATTATAATTTGGGATGCACAACTTGGATATTTATTTGGGTACTATGCTATTGACCCAAGATCTGGCACAAGCAAATTGACTTCTTTCTTAAGTTTTAAGGAATTAAAGGTTCAACCTCTACTTTGATCTTGGTAGAGAGAAAGAGAAAAAAACAAAGATAATGGAAAAAAAAGGATTAAAAAAATAGATCCATGGCTGAGTAGCAATAGATATTTGGATGGAAGAAAAAAATTTGGGCTAAGAAAAGGATCAATAGTATTTTATTATTTTAAATACTAATAAGTACTCCATACATCTCTCTTCACTCAGAAAAAAAAAAGAATTTGGAAATTTGATAAGCGACATGAGGATTGTTTGGGCTTTGAGTTGCTTTTTGTATCCAAACCCCTTATTTATATTATAATAAATAACATCCCCATAGTTTGAAAAGAAAGGTTTAATAGCCTTGACCTAGGCTAAAGGACCATACTATCTAGAATATATGAATTTAATTCTCATCCAAAAGTTATTAGTAATTCGTATATGAAAGAATAGTATTCCAACATTGGTATCACCACATCTTACCCACCACATGTAACCACCTCCCATATATCATTTGCCTTCCCTTATTTGATTTATAAAATTTTATACTATCTAGAACTAGTCTAATTGCTTCAATTATTGACCTATACAAGAACAATGGAAAAAGGCTCTAATTACCAAGTAGCATAAGGATAGGTCTTGTAACCAAATAGGTTGTGTCCCAATATATTTTAGGTGCTTTTTATGGATCTAGACCACTAGAGATCAATTTCTTCCCTTCCTTCATCCTCATTTCTTTATTATACTTCTCTTGAAACCTTAAAGTATTAGGGATAACCTCTACAGTACTTTCATTTCTATTGAAAGGAGAGGTTCTATACAATTTGAGAAAATGAATATGATTTACTTGGAATTAACTTGACTTATTTCACCTTATTTGGTTTAAATTTTTCCTCCACATCTTCCTTTGCACATTTAATTCCTTTTGAATTTGAATTTGCATATTCTACTTCTACGTCCCTTGTATCCTTATTTGTTTCTTCTAATGGTTTATTCGAGTGAACTATGACATAATGTAGATAGGATTTCTTTACATATTTTTTAGTATTGGATTATCCTTGATCTAGGTAAATTTCTAGTAAAGTATGATCTCCTTGCTTCATCTTGAAGTTTGTCTCAAGACCAAAAAAATTGTCTCTTTCTTCATCATTTTCACTTTGTAATCTGTAGGCATATGTTCAATCTCATAACATTTACAACATTGAAATACAATATTTTCATAATCCACTTACTAATCCTATTCTCTTGTTTTAGATTTACTTTTAATGGATATTGCTTTTACCCCTTAGTAGTTGATTCATCTTATATGAACTCCCCTAAGGTATTTTCAATAATCTTCAAAAATATTTATTGAAGAAGCTTTTTATAGTTTTTATCTCAATAAAAAAATTCTCACTTCATGGTCTCAAATATATGATATCTCTCCCTATAAACCATGTGCAAACATTTATTATTTTATCTATTATTTCCAAACCAAAAAGATGATGAGGGGAAAAAATAGGAAGAAAAGTCATGGAGTAGTTTGAGTTCAATCTCCACTTCTGCTTGATCCATTTTTGAATCTCTAAAAAACCCTTAGAAGTATCTTCATGGAACTTACATATTAACTCTTTAAAAAACCATTATATAATGCTTGACCATTGTATCCTTGATAACCACTTTTGGTATAATGTTTGTTCTTTAGTTCAAACTTGTCATATATTCACTCTTCCTCTTGTCTCCATACTTCTAACTAGGGAATTCTTAATTTCCTTTAAGGATTTCAAATATGGTTTTCCTTCCATGTTATCTAGATCATCGTCATATGAATCCTTTATTTTTTAATTTCCTTACATATATGAAGCAAGAAAATTTGAGGCCCTTATTTATATCTATCTTATTGTTATATGAATCCTTTATTTTTTAATTTTCTTACTTACGCGAAGCAAGAAAAGTTGAGGTCCTTCTTTAAAGTTCTAAAACAACAAAATATGAACTCCCAAGGAAAATGAACTTGTTATTAGTTCTTAGAATATTAAATTTTTAATCCATAGTCAACCTATAAATAATAAAATTTTATTTTATTATCTATTAATAAAAATAGATTTAATTAAAAACATAAAATAAATAAATGCACTTTAATTTAGTGTCTTTCAAAATAAGTTATATCTATTAATTTAAAAATAATAATCTAAGTATCCATGTCACAATACTATTATAAATTATTTTATAACAAGAATGTTTATCATAATACAAAGATTTGTTAGAGGGGACAGTGCAACGATTATAGGTTTGGCTTTTCTTGGGGAGGTTTAAGGTTCAAACTCTGATGTGTGTGTGGTTGTGTTAAATCCACTTTTGAATAAGCTCATCTCTCCCCTTATGAGAGGTCATGGTCGAATGGGGATGCTTAGTCTGAACGCCATTTATAAGTATTTTTCACATTAACCAAATAAATATAAACAATAATGATGATGCAAAGATTTGAATTTTGACCATCATAATGACATTCCATGTAACTTGCATAATGCTATTATTTCATTGTCATAGTTTTTTTTTCCTTTCCATTTTATTTCCTTGTTATAGTTTTTTTCTTTCTTTTCATTATATAAATTTATTTAGATAACAATTTTAATATCTAAGGTTCAAAATTTGTAATATGTCGCATCTGGGGTGCAGCAAAATGGTTTGAGCTTTGGCTCTTCTTCAGGAGGTCCAAGGTTCAAACCGTGGCATGGGCGAGTGTGTGAGGGGTGGGTGTGTGGTGGCTTTGTGTTAAATTCCCTATTGATAAGTATAGCTCTCGACTTTACGAGGGATCATGGTTGGGAGGAGACTGCTCAACCCTGTACGTGGGTTATAATGGTTTCTCACAATAACCAAATCTAAAAAAAAAAAATCTAATATGTCTATTAAATTAAAATATTCACATGAATAATTTCCATAAATTATTAGATTTATTTGTTATAGTTTTGTTTTCCTTTTCATTAAATAGTTTTATTTAGACAACAATTTTAATATCTAAGTTTCAAAATTTGTAAAATGTATATTAAATTAAAAGATTCAAATGAATAATATCCATAAATAGTTATGTTTTTTATATTTTTTTTCATTTAATTTTATATTGTATGTATTGACACATGTTTCTTTTTTTTCCAATAGTTTTATTTAGACAACAATTTTAATATCTAAGTTTCAAAATTTGTAAAATGTATATTAAATTAAAAGATTCACATGAATAATATCCATAAATAGTTATGTTTTTTAGATTTTTTTTCATTTAATTTTATATTGTATAAATTGACACATGTTTCTTTTTTTTCCACTATTTACTTTAGGTTTCTTGTATTCTAAATACCTTTTTAAAATTTCAACTTTATTTTTTTTAATTAGGCGGTCCTACCACATGACATGATGACCATATGGTGGTATTGCAACAAGCTTGGCAATTATGTATGTATGGCTTGACAAGATTTAAATTTACTCCTTCAAAGTTAAAGAATCTAAAAGTTGAGTTAATATCATTTGATTAATTGTGATTTCTTTATATATATATATATTTCTTTGTCCACTATTTACTTTAGATTTCTTGTATTCTAAATACCTTTTTAAAATTTTAATTTTATTTTTTTTAATTAGGCGGTCCTACCACATGACATGATGACAATATGGTGGTATTGCAACAAGCTTGGAAATTATGTATGTATGGCTTGACAAGATTTAAATTTACTCCTTCAAAGTTAAAGAATCTAAAATTTGAGTTAATGTCATTTGATTAATTGTGATTTCTTTTATATATATATATATATGTGTGTGTGTGTGTTTTTATGAAAAAATCTATTTACATTAAATTAAGATAACAACCTTTACAACAAAAAATGTGGGTGGATCAACACACACCCCATGGGGAATCAAACTAACCCTCATTGACAAGGGTTAGGAAACAAAGTCGTCAACAAAACATAAGTTTACCAATCATCATTGATCAAAGAAAGCATATCAAATATAATATTGTGTCATCCTGCATAAACTGCTAGTGATTATGAGATGGGAATCCACCCCTCCGCATCACCATTCTCATTAAGGCATTCAGTACCCGCGTTGCTTCAACCAACAATTGGCCCAGGTGAAACTGGTTGAACATCATCCCACCCCCCAACCTGGCAGGATGAATAAGCAATATCAACATTAGGCCACTTCTTGATGGGTGAGGGTTGGTATCAGTGTCTGTCTGTGGAAGCATTGTTTACATATGACAGAGGTCGACGATGAGAGTAGGATAAAAAACACTCCTGAGAAGAGCGCTCTATGGGGATCCGATTGACTTTACATGGAGCATTGATCCATTACACCAGAAGAACTTGTAGGTGATCCAACTCCATAGCAACTTTGTTGGCTTGAGTACATATCTATAGCCACATGTCATTAAAAACTTCTAATTTTTTTGCATGAGTAAATGTGACAGAAGGTGTATACTATTTAAAAATAATTCTATTACGGGTCTTCCAAATATGAAAGAGCAGGCTAATCCTGAAAACTTGCCACACCTCAAAAAGTGGGAGAGACAAAGTAAGGGTCCCCAATAAGAGCTTGGGACCAAGAAAATATTGCAGTTGTAAATGGGGAAAAAAAGGAAAGAACCCATTCCCAAGCTTACCTAGATCTGATTATAAGACTTGGGTACACCACAAAAATGATATTTAGGATCAAGAATTCTAAGGCACTTCAAACATTATCCAAAGGGGAGACCTTGACACAACAATCTCCACATAAAAATAGATTGCTTGGGATCAACATAAGCAACCCAAACATTCTAAAATCTAGAATTCCATCTAGTCCTTATAGAAAATAAATCCCAACGCTAATTGAGCTTATACACCAGAGGAATATGAGGAGATAACCATTTATACCCCAAACAAGCCTTATAATTAAGCAAAGGAGTATCAACATGCCATATCCAATCTGACCATCAAGGATGCAACGAGTGCACACCAATCTTGTGCAACATAAAAAAAGGGTGAGAGAAATAACATCATAAATATATTTATCCACACCATTCATAATAAAGGTGATTTTTAACTCATTCCATGGGATCCAATCCCTGGTTTAGCAAGAAAAGAAATCAGCTATTGTAGCATACCCTTTTTAAAAAATCATTGAGCATGAATCCATTGCACTTGAGCTAAGGGAGGACCTTGATGAAGAAACATGGGGGACCACCAAATATTCATAGAATTAATAAATAAGGCTTTACAAAAGTCGTCTCCTTTCCAAAATATCCAAGAAGTGAGTTGCTTCCATGCTTTCCAGATACTTTTAATAACAAAGGAGCCAAAAATCTTGATAAAAATCAGAGCAACAATGAGAGGGAAAAATTAACCCTCTCCATGCTCTACGGTTTAAGGGTTGAACAAAGGAAATGAAATGTCATACAAGAATTTTTTAAGCTTTAGCTCCCCCAAGAGCCTTGACCACCCACTTAGCACACAGAGCTATACCTTATCATCTACAATCCAGCAAACCATTCCACCAGACTCTTTGGGAAGACAACAAATATCCAGGAAAATCTATGAAATTCCTTTATTTTAGAAGAATTATTCCAAAGAAAATCCTGAAGGAGTTTCTCAAGATTCTTATAGCAAAGCTATGAAGGAACTCAGCAAGAGGATTAGTATACATGAGTGACAGCTAAAACTTTGGAGCAAATATGAAATTTACTTGCTAATGATAGCTTCTTAGTAATCCAGAATTCAAGTTTCTTTTCAACTCTTTGAAGCACATAATTCCAAAGTTGAGAAAAGGAGCCTTGAAAGGCAAAAGGAATACCAAGAAACTTAAAAATTTCTCTAGGAGAGATCTAATGCCAATGAAACCCTTGAATCCAAGGTTGTATAGGCAAGGGAGATTGTTTGAAACGGAAGGTCTTCCTCCATTGTATGCTAGAACCAAAGGCTTTGCAAAAGGTGTTCAGACAATATAGGGTATTAGAAATAGATTTCTCCTCTTCCCTTATATTAATAAAGGAGTCATCAACAAAGTGACCACTAATAAGTTATCCTTGATAATTCGAAAGAGCAATTTATTTACTAAGACCTGTAAAAGCTTGAGCAGCTAAAAGATAATAGAAGGCTTCGATAGCAAGCACATATAAAGAGTGAGAAAAAGGACACCCTTTCCAAATAGACCTAAAAAGTCCCACTATGTCAGACTGTGAATTGTTTATATTGAGAATAGTTGAAGCATATTTGAATAGCATAGCAACTGTCTGATTGAAAACTATTTCGAATCCTAAAGCTTTGAGCATAGCAAGAATGAATCTCCATTCAATGCAGTCATAAGCTTTCTTAAAATCAATATTGATAAAAATCATGTTCTGGTTTGATATTCAGGTCCATTCCATGCCCTCCTAGATAGCCAAAATATTATCGAGGATGTACCTCCATTGAATAAATCTGGTTTGCTTTGATCTGACTAAAAAAGGAAGAAGAGGCCTAAGTCGAAGAGCTAAAGCTTTGGCAATGATCTTGTAACTAACATTCAACAAAGTAATAGGCCTCCAATTAGTGATCAACTCTAGATCCCATTTCTTATGGATTTTATATTACCCTTGTTAATAATTTCTCCTAGAGAGCCTACTCGAAGAGCCTCCAGATAAACTTTATGCAAATCAAGACTAAGTCCCAAAGACCTTTGTAGAACTCATAGAGAAATCCATCTAGACCTAGCACTTTGTCATTTGCCATTTGAGATAATGCATCCTCCATATCTTATCACACCCTACTCTTTGAGACTTCAAAACCTTAGCTAGCACAACTGCCATACAAGCTACCAGTTCTTGTTATCACTTAGGTAAATAAGCTTAAGTAGCAAAAATATTAATATAGTGCTTGACAAAAGCATAAATCATCTCATGAAGAATGATAAGCTTTATTCCATTATCTTGAATGTCCTTGAATTGAGTAGCTTTCCTGGGAGGGTGAATCCTTTGAAAAAATTCTTTAGTGACCCTATAATCAACTTTAAGCCAATGAAGATGGGCTTTAATTCGAGCTCCCTGAGCCTCATTAATTTTAGCAAGTTTAAGTTCATGCCCCAGTTGGGCAACATGAGACTGAATTTTAGGATTAAACAGATAGGCCTCAAACCTGAGAGAAGCTTTGGCAAGCTTATCATGAAGGACAACATTGGAATATCTTCTGAACTATGCCACCTTTTTCCCCAAAGTGTGAAGTAAGAAAATTGTATGAAAAATGACATCATTCCATCATTCTATCCAACACAACTCTTTAATAGGTCTAATAACTAGATTCCAGACTCGATGAATATAAAATACCATGGAAGGGTGCTAAAGAAAGGAAGTATTGAAAAACATTGTGACTTGTAGTGTCTTTGAGGCAAGGATTTCATCAGCATATTAAACCTTATGGATGAATGGTCAAAAGTAGTGGTGCTAGGAATGGTTTTCACAAACGGAGCTGAAGCATTTCTCCTATGAAAGAAAAATTGCACATGATCTGAAAGCATGGCTCTGTCTAGCCTTATCAGAATTCTTGCATGGCCAGCTTAGAAATTGAACCACGTATACCACAATTTTTTAGGAAAATCATGGGGAGAAAAACAAGAATTGGGGTATGAAAAACCCAATTTTTTTTTATGAAGTACCAAGCCTCTCTTTCTCCAGTAGCCCACCGCATAGGAAGTTGTCCTATCTTGTCTGCAATATTTTTAGTCATACTAAAATCTCTTCACATAACCCAAAATTAGGTGGTAAAGAGAAAGCACACCACTACCAGAGGCTACAACACTCCTAAGCTTCATTGGAGGCATAAACATTAATAATACCAAAAGATAACCCACCAACCTCAAGTAAAACCCAAACTGCTTGATTGGATGGGTCCACACCCCATGAGACCAAACTATATTTCCACCTAGCTGCCAAAAGAATGACAACTTATCTACTAGGGGAATGATTTGTGGCATAAAAAAGCTACCTGGCCAAAGAAAAGGACAAGTACATTATAAAATAAAGTTAAATATCTTAATCTCTTAAAGATAGAGAAATTTAGGATTACCATAAAACCTAGAGCATAAATCAATCCCATCTCAGACCAAGTATTTGTGACTGGGTTTGTCAACCCTTTGATATTCCATGATAAAACAATCATGGAAATCGATCAAAGACTCATATGTCCTACATCTTCAACATCTTCAAGGTTTGAAAGGAAATCATAAATATTATTAAGAAAATGCTCATGGCCTACTTTCCAAAAATCCATCTAATGCCTTTTGTCTTGGTGAACTAGGGAGTCTCCCTAGGGTGGGCTATGGGATCTTCAACCATTGACAAAAGCTCGTTTAGGTTTCATGAATCTGGAGGAAGGTTACCCATTGATATGTAGAACTAGAGAATCTAAAGACTGAGTAGTAGCAGATAAAGTAACAATTTTGGCAAAGGAAGCACTCGTTAGTGGTACATTACCAACCATCTATGAAGCCCTAGCACTAGGTACCACCATTTACATGGTATGTTGCTTCATCACCACACAATGCCCAACTGGCATAGAAGACACGGGATTGAGGTGAGCTACTGGGAGCAGCCATAGGTTTTATATTTTTCTCATTATTACCATTATTTTGGACTACCTTCCATTCATCTTGCCCCCCTTTGTAAGCAAGGATAAAGCTAGTAGTAACAGGAGCCACAACCGTCTCCTTAGCTTTAATCTTGTCTTATATTAAAGAATAATATTTTATCTTATGGGCAACTGATTGGCAATAGTAACATGTGTTAGGTAGGTTTATGTAAACAACACATTGCTTGAACCTATAGTCACCAACTTGGATATCAACAGTCTCTTGGAGGTCTTTAGAAAGATTGACTTTGACACAAAAATGCTTTTGAGGGTGTGAGGCATAAAATTTATCCATTTCACAATAGACAAATTCACCAATGAGGGCCACAATATTCTGATAGTAAGGCCAGAGCGGAAGAGGAAGACTAGGGAATTCAACCCAAACCGGAACCCGTAAGGAAACATCATTAGTGACAAAAAAATCCTTGGTCCAAAGCTAAAAAATCAAAAAGGAGCTATGAACAGACCAAGTTCCATGGCTTAGAATCATTTTAGTCTAAGCAAGGTCAGCAAAATGAAACAAAAAAGAACCCTTTGGTGAGGTTTTGGATACCATCAACCTTGACACCCTTTTTATATATTAATTTAATAAGAAATAAATTAATTATAAAATGATATAAGTTGAGTTGATTAAAAATGGATTTTTTTAGTGTGAGAAACCCCTACGACCGATTCTTAGGGTTAGGTATCCCCATCCCACCATGACCTCTCATAAGGGGAGATGTTTAAACATACTCCTTAAAAGTTTTTTTTTTCTTGATAGGAGAGTTGGTTACAACCACACTATTTTTAGTAGCTGGCAAGCGCAGGGTTCAAACCACAAGTGTAATGACCCTTCTTACACGACCATTGATAACAAATGAAATAGTAGAATGAACTTACCTTTCTCTTTATAATGTGGTATTGCTAATAGTTTTGTGTACGCAAGATCAAGGACATTCTTTTGATAAATAGGAGGTCAACAGAAAGGTGAGAAGGAAAAGTGATGATTTGGCTCGTAAGCACACAAAAACTTGCGCTTTGCATATCATTTAGGTGCATCATGAGTATTTGGTATGTGTGTAATTTATTTTGAAATATGTGCTTGTTGTTTGTTATGCATATATTTTTTATGTGGCGATGATGGAGGGAGCCACTTTTCACTTAGATATGCATATACTATTATTGAAATTAAAAAAATAGGAACATAATAGAAATCATGTTAAATGATGAAGAATAAACTTTAAAGTTTAATAAAATTTATTTTATATGAATTGTGGTCTTTGGCCATGCATTTACCATTATTATTATTATTGTTAAAACATACTAAAGTGAATCAAATCCAAAGGAAAAACTGCATTAAGGTAGTTGTGGTCATTATGATTGGAAGTGTGCGTATTGAAATGGCTTGATCTCCTTTAAGTTGGGCATCTTGCATGAAGTTTGTTTAGTTGTTTTTCTCGATTTTGGGGGAAGTTTGGAAGGGAGAAAGAAGAGAAAAATACTCAACATTGTATGTTAAAAAATAATCGATATGTGTGCTGGTTAGATGACACTAGAGGTACGCACATCGGCACTAGGAAAATAAGGAAGACGAGGACGTTCATTGGAAGCATTTGCACAGGTTGGAGTACATTTTCTAGCTCTAAATCTTGCTTGAAGTGTTTTTTGATGTTTTACCTAAAATATTGATTGCTACATGTTTAAAATATGATAATTTATATTTCAATTTTTTGTGAATCGTTGCTTAAATAAAATCGGTTATATGCAGGCTATTATAGTCTTGCATCATGTGTGTGTTTGCAAAACATTCGTTGCTATGTGCCTGGTGTAGATGAAAACTGGTTGAAGATAAAATATACTCTTATTTATGTTTGAAAAGATTGATTGAATTTAATAAGCCATGACCATGTGATGGAAACCTTGATGGTGTCTACCTGTGTAGTATGTTGAAAGGTAGATATGTAAATGGAGGTTTCGTGATTTTGGTGCTACAAAAATAAAGATAATTTGCTTATTGATGGTTGTATATTGTATTGTGTAAATTGGGTGTGCTTATTGTTAAACATATTAGAATGCATGTAGAAGCATATCCTTCCTTAAGAAGAGTCGCATTTGATCCCCTGTAACACTTTATTTCTTCCTAAATGGTGAATGTGAAAAATGCAAGGCGGTTACTCTAGTAAGCAAATTCACCCAGAAGCTTTCACAGCGAGATGGCATGGAGACTACAGAGTTACCTTGGCTGGAGATATCAAGTGTGGATTGGATTGAGGAATTTCTAGAATTTTGTAGAGGACAAACCCAGTTAACACAAATATTTTTCTTCCTTCACTGATAGATTTTATATGTGGACAATGTCTAAATATTTAGTCATTGTTGAAATTATAGAATGTAATCTCCCATGAATAAAATTTTACTTGTAATTTAATTTTATTGATTTTCATTATGTGTTTTCTAAAACTTGAGCATGTTATTTAAAAAGGGAAATAAGTTGTAATGCTTAGATAAAATCACCTATAGATGAAAATGAATAGTTTCTTTAATGTGAAGGGTACACTACTTTGGACCTAACAATTTCCTTCAGTAATGAGTTTACAATCTATATTCATTTAATTATTTTTATTGAACTGTAGTTGGGAAGAAACAAATCAAAATGCATTATTATTATATTGTGGTGATTTACGTTTACCATAATGTTGTTGTTTGGCTTCTTATTTTTTGAACAAACAATAGGCCTGGTAATTGTTAAGAGAAATGCATATTTAAGTATTGGTTTTATTGATTGTCATGTTGTATATGTTTTCATTACTCCTTATAGTTTCTTTAGTTCAGATTGAAGGTAGTTTTCCTGAGTTATCTTTGAGATCTAAACATTTTGTAAATGAGAAACTTGGAGTAAAACCCCTTAGCGAGGAATGAAACATATGCATATATGTATAGCTAGTTATGTAGGCCAATTTAGGAAATGATTAATATCTAGAATTATTGAATTACCCCTTTAACGTGGTAAAAGGAACTTAGAAGGGTGCTAATTATAGTAGTGTGAATCTCCAAATGATGTTTTTTTTAATTAGTAGATTCAAATTTCTAAGCTAAAGCCTTCATAGGATTTGTTTGGTTGTAAGCCATTAAGGCGATAGATGAGAAATGGAACTACCTTAATCAACTTCGACTTTAATTCCATTGGAGGGAAACCATACCCTAATATGTTTGGTAGGGGCATTTTTTTTAGATTTGAGGGACAAGTTTAATTACTTGTGGGTTACGATGTATTTATTTTTGAACTATATGTTTTCTCTTTTAAAATTTCTTTACATTAGAAGACTGTATTATGTGGTTGTGTAGTAAAGGATGGGTTGCTTCTTAGACTGGTGACTATAAGAGAAAAGCAAAGTGTATGAGTGTGTTAATGTAACTCATCATGAAATAGTAATTCCTTTGGTAGAAATTCCTTAGTTTTATAAAGTTTATGAAATAGATTATTTTGGAGTTGTTTTAAAAACCAAGTCCAAGGTGAGGGAGTTTGAGTAAAATTAGATATTATATATATATATGTGTGTGTGTGTGTGTGTGTATGTGTGTATAAATGGCATCCTTATCATGGAAAAAATTAGATTTAAAACCTTAATTTAAACCAAACTCATGAGGAGTGAGTGGAACATTCATCAACAAGGGTGAATGATCAAGTATGAACACCCAATATTGTTGAGGTGCAGGTATGCACACAACATGACTTGAGAGCAATTATTTTTTGAAAATATGGGTTAAGAAAAGGGACCTAGTCAAAAATAGTAACAAGGGGCGGTATAGGATGCCACCTTTAGATTGTTGCTTTAAAGTACAAGTGATAAGTCCTTGTACCATTTGGCTATAGGGAACGAGTATGACAAATAACCTTGTTCTGCCATGAAATTTGGTATAGGGTAATTGTAATGAGTCTTATTGGGTAATGTGATCAAGACAAAGGTTAGGGAATTGGCATGGATCTAGCTGGATCCAAAGGCATTGGATAGGTAGTTAGACACTGACATATGTACGCTAACCCCCTTGCAAACTACTAATGGAACAAGTCAACTGATTAGTTGAAGGTTCGATATGAAAGGGATGGGGAAGTATGCATCCATCCTCTAGGTGTTATAGGTCCTAGAGGATAACCCCAACGATGGTTTGACCCTCATGCCAAAACAAGAGGATGGTAAATGAGATGAATCAAATCTATAAAATGGCACCTTTATGGGATTTGGCAAATCTCGTCCACTTGGGTAACTATCTGCAACAGTATTGAAACCCAAAAGTGGTTTGATATGCATGTAATAACTTAAAACTTTATGTTAAGATTTATTGGTGAAAAAAAATATTATGAACACAAAAGCTCTTACTATGAACATGAAGCACTTTTTAATATATACAATAAACCTAGACGAAAAAAATACCTTGATAAATTGCTTGGCCTAATTTTGTGATGCAACTAGGTGAGTAGACTTGGGTTGTTACAATAGGATCTGCCTCCACCAAAGTTATTTCATCTCGTTATTATTTAGCCTGATGTGAAATGGACCACTAGGTGCTCTGGATTTGTATCATCATCGTCGATATGGCATTCACTCAAAGGATTCAAATGGAACTACTACCTTTGCAGTTGGATTCCCACAAGGTTTGAACCTAGGTCTCTTCTTGGTAAGTGCCTAGTCACACCTACACTTACGAATCTACCTAGCCCGTGGGGACTCCTTTAAAGATAAACAATCTAAAAGGTTGAGTTAATGTCATTTGATTAATTGTAAAATTTATATATATATTCATTTAATAAGAATTAAATTACTTATAAAATGATATAAGCTTAGTTGATTAAAAATAGATTTTTTTTATTTGGTTAGTGCAAGAAACTCCTACCATTGACGCTCAGAGTTTGGTATCCTCACCCCACCATGACTTATTATAAGGAGGAGAGTTGATCTTATCAATAGGGAATTTAACACACAACCACACACACCATAATTCAAACCTTAGACCTCCCCAAGAAGAGCCAAACCCGGAACCATTACGCTGCCCCCCCAAGATGATTAAAAATGGATTTTCACTAAGAAGACTTAGGTTCATACCTATGTATAGTTTCTTGAAATATATAATAATATAATGTAGATAGTCCGCTCTCATATAACTATTAATAAATTTATAAAACATGAGCTTTCAATAAAAATATTTACCTTCAAACCTTTAAGTAATTTATCAAAATATATTATCAAGTGGCATTAGCTCAATCGGTTAGATTCCTCAATGTTTAAAGAGGAGACCAAGGTTCAAATCTTGCCAAGTGATACGCACAAAATATCCAAGATTTGTTGTCAAAATATATTGTATTAATATAAATAACTGCCCATGAGGTTCAAAACAATTACTTGAAAGTGAAGAGTTTCACACCCTAAACTAAGGTTCAAATCTCATATGTAAACATAAATATTTTTCAACTAATCTAACGATGAAGGTTTTGGAACTTTGAATAGAGGTTTAAATTTTGAATACTATGGGGGTAGGGTTATACACCATATTTGGGTAACTAAAGTACGGTCAGGACAACCATTTATCAGGTAAACAATATCTATCTCATATGGCCTATGATCTTACGGACGTTAAACTACTATCCTTCAAATGACATTACCTCAACTAGTTATACTCAACTTTCAAATTAAAGACCCAACTTCCAAATCAAGTTAAGTTGTTGTAATACCACTATGTAATCATGATATAATATAAACACAAAAATTTCAATTCCACATTATTTATTTTTTTAAGCAAAAAACCCCTTACAAGGATGCCTTGGTATGAGATACCATGACCAGGGGGTTCTACATCGTCAAAGTCACCTGATATTCGCACTCGGCCCTGCCCACACCAACATTATCAATTGGATTCTGGGTACCCAATTCCACTTTTTGGTAGGGTGGAGATTTGAACCTGAGACCTCCCTTGGAGGATTACCCTCTCCTCTCCAACTCACCTACAACACCTGGGTAATTCCACATTATTATTATTATTATTATTATTGGAGAACAAGGGGTTGTACTTGGATCCCCCACCCTTGACAAATCATGACTCTCTCATTTATATCTAGAGAGTTTACAAACAAGTTCAATTCTCATCTCAATTGAGTTGTTATTGCTAGATACCTTCATTGTTTTTCATAAAATGTTTGAATTCTTGATTTTCATTTTTTTTGGATTTTCTTCAATTTTTTGTGTGAATACAAATATTCCAAAATCTAACATCCATCTTCTTGAAATTACCTACAACATCCTTTACCAAAACTTCACCTTTATTGTCTATGTATTAAATCTTAGTAGAATAATATTTCCAAAACATTACACTATCATAGTCTACTTTACCAGATCTAGATTTCTAGTTTCCTTCCTGGAGCATAAGCGCAACTACAAAAATTGTAATAAATATTTTATATGAAAACACATTAATGTTATAAAATAAAATAAATATTACCAATGAAAACATTAAAGTAAATTTTAATCATTATTTCAGGCAGTCAACATTTTATTGTCAGCTTCAACTAAACTTACTACTTCCTCTAACCATGCAAAAGAGAATTTAACTTCATGAACCTCAATTAAAACCCCTCTGTTGGCTAGCCTATTTGAACATTTGTTCCCTTTCCTTAACAAATATTTCCATAATTATCTCTTGTATTTTCCATGAAGCCTTTGCTTTCCATAAAATTGTATTTATTACTATGAGTTAATTACCTTCTATCCATACTCTATTCTATTTTATTTGTTTGTATATTTTAACCCTTCCAAATCTACCCAATATTTAGCTTCATTATTTGTCTTATATCCACTATTGAAAGTGTAATGAGATAAAATCTCTCCTCTATTATTTCTAATTATTCCTTCTCCTCCTGTTTGTCCTATATTTCCTTTAGATGCTATCCATCACAATTCAATTTGACCAACTCTACATCTAGTCCCAAATTGTCTGTAAAGCCTCACTTTTAAAAGTATTCTACCATTTCTTTAACCATTCTTCAATTCTTCAAATTCATCACCATGCATTTACCAAACATATTAAGAATCCATTGCCATAGTTTCTATACTATTGAGCAATGTCCCAAAATATGGTTTATAATCTCCTCTTTCTTTTTACAAAGAATAAATTGTGAGAGGCCATGAAAACCCCTTTTCATAAGGTTATCCTAGGATAAAATTCTTATATTACCTAGTAGCCAAACAAATATTTTAACTTTAGGAATGCTCAAGATATCCCAAATATCTCTCCATATTCTTGTGATATTCCTCCTTTGTTGGTTTACATTATATCCACTTCTTATTGTGTATTCTCCTGAGCTATTCAACTCCTAAATCAACTTATCTTAGGCTCCCATAAAAATAATCATTATTGTTATCTTTCTGCTCAATTTCCTCCTAGCATCAATGTCTTGTATACTTGTAAAAAAATCTTCTTTCTATTTGTATTTTCCTTCCTTATCCTTGTACCTAATGTTTGAAACCCTATCACTACATTTATCTTGAATTAATCTCATCCATGGTTTCAAAATTGGATCTAGATTGAGTGGTTTTTTATCACACAAAGTATCCATCCAAATAGACCTTTTTCTCTAGTTCCCACCTCTCATATTAGACCTTTAATCACTAAATCAATTGATTTTTTTAAAACGTTCCACAGTGCAAAACCATTTGGAAGGGAAAATGTAACAAATATTAAGCTTGGGTCATTGGGCTCAACATATTTTCTTAGAATAATTCTTGCCCATTATCTTTGACTCTCTTTGTACAATCTCCAAATCACTTTTCCCCTAAGAGCTAAGTTTGCATACTTAAGAACTCTTAAACTAAAACCTCCCCTAGTTTTTTCATGACATGCCTTGCGCTATTTCACTAAAGAAATTTTTCTTTTATCATGTAATCCTAACCACAAACATGACCGTATATTAAAGATTAAAATTTTATCAATTTTGGCATAGTAGACAAGGGCATATAATATGTTGGAATGGCCTATAAGATTACCTTTCCATGCTTGTAGTTTATTTTTAACTTTACGTATAACTAGATTCCATAATTCTATCATGATTCTCCCCTCAAATAAGGGCATCCCTAGATAAGTTGTTAGAAAATTTGCCTTCTCCATTTGAAGTAACATGTGTATCCCTTATTTGATTCTAGTTGGGTGTTTAGGAAGTAAATTTTAAATTTTGTCCTATTAAAATTTGTCCTAATACTCTTTGTTATTCCTTTAATAATTTATTCCAAGCTCTAACCTCATTTATCCTTGTCATCCCAAAAAGGGTTGTATCTGTAGAGGGGGAAAACTACCCTACAACGTACAATTCTCAGTTGGATCTACAAAAGAAATTTGAAGTGATCACAAAGGCTATGTTGTTCTCTACACCTTGGTGTAAAAAGAGGTGAGGGTTCACCAGGAATGACTTTAAGGACTCACTCCAAGTCCAGGGGTTTTGGAGAATGTTTGATGTATTCATTTCAAGATAATCACCTATGTTTGGCCTTTCTAGATCTATGCTATGAAAGATAAAGGACTATGGAGAAATACATAATTCAAGGAGATAAGAGTTAACCCTAGAATGATTCTTTGTTTGAATGCTTTCTAACCCTAGGGTTCTAAAATAGAAAACTTTCAAGCAAGGGTTCAAGAGAGGATGCACAAATAGTATTAAAACTCTAATTGCACACTATATGTTGTTTTCCTTTAAAATACCTAGAAATTAAAAGATATGTTATTTTATATCAGATCTAGAGTTCAAACATGAATAAAAAACGTTCATTGAACAACCTAAAGACTAACTAGGGCACTTATATTATTTGGTGGTTGATCATTTCTTTTATCCTTTATCCAAAAATATCCAATATTTCATGTTCTTGCAAGATAACTTAGCAAACACTTTGAAAAATATAATTAGCATTAAGGGGCCTACTTAGAGCATTGTACAATAGTGCTTAAAGGTGCAGCAGTCAATTCCCCTAGGTCCTTTCAGCTAAACTTTGAAAACATAAGTGAAATTTGACCTTCAGAAGATGAACAAGCATAATAGAATACAACAGAACAAAATAGTAAAATAACTCACAAAATGCACCAACATGCTCTGTATATAGTCTAAAATATATACCTAGGATTTTGGAGGTAGAAATTTACCCCTAAATAGGGTCTGTGCGAAATTGCACCTCGTAGGAAGCGACTAGGATTTCGTAGATCAATGAAATCGTGCCCCGTAGAGATAGGGCATGATTTCACAGAAGCGAGGCAAAAAATTCTAGAAAGATGCATAAATATGTAATAAAGAAAATTAAAATCTAAAACATGGTGAAACACATGGTAGATAGTGTGAAAGTAGGTTGAAGGGTTGAGACCTCCAAAATAGTTGATCTCTCCTCAGGGCTTCAACACTTGTCCACCAAGATTCGCCATACACACAATTGAATGTAGCATAAAAATAGAGTTTCAACAGATTACATTCCACACTTGTGAGTTAGCTTTCTTGTAGAAGAAAACAAATCACTTAGAGAACTTGTGTAAAAACCACTTGAGAACTTCTTGATGAAAAGAATGACTTCAAACCCTCTTTTTACAGTGGATTTGAAAGCGAAATGGGTGGGAAAAATACAACGATCCGATGCCAAAACATGCCCAATTCAAAAATTAGGGTTTTCCTAAGATAAAACCCTAAAATACAAAATCACACCCCACAAAGAACGACCACGATTTTGCAATGCAAAATCGTGCCCCTCAAAAGTGGACCACGATTTTGCAACTGTTGGACCACGTACAATTTTAATGTATTTTGGAGGGTTGAATGGAGTTAGAATGGGACAAATAATATATTGTTGAAAATATTTTTCTAATACCAATCCAATGACATAATATTTAAGAGAAAATAAGAAGGTTTGGTAGGGGAAAATTTAGGTCAAATATGACCCTTCTTTTCCAAGGAGAAAACAAGGGATCTAGGGAAAATTACTCACCTTAGTGAGTCAAATTTCTATCTACATTTTACCCTCTCTTTGATGCATTTAAGGCTAAGTAAATGCATTAAATAAATATGTAGACCCCTATGGTAAAGAATATAACAAACACATAAAAGGGGTGGCTAGGTTTGGACAATGGGGTGGTGCAAAAGGAGTATCACGATGGATACTCTAGACTTTTGCACACAAGGTGAGATATTACTACCATTAATTCCTCTATGGCTAGGGTGCCCCCTCAAGTTTTAGAAGAAATTATGATTCCTTAAGAAACTCAAAAAAGACAAATAAAAGCAAAAAAATAGAAGAAAATACGAAAACACGGTAAGCAAACAAACAACATGGCAAGGATCACTGGGTATAGCATGAATCTAATGCAGCTAGAATGAAATGCATGGACGAATAAAGTAAAGGGAAAGAAATAAGAAGGTAAGATGAGATAAGAATAAGAACAAGAACAAGAACATCTCCAAATAAGTTCAATGAGATAGAAAGCAAGAGAAGTTGATCAAGAACCCTGTATGAAGGGTGTTATACCCAAAACGATGGTCCAAATATGGAGTGAAAACTTGCTATGGATGTAGTACTCACTGAGATAGATAGGTGGGCCAAATATGGATCATAACCCACTATGGGTGATTGCTCACTAAGATGAATACATGATGGAGCATAACCGGTATGGGTGATTACCTGCTAGTGACTGTTGTGGGGTGATTAACCGCTAGGATGTATACCATGCACTACTAAAATGGTCATAAAGCTTACTCTGTAATGGTATGTAGTGCTCACTGAGTCATAAGGAGTGTAATTTGATAGAGGTGATATGTTATTACTGATGTGTATGATGTATTAGCAAGTACCACCCAATAGGGGTGTGTAAGAGTGTATATAGACCAAGCAATCTGAGCATAACATAATATGAGTGTGTGCATGTGCTAGAAGAAAATAGAGGAAGAAAATGAGGAGAAAAAAATTGTACATGTGTGTCCCTAGCTTGAAGTTTCAGCTATTAAAAATTCAAGAGGGAGGAAATGTGCAAACAAAGAAGAGAAGGGAATGTATATCCTTGTCTAAACAAATAAAAATCAGAGGAGAAAGAGTAAACATGTAAAATACAAGGATGTACCAAAAGAGTATTGTATTCCTTGAATTTGGAGAGAAATTATCATCATTTTAAAACTTTCAAAGTCAAGGAATACAAGAAGAAGATAGAAAATAAGAAAATAGAAAAATATAAAAGCATAAAAGGGATGAAAATGTAGGGGCCCTAGGTTGGGGCTTCGCTAGGCATTAGAGCCTTAGTGAGAGTGCAATTCACATGAGCAATGACCTAACTAGGTGTCATCACTTTCCATTATCGTAAATACCCAAAAAGCTATATGATCAAGTAGTCATGAACAAGTAGTCATGCAATTATGACAAGCATAAGTGCACAAAAACATAATATCAGGCAACTATGCAAAGTATGACAGGAAATCATGTAGTATGAGTAGGCAAGCAAATACAGTATGCTCTAAGCTAAATGTAAAATGTAATGTAGAATGATGAATCATGCATAATATCTCTTGAGATGCATTATATTCATAGGTTATTTAAGTTATTTACCATACATAGAAGCCAAATGATAGTTATTTGAGCCAAACTTTGTCGTTATGACACAAGGCCCTAACCAATTGGGTTGAAACTTACCTCGAAGATCAGTACAAACATTGGTGTTCTTTTGGTTCTCCTTGAGGACAAGGTCCCCAACCTCAAAAGAATTATTGCAAACTTTCTTAGAATAAGATCGCTAGAGCCTATCCTAATAGGCTCACAAATGCTCTAGGGCATAATGTGCTTTTCATATAACAGCTCCAACTGGTGCAAATATTTTGCACGATACTCATTGTCTACTGAGGCATATTGCAACAAGATGTGTAATGAGATAATCTCAAGCTAAAAAGGAAACACCACCTCAAACCCATATACCAAGATATGCAACAAGGTACCTATGGGAGTATGCACACTAGTACAATAGACCCACAAGATATGATAGAGTTGGATATGCAAGTCATGATCGATCTTACTAACCAACTTCTTCAAAATCTGAAGCAAGAACTTATTGGATGCTTTGACTTATCCATTACCCTTAGGGTAATAAGGAGTTGACCACCTATGATGAATATTATACTTAGCATAAAGATTACAAATATCCTTATTCTTGAAAGGAATGTCATTATTAGAAATAATCACCGAAGGAATTCCAAACCTACAAAGAATCTGGTTGAAGATGAACTTGAAAACTTGAGCTCCAATCACCATAGCCAGGGGTATGGCTTCTACTCATTTAGTGAAGTACTCAGTCGCTATAATGATAAACTTATGATCATCAGACAAAACTGGGTTAACTTTCCTTATAATGTCCAATCCCCACATGGAAAATGACCAAGGGGAAGAGATAACCTAAAGGTCTTGAGAAGGAGCATGAACAATATGTTCATGGCATTGACACTTGTTGTAACACCAAACATAGTCACATGCATCTTTCTCTATGGAAGTCCAATAGTACCCCATCTAAAGAATCTTTTTGGCAATAACATTGCCACTGAAATGGCCTTCACATGAACCTATGTGAGCATCACTAAGAGCAAGTCGGGCTTCATCGAAGTTATCACATCGTAAGAGGATACCTTCAAAAGAATTTCAATAAAAATTATTACCAATTATGATGAATTAATATGCTCTTTATGTAAAATCTAATGTTGATTGTGATCTAAACCATCAGGCATCAAACCTTCCTTAAGTAAATTAATGATATCAGTATACCATGGCTTAGATGGAGAATCTTCGATGGTCAAACAATCTAATAGAGCAATACAAGAACCAAGTGATGTGAACTCCAAAATTTGTCTAATGATAATCGATGCTTGATCATATTCCAACTCTAAAGGGAACAAGGATGCAATAGTAGTCATGGAATCCACATGGTAGTTTGAGTATTTAGGAATAAACTCTATGGTTACTCAATAAAATGAAGACAACGACTTGGTAACAATCTCCTTGTAGGGCTTAATTTTATCATCCTGAGTCTGATAAACATTATTAATCTGATTGACTACAAGTTGAAAGTCACCAAAGATCGAGAGGACTCTAACCTATAAAGCTAAGGCTACTCTAAGGCTAAGGATCAAAGCTTCATACTCTATAGTATTGTCATGCAATAGAAACAAAGTTTGAAGGACAAGGGGATGAGTTATTTATGAGGGGTGACTACAATGACTCCAACATCTATGTCCTTCATGCATCAAGCTCCATCAAAGAATAAAGTCCAAGACTCTGGCTCTTCAACTTCAACATTGAAGCACTCATTGGAAAACTCAACAACCAAAGGATGGGTAGCTTCTAGGGGAGCAGAGGCTAACTGATCAACAATTACCTAACCTTTAATAGCCTTATAACTTATGAAATTTAGGTCAAATTCACTAAGGGTCAACACCCACTTAGCATATAAACCTAAAAGGTGGAGCTTAGACATCAAATAGTACAAAGGGTCAAAATTTACAACTACCAATATCTTATGGCTGAGCATGTAGTGTCTTAACTTCTAGGAAGTGAACACTATGACAAGGCAATGCTTCTCTAGGGGAGTGTACCTGGTTTCATATCTAGCCAAAGTTCTACTGATATAGTAGATAGCTCGCTCTTTTTTTTTATCATTATTTTGAGCTAGCATGTCTCTCAAAGCATGAACAATAGATTCTATGTAAAGCATCAAATGCCTACCAGGCACAGGGAGAACTAAGATAGACAAGGAAGTGAGATACTGCTTGAGATCATAAAAATATTTCTGACACTTAGAATCCCACTAGAAGACAACATCTTACTTAAGAAGCTTAATAAAGAGCTAACACTTATCATGTAACTAGGCAATGAACCAATTAATATATTGAAGTTTACCTTGTAGGCTACACAGTTTAGTCAAGTTGTGAGAAGGAGGTATATCAGTGATAGTTGCTATCTTAGTGGGGTCCACTTCAATACCTCGCCTAGAAAATATGAAACCTAAAAACTTGCTAGATGTGACTCCAAACATACACTTAGCAGGTTTAAGATGAACCCAAAAATTTTGAAGCCTTTCAAATATTTATCTCAAATCATGGACATGATCCTTTCATTCTGTGGAGCAAACCAGAAGGTCATCCACATAGTCCTAGAGAATATCATGCATCATGTCATGTAAAATATAAGTTATGGCCCATTTATAGGTAGATCATGCATTCTTTAAGATAAAAGGCATAACTTTCCAGTAGAAGGTGCCCTAAGGAGTGATGAATGTTGTCTTAGCCTGATCTTCAGGGGCAATCAAGATTTGATTGTATCCCAAAAAATATCCATAAGCAAAAGCATTCCACATTTGGTGGTAAAATATATGATCTGATCTATGTTGGGCAAGGTAAAATAATCCTTGGTACATGCTAAGTTAATGTCCCAAAAGTGATTACATACTTTGATTGTCCCTTCCTTCTTAGCTATAGGAACGATATTGGAGATCCAATAAAAATAGTCGATAGCTTTTAGAAAACCAATATCAAGGAGTTTTTGGAGCTCTGATGCATCTTCCTAATTTTTTTCTTAATAGGCTTGGCATTAGGTTTAACTACAAAATGATGCATAACTACAAAATGATGCATAACAATGGAAGGATCAAGCCCTGGCATGTTGATATATGACCAAGAAAAAAATTCTTGAAACTATTTTAACAAGTTGGTCAATTGCTCCTACTCATCCATGGACAAAGCTTCACCCAACTTAAGGATTCTAGGGGTTTTCTTAGAACCTATGTTCACATCTATGGTCTCCTCAATGATAATGGATAACTCATCCTCAAGAGGAGGTAGGGTAGGAATCACTCCTAGTTGCTCATGGTTCTCGAGATACATAGAACCAAAGTCCACTTGAGAACTAGAATACTCAACCTGCACTATGCAAGGGACAGACTCATCAAAGTAGATCATTATGAGGTAGATCCTCATATGTGGTATGTTTCTCTAGGGTTTCAACCAAAAAATGATGAGAGGGTTGCCCCTCATCCTCAACACTCCACTCTAAACCTTGATGAGATTCATCTAGAAGAGGCTTCTGACGAGAAGGGTTATCTTGATCCCAGGATGATATTTTGGTTGATAATTCCTTTTTTATATTTAGATTTTCAAATTTATTTGTTATATTAGATGAGAAATATAATAAATGAAATTGAGCTAGATCAATTGATGAGAAATATTCAAATGGATGAGGATCGCCCAAAATAGTGATAAGTCAGTTTTTACATTCAAATTTTAAACATTGATGAAAGGTGGAAGTGATGGCCTGCATTGCATGAATCCAAGATCATTCGAGAAGCAAATTAAAATATGAAGGGAAAGATACCACATAGAACAATGTATCTAAAATATTAGGTCCAACTTTAAGGAGAAGTGATATGGTATCACAAGCTTCTTGGGATTCGTTGTTGAAAATTTTAATGATGTCATCGGATTTAGTTAAGTCTTCCTCTTTTAACCCAAATTTTTGAAAGAAATGATATGTGTATAAATTAATGGAGGAAAAATTATCAATCATAACTCTCTTGATAAAAGTATCCCCAATAAATGCAGTGATCTAAAGAGAGTAATCTTTTCGTAAATCTAAGGAAGAAATATCGTCATCAGAGAATGTGAGATAATGTACCCCATGAGAACTTACAATATTGGCCATATCACTAGGGGAAATATCTGGAAAAATAGATTGTTGCTTTAGAATATTTAGCAAGGCTTATCCATGAGTAGGAGAAGTTTCCAAAAGTTCTAAGAGAGAAATATTTGCTAAAAAAACTCATCTCCCATTAAGACTGCTAGATTTATCGATTTTGCACTTGTTGCTCTAAAGTAGTTGTTATCATACCAACCATGTTATCATAAGGGGGTGATACATTCTTATAAGATACTTGATTATATCCCTATCGTCCTTGCTTAAATATATTTTGATTAATCGTGGATCCTTGTTGACCATTTAAATATTGAGAACTTTATACATCAAGATGTCCTGCATCGATCAAATCTTGAACCACATGTTTCAACTTATTACAAGAATTTTTCTAATGTTCTTATACTCTATGGTATGAAAAATATCGCCCTACCTTGTACCAATTAGTTGTAGTATTTGGTTGTCTTATGGGAGGTAACTCAATCATATTAGCTTCCAAAAGTTGTAGAACTACTTCCATGGGTATGCCAAGTCTTGTGAAATTCCTTTGTGGAGGTTTTTGAAGTATTATCTTTTATAGAGTGTTAGCAATGCTATTAACAAGTCTACTATCTATTACACCATCACCTACCACATGCTTATTCTTATATTATGACTTAGTATATTTTTCTTCTTTTACTTTGATTTGTCCTCTTCCGATAAGATCATGTTCTACTTTCTTTCCCAACTCAAATGTTTGTTCAAAGGATGTGATAGTAGTTGTCTCTAGTGCATAAGATAAATGCTCTTGCAAATTTCCAATAAATATCTCAAGCATGTCTCGAGGAGGTAAATTATATCTTAAGCATCCAACTAAACTTCTCTAATGAGATAGAAATCTTGAAAAACTCTCTTCCTTACCTTATTTTGAATTATAAACATCTTTCATGGTCACGTCCTTGTCAACATAAGCACTAAACTATTGAACAAATAATTATATTGCTTCCTCAAAATTCCTCAAAGGAATAATTAGGTAACCAATAGTACCACTTTAATGTCATGCCACCAAGACTTTTAAAGAATTTTTTTAGTAATAACATATCATCATATATGATATCATGACATGTTGTCCTAAATCTTCTTAGGTGCTCAATTGGATCTTCTATCCCTTTATATATAGGTAACATTAGCATAGGAAAGTGCTTAGGATAAGGTCTTGAAGCAAAAATAGGATCCAATGATTGGTTACACATCTCCTTATAACTATAATTGAAACTTGAAGGCTGAATAATTTCCTCTTTTGAAACTAATTATTTTACCATATCTGTCAAATTTTGTACTTTTGTATTATTGTTATGCAATATTCCTAGATTCCCTAGGGGAGGGGTGTTGGGAGTATTGATACTATTGTGGTATGTGGTATCTTGTTGAAGAGGATAACTAACAGTTGGTGAAATTAGAAGATTGAGGAGGAAATTAGAAACAATTCTAAGGGACTCTACTAGTTGGAGGATCATGCAGATTTCCTCCAAATTGGTGGTTATAGTAGTGGTAAAAGTTGGATGATGGATAAGATTACCATGATTCAAATATTCACTCAAGGAGTTATTATGAAAATCTCGAGGATATGCTCTGACATTCTCAAGTAGGGCTTCTTCCTCCATAGCTTCATCCAAGGCATGCTTATGATGCTTGTAAAAGCTCCACATATGTTCAAAATATTTAAAGGTAAGGTTCCCATTGGGTCCCCTAGCAGGATCAAGACTATTATCAATATATTCATTTAAATCTTCCTCAAGATTATGATTTTCTCTATCAATCTGATCATTCTCTTGGAAAATCTCATAAAACCACAAAATCCTTCACCCATTCCCAAGGTTGGAATCCATTAGGAAAGGAAAGAAGGGTAGAGTGGAAAGACCAACAAAAATAACCTAAGATTTTAAGACATTTTTTAAATGTATTTTGATCTAAACAAATAATTAATGATCTTGTGGGAGGGCCTGAGCCTCACCATGGCATAGAGACCTCTCACTTTGGATTTTGTGCTCTAAAACCCTTTGAGTGGGAGGCCTCTTATTCTTCCCTACTATACCTGGCTATTAGTATTTGAGCCTCGCCATGGCAGAGAGGGCATGAGCCTCACTGTGGTAGAGAGGGTATGTGAGGGCTTGAGCCTCACCATGGTAGAGAGATATTGATCCTCACCATGGCAAATATGCCTTCTGCTCTAGCTTTGACGCTATAAAACCCTCTGAGCAAGAGATCTCCTGTTCTTCCCTATTGGACCTAGCTATTACTTATGGTAGATATGCTCTGCTTTGGTTGGATGGATCTATGACTAGGCTTTATTGCTTGTTGGGGGGTCTTGTTGATTCACTTCATATTTATTTTGAGTTTGATTTGCCATTGAATATTTGGCTAAGATCCCTGAGGAATAGAGGGCCAAATATCGACCTAAGCCTACTGGGGGTAATCTTGGGCTATTTGTATCACTATGAAAAATTTTGGTTGTTAACCCCTTGGTTGGCTCTAGATTTGTGTTACTCTAGTTGGTTTTTTGAGTTACGATGTTACTAAGGTTGGTTTCCAGTTGTGGTACCTTGGTTAGATTGCTTTATTTTTCTTATGGGTTCAATTTGTCATTGAATATCTGGTTGAGGTCCCTGAGGGTGATAGGGCCAAATGTTGACACAAACCTATTGGGGGTGATCTTGAACTGTTGTTGCTACAATATTGTTTGGCTATTGTTCCTTTGGCTAGCATCAACTTTGGTTGCTCTATTACTCTAGTTTTTTGGGTGGTGTTTTTGCTACTAGGGTTCTCTACCAAGTGTGGGGTCTCATTTGGTTTCTTTAGCATTTCTTATTGGTTGTGGTATAGATATTAAAATTTATGGCATTTGGACCAAGTACCGACCCAAACTCATCGGGGTGAAAGAGGGATGTTTTTTTATGAAGGAATTTTGGCCCCCTATTTATGGTTTGGTTTCCTAGCTTCGGTGGTTTGTAGAGTTTTTATCTCCAGTTCCAACACTGGTGGTAGTGTTTGATCCTAGGGTTCCATGGCTATCCTTTTGGGATTTTACCCTTTTCCCTCTCAGGCATTGTGTTGAATGTTAGATCTTGTTGTCCAATGTCCCTCAGAGCAATTACTATCTAGCATATTTTATGACATTGTTTCCCACTTGGGCTTGGAGGGTTGTAGTCTTGTCTCAGTTGGTGGCTTCTAGTTGGTAGGATCCACCCATGGTTATCAGTTTTATTTTTGATTGGGTAGATATTCCTTTTTCTTTATGTTTTTTCCAACTGATGGTTGGATGGGCTATAGGAACTATGTATTTGAGCTAGTATGGTACATCTCTAGTTCCTATTCTAGGTCTCATATTGGTTTTCTATTGGTATCACCTTTGTGTGGATTAATCAAGATTTTTTAGTGTGGCTAGGGGCTCTATTTTCTTTGTAGGTCTCTGCACTATGATAGAGGTGAGTTTTGGTGATTTTTTCCTCATCAATTTGAAGCTCTTTATCTTTCTTCAGGGCTTTTGGTTCTCCCTCAGTGTTTCCTGATGTGTGTGGTATGTAAGGATGGTTTTTGGATGGGTTGTGATCTATGTTGTTGCTCTTTGGGTGGTGTGGTCTTGTTCCAAAATGATCTCCATTATGGGTTGAAGGTTTATGCTCTCTAGGTTCTGTAGACACCTAAAACACGTCATTTCGAGGGCGGCTACTCATATGTACATGCGATCTTGGATAGACTCCAAGATATAGCAGTGGTTCTAACCACTCAATTTAGGCATTTTAGCCTAAGCAGTCTGAACCATAGCCCAGACCTACAGTCTCTAGTCTAAATCATAGTTGACACCTGCGATCTACAGTCTGGATCACAATTGTGACCTATAGTCTTAAGCAAATTTCATTTAGGCCTTCCATCTGAGCCAAGTCTTTGGAACAACCAAAATATCTAGAAGGAGGTAGTTGAAGGACGAAAGATTCTAGAGGCTTTCATCCCAACTGTCCTAACCAACCTTCTTGGTCTTGGCTTTTCCATGAAGCCACCCCTAGCCCTAGGGGTATGCTATAAATACCCCCTCCAAATGGGGAGAAGAGAGAGCAAGCATTGGATATTTGAGCAGCAAAGCCCTGGTGAATTGTACACTCAAACTAAGTATACTAAGAGATAGAGCTATTGCACTTAATCCTTGACCCTTTTGCCACCATTCATGATGAATTACATTATGGATGCCCTAGGTGCTTAGGAGGATCAAGAAACACAAATTCGAGCAAACGAAGGCCCTTCACATCGAATTGATCGCAAAATCAATCTGAGGACATCGAAGGTGACCCTTGAACATCAATTTGGACAAGGAGATTGAGCCCACTACCCCTGATGATGAGGCCCAAAAATACCTCATTATTGCACAATGTTTGACTACCATATGATAAGTTAATTTCCAAATAGTTGCCTAAAACATACTATTTGTTAAGTTTTTGCATGATTTTATGTTAGGAATACTATATCTTTGTTTTTGACTATTTTCAGCATTTTATAACTAATTTTGTTTGATTAAGTAGCAAGTAAAAATATGCATTTCAATTAACCAAATGTGGTATGTTGATATCCATTAACTTCTCAATGGTTTTTGAATGTTTTCCTACCCTTCAACTTGTTTCAAATCCACATTGAAGCCAAAATTTTAGGACTGTCATAAATCTAAAAATCTGAAAAAAAACAGCCATATAAAAATCAGCAAGTTGTCACTTTATAGGAACACCTTGAAGTTGTCAAGCAAAGCATGAGGATATGGATGGAATGAGTTTAGAAGGACTAAAGAAGACATATGGCCTATTTATAAGCATTCACACATGGTCTAAATAGGCAACAACAGGGTATCACATAATAGAGACAATTGTGCAACACTATTACACTATTTCAGCATGGTTACTTGGTGAATGAAGTGTATAAATTCAATAGAAACTTGATGTACTCCTTCATGTTGATATTTGAATATTTTTTTCATGTTCTAATTTGTTTTAATTTGAAAAAAATTCCAATATTTTACAACTATGCAGCAGAGTTAGAAAATGCAGTAATTTACCATGTAAATTCCAGCAAGCTACTAATGAATGGCAAGGCATGGAATTCACACATGGAGAGAGATGAAGGCTATTGCAATATGATCTTGAGAGCTAACCCACCTAAGAAATGCAGATGAAATCACTTGAAGAGCATACAATTTTCATTCTAAAGATCTTCTAAATGAGCAGACATATTCAAAATGAGAAATACAGTCTCTTCGAAATGAGCGAACATCTTCAGAATGAGAAATACAGTCTCTTCGAAATGAGCCACTTATCTTCGAAATGAGAACAGAAAGTGCTTTTTGACTTGTTGACTAATTTTTGACAATGGAAAAAGGGAAAGAAGGTTGAAAAGGTTAAAGGAAAATATCTCCCATTTGACTTTGTCGTCCTTGCCGTCCAAAGCCACCATTCATGGAAAAGATCAATTTTGATCCTCTTCTAGGATAAACCGGGAAATAACTGCAACATAATAGGAAGTTGTTTGTAAGATAGAAATGGCATATTCTGAAGTGGAGAAATATGTGTGAGATATTTCTAGACTCCTCCCACGTACTCCCACCACTAAAGATGCTTTCTAAGGGCCAATGACTACTACTGCAACACAAACTGTCCAGATTTGCATTTATTTCAGATCCAAAATTATTGGCAAATCATTGTAAAGTAGCACATAGGCTGATTTGAGCATGGGATATGTTGTAAATATTTATATAAATAACATAGCTCCCTCCTTTGTTGAGCCAGTTAGGAATTAGAATAGAGGAGAGTTTTCAATAGCAAGAATTAGGACTGTACAATAATTTTCTGTAATAGTTTTCAGTATGTTTTGTCATCAATAAAAGTGCAATTATTTTATCATTTTCTGTTTCGAGTGTTAATTAGTTAAGGAGTGCTTTTCACCTCCTTCTAGATCAAAAATTATGGGACCACTTTCAGATCTAGAAGGAGGGATTTTATGGTAGGTTTTAATCTGTAATTTTGCTGCAACAGAATTAATAGATTGCTTGCCAGATTTTATTTTCTTGTTTTTATTTTATATTATGTGATTTATGTTTTCTATTATGTTTGTGTACAATATTTATGTTTGTGTCAGCTGACAAATTAGATTAAACATTTATTTATTGTTTCCTTTGCTTTCCATGTTCTGGTATTTTTTCAGCAACTTTCAATTTCCAGCAGATTTCATTTTGTTGTCAATTCCTATAGCAGAAGCTTTACGACATTTTGTGGCAGGGCATTGACAGGTGTTTTATTTCCAAGTATCACTTCCATTCTACAACACTAAAATAGGTTTCAATTTTGCAAGTGTAATTTAAGATTTCATTTCAGCAACATTTCAATTTAGCAATTTCAATTCTACAAAAGTAGATTAGATTTCAATTCAACAATTTCAATTCATGCAATTGTAGTTAACTTTAATTTTTTGAAATTAGAATTAGTTTTTTTTCTTATAAGTTTTCATTCTGCAAATTAGGTTTAGTGTGACACCAAAAGGCTAAACCAAATATATCTCAACAAATAAATGTTTGAAATCTAAATGCTTGAATTGTACTCTGCCCTAGCCTTCTATCGTATACAGCCTTGGACACCACCCTGGATTGATAAGATCTTTGAGATTTAATGATGTGCTTAATGACAACACATCATTTTGACATCGTTTTCGAGGAACAAGATGTTGTTAGAGGGTAAAAGTAGCCCAATAATTTTTAATTATACTAAATTGTGAACTTCGGAGTAAAATTTGGATAAATGATTGGTATTAGTAATAGTTTTTGGTAAATTGTATTTCAGTCCATTTAGAAAACAAGCAACCACAGGGAGGTGATCTTCACACCTAGGGGTTAAATTGCTTATGTTTGAAATTATTGATAAAAATTGAAAGAATTCATCATCCTCATTATCAAGAAACATAAGATCTCTTAAAATATTTAGAAGAGTCATCTGCTAGTACTGCCCTTTTTATATCCATATCATCAGGGTAGTATACAAAATTTGTACTAGGTGTTGGGAAAGATATCATGGTAGATATACAAGACTATCCCTTGAACAAAATAGCCATATCAGCTACCTGTAGTATTTTTTCACAGGGACATATCACTGATGAATACCATTTACTTCCACAACTTAGAGATGCAAAATATGTTGCCTAGTTTGAATTCTTCTCAAAGAGAGATCCCAACAACAACAAACAGGGCAAGTAAATCAACCACCACCTTCAGCCCAACCTGTGGCCAATATGAATAATACAGGACAGACAACCCCTGTCTATGTAAGTTGAATCTATTAAAAAAAATCACAAAAAAATTTGCACAATCAAAATAGGAGTTTACAACTTAATGATGATCCTAGAGTTTTCCATTATTACTTAAAGATTTTTAAGATTTTACCGTGCTAAACCGCAACCTAGCAATTCTTAGCCTACACAGACAATAGTTGATCTCATTAGAGGTGATCCTACCTGAAAAGTAGTTGATCTGTTAAAGTTGTACACTTCTTGTCTTATTGTGCAAACCAAAAATATTTCTTTTTTAGCCCAACCTATGATCAGTTTGAATAATACAGGATAGGCAACCCTTGTCTATGTAACTGAATCTGGTATAAAAAAAAAAAAATTGCAGGAAATGTTATTTACTGTAGCAACATCCAACTGTGCTCAAACAAGAACTTACCTGAGCTTAAAGAGACAAAAATCAATGGAGATACACGAAAACCTTTAGTCCAAACACACAGAAATTAGCCTTGGATAAAGGAGAAAAACTAGAAAAATTGCACATAGAAAATTTACTTCCATTGAACTCCTTAGTAAGAAATTACAAAGGGGTAAATTTTTTCCTCTTAGGAATTAAACAAATTGAAGTGCAGCCAAGAAAATTCTTGAACATTATTAGCTGGCTAACTTATAAACAAAAAGAAAAATTGTTGCTATTTTGAAACAATATTTCAATCTCTCTACATGGAATTACAAGGGTATATCAAGATTTTATCTTGATGTAAGCATTTAACATCTTTTGGGAATTGGTATTTAATTGTTTCAAGAACATATTGACAAAATTTTGCAGACTACGAGGTATGGACAACACTTGATTGAAGAATTTTTTAGATATGGAGCAGTGCTTCTTTCTCCCATTGGTAATTCATGGAGGATGTTAGTGGTGAATGGACATTGTCTTCGGGTATACCATGCACCATTAACTAAGGAGGAGTTCTTGAAGGAGATTCCATTGGATGTACACATAATGGAAGAGAATTTCTCTTCAATATCATATTTGGAGTGATGATAAAAAGTGCAGTTATTTTATCAAAAAAAAAAAAAAAAAAAAAAAAAGAGAAAAAAATTATAGCAAAGACATGTCCCACAAAATGGGGATACATGAGGACAAGCATCAATTTGTACATCAAATATTGAGGTTCATAAGGTTCTACCACAAGTAAGTGCATCCCTCAAGCATTTCAAATCAAATTTTTTTTATCAATTTGTTTCAAAAGGTGCAAACAACAGAAATAAGCATTCATGCTGAAATGTTGTTAAGAACAGAAAATTCCATCAGTATTAGTGCATCTGCCAAATATGGTTCCACAATAAGACTATTGCAAGATGAATCGCATGATATCAAGCCTTTAAGAGGTACCTTACAGCACTAAAACTTATAGAAAGACAGAAAAAGAGTCATACATGTGCTTAATTGCAAAATACTTGATATAGTGCAGCAAGGAGGAATTTCTCAGTTAGCAGGTAGCAAAGGATGTTGTTCACAAGAATAAAACTTGCATATTACTATGGCCTACTAAGGTGCATGAGGGCATGCATCAGTTCAAGTTGGGGGGGATGATGAGGCCCAAAAATACCTCATTATTGCATAATGTTTGACTATCATATGATAAGTTAATTGCCAAATAGTTGACTAAAATATACTATTTGTTAAGTGTTTGCATTATTTTATGTTAGGAATACTATATCTCTATTTTTTACTATTTTCAACATTTTATAACTGATTTTGTTTGATTAAGTAGCAAGTAAAAATATGCATTTCAATTAACCAAATGTGGTATGTTGATATCCATTAACTTCTCAATGGTTTTTGAATGTTTTCCTGCCCTTCAACTTGTTTCAAATCCACATTGAAGCCAAAATTTTAGGACTGTCATAAATCTGAAAAAAAAAATAGTCATATAAAAATCAGCAAGCTATCACTTTATAGGAACACCTTGAAGTTGTCAAGCAACATGAGGATATGGATGGAATGAGTTCAGAAGGACTACAGAAGACATATGGCCTATTTAGAAGCATTCACACATGGTCTAAATAGGCAACAACATTGTATCACAGAGTAGGGACAATTGTGCAGCACTGTTGCACTATTTCAGCATGGTTACTTGGTGAATGAAGTGTATAAATTCAGTAGCAACTTGATGTACTCCTTCATGTTGATATTTGAATAATTTTTCCATGTTCTAATTTGTTTGAATTTGCAATAAATGCCAATATTTTACAACTATGCAGCAGAGTTGAAAAATGCAGTAATTTACCATGTAAATTCCAACAAGCTACCAATGAATGGCAAGGCATGGAATTCACACATGGAGAGGAATGAAGGCTATTGCAATCTGATCTTGAGAGCTAACCCACCTGAGAAATGTAGATGAAATCACTTGAAGAGCACATAGTTTTTCATTCCGAAGATCTTCGGAATGAGTAGACATCTTCGAAATGAGAAATACAGTCTCTTTGGAATGAGTGGACATCTTCGAAATGAGAAATACAGTCTCTTCGGAATGAGCCACTTATCTTCGGAATGAGAACAAAAAGTGCTTTTTGACTTGTTGATTAATTTTTGATGATGGAAAAAGAGAAATAAGGTTGAAAAGGTTAAAGGAAAATATCTCCCATCTGACTTTACCGTCCTTGTCGTCCAAAGCCACCATTCATGGAAAAGATCAATTTTGATCCTCTTCTAGGATAAACCGAGAAATAACTACAACATAATAGGAAGTTGTTTGCAAGATAGAAATGGCATATTCTAAAGTGGAGAAATATGTGTGAGATATTTCTAGACTCCTCCCACGTACTCCCACCATTGAAGATGCTTTCTAAGGGCCAATGACTACTACTACAACACAAACTGTCCATATTTGCATTTATTTTAGATCCAAAATTATTGGCAAATCACTGTAAAGTAGCACATAGGCTGATTTGAGCATGGGATATGTTGTAAATATTTATATAAATAACACAACTCCCTCATTGGTTGAGCCAGTTAGGAATTATAATAGAGGAGAGTTTTCAATAGCAGCAATTAGGACTATACAACAATTTTTTGTAACAGTTTTCAGCATGTTTTGTCATCAATAAAAGTGCAGTTATTTTATCATTTTATGTTCTGAGTTTTAATTAGTTAAGGAGTGTTTTTCACCTCTTTCTAGATCAGGAATTATGGGCCCACTTTCAGATCTAGAAGGAGAGATTTTATTCCAGGTTTTAATCTATAATTTTGCTGCAGCATAATTAATAGATTGCTTGCTAGATTTCATTTTCTTGTTTTTATTTTGTATTATGTGATTGATGTTTTCTATTATGTTTGTGTACAATATTTATGTGTGTGTCAACTGACAAATTAGATTAAACATTTATTTCTTGTTTCATTTGTTTTCCATGTTCTATTATTTTTTCAACAGCTTTCAATTTCCAACAGATTTCATTTTGTTGTCAATTCCTATAGCAGAAACTTGACGACCTTTTGTGGCAGGGCATTGACAGGTGTTTTATTTCCAAGTATCACTTCCATTCTACAAGAGTAAAATAGGTTTAAATTTTACAAGTGTAATTTAGGATTTCATTTCAGCAACATTTCAATTTAGCAATTTCAATTCTACAAAAGTAGATTAGATTTCAATTCAGCAATTTCAATTCATGCAATTGTAGTTAACTTTAATTTTCTAAAATTAGAATTAGTTTTTTCTCTTATAAGTTTCCATTCTGTAGATTAGGTTTAGTGTGACACCACAAGGCTAAACCAAATCTATCTCACCCAGTAAATGTTTGAAATCTGAATGCCTGAATTGTACTCTGCCCTATCCTTCTATCGTATACAGCCTTGGACACCACCCCGGATTGATAAGATCTTTGAGATTTAATGATGTGCTTAACGACAACGCATCACCTAATTTTGAGGGTAAACTTATCAGAGGTCAAACAGTGACTGTCAGTCATGGTTCATAGTGCAAACCATTCACCAGAGCTATGGTTTGCAATAGGTGATAGATCACCTTACTATTTTCTTTTATGTTTGGCTAGTTAGGTTAAATTAGTTTTTTTTTTATTGGTTGAAAGGGTGTTGAAAGGTCCCTGAACCTTGTACAAGTATATTTTTACATGTTATTCAAACCGACCGAAGAGGCCCAAGAGCTAAAGATCAGAGAAAAATCCAAACACCACAAGAAGAAAGGTGTCACGATATCACATGTTGCATTTTCTCGATCCCAAGAATATAGAAAAAGCAAGGAGGAAAAGGTGTCACGATATCGCGACATGTTGTGCCGTCATGACCAAGGGAGGAAAATAGGTCACGATATCACGACAAGATGCAGCATCGCAGCCGAAGGAGAGAATGTGTTGCAAAATCATGACATGTTGCAACGTTGTTGCTAGAATAGAAGTGTCGCGATATCATGACAAGTTGCATCATCACGACCAGAGGAGGAAAGGTGTCGTGATATCGTGACAAGTTGTATCGTCGAGGCCCAAGAAGAAAATATGTCGCGATATCGCGACATGTTGCATTGTCACGGCCGTAGGAGAAAATGTGTTGCGATATCGTGACATGCTGCACCATCACGGCTATAAGAGAAAAGGTGTCGCGATATCGCGACATGTTGTATTGTCGCGGCCAAAGGAGAAAAAGTGTCACAATATCGTGACATGTTGCAATGTCACGGCCAGAAGAGAAAAAGTGTCATGATATCGTGACAAGTTGCAACATCACGACCAAAGAGAAAAGATGTCGCGATATCGCGACATGTTACGATGTCATGGCCAAAGGAGAAAAAGTGTCGCGATATCGTGACAAGTTGCATTGTCGCGGCCAGATGAGGAAAAAGTGTCGCGATATCATGACATGTTGCATTATCATGACCAAAGAGAAAAAGTATCGTGATATTGTGACATGTTGCATTATCACGTCCAAAGAGAAAAAGTGTCACGATATCACATGTTGCATTATCACGGCCAAAGAGAAAAAGTGTCACGATATTGTGACATGTTGCATTATCACGACCAACACGAAGTTTTTCCATGCTTCCACCATGTGTCACAAAGGCTCTAATGAAATCTTTGAGCTGACCAAGGCTGATGGTTCCATTGTCTCTGACATCCAAGCAATCAGACAGGAAGTTGTTTGCCACTTCCAAGAAATCTTAGGTCCAAGCACTGACTGCCATCCCTGCACTTCAAGTTCCTTGCTATAGAACATCCCAAAGTTGGTGTCTAACAATGATAATGGAAAATTGCTTGAAAGCTTCACTGAAGAGGAGATCAAAGAAGCTTTGTTCGTAATGGTACCTGATAAGGCCCCCGGACCTGATGGCTTCCCACCTCGGTTTTTTCAACATTTCTAGGATATTGTGGGCCAAGATGTCGTTGCTATGGTTAAATTCTTCCAGAGAGCCAAAAATATGTTGAGAGAAGCCAATTCCACTTTCATTGTTTTAATTCCCAAGTCCAATTATCGTGCTTCCCTTTCTAATTTCAGACCGATTAGTCTTTGCAGTGTCATTTACAAACTTATCACCAAAGTTATGGCAAATAGGTTGAAAGACATCCTTCTCTCCATCATCGATCAGTGCCAAGGGATTTCGGTCAAAGGTAGATTCATTTTGGATGGAGTGATAACTATCCACGAATTGGCCCACTCAGCATCAAAAAATAAAAAACCCAGCATGTTCCTTAAGCTTGACATGAACAAGGCTTTCGATCGGGTTTCCTGGAAATTCCTGTTCGAAGTCCTAGAAAAATTTGGGTTTCACAAAGAATGGATCAAGATGGTTCGTGAATGTGTCTCGACTGCTTGGTTCTTGGTTCTTATCAATGGCTCACCCATATGTTTCTTCCAAAGTTTCAAGGGCATCCGTCAAGGGGACCCTCTGTCCCCCTTCTCTTCATCATTTTGGTCGAAACCCTTGGAAGAACCCTTTCAGCTGCCTGCAACAGTGGTCTTGTTTCTGGGATCAAACCAGCATCAACATCCAAAGCCATATCCCATCAAGAGTTTGTTGATGATACTATTCTATCCTCTAATGCTTCCGTTCCTGAAGCAAAAATCAGTAAGAACATTCTTGATTCTTATGAAGAGGTGGTTGGTCAGAAAGTCAACTATCGCAAAAGCAAGCTATACTTTCTCAATACTCCCAATCACAGACAAAATAGGATTGCTGAGATCCTTGGGTGCAACATTGGGAGCCTTCCAACTACTTATCTTGGATTATCGCTTTTTCACGAAAGATCAGTCTCGGCTATGTGGAACCCTGTTTTAGATCGCCTCAACAAGAAACTAGTGGGGTGGAAAAGCTCAATGCTCAGCCAGGAAGCCAAATCCACTTTGGTTCAAGCTTACCTTCAAAGTATCCCTATTTTTTTCTTATCTATTTTCAAAGCTCTAGCTACCATCTGCCAAAAAATTAAACAAATTCAACGCAGATACCTTTGGGCTGGAAATGAAAACAATAACCAAATTTTGCTAGTCACCTGGGACAGGGTCTGTTCCAAGAAAAAGGATGGAGGACTTGGATTCAGAGACATCAAGCGGATTAACTTGGCCCTCATTGCCAATCAGGCCTGGAGACTTACCATCAATGATAAATTCACTTGGATTGATATCATTAAAGCTAAGTACCTCCATCAGTTGTCCTTTCTTGGAGAGCACAACCTCCCTATCGGATCCCATTTCTGGAATGGCGTAATCAAAACAAGGAAAATCATCATGGAAGGCTTAAGGTGGTGTCTAGGAACTGGAATGACCGTCCATTTTTGGGATGACCCATGGATCCATGATAAACCTCTCAGCCAAGATCCGCATCTTGCAGTGCTCAAGGTGACTACCGAAGCCACCTTTGGAAATAAGGTGTGCCACTTCATTAACCAAGGTCCTACAAGACATGAATGGAAACACCTGGATCTTAATGGGCCCATGAATATCATCGAGGCTCTCAGGCGATTACAAAACTTTTTTAGAACTTGCATCATCCCTAGCTCTCACAAAGATGATTCCATGGTCTGGAACCTAGAAGAATCTAGAAATTTCACTGTCAAATCAGCCTACTACAGTCAAGAAACTCCCACAGATGGTTGGGACTTATCAAATCAGGTCTGGGTCCCCAAGATCATTCCCAAGGTCAAATTATTTTCTTGGTTGGCCATCCAAAACAGAATCCTCACCATTGACAACATGATAATCAGAGGGTTACTCATTCCCAATTGGTGTATCCTGTGCAAAAATTCCTGTGAGTCTACTTCGCATGTTTTTTTGGAATGCCCCTTTTCTCTTGCAGTTCTCAACCAGGTCCATAACACCTTTGACATCTCCACAGTCCTCCCACAGTCCATTCCCCTCCTTTTTAAGCAATGGCCCTGACCTTTCAAGAGCAACCAACTAAAATTCATGTGGCAAGCTTGCCTCCACCAATACCTGTGGAAGATATGGCTCGAGAGAAATGCTAGAATTTTCAAAAATCAAGCCACTGATATGAATATTATCATTGTCAAAATCATGACCCTTGTTGCAGAGAATTCCTCTCTTGTTTCATCTTCAAAACCCCCCCTCTTTTCTTAGAATCGGACCTAACCAAACTTTTCAATCTATCTAACATCTCTATCATGCCCCATATTTCTGTTGACAGGTCCGTCATCAAGTGGGTCATACCACCTATTGGGTGGCACAAGCTCAATTTCGATGGTGCGGCTAAAGGAAACCTAGGAGCAGCTGGAAGAGGGGGAATTCTCAAAAATCATAGAGGATAAATAATTTTGGCCTTTGCCCAAAACCTGGGAATTCAATCCAACAATATGGCAGAGGCGCGGGCCCTGTTCCAAAGTTTGATCCTCATGGAAGGGTTGACCATCAATAAACTTATCATCGAAGGAGACTCGTTGCACTGTATTAACTGGCTCAATGGTACCGCTAAGCCTCCTTGGGCCCTTGCTTCGATTTTCCAAGATTGCAAGGCCCTAATTGGCAATTACCCAGAATCAACCATTAAGCATCAATACCGAAAAGGAAACAAAGTTGTGGACTGGCTTTCTAACAAGGGAGTCGGTGAATCTGACATTCAAGTGTGGAGAGACTCCTTACCCATTGGCCTAAGGAACGATCCTACAAGTTTCAATGTTTGCACAATGTGAGTTGTTGCCAGGGGATTGGTTTGGTATGCTGTTGAAACTTGTCGCGATATCGCGACACCTTTTCCTTCTTCTCCTTCGACAGCGAAAATGCAAGCAATATCGCGACACTTTTCACCTTTGGCCACAAAAATGTAACATGTCGCGATATCGTGACATTTCTTTCTCCTTTGGGCGCAACGTTGCAACTTGTCGCGATATCACAACATTTTTTTCTCTCCTTTGGTCGTAGTGTTACATCATGTCAAGATATCCTGACACTTTTTCTCTTTCGGCCATGATGTTGCAACATGTCACGATATCGTGACACCTTTCTAGGTTAAATTAGTTATTTTTGTGATTGAATAGCATTTTAGAAGACTTCTAACCGTAGAACTAGGCTAGATTCACATCTTATGCTTATGTTTCAATTAGGGCTAAAATGCTTTCTTTATGCATGTTTATGTTTCATTTTCTATATTTGATCCATGCATAGTGTAGATGTTATTTTACTTTATGCTATTACATGAATCTTGATTCACTTTGCATAGTTTAGCAGCTTTCTTTATGCTTTCTTGATTATGAATTTTAATGGTGTCATTTTGCATTTTACCTATAAGGGCCTCATCACAAGAGGTTGCCTATATTTTTGACATTCTTGTTTTTTCTTGATCGCGGGGAACAGTTCCAAAGGAGAGATAAAGCATCCAATACCTTCCCCATTGCGAAGAAGAGGGTCATCGACACCCTAGAGTAGTTCGTGTCATCTTGAGGGACATTTTGATCACACCTACCTTTGATAGGTATTAAACACTATTGTAATTAATGTATCAAATGGGTATCTCTAAGAGGGATGAATCTGTAATTTGACTTCATTGAAATTAATAAAGGATTCCTTGTATTCACATTATTTTTGTTATCAAATCATGCATGCCTAACAAGAAATTACAAAGCTGAGGAGGAGGAAGAGCAACGCCCTCCACCCCAATAGAATAGGAATATACCTCCTAGACCACTTTCACACTGACTTAGGGAGGAGGACTTTCTGTCTTCTGAGGCTTACAAAGCTTTGGCTAAGAAGGTCAAGGCAATTGAGAGACAAGGCACAGCTATCCAAAATTTGACACTAAGAAAAATTCACAATGAACCTTTAGATCCCTCAATAACTATGCCCCCATACCCGAAGCATTTTCAGATGCCCAGATTGTACAAATTCAAGGGTGATGAAGAGGTGCAAGAACATGTCATGAACTTTCTAGATGCTTACTTCCAGATAGAAAATAATGATGAACTGTTGTTGCGTACATTTGTCATGACACTCTTTGGGCCAACTTGAGAATAATTTAATCAGCTAAAGAAACATAGCATTACAAATTTTGAGCAATTAGTTGATGCCTTTCTTGAATGCTATTCCTTCGGCATCAAGAAACAGGCCAACCTTTCCTATTTGGCTATGCTAGCTCAACGCAATGACGAGCCAATAGAAAAGTACGAGAAGAGGTGGAGGAGATTTATGGAAAAGTTTCCATTCTCGATTCTTTCCACAAAATGAACCCAAATGTTTACAAAGAGTTGTGCCAAGCACATCTCGCTATTGTTGCAACTGCAGTAGTACGTCACATTCGAAGAAGCTTGGGTGAAAGCCAAGGTAATAGAGGATATCAAGTTGCAGGAAGGTAACTTGAAGCTAAAAACTAGGAAAGATGGATACAAAGAGTACCTCAAAGCAACAGGGCAAGCAAAACCATGTGAATCAGGTGATACTAAATCTCCAAAATGAGGATAAGGGGCAAAAAAAATAGAATTATCAAGCCCATCCTCCTCCTGCGTAATACGACCAACGCAAAAATAACTACAAGGGCAAGAACAAAGAGCAACGTCCACCTCACATGTTTATGCCATTTACGGAATCAATGACATCGATATTTCATCGGCTCTATAAGGCCAAGGCAATAATATTACCCGAAGTCAAGATGGTTGATCCAAATCAGCCCAAGCCCAAATACTATCAGGAAGAGTTGTTTTGCATATTTCATAGAGTGAAAGGCCATGACATCGAGGTGTGTTGGTCCTTCAAAAACATTGTGCAAAATATGATAGAAAAGGGAGAGCTTGTAGTACCAAGCAATCCCTAGGCACTAGACAACCAAAACATGGGGATTTTTAAAAATCCATTACCAAACCATGAGGCACCCCGTAACCATGCTGGCCACGTCAATCAAGTGCGAGTCGAACCACCTACCCAAGGGTTTGTTGATATGGTCAATGTGGTTACCAGACATGGGAGGTACTAACAGCTAAATCAACCTCATACTCCCATTTAAATACAAGCCACGCCCCAGCAGCGATAGACACAAAATATTCTAGGCCCACCAATGAGACCGGTGGTGACCATTAGGAGCAGGCTGGTTCAAAACCTGCAGATGACTCCTACAAAGTTGTCGATATATGAGCTTATACAACAGTCCCCTAAGCACAGGGAGACTCTTATGGACATTTTGAGGTCCATTGAGGTACAGTCCCAGGATGCATAGGTGTTCACGAACTTCGTGGGGTATTTACAATAGTGTCAGGAACCAATGATCTAATTCTACGATCACGAAGTGAAAATGGTTTTTGCAAGTGTGGCTAACCTACCACTACATATCATTGCATGTGTTAACCATATGCTATTCAAAAGGGTCTTGATTGACACTAGTTCATCGATCAACATAATCACGACTAAGGCACTGCACCATTTAAATTTCCTAAATAACTCGTCGTACCAACCACATCTACATTGAGAGCATTTAACGATGCACTATGCTCTACGGTTGGTATGATTGTCATACCTATTCAGGTGGGACTAACTACCATTCCCATAATGTGTCACATGATAGAGGGCACCTTGCAGTATAACATCCTGCTGGGGAGGTCTTGGATTCATGAAATACATTGTGTTCCCTCGATATTGCATCAGTGTGTCAAGTACATACATGAGGGACAAGTTCATGTGGTTTCATCAGATGAAGAACCATTCAAGTTCATGAACCTAGTATATTTTCCAGGGGGTTTGTGATCCCATCAATGCACTTGGACATACGACCCACATTGTTAGTGAGGGTTCCAAAAGGAAAATAGGTGGTGAATTTTCAACCATCAGTATCTATATCAAACAGATTTGAACATACCACTACAACTTCTCTAAGATTGAGTGCATCGACAATGCGTCAGAATGACAAGAAATTGAAGGTGAAATTGGGCAGGAAAGAAGCAAAGAATGCGCCTGAACCAATCGTCACTGAGGCTACCACTCCCATGGAGGTGGAGGAAGCTCAAGATCAAGTTAAGGAGGCACCTAAGCCTACTTCACCTACATCTTTAGTAGGGTCATCCGCACCCCAGATGACTGTTCACCTAGCTAGCACAGGTCTGGGTGAATATCTTATGCAAAATATGACCTTCGGTCCTATTTTAGAGACTATACGAGATATGGGCCGATCGATAGCCCATCGATACCTAGTTGGATCCATAGTACTATTGGGAAAGCCACCCAACCAAATAAAATTTATCTATGTCAGGTTGGATCAAGTTCCAATGCGAGCACCCATGGAGGTAGATGATGACGAATAGTTCACGATGAATGTTCGGTACTTGTCTAACCTCGAGTACGCCATGCACATTTTTGAGCTCTATCATTGGCATGGATACGGCCTTGGTCTTTTCAAACAAGGATTAATAACCCCTCTTAAACTACGTTATCAGTTGTCAACTGATAACTTTGTATTGGGATTGCATATTCAGGGACATGATGATTTAATCACTGCATCATTGGATTGTTTATATCTGAGTCTGGGGGACGACATGGATTTTAATCCGTATCATCCTAACATGTCTAGCCTTCGGGACAACAACCCAATGGTGTCATTCATCACCATTAAGAGGCCAGATATTTAACATAAAGATTTTTTATAAAAGAACCCCAGAGGCAGCGTAGGTCATCAAAATCATATCACAACCAATGATATCGGTATGCAGGGGCACAACCCCATAATTCTAGGTGATATCAATTCAAGAGATCTTTGTATTAAATATGTAGATAAGTCCACCTCCGAAATGAGTAGACCAAGTTATGATGTAGATGGTGAGTCCTCAAATGATGATCAATCCAAAGAGGAAATTGACCGAGCCTTCGTGGTTTCAGCATTTCTACATCATTTGCTACCTAGAGAACAATTATATGAGATACAAGAGCATTTCATGGTCGATAGTTATTATGAATACGAGACAGAGCAAGCCTACTTAAGGCCTCATCCATATAATCTCCTAATATTCATGGACATGATAGAGTAGCATGCTCGTAGTAGAAATCATAGCGATGACATTGAGATGATCGATCCGAGGCTAGTATATTCGCTACATCTATTGCCTATGGAGTCAAAGTATGTTATAGAAGAGGTGCCTCTTAACACAGATCACTTTAAATAGGAAACAAATCTAGTTTTCATTTTGGTGTCGTATCTACAATCATTTTATCCAGTCTATCTGGATAGTTATGATAGCGACCGCAAAATTAGATACATGGGGCCACATCTGGCAGATCGCCCCTTGCATGTGGGGGGAAGTGAAATATTATATCTTTACAGTGATGATGAGGATTCGTTGGAGATGGCCTATTTGGGGCCTCATCACCTACGTAATTGGAATCCACCTTGGGGTCCGCCACCTATTACAGCTACAAGTTTGCATCGAGAGATTAATCTCTAGTGCCGCCTCAAGGAAAGAATAAATCTAGAAGAGGAATATCAAAGGCTCTTTCCCCATCTGCCTACTTATGTCGAGCTGCTTGAGCCGAGATATCCCATTTTGTAGTTAGTGCACAGAGAGGATCCAGTTGTCTAGGCATCCCATAGGGAGGACCCTTTCGTCCCTGTGCCATCCGAGCCAGATCTTGGGCACGAAAGCTACAGAAATGATGTAGATTTTAGTTTGTGTGGTCCGGGAGATCAATTCCATTCCATCAACATGGTCTCCATTGATTTGACCACTTCACTTCACAATCTAGCAAATCTATCCAAGCTATTGCATCTAAACATGGATGCTATCGATTGGGATCGTTCTGATTCATCAGTAGAGCCTAAATATTTCTTCCTGAATGAAGAGATGTTGCAACCATTTCATTTTGGACCAGGCTGCGCTTATAATGTTTCTCACTCTAGAAATGCTTCCAACGAAGAACGTATAAATCCAGCTAATGACATCCATTTGATCCCTATGCCTCATCATCTTGAGGAGGGATCCCATATGTCAGTAGAGGAAACCTTTGAAGTGGATATCGGTAATGACCCCACCAATCTAAAGAAGTTTAAATTTGGAATGAGTCTCACTCCAGATGAGCACGCTAGCATCATCCCTTTGCTGAAAGAGAGACCTAACCTTTTTTCTTGAACATACAAATATATGCCCGGTCTAGACCCAAAGTTGGTTACTCATAACCTTTCGCTAGACCCATCCAAGAAGTTCGTCAAGTAGAATATTAGAAAGCTGCATCCAATAGTAGTCTTAATGGTGAAATATGAATTGTAAAAATTGTTGGATGTAGAATTTGTCATTTCCATCGACTATCCAGAATGGGTATCCAATATGGTGCTTGTAGGAAAACTAGATGGAAGGATCTGTATTTGTATGAATTTTAGATATCTCAACAAGGCAACACACAAATATTCATTTCTGTTTCCCAATATCAATGCTCTAGTAGACTCTACTACCGGTCACGACATGCTCTCCTTAATGGACGATTTTTTTGTTACAATCAAATTCAGATTAAGCCCGAAGACCAGCACAAAACCACATTTATAATGCCATGGGGAGCATTTTGCTACAAAATTATGCCATTTGGTCTAAAAAACACTGGTGCTACATACCAGCGAGCCATGACATACGTTTTTCATGACTATATGCACAAAATTTTAGAAGATTATATCGATGATTTGCTAGCAAAGTCATTGCTACAAGAAGAGCATGTAGAGGTCTTAAGAAAATTCTTCGATCGCTTGATAGAACACAATGTCGAGTTGAATCCTAAGAAGTGTGTATTTGGCATAACTTCTGGAAAACTACTAGGGTTCATTGTCCTCAATAAAGGCATCTAAGTAGACCCAACGAAGGTCAAGGCCATTTTGGAAATGCATCCTCCCACCAATATTAAGGAATTAAGGAGCCTCCAGGGCAAGGTAGCTTTGATAAAGTGATTTATCACCCAATTATCAGATAAATGTCGATCTATGAATCGACTGCTACATAAGGGTGTCCCATTCAACTAGGACAAGGACTGCAAGGCAACCTTTGTTGAGATAAATTAATACCTGGCAACACCGCCAGTGTTAGCTCCACCAAGGCCAGAAGAGCCTTTTCTGCTATATATATCGGCAACAAACTTTGCTTTAGGGACCATGTTGGCCCAAAATAACATACAAGGCAAAGAGCAAGCCATATATTACATTAGCCGAACCTTGGTGAGTTACGAGCTAGGATATGCATATGTGGAAAAACTATGTTTAGTAGTAGTGTTCGCTACCAATAAATTGTGACACTACATGTTGAGTCATATGACATATGTGATATCAAAATAAAATCCTTTGCAGTATATGATGAGCAAGACATATCATAATACACGTATTGCAAAGTGGATCATGCTATTCACATAATTCGATCTGGAATTCATAAGCCAGAAGTCCATTAAGGGATAGGTCATAGCAGATAAATTAGCTGAGGTGCATCTATCCAATAGTAGGCCTCTAAAAATTGAGCTTTTAGATGATGTAGTATTTGTAGTATTCGAAACTCCCGAACCCAAAGAACCAGAGAACAATGTTGATATGACTCTATTCTTCAACGGTTCAAAGTGTGAGTAAGGAGCTAAAGTAGGGATAGTATTTTTCACACTGTAAGGAGCTCCAATGCCCTTGTCATTCAAACTAGACTTCCCATGCACCAACAATAATGCTGAATATGAAGCCCTACTTTTGGGCCTCCATATAGTCATCACCATGAATATCAAGAGATTAAACATCTTTGGCAATTCCCTACTCATAATTAACCAAGTGAAGGGACTATTTCAGTGTCGATGTTTGGTAATGAAAGCCTACAAAGATCTTGTTGCCACATATATGGCTAAACTAGAATGGTACGACATCGAGGCAATCCCTCATTCGTCAAATAGGTTCACAGACACCATGGCTTCTTTGGGATCCTTAATCCCTCAAAATACGTCTGTCGACTTCACTACCATCCATGTCAAGACGCTCTCGAATCCTATAGTAGAGCGTGTAGCCTTTGATAACAAAGAATCAGTCAACATGATTACTGTGGAACCAAAAGCTGATTGGTTCTGCAAAGTTGAAGACTTTCTCAAGAAAGCACCCTGGGGGTCTTTAACCTCCCAGATTCCTGCGGGGAGTGGCACCACCATTCACCACAAGTTTGTCTCCTGATATGCATTTGCAAAAGTAAATATGCAAGGGATACAAGTTGTCTTAGTGATCGAAGTTGAGGCTTATCAGAATTGTATGTCATAGATTCAAGACTTCCTAAGACTTGGTTTTGTCCTGGAGGGATTGTCGCATGTTGCAAGATGCAAATTTATATAGAAAGTGACTAAATTTATCTTGATACAAGACATTTTGTATCGTCAAAGTTACGATGGAGTTCTCCTTCATTTTCTTGAGCCCCAAGAGTCATCTTGGACAATTTCAAAAGCTCATGACGGTACGTGCGGTGGCCATTTCAGTGGCATGACCATCATCAAGCGCATCCTTTGAATGGGTTATTATTGGCCCACTATGGATAAGGATTGCAATGTGTATGTCAGGAAATGCATCAAATATCAGCATCATTATAATCTTACATACCTACCATCATAGGCCTTACAACCCATCCAAGTGGCTTGGCCATTTTCTCAATGGGGGTTTGATCTAATTGGCAAGATCTCTCCTCCATCATCAGGCCGACACACATTCATAATTATGGCTACTGAGTATTTTACAAAGTGGTTGGAAGCCATTTCCTTAACAATGACCATAGGAGCTTGCATAGCAGAGTTCATAATGGAGCATATCATAAGTCATTTTGGGGTACCATCCAAAATAGTTTTGGATAATGGAACTTCTTTTAAGAATAAAACTGTGCAATATTTAACCTCTAAGTACCGCATCAAACACAGTTTTGCAACTCCATATTATCCATAGGCAAATGGGCAAGCTGAGGCCTCAAACAAGACTATTATAGCCATCTTGAAAAATACAGTGCAGTAACACCACAAGGATTGGCATATATGGCTGCCCCTTGCATTATGGGCTTATAGAACTAGCATTCGGACTCCCACTGGGGCAACTCCATTTTTACTAGTATATGGTGCTGAGGCCATTATGCCTTTAGAGTTGGATATTCCAGTGCTACGCATTGCATTGAAAGAGTTCATCGATGACGATATCGTGTGGCAAGCTCACCTAGATCAACTGACGCTGCTCGATGAACATCGTGTGAATGCCCTTGAAAATCTTCGTATTTATCAAGAGAGACTCAAACGAGCTTACAATATCAAATTCCATGATAGAGACTTTGAATTTGGGGATCTTGTGCTAAAATAAAATCAAAAGAACCCAAATTTTTTGCCTGATATGCGAGATAAATTTACGGCTAATTGGCTAGGACCCTATATCATATCTAAAAATATTGGTCCAGGTACCTATCGCTTGACATCGCTAGGGGGTGTTGAAGAGCCTAAACCTCTCAACATCATCCATATTAAGGTGTTCTATGCTTAGAGAGTGTAGTAGAAAAAGCTCCAAAGGCATCTATAAGCCCTTTGGTCAGTCAAAAATACACCAAGGATTTCTAAAAATCGCTTGGTCAACCCAAAGGCTTTGAGAGTTCCTATAACCACTTGATCATCCCAAAAAGGCACCAAGGATTTCTAAAAATTGCTTGGTCAACCCAAAGGCTTCGAGGGTTGCTTAAAGCCACTCGGTCATCCCAAAAGGCTCCAAGCTCTCATTCGAGTGATTTGGTCATGTCAAAAAAAGCTCCAAAGACATTTGTAAGCCCTTTGGTCAGTCAAAAAGGCACCAAGGATTTCTAAAAATTGCTTGGTCAACCCAAAGGCTCCAAGGATTTCCTAAAGCCACTCGGTCATCCCAAAAGGCTCCAAGATCTCATTCAAGTGATTTTGTCATGTCAAAAAAATCTCCAAAGGCATTTGTAAGCCCTTTGGTCAGTCAAAAAGGCACCAAGGATTTCTAAAAATTGCTTGGTCAACCCAAAGGCTCCGAGGGTTGCTTAAAGCCACTCGGTCATCCCAAAAATGCACCAAGGATTTCTGAAAAATTGCTTGGTCAACCCAAAGGCTCCGAGAGTTCCTATAGCTTCTCGGTCATCCTAAAAGGCTCCATGCCCTCTTGCTAAGAGTTTGGTCAACTAAAAGGTTCCAAAGGCGTCTGTAAGACCTTTGGTCAATTCAAAAAGCTCCAAGGATTTCTAAAAATTGCTTGGTCAACCCTAAAAAGCTCCAAAGGCATATATACTCGTCGTTTGGTCAAATATGAAAGCTCAAAAATGTATAAAAAATTGAAAATATATAAAATTCCAAAAAAATGGTAAAGCATAAAATCCAAAAAATATTTGCTTTTGTAGTTCACATTTTTCATACATGCATTCACATCATCATATTGCATTTAGACATTTTTCATCCATTGCATTCCACAGTAGAGTGTAATGTGTCTATCAAAATCTTACAAACGATCGCACGTTTGTGTTTCAATCATGCACCCTTGCATTTATCATAATTCATTGCATTTATACATGATACCTATTGTAGAGAAATATGTATGTATATTAAGTTTTCCAGTCACTCAGCCATACCTAGTGGGTTCTTCAGATATTGTAGAAAGCTTGCTTTGCTGTTATAGACAAGGTCATTAGTTGGGATAGTGCTGCAACATATCAGAATCTCGTCATTAAGAAAAACAATATAAAATCTTGCTAATACAAGAGATGATGAAAGCTACGAAAGCAATCTTAGGTATCTAGAGAGATGGGTTTCATGACTTGCTTATCTTGCAAATAGTCGGTTTAGAAAGATGAACTTTGGCAAAAGGACAAGAATTTCCCCTATAAATCCCAAAGTCACAAAGTTTAAATCCCAAGTTACAAAGTGTAAAAGTACGAAATACCAAGTCCAAATCAAAATGTAAAGTGACAGTGAATCAAAAGCACTATAAAAATCCCTTGCTAAAATAAAATGGTAACACGTGGACTAACAGTGATTTTTATCACTAAATATGAGTAAGTAAGAAGGGTGAGAACTTGAATCCCTGGATTATCCACCTTTTGAAATCCATAGAGTGATCCCCGATCGCAGCAATGGGTTGAAATATTCCCACCTAAAATTAGAGGGGTAGCTCTATTGGGTGATACCCAAACGTAGAAATGGGTTGAAAGAGTCCCGCCTGCATTTGGAGGGGTAGCCCTGATCAATTTGCAAGATGAGCTAGCTCTAGGTACCCAGGATTGTCTAGTTGTATAAGTCTAATCAAAGCTGAAACAAGGATGGTACGATCATATGAGGAACCCTATCTCACATATGGGTTGAAAGAGTCTCGACTGACATATGGGGTATGCTTATGATCTATCTAAAAATACTCACATACACACACAGGGATAATGAATAGCTGGGTCTGTCATGGTAAAAGCCTTGTCTAATAAAAGCCTTGTACAGTTAGTATGTGATTTTTGGAGAAGTCTAATAGGGTGTTTGAGTTTCAAGGAAAACCCCAAAAAATTCTCTAATAGAAACAAGATACCAAATATCATTAAACATCAAAAATAAGATTCATTCATTCATAAGAATGCATTTTACAAAGCACAATCAAAAATATAGGATAGATACCGCATGAATATCAGAAATGATGTTTAGACGGCCACTGACTATATAGTGTAGCAAAGAAAAATATACAGAATGACATATTCATTCATTAGCATTATACCAATCCATTTCACTACATTTCATAAATGGGTGATTAATTGATTAAGTTCTTGTAATGAGAATTATCAATTATTTTGTATGATTGTCATACATTCTGTGGTGTCACATTTTAAAATTGATATACATAGTTTACATTCATTCTTTATGTTTTAAGTGATTAAAGCATACATGTTCATTCCCATTAGATTATGATTATGTACATAATGCATTACCATACATTGCATAGCATGCCATAACTTCATAAAAATAAACGCATGCCAACAAAGAAAAAATAAATATGCGTTCAAAATAAATACTACATCCATTTGCATCCATTATATATGGCACATCTAATCATATAGATCACTACAGGACATCATCATCATAAAACAGATAGTTATCTAGTGCATGTCATCCATACATTGCATCATATAAACATTGCATCATATCAACATGGCATCACATAAGCATTACATCCATGTGCATCAAATAAACATAAAATCAAAATTAAACATCAGATACACATAATGAGCCAAAAATACCAATTCATATATATATGTGTGTGTGTGTGTGTGTGTGTGTGTGTGTGTGTGTGTGTGTGTGTGCAAAGACAATACATATGAGGAGTATCAAAATAAATACAGGCTACAAAGCGTGTAGGTCCTCGACCTAACATTCAAAATGAGTACATCATAGCAAAAGAATAGTCTGCATCTAGTAGAGCCTAGGTCTAGTCTGCTCCCCCTGTACTAGAGCTCTCGTTGCCTCCCTCAGCACTAGGCTCTAGAGCCTGCTCTCCTGTCTACGCTGGCACCTATGGGGGGTCTTGCCTACCTCCAAATCCTAAGGCCCCCAATACATAATAAATTGGTAACTGTAGTAGGCTAGTCCCCTGAATGGTAGCCCTTGAAGTCAGCCCTGCATCTCTAGGCCTAGCATGTGATGTCGCCCCATGTGTGCTAGAGGACCTATGCATCCTCTCAGTCCTATGAGTCTTGTGACCTAAGCTTGCCATAGATTGCCCTAAGGTCCTAAACCTGGCATGTTGAGACTCTAAGAAGAAAGGATCCTCAGGAACCCATAGCCTGTGCATCTCAATATAGCTGACTAGCTGATCAATGCAAGCAAGTCGAGTTGCATGCATCTCATTGGTCCTCATGACCATACTGCACAGTCGATCTACCTCAGTCATCGGATCGATCTACCTCAGTCATCGAATATTGTGCAGCTATTGGTGTTGCCACTGGTGCTATCAAAGGCCCCATAGTATCCTAAGGAGGTGGCATAGCCCCTCTCAATACCTAGAGGAGATCCCTCTCTACCTCTGCTATAGTCCACTATGTATGTGCTAACTCTAGAGCAATCTACAATATCTAAGTTTGGGTCTCTACATCTGTGGCTCACGTAGTCAGATTGAAGAACACAAGCTTATACTGAGAGGGGGGGTGAACAATATAAGACTTAACCAATTAATAATTTTAACTTTAGATAGCAGTGGCATCAACACAACATTAATCAAGACATAAAGCATCACACATTGAAGACCCATTTTTAACGTGGTTCACCCAAAAAGGTTGGGCTACATCCACAAAAACTTTTTCTAAATTTTATCTCAAGGTTCTTTGGGAATCCTTCCCAATTACAATGTTTATGGGCACCAACCCAAAGGAGACACCAATCCCCTAATCTCGAGTTCGTGGGCACCAACCCACAGGAGACACCAATCCCCTAGCTCTGCTCTGGCTGGTGATCCTCTAGAAGACCTCTGCCTCCGCTGCCCTTAGCAAATGGAACTCTATCCACAGAAGACACCTGTCCTCCCTGCTCTGGCTGGAGACCTCTGTCCTCAACTCTATCACCTCCAAAGCTGGTCCTCGAATTTGCACTAAACATAGTCCTTCGGTCTAGCACAAATGTCCTCGTTCGTCTTTGCCTGTCTGCTCTCTACGCCCTCTTCTCTCTCTACGCAAACACACCCGCACTTGGTCGAACTTCAACCCTTGCACTGTCTACGCACACTCTTCTTCCTTTGCGATCTTTCACACTCAGAATGATTCGACGAAATGCACTCTGCACACTACGATCGAATTCGCACTCTGCTCTCGACGATCGAACTTCTTGCACTGCGCACTATCTCCGAACGTCGCACTTCCACAACACCTCCAATCTCCCAAACAACCCTCCTTTTATAACAAAATTTTCAAGATGAAAACTTTAATCTTAGTCGGCTGTTATACCAAAAACAAACCCTAATCTACGTCGGCTGCAAGCCCTAATTTTTGTCGGCTAAAATTTAACTTTGTCGGCTTCACTGCCTCTGGAACACTTCTGTAGCTTCTACCGTGAAACTACAACATGTCGCGATATCGCGACACCTTTGCAACCGTATACTTTCTTTTGGCTTTTGTCATGATATCGCGACACTTCAGCCTTTGTCGACTTCAACTAAGCTCTTGTCGTGATATCGTGACACTTCTGACTTAGTCAGCATCAACTTTGCTTTTGTCATGATATCACGACACTTCTCCCTTCGTCGACCTCCTTTCTGCTTTTGTCATGAAATCGTGACACTTCTATCTTCATAGCCTTCCTCTCTGCTTTTGTCATGAAATCGTGACACTTCTCCTATAGAAGACCTGCATTCTATTTCTGTCATGAAATCGTGACACTTTCTCCAACCGAACGCTGCCATCTCAATCTGTCATGAAATCGTGACACTTTCTCTTCCTTGCACTCTTGTCTGCTTGCACTAGCAAAAATGGAACATGTCGCAAAATCGTGACACTTTCGCTGCCTTGTGTTTTTCTTTGCCTTACGCCCACGAAAATGGAACATGTCACGAAATCATGACGCTTTCACCTTTGAGCTCTTCCTCCTTGAATTTGTCACGAAATCGTGACACTTCTAGCTTTCATACGTTTTCTTTGCAACCTGTCACGAAATCGCGATGCTTCCCTACGACTTCTCTCAACCTAGTCGAAATCGTGACGCTTCTCATTTTAGACTCTTCCCTCACAACAAACACTTTATCTTGCTTCCACTTCGACTTGTCGTGAAATCGTGACACTTTTTCTCCTTAGCGCTTTTCTTTTCTTCGGTCACGAAACCTACATGTCGCGATATCGTGACACTTTTTCTCCTGGACTCTCTCTCCTACATTATGTCACGAAATCGTGACACTTTTTCTTTCGGACTCTCTCCTACAACATGTCGCGAAATCGTGACACTTTTTCGTCCGTTCAACCTTCCTTGCAATATGTCACGAAATCGTGACATTTCTGACTCCAAACATTCTCTCTCCTCTTTGAGTCGCGAAACTGTGACATGTCGCGATATCGTGACACTTTTATTCTCCCCTTAAGTCGCGAAAATGGACATGTCGCGATATCGCGACATTTTTCCAACTTACTTTCTTTCGAACTTGTCATGCCGTAACCTTCATCAAAACAAATTATTTTACATCAAATCAAATTCCTTCAAAAGCTTCTTGACATCAATGACAACTTATACACTTGAGCAAAGGCAATGTACCCAAGGTACCCAAAATTGCCAACAATCTCCCCCTTTGTCATTGATGGCAAACCTTTACTGAAAACACGTCTCAAGAGCCAAAACTGAAACCAACTGTGCTAACAACTGAGAACTCGTGCCCACAACTAAGAATATTCCTTTGAAGTTTTGCTCCCCTGACTTGAAGCTCTCCTCTTCACTTTGAAGCTCTCCCCCTTACTCATATCTCTCCCCCTTTGTCATCAATGGCAAAGGGTCACCTTTGGGGCTCGGGACTAAGAATGAGCCTCTTAGCTTAGTCCCTTCCCCACCTCCTGATGAGGTGATTAATTCTGGGGTGGGAGTACAACTCCCAATTTCTCCCTTAGATACTCAAACGTATCTCTTGGAAGAGGTTTGGTGAAGATATCTGCAATCTGCTCTTTAGTAGACACATACTCTAGCTTGACCTGCTTGTCTTGCACTTTCTCCCTTAGAAAGTGATACTTGATGGAAATATGCTTTGTCCTTGAGTGCATTACTGGATTTTTGGAAATACTTATGGCACTTGTATTATCACAAAGTATGGAGATGGGTTGTTCATGCCTGACTTTGAAATCCTCCAAGGTGGTTTTCATCCATAAAACCTGTGTACACCCAGCCACTGTTGCTATGTATTCAGCCTCTGCTGTAGATAAGGAAACTGAAGGTTGTTTCTTACTTAGCCAAGAAACCAAACTCTTTCCCAGAAAGAATGCTCCACCACTCGTGCTTTTCCTGTCATCAGTATTGTCTGCCCAATCTGCATCTAGTATAGGCCGTGAGGGTGAAATCATCACCTTTGGGATACCAAAGCCCAAGGTCCATAGTGCCCTTCAGATATCTGAATATCCTTTTAACTGCTATAACATGAGAATATTTTGGAGCTGCCTGAAATCTTGCTACTAACCCAACTGCCTGCATGATATCTGGTCTGGTAGCTGTAACATATAATAAACTGCCAATCATTGATCTGTACAACTTTTGATCTGTCACTGGAGATTCATCATCCTTACTCATCTTGCACCCTGTAATCATTGGAGTACATACTGGTTTGTTGTCCATCATCCCAAATTTCTTCAACATTTCTTTGATATACTTCCCTTGAGAGAGAAATACACCATCTTTTGATTGAGCAATCTGAAGACCTAAAAAGAATGACAGACTCTCCAATCATAGACATCTCAAATTCCTTTGCATGGTGTTAGCAAAATCTTTGCACATCCGAGTCTTATTTCCCCCAAAAATAATATCATCAACATAGACAACCATAATCAACATATCATCATCTTCATTCTTAATATACAAATTGCTATCTCGCCACGCCTTTCCTGAAACCTTGCTCATGAAGATAACTCGTCAAGTCTTGAGTACCAAGCCCTCGGTGCTTGCTTTAACCCATACAAGGCCTTTTTTAGTTTACACACATAGTCTGACTATTTTGAGAGAGACACTCCTTCTGGCTGTTCTATGTAGACTTCTTCTACCAACACGCCATTTAGAAAAGCTGACTTTACATCCATTTGATATACCTTGAATGATTTGAAGCTTGAAAGTGCCAAAAACATTCTGATAGCTTCAAGACGAGCAACAGGAGCAAACGTCTCTTCGAAATCAACACCTTCTACTTGAGCATAACCTTTGCAGACTAACCTAGCTTTGTTTCTGACAATTTTTCCATCCTCATTGAGTTTATTTCTGAATATCCATTTTGTGCCAATGACATTCTTGTCCTTAGGTCTTGGAACCAAATCCCAAGTTTCACTTTTCTCTATTTGATTTAGCTCTTCATCCATTGCTTTTACCCAAAACTTATCTCGCACATGCTTCCCTGAAATCTTTTGGCTCAATCCGAGATAATAATGAAACATTTGTAGAATCATGTGAAGGAATGACTCTTCTTCTTGTTTTCCTCGTATTTGGATCACCAATGATCAAATCTTTGGGATGATGTTTCTGAACATATCGTGAAGGAGTTTTGGGAAGCAGTTGTTGTCTTTCCTCTTCTTCATCCGAAACCTCTCCGAATTCTTCTTGACAAATTTCATCACCGAGTTCCTTGACTGGTTCTCTTATCCCCTGTCTTTTCATCAACTGTTACATTTATGCTCTCTACAACTGTATGAGTTCTTTTGTTGAAGCATCTCTAGGCCTTGCTTCTGCTGGAATATCCAAGAAAGATTCCCTCATCACACCTAGGATCAAACTTACCCAAATTCTGATCTTCCCTTCTGATGAAGCACTTACTCCCAAACACTTTGAAGTATTTTACTGTAGCTGGTCTTCCTTTCCACAACTCATAAGGAGTTTTATGATGATTGACTCTAAGTTGGGCCCTGGTGATAATGTAGACTGCTGTACTGACTGCCTCTTTCCAAAAGCCATCTGAAAGTTTTGACTCATTTAACATAGCTCTAGCCATATTTTCAATAGTTCTATTTTTCCTTTCAACTACTCCATTTTGTTGAGGAGTTCTTGTTGCTGAATATTCTCTTTTGATTCCTTGTTGCTCACAGTACTCCACAAATTCATTTGAAGTGAACTCTCCTCCTCTATCTGATCTTAAGCATTTGATTCTCTTGTCAGTCTCATTTTCAATCATTTCTTTGAAAGCTTTAAATTTTTCAAAAGCTTCAGATTTTTCTTTGAGAAAAGTAACCCAAGTCATTCTAGAATAATCATCTATAAACAACATGAAGTAGCTTTCTCCCTGAATGCTCCGAGTTCCGGTAGGGCCACATAAATCAGTATGAATAAGATCCAATGGTTTTGAAGAAGTATACCCTTTTGATTTGAAACTGGTTCTGGTCCTGTTTTCCATGTTGACACGGACCGCAAATGATGTTATGGGGCCTTTTTATTTTGGGCAAGTCTCTAACTGCTTCCTTGTTACTAATATTGACAAGATTATCAAAGCTCAAATGCCCCAATATTTTATGCCATAGCCAACTCTCATCTTCTTGAGTTAGAAAACACTTTTCCTTTTTTATCTCACTTAGCATGTAAAGATTGTTTGGAGTCCTTGTAGCACTAGCAATGAGTTTTCCATTTTTTTCTTTACTTATCTCACATCTATCTGAAAAGAAAGATACTATGTGTCCTTGATCACAAAGTTGACTCACACTTAGAAGGTTATGTCTTAGGCCTTCTACATAAAGCACATTTTCTGTTTTGGATTTCCCATCCAAACTAAGAGTCCCTTTACCACAGATTTTAGCTGACCTGTTATCTCCAAAACTGATCGTTCCTCCGTTTGTTTTTTTTAAGACCAAAAACTTTTCCTTTTCACCAGTCATATGTTTTGAACAACCACTATCAAGATACCATTTTTCTACTTTGTCTTGAGCATGAAAAGCAGTTTGAACTATCATTGACTTAGATTTGATCTCATTTCTCTTTTTAGTGAACTCAAGGCTAGATCTATCCAAACTGCACATCCTTGCTATATGCCCAAAATTCTTGCACTTGTAACACATGACATTTTTATTCATAAGAGGTGCAAAAGAATTAACATTTTCCTTACTATGGCTATTCAAAGACTTATTGCAATGCATAGCTTCGTGACCAAATTTCTTGCAAGAAAAACAATAGCCATGGAAAGTATTATGTAACCTATTTTGATGCCTTGGATGGTTGTTCTTCTTGTGACCAACTGGAATCCACCGCTCTTCAGGATGAAGATTGATCTTGCTTGAAGACCCTATTTCATAAATGGTGATACCATCCTTCTTTTGCTTTTCACACGGAGTATTCTATCTCAGAGTCAACTGTTCCAACTTCACTCTAAGAGACATAACCTCTTCTTCTAGTTTCTCGCAATCAGCTTCCATTCCTTTTGGAGCCTCCGTCGAACCTCGTTCAATCTTCTTCCCTTCTTCAGCTAGAATTTTGAAGTCTATAACACTTTGAGACAATTCTGATCTTGCTATCTCTTCTTCCTGACATTGATACCTGAGAACAAAATTCTCTTCCCTAAATTTCTCAAGCTTTCTTAGAGCCAAGAAGAATTCACCTTTGAGATCGAACTCAACCTCTTCATCTCTTTCTGAATCTGTATGTTCCTCTGATAGATCCTTCTCCAAGCTGTTAGGCTCTTTCTGGAGAGACCGGCTCTAAATACCAATTGAAGAACACAAGCTTATACTTGAGAGGGGGGTGAACAGTATAAGACTTAACCAATTAATAATTTTAACTTTAGATAGCAGTGGCATCAACACAACATTAATCAAGACAGAAAGCATCACACATTGAAGACCCATTTTTAACGTGGTTCACCCAAAAAGGTTGGGCTACATCCACAAAAAATCTTTCTCTAAAATTTATCAATCAAAATTTTGGGAATACCTTTCCCGATTACAATGTTTATGGGCACCAACCCAAAGGAGACACCAATCCCCTAATCTCGAGTTCGTGGGCACCAACCCACAGGAGACACCAATCCCCTAGCTCTGCTCTGGCTGGTGATCCTCTAGAAGACCTCTCGCCTCCGCTGCCCTTAGCAAATGGAACTCTATCCATAGAAGACACCTGTCCTCCCTGCTCTGGCTGGAGACCTCTGTCCTCAACTCTATCACCTCCAAAGCTGGTCCTCGAATTTGCACTAAACACAGTCCTTCGGTCTAGCACAAATGTCCTCGTTCATCTTTGCCTGTCTGCTCTCTATGCCCTCTTCTCTCTCTGTGCAAACACACCCGCACTTGGTCGAACTTCAACCCTTGCACTATTTGCACACACTCTTCTTCCTTTGCGATCTTTCACACTCAGAATGATTCGACGAAATGCACTCTGCACACTACGATCGAATTTCGCACTCTGCTCTCAGCGATCGAACTTCTTGCACTACGCACTATCTTCGAACGTCGCACTTCCACAACACATCCAATCTCCCAAACAGCCCTCCTTTTATAACAAAATTTTCAAGATGAAAACTTTAATCTTAGTCGATTGTTATACCAAAAACAAACCCTAATCTACGTCGATTGCAAGCCCTAATTTTTGTCGGCTAAAATTTAACTTTGTCGGCTTCACTGCCTCTGGAACACTTCTGTAGCTTCTACCGTGAAACTACAACATGTCGCGATATCGCGACACCTTTGCAACCGTATACTTTCTTTTGGCTTTTGTCATGATATCGCGACACTTCAGCCTTTGTCGACTTCAACTAAGCTCTTGTCGCGATATCGTGACACTTTTGACTTAGTCAGCATCAACTTTGCTTTTGTCATGATATCGTGACACTTCTCCCTTCGTCGACCTCCTTTCTGCTTTTGTCGCGAAATCATGACACTTCTGTCTTCATAGCCTTCCTCTCTGCTTTTGTCATGAAATCGTGACACTTCTCCTATAGAAGGACCCGCATTCTATTTCTGTCGATGAAATCGTGACACTTTCTCCAACCGAACGCCATCTCAATCTATCAGTGAAATCGTGACACTTTCTCTTCCTTGCACTCTTGTCTCGCTTGCACTAGCGAAACGAAACATGTCACGAAATCGTGACACTTTCTCGCCTTGTGTTTTCTCCCCCACGCCAAAATGGAACATGTCATGAAATCATGACGCTTTCACCTTTGAGCTCTTCCTCCTTGAATTTGTCATGAAATCATGACACTTCTAGCTTTCGTACGTTTTCTTTGCAGCCTGTCGCAAAATCGTGACGCTTTCAGCTTCTGTACGACTTCTCTACAACCTGTCGCGAAATCGTGATGCTTCTCATTTTAGACTCTTCCCTTGTCGCAAAATCATGACACTTTATCTTGCTTCCACTTTGTCTTCTGACTTGTCACGAAATCGTGACACTTTTTCTCCTTAGCGCTTTTCTTTTCTTCGGGTCGCGAAAACCCGACATGTCGCGATATCGTGACACTTTTTCTCCCGGACTCTCTCTCTTGCATTATGTCACGAAATCGTGACATTTTTTCTTTCGGACTCTCTCTCCTGCAACATGTCACGAAATCGTGACACTTTTTCGTCCGTTCAACCTTCCTTGCAATATGTCACGAAATCGTGACATTTCTGACTCCGAACATTCTCTCTCCTCTTTGAGTCGCGAAACTGTGACATGTCGCGATATCGCGACACTTTTCTAAAAACTTTCTCTCCTGCTTAAGTCACGAAAATGCGACATGTCGCGATATCGCGACATTTTTCCAACTTACTTTCTTTCGAACCTGTCATGCCGTAACCTTCATCAAAACAAATTATTTTACATCAAATCAAATTCCTTCAAAAGCTTCTTGACATCAATGACAACTTATACACTTGAGCAAAAGCAATGTACCCAAGGTACCCAAAATTGCCAACACGGATCCTGTATCTGATCTTGTGCCTTAGTAAGGCGCCTATCCTTGTCAGCTACTTTCACCTCTACAATGGCGATAGTAGTGTCTCACTCTAGCTGTTGCATGTGTAATTGTCCTAGCTAACTCTGCAAGTCAGCCACCTATGCTAATAGCTGACCCTCTGTGTTGTTGGGAGGGACCTCACCCTCCTCTGGAGCCTCCTCATCGAGTTCAACCTCGAAAACCTCATCGATGATGGCCGCTGTGCCCCAACCGCCCTCTGTTCGTTGGCACACCCTACGCCCATCAAGATTTGTCTCTACCTTTGCCTGGTCTGGCTCTCGACCCAGAGGCCCTATGTTATACCATCTTAACATGGACCACCACCCATCATACTTTGGAGTGGTCCCAACAGTATCGACTCCAATCTCCTGGTAGTCATCATCAACATCTCCTAGAGGATCCAAAATGATCCATTGTGGATCATGCTCTATGACCAAGCGTCAGTACCTAAGGGGATATCTGGAATATCCTACATGAGCTCAAACTACCATAGGACCTGAGAGTAGAACTGGTACTCTCAAATCTTGGCCCTACGGTCGATCAACCATATATCATGGCATACTTGTCTCAGCCACTGGCCCTCCTCTGGCCACGTTGGGCAATCCATATAGGGCCACCACTGAACATCATTCGGGCTAAGTACCACAAACTGAGTGATGTAGTGCTGGACATCACCAGCATGGATCCTACTATGGGTACCCTCCTCCTCATGATGCCAGTAGGCGGTATAACACTGACGATCATCAGTAATAAGAGTAATATGTAGTGGCAGATCTACAGGATGCTTGATCCGAATGTGTTGTCATCCCCAGATCTATAATAGAATACTGCAGCTAAGGTTCTTATGGATATGCTCTATAATTTGGTGCAGCTCCTTGTATATATGACATAGTAGGGTGCTCCCCCAAGCTAGAAGTAGAGGCACCTCTGTAAAGCTTTGCAACACCCTCAAAGCGATGGACAGGAGGTTCTAGGGAATCCTTATGCTTGAGGAGCCTGGAAGAACAATCTGTACTATGAGATGCATAAAGAGGGCTTTCCATGCAGAGAAGACATCCTCGTAGAGGTAGAGGAGACGATGGCCTCCCCATCAATGGGGATCCTGAATATCCTATAGATGTCTTCTAAAGTGAGAGTCATTTCACTTATAGGCAGGTGAAATGTTTTGGTCCACATATTCCATCATTGGGCCAATGCAATCAGGGAGGATTGATCTACCCTAATAGTGGGTATATCCATGACGTATCCAAACCTGACAGCTCGGAACCAATCTCGATCATCATCTAATAAAGCCTCATGGATATTCTTCAAAATATCCAGCTCCTAGGCTCTAGAAGTCAATCTCTGGAATAAAAAGCATAATTTAAAACTAAATCTAGCTAACTAAATCTATAAAAAAAGCAGCAACCGCAAACCATAGCTGAAACCTGCGGTTCCCACTTTGCAAATAGTAACCACAACTAAATCCTATGGTTCCCAATTTTCCAAGTGGGAACCGCAGCTACCAGTTATGGTTTAGGAGTGGCACCCATTTCAGGTACCCTCCTAGACCACTAAAACATCAATTTAAATTCCTAAAGCTAGTCTAGACTAGTGGGGTTCATTACCAGTAGTTTAGTGAGGTTAATTATCTGCATTACTTAATGTAGTTCATTTTACTGGTATAAGTGCGTGATCTCAGTTTCGAGTTACCTTGCCTGCACCATGGCCCCGGTTAGTAGATGGTTGATCAGGATCCACCATCGAGGTCGAGGAGTGTAATCACGATAGAGTGTGGTAGCATTTTAGATCAATAAGGATTTTCTCACTCTTAGAGCTCTTAGATTGCTAATATTTTCCAGGAAATAATAAAAATTTTCAAATGGGAATTCAATTTATAGGTTTTCCTAGTCTTGACGAACCGCAGCTGACACTTGCGGTTTTGAGACTAGGGTTTTTTGCCCATAGGTCTGACCCGTGGTTCCCAAAATTTGGAAATGTAAATCGTAGACCGTACCTACGGTTCGCAACTAGCATTAAATACACTCAAAAACCATTGTGGGAAGGTTTAAAAGAGCAAATTAATGACTTCCATCGGATAAAATTTTAAAATCAATGATTAAAATTGCAAATTTGGTGATGTTAAAAGCACCAGGACTAATCAAATACATGCAAAATTAAAACAACAAAACAAAAAAAAACAAATAATTATAAACCAAATGTGCCTTGTATTCAGTGATTTATCCTATACACTTGGCGATTGCAACGAGTTTTGATCCATGCAATCCGGCAAGATGAGTAAATCACCATAAGGACATTTGGGGTAAATTTGTTATTTCTTTTATGACATATTTCAGCAAATCATGGACAAATATGATTCAACACAAGTCTAATTGCATGTATCATTTTGATTCCTTAAGATGACTATTGTAGCCTAACTGCTCCATGGGATAGAAATGTGTAAATACCACTAAGAGTTGCAATCATAAGTTGAACTAGGCCTAGCCAAGGCATTAAAAGGCTCGAATCTAAATTTTTTAGGATCATTCATTATGGTCAAGCGATTTTGTCGCTTCATACATTGTCATTACCCTCATCGACTCGTCACTTGATGGGGTAGTCATAATTTTATAATCATAATCAATTCAATAGAAGATCCCTGAGATCGTAGATCCCTTGATCTTGTCAAAATTATGTTCGTTCTTGTGAATCATTGTCAACAGCTATCATAAGCTTCCCCCTTTGCTTAGGGAAAATAGCAAATATGATAATTGGTTTTTAACTCTCATCTTTCGGATTTATGGGTCAGGAGATATCCATACTTGGCATTGATGCTATCCAAACGTCTAATTACGAGGGTATACTTGTCAAAATGTAAGCCTTTCACAAGTTGGAAGCAATGATTCCAAGATGCGCATCCTTTTGTTGGACCTGGGGCATCTAATGTTGATCTTACTAATGATCATCATAGAACCTTAGACATCATTTTAGGATATATATTTTTGTTCATCGTTGTTCAATCTCACAACGCATCTCAAAAGGGGCATCTGTAGACATCTAAAATGCGTCATGTCGAGGGCGACTACTCATATGGACATGCTACAAGACCAAATGGAGGATCTTGGACAGACTCCAAGATAGAGCAATGGTTCTAACCACTCAATTTAGGCATTTTGGCCTAAGCAGTCTGAACCACATCCCAGACCTGTGGTCTCTAGTCTAAACCGTGGTTGACACCTATGGTCTACAGTCTGGACCGCAACTGTGACCTGCGATCTTAACTGAATTTCAGTTAGGCCTTCCATCCGAGCCAAATTAGTTGGAATGACCAAAATATCTAGAAGGAGGCAATTGAAGGACAAAATATTCCAGAGGCTTCCATCCCAACTATCCTAACCAACCTTCTTGGTCTTGGATTTTCCATGAAGACACCCCTAGCCCTAGGAGTATGCTATAAATAACCCCTCCAAATGGGGAGAAGAGGGAGCAAGCATTGGAGATTGGAGTAACGAAGCCTTGGTGAATTGTACACTCAAATTGAGTATACTAAGAGATAGAGCTATTGCACTTAATCCCCAACCCTTTTGCCACCATTCATGATGAATTGCATTATGGATGCCCTAGGTGCTTAGGAGGATCAAGAAACACAAATCCGGGCAAAAAAAGGCCCTTCACATCGAATTGACTACCAAATTAGTCTAAGGACATCGAAGGCGACCCTTGAACATCAATATGGACAAGGATATTGAGCCCAATACCCCTGATTTTGAGGGTAAACTTATCAGATGTCAAACTACGGCTGTCATCCATGGTTCACAGTGCAGACCACTTACCAGAGCTGCGATTTGCAACAAGTGATAGATCCCCTTACTCTTTTCTTTTATGTTTGGCTAGTTAGGTTAGATTAATTATTTTTGTTATTTTATAGCATTTTAGAAGACTTCTGACCACAGAACTAGGCTAGATTCACATCTTATGCTTATGTTTCAATTAGGGCTAAAACGTTTTCTTTATGCATGTTTATGTTTTATTTTCTATATTTGATCCATGCATAGTGTAGATACTATTTTACTTTATGCTATTACATGAATCTTGATTCACTTTGCATAGTTTAGCAGCTTTCTTTATGCTTTCTTTATTATGCATGTTAATGGTGTCATTCTGCATTTTACCTAAAAGGGCCTCATCATGAGAGGCTGCCTATCTTTTTGACATTCTTATTGTTTCTTGACCATAGGGAATAGTTCCAAAGGAGAGATAAAGCATCCAATCCCTTATCCATTGTGAAGAAGAGGGTCATCGACACCCTATAGCAGTTCATGTCACCCTGAGGGGCATTTTTATCACACCTACCCTTAATAGGGATTAAACACTATTGTAATTAATGTATCAAATGGTTATCCCTAAGAGGGATGAATATATAATTTGAATTCAATGAAATGAATAAAGGATTCCTTGTATTCATGTTATTTCTTGTTATCAAATCATGCATGCATATTTGTGTATTTTTCTTTGATTGTGATAGTTCGATCGGGTGTGAGCCTCTTTGGTGGTTACAGGTTCATTTCAGTTGCAATTGGGTGAAAACAAGGCTATCACTTTTAGTGGATATGTAGGGACTCACTTATGCATGTGGTTTTCATTGCATGGGTTTATAGTTTCCCAGTTTTTAGTGGCTTGGGATTTCGAGTTGGAAAGTTGATGTGCTTGTTTCCCACTCAATGGGAAGTTTCATAGCTGGTTTGGAATGGGATTTTTGATGGTGGTTTGTTGTTGGAGCCCGCTTGTACTATCATAGTAGAATAGATGATAATAATTATTGAATGAGCAAAATATTTATACAACCATAGGCTAAATATAGCGATAAAATAATATCACTAACAAACCTAACATAATATCCTAAGAATATATGCTGATAAGAAGTGTCAGTAAAGTACTAACCTAGGATAGAATCAAACTAACCTAGGTAAATGTAAATAAACTAACCTACCTAGGAGATATTACCAAATAAGGTAATATTTACACTAACATCCCCCCTTATTACATTATTTGGGTAATACATATACATCCTCCTATACAACAATATTTGGGTAAAGTATATAACTGCCCCAATACAGTGAATAAGAAGAGAAATGAAAGAATGTTGGATCGTACTTTGTCTTTGGCTCTATATTTGGCTCATGGCTCTAGCTTTGGCTCTAAGCATACCTCTATATTTGTACCTCTGGGTCTATCTCGGGATCTTCCTATGAATCTGCCTCTAGATCACTGCCTCTGGATCTACTTATAGATCTACCTCTAGAACTTTATCTCTGGGTATGTCTTTAGTTCTATCTCTGGATCATTGTCTCTGGGACTACCACTTGGTCTGTCTTTGATTTTCCTCGAGGTCTACCATAGGTTTTACCTTTTTGGTAGAAGTCATACAACATTGCTTTCATCATGGTCCATTGTGTGTGATCTGTCCATCCATAATCTATATGAACCTTGTTGGCCATTTTCACTTTGTACCAACAACTGGAAGATGATGAGTAGTCGTTATACCATCATTAAATCTCAAAGATCTTATCAATCCGGGGTGGTGTCCAAGGCTATCTACGATAGAAAGTTCAAACAGAGTTGCATTTCAGCTCATTTGGGAGCAGTAGGTCTTTATTGGTAGGATTGATTGTGTGGGGGATTTGTGTCACTTCTATCCCTATATTGCATAAATTAAACCTTAATCTAATTGCAAGAATGAAAAACTAATTGTTGTCTGCAGAAATAAAGTCCTAATTACAATTGCTAAATTGAGACTTAATTGATTTGCAGAAGGAAAATCCTAATTACAGTTGCTAAATGAGAAACCTATTTACTTTTGCAATGATGAGATAAAACAAGTAATCAACTTCTCGTCAATACTCGAAACAGAAGGTCGTCAATCTTCTCAGTGCAAGTGTTTGACAAAGAAAAACAAGAATGCAGGAAATTATAGAAAACTTGTAAATTGTCTGGAAATGTAAATTGCAGGGAATTGGAAAATTACTGAAAAATAAAGAAACTGATTATATCTATTGCTGATTACATCACAAATGTAAAATAGATGGATAAAAACTAAAACAGAAATCAAATACCACAAAATGCTGAAGTTGACAAGTTCCACTACTTATTCTCGCTACAAGCAAAATCAGGACCGAAAACCTCGTCTCGTTAGTCCTTCTCCTAGATCTGAAAGTGGCCGGCCTCCTTTTCCAGAAGAAGGTATAATTTCTTCTCTAAGTCTTACTCACACTCGTACATAACAAAATAAATGGAATGAAAACCGCACTTTTATTGCTTCGTAAACATAATTACAATTCTCTGAAATCTTATGTATCCGCAACTGCATACGTGTCTATTATCTCTAATATGTCTAATCTCTAATCTAATATTTCTAATATCTAATATTCTTCATCTCTTAATAGCTCAACCTGTACGGGAGCTATCTTTTATAGATGCCTAAAATCTAATTACAAACATAAAATATGTTGTCCTGATATCCTGCAGAATTTCCTGGGTTTATCCTAGAAGAAGATCAAACTTGATCTTTTCCATAAATGGTGGCTTTGGACGGCAAGGACAGCAAAGTTAGATGGGAGATATTTTCCTTAACTTTCTCAACCTTATTATCCCCTTTTCCACCGCTCAAAAGTCGGTCAACAAGTCAAAAAGTACATTATGTTTTCATTCCGAAGATAAGTGGCTCATTTCCGAAGATACCTGCAATTCTCATTTCGGAAGATCCGCTCATTTCCGAAGATACCGCAATTCTCATTCCAAGATCCGCTCATTCCGAAGATATTCCGCAATTCTCATTCCGAAGATCCGCTCATTTCCGAAGACACCTACCTCATTCCGAAGACACCGTCATTTCGAAGATATCATATTCATTCCGAAGACACTGTGTTCATTCCGAAGATCTTTAGAATGACCAACTATGTTGACTCCAAATGGTTTTGGCTGCATTTCTCAAGTGTATTAGACCTCAGGATCAGATTGCAATAGTCTTCATTCTTCCTTGGATGTGAATTCCATGCCTTGCCATTCATTGGTAGCTTGCTGGAATTTATATGGAAAAACCAGTTTTCTACTGCACAGTAATAAGTCTTTGTACTATTTGCTGAATTTAGAGAAACTAATGCTTAATGATCATCAAAATAAGACTACTGAAATGTTGTTGTCAACCTAAGCATGAAAATATAACATAAAACTATACAAGAACTGTTAAAAATCAGAATATAATGTCCTTAACACTGCAATCATGCAAACAGTTAATACAGAGCATATTAAATCAACTTAACTAGCATATAAGATAATTCACAAGAGTTTTAGGCAGTTTTAACTATTTAAAACATGCTATAAATGAGGCTTATCCAGGCCTCATCATCCCCCCCAACTTATATTAATGCATGCCCTCATGCATTACAGTGGGCTATGGAGTCACAAATGTCCATACTCATATTCCATGTTTCATAGAACAATTTAATGCCTGTGTAATTTCTCATGAAGATTTCTGATTCATTATTCAAACTGATCATCTGGTTGGGAATCCTCTTCAAAAGTCAACTTGTGACAGACTGCTTTTTAGTTTCTCCACTTTTTGCTATAATTCTCAAATTTTCTTTTCATGTTTTTCAATAACATATTTTCTTTCCTCAATCCATCTCATTTGTATTTTTATAACACTCTTGGCTACTCTCAGTTGTTTTGTGATGTCCACCTCCTCTTCTTCATTTGACTCAGAACCTAATACTGACAAATCAACTGCAGTTTGCTGCTCAACAATGATCTCATCCTCTGCTTCAGACCCCTACTCCTGTACAAGAGGTTCCATGAAATTATCTATGATTACATCCAAATTCTTAGTGGCTTGTTGCACTTCTATGACATCAGGGCTATCCTGTCTGGTCTTCTCTTCAATCATTTGCTCTTTTTGTTGGAGTCTTGCAGACCTCCTAGTCCTTAATGTATATTTTCTCTTCTTGCCCTATTTTCTTGTGGTAACAGGAGCTGTAGGGATAGCTTCAAGCTCTTCACTAGGAACTTCACTCTTATATTCTGAAATATAAATAACATCTTTAGAAAAATGAACCCTCTTCTATTTTATTTTTTTGCTATCGCTTTCCCCTTCTACTCTTCGAGTTGATAATCTTCCCATGTGGTTCTTATTCTTCTTGTATTCCTTTTTCTTCTTCTACTTCATTTCTTCTTCATCGCAAAATCTCTCTACACATCTGCTAGGTCACCGATTTCTAGTTGCTAGTGGTTTGCTCTTGTTCTTCTTCAGAAAGAATAATTTTTTTTTCCTTGTAATAATTAGCAAATATGTCTTCAAAAAGAAAATATGGCACACTTCCTTATTCTATGCTCTGAACACCTAGCCATCAATCATTGGACATCCTTGCCATCAAATTTTCTTTACTATTTTTAGCTCATCCATTCTGCATGCAAATTTTCCCACATGAGTGGTTATTATCAATGAATGGTGGTGGCATGTTTGTTAAATCTTCATTCTGAAGATTATGTTTCATTCTGAAGACTAAGCTGGGCATTTAATTTGAAGATAACCTCATTCCAAAGATAAACCTTCATTAAAAAAAAAAAAAAGAAAAACATTCAAGACAAACCTTCATTCTGAAGATACCACAGTTATTTGAAGATACAGCAGTCATTCTGAAGACATAGCAGAAACCAACATTTTTCTCTTTCTCCAAGCATGTTTTGTTTATGCCAACTCTTATGAACACTTTTATACTAATGGTTAATTGTCATATACTATATATCAAATATTTACAATGAGAAAAGTGCAAGAAACATATATACCTGGTTAAAACAAGTTAATGCAAGTTTTGAAAGATGACTACTTCATTGATATCCTATTGAGGCTTCCCGCAACACTTCAAAAACAAGTGCAGTTGGTGAATTTGTACAATGGTGACTCAGAACTTTCAAGGTTATGCATGCCAGAAAACTGGTTTTCATGCATACCAACTCAGTAGCGCCTTAGAAAAAGGTTTTCACTGCTGAGCTATTCATTTTTCTCTCTTTTTTTTTTTTTTCTCTTTAACCTCTCCTTTTCTCTCTTTTTTTTTCTTTGTCTTTTTGATTCTGATTGTGCCCGTGAAGGAATTCATGACTTCCTGAAATCATGCCCATGAAGGAATTCACAGCTTAATTTATTCATCTTTTTTGTTTTCTAATTTTTTTTTCTTTTTTTTTTAAGATTCAAAGATATGATCATTTGGAATCTTCATCAGAAGAAGAAGCCTCTTCTCTCAAATGTAACCGTGTGAAATACCGAGAAAATTCCACCTTTGTTAGTGGTTTATGGTACAACTGTAAAAGATGTCCATTCACCACTAATATCCTCCTTACATCATCAACTAAAGAAAGTTGAACAACTTCATTCTCAGACTCCCCTGGTTCATCCTTGCTGCTCTTAATGTGATCATCATGCCACATTTTCCATTTTTGTTGAGTGAACTCTATTTGGTGAAGTGCTTCCAACCAAAGTTCATCAAATGCATTCAACTGCAAAATTTGTTTTTTCTCGTACCTGCAACAACTCAATGCCAACTGCTAAAGATGCATAAAATGTTAGTAAAGCATTAGGATGTTGCACCAATATATCAAACAAATTTGCTCCCTGGTTTTTAGTCAACCAACTATTGTTGTTCAAAGGTTGTTTTGGCCATGTTTTAGTTTGTTTTGTACCAGGCTTATTTGAATTGGTTCTTGGAGAAACATTTTTATTTACACCAATGGAGGCCAAAACTAAAGTATTCTTTTCATTTTCCTTATGTGTTCTAAGAAACCGTGGGCTTTCTCGTACAATCATACTTAGGTGTAATAAGTTTACCTGAAAGCAAGTTAACTAATTTTCCACCTTTTTGTATGGTTTTAGGATATACTTTCTTCTTTTTTCTTGGTTTTCTAAAACACATTTCTTGAACAATCCTAATAATGATTGGTACAAATTGAGGTAAAGGGATTGTAACAGTTAAATGTTCTAATTCCTTCATCAAATCTGATTGTGAAGATGTTACTTTTGATATCTCGGACTGTTCAAAATATGATACTTTATTTGATGAGGTATCTTGTTCTTCTTGATGTTGTTTTAGTGTGGATTTGTTTTCATGTTCATTCTTTTTAACTTCACTTTCTACACTGATAAGTGGAATAGGTTCAAGCAGTGGTTCACCTGAACACAACTGAGTTTTAACACAGTCACTAACATTTATTAGGGCTGTATTTTTTGATTCAACCACAGAGACAGGGGTTACCTCGCTTAACATGATTTGGACTCGACCACAAAGTTGAGTTGAAAATAGAGGTTGTTTTAATTTTTGTTGTTGTTGTCCATGATAGAAATTATGGATATAATTAGGCAACAAATTTGATTTTTGTTTTTGACAATGTTGCTGCCCTTTGTACAGATTTTGATGTTGTACCCATTGATATCCCCTGTAATTTTGGCTGCAACCATGGTGGATGTTGTTGATTCCATTGTTGTTGCATCCATCCATGTTGAGACCATGCTTGGGAGTATGCCCATGGTGGTTGACTCCAACATTGTTGAAGTGGACCTGAAGCGGACCATGGCATATACCAAGGATTATTTCCCCAATGTGCAGGAAATTGAGAAGCATTCTGATATGGAAATTTATGAAAATTATTCCCTTGTCCTTGTCCTACAAAATTGATTTTTTTCATAGGTTGAGACTGTTTTTCAAAGACACTTTTAAGTTCAGGCAATAAACTACACTGATCCGTGGGGTGTCCTAATTGACAAATGCTACATGTAGCAGGTATAAATATTTTGTTCAAAGGACAATCATGAAGAGAGTGTTGCTTTTTACATTCTGAACAATAGATGGCTGAAGATTCAGTAGATTCATTTTTTTCATCTAATGTTCTATCATGTACTAAAACATCAGCCTCTTTCATGCATTCTTTCAAATCATGTTTTTCATTACCAATTCTGTGTTTTCTATGCCTTGAATGAGAGTAATTTTTACAGAGTTTAATAATTTCCTCAAATTTAAGTGCATTTGTATCTCCTCTTCCCAAGATATCCAATGCATCCCTAGATTCATCTTGTAGTCCCCTTAAGAATATGACTTTGCAAATTTCAGGTTCAACACTTCCACATCTCTTATGAACAAAAGAAAATCTGTCTATATAATCTTCTAAGATTTCATTTTCCTCTTGTTTCATTGTAAGAATTTCATCATTTTGATTCTTGACTTGACAATATTCTTGGTATCTCTCCAAGAATATGTTTTCCATCTCATCCCAAGTTCTAATTGAGTCAGGTGCTAAGGTGATAAACCATCGTAGAGCTAACTCTTTAAGAGTGGAAGGAAATAGTTTGAGCTTTTGATTGTCATTAGTGTAATCATGAGCTTGACATACAATTTTAAACTCAAACAAAAACATATCAGGATCTTCGGATGTAATTCCCTTGAAAGTTGGTAATACTGCAGGTGAAATGACCTTCATGGGAGCATTTTGATTAAGATCTAGTTGGATGGGATTTTGAAAAGTTCTGGCAGGTGCACTAGTTGCACTAGGGTGGAGCACATTGTTGGCTCTACCTTGATTCTCTTGTGAGCCTTCCATTGTAGGTTCCCAAAAACAATTATAAATCTTGTCAAATTTTCCCGATTGTATGGATTTGTCAAGAGAAAATGGTGTTGAACTACTTAATTTTCCTCCTTGTAATGATTTCTCAAAGGATCTTGCAGTTCTGGAAGTGGATGATTGGGATTCTTTGAAAATTCCAACATTTTTGGAAATAAAAAATTTAGACATTTTTGACATAATTTCAACCTCTTGTGAAATTTTTCTTCTTGTGGTTTCTTGCTTATTTCCTAAATGGACTGAAATACAATTTACCAATAACAATTACTTATACCAGTCATTACATTCAGATTTTACTCTAAAATTCACAACTTAGCATATTTAATAATTATTGGACTGCTTTTCACCTTCTAACAACACCGTGTTCCCCGGAAACGGTGCCAAAATGATGAGTAGTCGTTATACCATCATTAAATCTCAAAGATCTTATCAATCCGGGGTGGTGTCCAAGGCTGTCTACGATAGAAAGTTCAAACAGAGTTGCATTTCAGCTCATTTGGGAGCAGCAGGTCTTTATTGGTAGGATTGATTGTGTGGGGGATTTGTGTCACTTCTATCCCTAAATTGCATAAATTTAACTTTAATCTATTTGCAAGAATGAAAAACTAATTGTTGTCTGCAGAAATAAAGTCCTAATTACAATTGCTAAATTGAGACTTAATTGATTTGCAAAGGAAAATCCTAATTACAGTTGCTAAATGAGAAACCTATTTACTTTTGCAATGATGAGATAAAACAAGTAATCAACTTCTATCAATACTCAAAATGAAGGTCGTCAATCTTCTCATGCGATGTTTGACAAAGAAAACAAGAATGCAGGAAATTATAGAAAACTTGTAAATTGCCGGAAATGTAAATTGCAGGGAATTGGAAAATTACTAAAAAATAAAGAAACCGATTATATCTATTGCTGATTACATCACAAATGTAAAATAGATGGATAAAAACTAAAACAGAAATCAAATACCACAAAATGCTGAAATTGACAAGTTCCACTACTTATTCTCGTCGCAGACAAAATCAGGATCAAAACCCGTCTCGTTAGTCCTTCTCCTAGATCTGAAAGTGGCCGGCCTCCTTTTCCAGAAGAAGGTATAATTTCTTCTCTAAGTCTTACTCACACTCAGACATAACAAAATAAATGAAATGAAAACTGCACTTTTATTGCTTCAGAAACATAATTACAATTCTCTGAAATCATATGGATCCGCAACTGTTACAGGTCTATTATCTCTAATATGTCTAATCTCTAATCTAATATTTCTAATATCTAATATTCTTCCTAATAGCTCAACCTGTACGGGAGCTATCTTTTATAGATGCCTAAAATCTAATTACAAACATAAAATATGTTGTCCTGATATCCTGCAGAATTTCCTGGCTTTATCCTAGAAGAAGATCAAATTTGATCTTTTCCATAAATGATGGCTTTGGATGGCAATGACGGCAAAGCTAGGTGGAAGATATTTTCCTTAACTTTCTCAACCTTATTATCCCCTTTTCCACCGCTCAAAAGTCAGTCAACAAGTCAAAAAGTGCATTCTGTTTTCATTTTGAAGATAAGTGGCTCATTCCGAAGATACCGCAATTCTCATTCCGAAGATCCGCTCATTTCGAAGATACTGCAATTCTCATTCCGAAGATCCGCTCATTTCGAAGATACTGCAATTCTCATTCCGAAGATCCGCTCATTCCTAAGATCTTCTCATTCTGAAGACACTGTGTTTTCTCATTCCGAAGATATCTGTTCATTCCGAAGACACTGTGTTCATTCCGAAGATCTTTAGAATGACCAACTATGTTGACTCCAAATGGTTTTGGCTGCATTTCTCAAGTGTATTAGACCTCAGGATCAGATTGCAATAGTCTTCATTCTTCCTTGGATGTGAATTCCATGCCTTGCCATTCATTGGTAGCTTGCTGGAATTTATATGGAAAAACCAGTTTTCTGCTGCACAGTAATAAGTCTTTGTACTATTTGCTGAATTTAGAGAAACTAATGCTTAATGATCATCAAAATAAGACTACTAAAATGCTGCTGTCAACCTAAGCATGAAAATATAACATAAAACTATACAAAAACTGTTAAAAATCAGAATATAATGTCCTTAACACTGCAATCATGCAAACAGTTAATACAGAGCATATTAAATCAACTTAACTAGCATATAAGATAATTCACAAGAGTTTTAGGCAGTTTTAAGTAGTTTTAACTATTTAAAACATGCTATAAATGAGGTTTATCCAGGCCTCATCAGAAGAGGAGTGATTTGTACATCCACATGAATCACAAGGATGTAATTTCCAACATCTAGTTGCTACATGTCCTGTTCGACCATAATGACTGTAACAATGCTTTTTATAAGTCGTAGAAGATTTAGGTTTTACAAACATGGTATTACTGGTACTTTCATGTCTAGTATAGCCAAGGCCTTCATTATTTGCCCTAACATTTAGCATTATTGGAGTTTTAATGTCTTGTTCCTATTTACCTAATCTCTCACCATTGAATCCCATTTTCTTCATCAGTTTGGATCCAAATCCTTTGGTGTGTTTTCAAAAGACCCAATTTCATCATCTTCATCAATGCTTTTAAAAATATGGTATTTTTCACTTTTGATGAGATTATGGTGCTCATTTTTATGAGGTTCAATTTTTAAGTCACTAGTATCACAAGCAAAATATGCTACTGTGATGAGATCACCTGTGCTACAACTAATATCTACCATTGAAGGTAGGAGGTCTCCTATATTACAACAAGCATTGGCTATCATGGGCTCAATTTCACATGTGTCACAACAAGATTTTGTCACAATGGGCTGAATATTTCTTGTGTCACAACAAGCGTCGACCATTAGGACCTCTTTTCCCTGATTAATGTCCAATTTCACTTTACGTTGGGCAAGGTCAAGTGCAACCAATGACATGTATATGCCCCTTATAACGCCAATAGTGAATCGAGCACCATTTGTCTGAAGGTCTTTACAAGACTCAGAATCTTTGAGTAGGGCTACTAAACCATTGTTTAGTGTGAGAAATGTGCCCTCATAAAAATCCGGTCCATCCATATCAGGTGGAAAATAAGGATTTTTAACTGATGTAACAACATTATCAATTTTTTTAGGGGCTTTCTTTTTCTTTGATCTACCCATATTTGAAGGTGTCGGTCTCTACTGAAAATGCACCTTTTACAAGGTAATTTTGCAAAAAGAATGGACTAAGGTGTCGATCACTAACGAAAATGAACCTTTACAAGCTTATCCCCCATTTTGTTTACAAAATTATGGTGGAGAGAAGAAAAAAAATGTTATTATCCCCCCTCAAAAGGCTCTTACAAAATGTGCCTTGAAGGCAAATTTGCTCAATATCCCTCCTTGATGTGCAAGTTTTAATAAGGTTTGTAGTTTTAATTTCCAAAAGTAAAATTTTATCAAAAAATTTAATAATAAAATTATTTAACTTAAAAAATCATTAAAAAAATGATTTTTTAATTAAATGAATATTCAATTATTAAAAAAAATGATAAAAGTTTAACTATTAATGCAAAATTAAAAAGAAACTTATACCTTGGGCGAAAAATAAAAATTCTTAATATGAGGCACCGACGGGTTTTGAACCTACGTCGGGTGAAACCGAGCACCTTCACACCCACCTTAAGTGTCGATCAAGCTACCCACCTTGGCGAGTATAGAAGGGGAAGAGCCCCAATTTACTCTCTTCAAGAGCACAGGAGCCGTGCATCCTCCACCAATAGCGTGGCTTCTCCTCACCAATGGCAGCAACGAGTCTGCTTGTAGCGGTAGCACTTTCAGTGTCACTCGACCTCCTCTACCAGGCGCTGCTCAACACATCAAGAGGGGGTGTTCCTCTGTGAAAAAAACAACAAAAGAGAAATTAACTATAAAACCAATTCTTTCGAGCGCTTTGTAACCTACAATCTTCCGCCAGCACAGTGCATTTTGACTGCTAGGCGTTTCTGCTACTTTTGATCGATGACACTTTTGATCATCACCCTTTTCTTAAAATGGCACCCACGCTGCCTTGGCCCTGCCATGCTATTAGTGACTGAGTGAGTCTCCAAAATCTAATTTTGTGTAGATAAAAAAATTCCCCCCTCGAGACTAACAACTGTGCATAAAAGTGTTGGGCAACAATGCTGCAAATACGATCATCTTAGCTACAAATATTATCTGTTGATCATTTTGTCACACGCATCAACTGTTGTCTATCGATATTGGAAAGCATAAGTTGATCCTACGCGATCGCATATTAGTTTGGGTGATATCTGCTAGAACCCCTGATCCAGCCAACTACAATCAAGCATGGGTGATGATAGTTGGGAGATTTTTCACTTACTCTACTGTGATGTTGGTTATCTCCAACTCTCCTACTGCATTGTCATTGCCAATGATATTGATCTCGCCCGTCGATCATATTTACTATTTCTCTTCACACAAAATTGTTCTACAAATTAGCAAAATTCTACCAGCAAACCAAAGATTGACTGCAATGTCAAAATAAAGTCTTTGCAATCGTTCTTGCCATGAACATGAGCTATGGGCAGTGAAGCGTAGACTTCTATCTGATTTCTCCATGATAGACTACAATCGGTGATCCTTCTGTAAACATGGGCTCCAATGTTGCTGCTACCTTCAGATCAGTTTCCTCTTTGCATCCGAATTGCGAGCTGAGCGAAGAGGTTAAAACCACGATATGATAAAACTTCCTACAGTGTTAAGAAAACATATTTTGGGAATAAATAGATAATCCCACATGTAATGGGTAGAGGGATCTTAAGTTTTATAAGAACAATAAGGCTTACATTAGCCTATGATTTCCTCATGGTAATCACTCCCTATGTGATTATTTTGAAAACCACCTACCTCTTGCCTTTGTACACCAATTGGTCACCTCGTCATGTTTGATCGCTGCCACATGTATGTCTCACCATCCATAGTTCTCACCATCCATGTGTCTGAACTTGCCCCGTAGTATCTGGATTAGTCTAGCATAGGTCTGCATCATGGTTAGGATCCATCAAAGATAGTCTAGGTCATCATGTCTAGCATAGGTCTGCATCACGATTAGGATCCATAAAGGATATTCTAGGTCATCACGTCCTTAGATCCCGTGTCACCACATTCTCTATAGTTACCATCAGATACAGGTTAGCTATCAGTGTCCCAGTCAAGTCAAAATTAATGTCACTCCAGTGCCCCTCCGGTCAGCCACATAGCATCTTCTATGTTCCAGTCAGCATGTACTTAGATCATGCTTGCGTCAATCGATAGGGGTCCATCCATATGATAGAGAATATTTGATCCACCCATATGACAAATAATATCTTATCTTTATCATATGTCATCATAGTCCCGCATCATATGTCACCTTGAAGGTGAATTTCAATGCAAAATAAATCCTCAGTGAGAACCGAAATCTCTGGCTATAAAATAATCCCATAGCATAAATACTCTGATATCATATTATCAGAGTATAATATACGATGATAATTATTGAATGAGCAAAATATTTATACAACCATAGGCTAAAGATAGTGATAAAATAATATCGCTAACAAACCTAACATAATATCCTAAGAATATCTACCGACAAGAAGTGTCAGTAAAGTACTAACCTAGGATAGAATCAAACTAACCTAGGTAAATGTAAATAAACTAACCTACCTAGGAGATATTACCAAATAAGGTAATATTTACACTAACAGCTTGATTCAAATATCAAATTTGGTTGGAGCAGGTTGTTCAATTTTTAATTTTCAAATTCTTCTTTTTGAAGGGTTTTTAATGTGTTGTTATGTTTGAGCGGTATTGTAATTTCAAATTTTATTTTAAAGTTTACCTCTTGTTTCTCTATTGGTTGGTCTTGCTGGCATGTGGAATTGCTAAATCCTTTTGTATGGCGATTGCTTTGCTCTAGATGGAGTTGATGTAAGTTGTGGATTGTGCTCCTATTGGAGTTGATGTAAAAGGTTGTGGGATACCTTTCAAAACCCTCCTTTAAACTTAATAAAAAAAATAATTAATGATCTTGTTAAATTTTTTCAAATAAAAGGAGGTGTTCACGTTAGGTTCACCAAAATGTGTACAGGGGGAAAACTAGCCTACCGTGTACGATTCTCGATTGGATTCACAAAAGAAAGTTGATGTGACTATAGGGGCTATGTTGTTCTCTACACCTCGGTATAAAAATGAGGGAAGGGTTCACCAGGAATGGATTTAAGGACTTGCTCCAAGTTTAGGGTTTTTGGAGAATGCTTGATGTATTCATTTCAAGACAATCACCTATGTTTGGCCTTTCTAAATCTATGCTATGAAAGATAAAGGACAATGCAAAAATATAAAATGCAAGAAGACAAGAGCTAATCCTAGAATGATTCTTTGCTTGAATGCTTTCTAACCCTAGGGTTTTAAAATATAAAACCTTCAAGCAAGGGTTTAAGAGAGGATGCACAAACAGTATTAAAACCCAAACTACACACTATATGTTATTTTCATTTCAAATGCCTAGATATTAAAAGGTACTTCCTTTAATATTAGATCTAGGGTTTAAAAATGAATAGAAAACATTCATCGAACAACCTAAAGACTAACTAGAGCACTTATCTTATCAGGTAGTTGATCTTTGTTTTTATCCTTTATCCAAAAATATCCAATAATTCTTGTTCTTATAATATAACTTAGCAAACACTTTGAAAAATATGATTAGTGTTAGGGGGACTACTTAGGCCATTGTACAATAGTTCTTGGAGGCACAATAGTTAAGCCCCCTAGGTCCTTTTAGCTACCCTTTGAAAATAGAAGTGAAAGTTGACCTTCATAAGATGAACAAGCATAATAGAATACAATAGAAAATAATAGTAAAATAGCTCACAGAATGCACCAGCATGCCCTATATATAGTCTAAAATGTAGACCTAGGGTTTTGGGGGTAGCAATTTATCCCAAACAAGGTCTGTGTGAAATCATGCCCCATAGGAAGCGATAGCGATTTCATAGATCAATGAAATCACACCCGCAAAGATCGAGCATGATTTCGTAGAAGCGAGGTGAAAATACCAAAAAGATGCAGAAATACGTAATAAAAAAAATTAAAATCTACAACATAGTGAAACACGTGGTATATAGTGTGAAATCAAGTAGAAGGATTGAGACCTCTGGAATAGTTGATCTCTCCTTAGGGCTTCAACACTTGTCCACCAAGATCCGTGATACACATAATCGAACGTAGCAGAAAAATAGAGCTTCAACAGATTGCATTCCACACTTACAAGTTATATTTCCTGTAGAAGAAAACAAATCACTTAGAGAACTTGCATAAAAACCACTTGAGAACTTCTTGATGAAAATAATGACTTCAAACCCTCCTTTTATAATGGATTTGAAAGCAAAATGGGTAGGAAAAACATGAGGAGATAACGCTAAAACATGTCAACTTCAAAAACTAGGGTTTTCCTAAGATAAAACCCTAAAATGTGAAATCGTGCCCCTCAAATGCCGACCATAATTTGTGAAATTATGCCCCTCAAAAGTGGACCACAATTTCTCAACTATTGGACCTTCGTGCAGTTTTAATGCATTTTGGAGGGTCAAACTGAGTCAAAACGGGACAAATCATATATCATTGGAAAGCTCTTTCCAAGCCCAATCCAATGACATAATATTTAAGGGAAAATAAGAAGGTTTGGTAATGGAAATTTTAGGTCAAATATGACCATTCTTTTCCAAGGAGAAAATAAGGGATCTAGGGAAAATCACTCACCTTAGTGATTCAATTTTCCATGTCTACAGTATCATCTACAAATTGTTGATGGGTGATGTTTTTGATGTTATTACTAGATTTAAGTTCACTTATTAGCCCATAGTTGTTAGCCTTATTCAAGTTTCTACCCAGTACCTCTTCCATAATAATAAACAAATATGATTTTAGAGGATCTCCTTGCCTAATACCTCTCTTGGCTTTAAAATATTTTGTTACTAACCCATTGACTAGCACTAAATATAAAACTGTAGAGACAATCCTATCATAAGCTCTACTCATATCAAGTTTTAATATCATTACTCTCTCTTTTCTTGAAACTGATGAATGCATAACTTCATGAGCTACTATGATATCATCTAGAATTTGTCTCTCATAAATTATCCTTGCTCTTATGAAATAATTTTGTCTAACATTGGTCTTAACCAATTTTCTATCACTTTAGAGATAATAATTTTTGCCATATTACATAGTTTTATGGGCGTAAATAAATCAAACAATTCTTCATCCTTATTTTTTGGGATCAGGGTAAGATATGTTGCATTTATTTTATAAGGTATGTATTATTTTACCCTATACTGTTCCACTGCCACTAATAAATAATCTTTTACTATATCCTAATTATGTTGATATAATGTTGTAGAGATCAAATCCAAACCTAGGGATTTATCCTTATCAAAAGAGAAAATATCTAAATGAAATATTTCCAAAGTAATAGACTCCATTAGTTTCCTATTGTCTTCATTTGTTATAATTGAAGGTACTTCTTGTAGAAGTTTATCATTAAGAACTTCAAAATATTTCGATCCTAGAATATTCTAGTAACAACCTTACCTCTTTTTTTATTTCACTCTGGTATTCAATCCTAGCCCCTTCTACTAATTTTGGATGTTGATCTATGTATTTTTTGTCATCCTATGAAAAAACATTGTATTTTTATCTCCTTTTAACCATTTATGTCTCGATTTTAATCTTCAAAATTTATATTCCTTACTCAAAATATTATGATATTCACTAAGTAACTCCCTTTCCTCGGAGCTTGGATTATTATAATCACCTTTTTGGAATTTTAAAATTTTAACTTTTAGATCTTTCTTTTCAAAAAAATTTCCAAAAGTTTTCTTGTTCCATTCTTTTAACCTAGAAGTTATTGATTTAATTTGTTTTAGAAGCATATACAATACATTATTTTCTAAAGAATTTCATGTTTGTGCTATCATATAAAAAATTGAGGATGTTCTTCCCACATTTGCTCATATTTAAAATATGATATTTTTTAATTCACTTACCACCATTTTAATTCTTATTGGCTAGTGATCTGAACCAATCCTTTTCAAGGTATTAATTTTAGCACAAGTCCCTTCATCTAGCCAATAATCTGAGAGAATGCACTTGTCTAGTTTTTTTTCTATTAGGTTCTAGCCTCTCCTATCATTGGTTCATATATAGTTGTGTACCATCCTAAAAGGAATGCACCTAGACTATTGCATTAATGTACCAAAGATTAAAGCAATAAAACATGAACAACAATGAATTGAACAAGAATGTGAAGGTTTCTTTTATTAAATCATTTTCCAAATCCAAGTTACAAGTAGGTCCCTCTTAGGGATACCAAAATCTTGATACAATTGATACAAATTTGAAGCCCCTAAATGGGGATGGTGCAATCCGTAGGCTCTTAGAGTAGACACGAACTGCTCAAGGCTCAAGGAAGCCTTCTTCTCACTTGCTTGGGAGGAATTTGATGCCAAGAATGCTCTGAATATGTCAAGATCCTGTAAATCTGCATTCAAGAAACAACATAGCACAATTAGAAGCAAAGGAGGCCTCTCATGATGAGGCTCTTGACAAATATTTGCATGAATTATAACAAATATGCAAAGAAAGCATGAAGACTAGTAAAGATAATCACCAAATCTCTAAATTATGATAAAGAATGCTAAGAAAATAGTAAATCTAGCTATCTGCTATTTTATAAAACGAAGAAATCTAATGAAACTAGTGCAAATTAGCAAATATAAGGAAATAAGAGCAAAGCTACCTCTAATTTCTAGAATTAACCATATAAAAGCATAAATGAAAGTTAATCTATGGTAGATCTAACTAATTACACCTATGAAATGAAATTCCTATGGCTAAAACTAAGGGAAAATAGCTTCAAACCCTAGTCGTAGGTGTTTGAAGTAGCTAGCTCTATTAGCCATGGCTAACAACCATGATTGAGGGGAAAATCCTCTTTCTCTTGCAATCAGGGCTTGAAATTGCTAATTCCTCCAAGGAATTGATGATCAAGGGTCACCTCTATGTTCTATAATGAATTGGTGATGTAGATTCTTTGAATTTGTAGTGGAAGTGGTTCAATTGGGGATGAATGATCTCTTCAAGCTCTTGAAACCTCCATAGCTTCAAATGCAGTCATGATTCTCCAAATTGGCAGCATGTAGACACTCCTCAAGGGTTGTATGTGGCTCTCCAATTTGGTAGGGCTTCATTGCATTCAAATTAAAACTCAATTCATCTCTCTCCCCAATTTGGAGGGGGGTCTTATAGCACTCTCAATTCCTAATCCTAGCTTCCTTGGGAAGCCAAGATCAAGAACTAGGAGGTTGGAGCAGTTGGGAGGAAGAATCCAAAAGCTTCCTCACTTGAAACCACTCAAAATCTATTACCAGGGCCATTGTAACTAATTTTGGCTTGGCTCAGGAGTCCATGATAGTTGTAGAGCTAGCCGCGGCTCTTAAGCATAGCTAGAATCCTAGCCGTGGGTGTCAACCACGGTTGAGATCTTAGCTATGGATGCCATCCATGGCTAAGGTTGAGTAGGCCAAAGTTGCCTAATTTGAGTGGTTAAAACCACTACTTTGCCTTGGAATGGTCCAAGATCATTCATATGGTCTGCAAGGATGCCCATATGAGTAGTCCCCTACACATGATGTGTTTTAGGTGTCTATAGATACCCCTTTTGGGATGTGTTGTGGGAACACAATGTTGAGAAAAAATAGACCACCTAAAGCCATGTTGTAGGTTGAATGATGATCATTGATCTGATCAACATTAGATGCCAAGTCCTACAAAAGGATGCACATCTTAGAATCATTGCTTCCAACGGAGGGAAGGCTTAAATTTGCAAAGCTTTCGCGTGTCCACGATGATCGGGTAGCTAGTGCTACGATTATTTCGATAGGTGGAGAGCTTCAAGCTTAACTATCATATTTGCTTTTTGCCCCAACAAAGGGTAAGCTTATGATAGTTGTTGGCAATGATTCATAAGATGAATGCAATTTTGACAAGATCGAGTGATCTTTTGTTGAATTTGATTATGATTATTGATATTATGACTACCCCCTCAAGCGATGAGTCGATGAGGGAAGGAAAATTAATAAAGTGATGAGTCACTTGACCAAGATGAATAATTTGGATGATTTAAGACTTTTACATTTTGTTATATGGCAAGGCCTAATTCAGCCATGATTTCAACCATTAATAGTAATTGTACATCTCTATCCCATGGAGCAGTCCGACCGCAATGGCCTTCTTAGGGAATCAAGATGATAGCAATTCCAATTAGGCTTGTGTTGAATCACTATGGTCGATGATTTGCTAAAAATGTCATAGAAGAGATGAAATGAACGTCTCGTTCCCAAGGGGCAGTCCAACCGCTATGGCCTTCTTCGAGATTGAAGTGAAGCATTTCAATTCAATGATGACTAATTTACCCCAAATGGCCTTATGGTAATTTACTCATCTTGTCGGATTGCATGGAGCGCAAGTCGTTGCAACCACCAAGTGTGTAGAATAAATGACTGAATACGAGGCACATTTGAATTTTGATTTATGTGATGTTTATTGTTATTTTGCAATTTTTGAGGTTTTTGGACCGTTGAATATTTTTAATTTTGCATTTTAAAGCTCCTCATGGTGAAATTTTGAGGGTATTTATTATTTTATTGCTAGCCACTGGTGTCAGTTGCAGCTGGTTTTGTCAAATTTCTTATCCATGACTGACATCTGCGATCGAAAAACCCTAATTCTATACCCACGATTACCAGTTGTGGTTGAGGGTCAACTTGGAAATATAAAAGCAAAATTATGTCATTTTTAATTTCATTATTTCCATTTACCATTTGCTGATAGAGAGCTCTGAGAGGTGAAGTTGCATTTCTGACATGGAATGCTACCAAAAACTACCACCTACACCGATGGCTGACCAACCGGAGGCGTCCACCAGTGGCAGATCCGATGCTATGAAGGTAGCCTCATGAGCCTCGCTATTTGATTTTACCAACTTTTAAAATGAACCACATTAATTAATGGGCTTAATGAACACATTAAATTGTTGGCAATGAACCACACTTTAGTTAGGATTAGACTAGGCTAGTTTAGTGGGTGGGCTTTAATTTTTTGGGTTTCTTGGGGTGGGAAATGACCTCAAAAGGGGTCTTTCCTATAGCCATGGGTGGCTAATCATGACTCCCAATTGACCAATTGGGGGGGGATCGCAGGTTGACTAGTCAAACCTCAACGGTCAAAAATTTGACCGTTGATGTTGGTCGCAGGTGACAACCACGACTAAGCAACTTTAGGAAAATTTTAAAATATTTTATTTTTGACTAGAATTAATTGATTTTTTTGAATTTTCCAAGTGCAATTTTGATTTTTTTGAATGTTTTGAGTGTATTTTTTACTGTTTTTGCCTTTTTGAAAGGTTATTTTTTTAATCATTGTGCTTATTATTTGCCCTTAGACCTTGACTGCTAGAGCGCGGGATTCGGATCTCCTTCGTGAGCTCCTGTCTGAGCTGGACGATGTTGATCAAGATTGGTTCACGGCCATAGGCTTTGGCTATGTGCTATAGTTACCTTCTATTCGAGCCGACCAAGCCTATATGACTGCATTGGCCCATCATTGGGATGCATAGACCAATACATTCCACCTTCCTATCGGAGAGATCACTATTACATTAGAGGATGTCTACCACATCTTTCGCATCCCCATTGATGGTGAGGCCATCACCTCTTTACCTACTATGACAAAGGCTATCATATTCCAGTGAATATTTGGTGCCCGACGAGATGAGGTGATGGAGGACACTGACCATGGTGGGGTGCCTATCGAGTACTAGTATCGGGAGTAGGTCTTCTCACAATGGTAGGTCATGTTGATGCACCTCATCATGTAGGTTGTGCTACCTAGACACTTCAGGAGTGAGGTTCCCTTGGAACCTCCTAGCTAGGACATAGGACCTATTTGCTAGCACTACAAGGGAGCCATTGATTCTATCCTAGGGAGTGCTCTCCTCATGTAGCTCTATGATGAGCTATATCAGATCACTCAACATGGGAGAGTAGGAGTAGGGTGCAACTTATTACTCCAGATCTAGGCCTGGGAGCATATCAACATTGATCGACCTAGAGGACTACCCCTATAGATTAGTGCTATCATAGAGGAGTCATAGTGCTATGCCACTTGCTAGCCTAGAGAGGTCGAGGGCTATAGGAGTAGGTCCCATGCAAGGGACCTCTAGTACTATATGGACCGATTGATATGATTGCAAGGAGGGTAGGTCATCTGGTGCCCGTATATGGACTATCCTACATGGGAGGAGGCAAATTGTTTCCTGAGGCAAGTGCAATGTGATATATGGCTCATCAGGCGTAAGCCCAATGTGCGTGAGTTCTTCCACTTCTCGTGTATCTCTAGATAGTTTAGTATATTTCAAGATATCCCAGCAGAGCTAGTTATCTACCACCACCTTAAGGTAGAGACTTAGCTATTTTAGCCTCAGGTGACCCCATTGGGTGATGAGGATGATGACTATCAGGATTTAGGGTTGGCGGATGTAGGGATCACGATAGATTATGATGTCTGGTGGACTACCAAGTTATGGCAAGATGGTGGTCCTCTAGGAAGATTTGGATATGGGGCAGCCACAGAGGCAAAATTTTGTTATCCTAAGGGGTGACAAGTTTGCCAGTGGATAGAGGTCGGATGGGGTCAATCCACTATTATAGAGGAGGATGCCCAAGATGAGGAGGAGGGTGAGGAGGAGCCTGATGATGAGGTGTCTCATCTTAGAGCCTAGGTGTCTAGTCTGTAGTCACAGTTACAAACTATGTAGATGTATATTTTGTGGAGGGATACCTCCATTGCTACACTATAGGTATAGATGGGTGCATTAGCATAAATATAGGGAAAACAATGGTGAGGGTACCTAAGAGGAGAGGCTACTTCTAGGCACATATTACCACTATAGATATAGATATAGATAAGATCACTAGGCAACATGATCTTCTCTAGTCTCAACTAGACTTTAGGACTATAGAGGAGACCTAGCTCAAGTATAATGAAGGGAGATCCCATCAAATTCTCTTGCTCCTACTCTATATAAGTACCATAGGGTTGGACATGGTTATAGATATTAGAGACTACATGCCATTATCTGATGGTACCTATGGGTATGCATTCTGATGCAGACCACATCACTCTCCTAGAGGGTGAGGTCAGACTACGTGGTGTACAGGTCTACAATTTCAAGGTCATAGAGGACCAAGACATGTGATACTGGGTAGTCATCAACATGGCCTAGTAACAAGACTGGTAGATCAGAGAGGTCCATGGGCACTAGCTCTAGGCAGACTCACAGAGAGGGAGGAGATGGTGGAGGAGACCAGATAGGGGGTGCAGGCCCTGTTTAGTATAGATATTTAGATACATGTACCATTTTTGAGTGTAAGGTCTGAGGACCTACACAGTTGTAGCCTACAAGTATTTTTGATGTACCTTTATGTACTTTTTTACACATATATATATATATATATATGTTATTTTGATGTCTCATTATATGTATTATGTGTTTTTTTATGTTTATGAGATGCACATGGATGCAATGTTTATATGCTATGTTGATTTGATGCTATATGATGTGATGTATTGATGACATGCACTAGCTAGATGATGGATGTATGACTAGATATTATGATCTAGATGTGTAGATGGACTACTTATGTATGCATATATGGATGTAATATTAGATGTTAAATGCATGTTTAATTTTGATTTAATTGTATGCATTTAATTTATGATGTTATGATATGATGAATGCAATGTATGTAATGCATTATTTACATGATGATGATCTAATGTAAATGAACCTGTATGCTTTAATCACTTAAAACATAAGGAATGAATGCAATATGTGTTTAACAATCTAATGGATGACACCACATAATGTATAAAAATCATGAATGAAAATGTTAAATCTTATCATAAGAATTAATCATTTTAACATCCATATATGAAATGATGAGTTTGAAATATATGTAATGATTTATGATATGAGATGTTTTGTTGCTATTAGGGAATTTTTTAAGGTTTTCCATGAGACTCAAACACCCTAGTTGACTTATCAAAAGTTGTATAATGACTATACTAGACTCCTGAAAGATAAAGTTTTTGTTATGAAAGACCAAGATATTCATTATCCCTGTGTGTGCAAATGAATATATTAGATGAGACATAAGACTACCTCATTTCCAGGTGGGATTCATTCAGCCCATTGTTGTAATGAGGATCACCAAATGTTCACCATGATCCTAGGTTTGGACGCAGTTGGACTAGACCACTAGGTAATACAAGCCACCTAAAGCTAGCTCATTTGTAAATTGCTTAGAACTACCCCAATGCCAGGTGGGATTCATTCAGCCCATTGTTGTATTGGGGATCACTCTATGGTTTCAAGTATTGACCATTCCAGGGATTCAAGCTCTTCACCCCCTTATTTTCTTTTAATTTATTGGGATACTTGCTCATGTATAGTGATAAAAATCACTGTTTATTTTGTATTTTTGTTTTTCTTTTATTTTGAGCAAGGGATTTGATTTGATTTTGGGATTTTGCTCCTTTTTGTAAGCAAGGGATTTCTTGGGTAGGGGGGAACTTGTCCTTTTTCCAATGATCAACACTCTAGACCATGCGCATCACAAAATGAGCAAGTAAAAAACCTTTCACTTAAGGTGACTAGGACCACTTTGTAGTGTTCATATTTCCTTGTCCTAATTAGGATTGTTAATGTGTTTGATTAGTGATGGGATTTTGATATATGCTAGGTGCTATCAAAACTAGACCTCATCTTCAAAAGCAAAGCAAGCTTTCTACAAAATCTGAGAAGATCACTAGGTATGGTTGAATGACCGAAAAACCCTAGTATATTCCTCATAGCAATAGGAGGGGTTGTGTTGAGAAACACAATTACTCACAAGGGTGATGGATGATGATGATGCATAGATGCATGATTGAAATACAAACATGGTGTCGTTTGTAAGATTGCAAACACAACCTATCCTAATGCAAGTGCGATGGATGGAAATGCCTAATGCAATGCAATTAAATGAATGCATGTGCAAAATGAAATGCATGATGCAAATGTTTTTGTATTTTTGATGTTTTGCAATGTTTTTGAATTTTATTGCTTTTTTATTTTTATGGATTTTGATGTTTTCCATGTTTTTGATGTTTTGATTATTTTGAATGTTTTTGAATTTTTGAATTTATGTGTGGAATGCCTTAAGATGAAGGATGTTGAGAGGTTCAGGCTCTTCAACACCTTCAAGCGATGTTAGGCGATATGTTCTAGGTCCTATCTTCTCTGAGATGATATATGGACCTAACCAGTTGGCCATAAATTTATCTCGCAAGTGCGGTGGTAGGTTTGAGTTCTGTTGGTTTTCTTTTAGTACAAGATCACCAACTTTAAAGTCTCTCAGATGGAATTTATTGTTATAAGCTCATTTTAGGTATTCTTGATAAATGTGGAGATGCTCAAGGGCATTCACACGACGTTCATCAAGAAGCATCAGTTGGTCGAGGTGAGCTTGTCATGTAGTGTCATCATCGATGAACTCTTTCAATGTGATGCGTAGGGTTGGAATCTCCAACTCTAAGGGCATAATGGCCTCAATGCCATATACTAGTGAAAATGGGGTTGCCCTAGTGGGCATCCGTATACTAGTCCTGTAAGCCCATAATGCAAGGGGTAGCTGGATATGCCAATATTTGTGGTTCTCTTGAACAATATTTTTCAAGATGGCTACCACTATCTTGTTTGAAGCTTCAGCTTGCCCATTTGCTTGTGGATAGTATGGAGTCACAAAACTATGTTGTATATTGTACTTGGATGTCAAATCCCTTATAGTTTTGTTTTTGAACGATGTTCCATTATCCGATATGATCTTGGATGGTATCCCAAAATGACATATGATATTGTGAAGTATGAACTCCGCAATACGTGCTCCTATTGTCATTGTTAAAGGGATTGCTTCCACCCATTTTGTAAAATACTCAGTAGCCATTATAATGAATGTATGTCGGCCTGATGATGGGGGAGAGATCTTACCAATTAGATCTAAACCCCACTGAGCAAATGGCCAAGCCGCTTGAATGGGTTGTAAGGCCTACGATGGCAAGTGCATAAGATTAGCATGATGTTGACATTTAATGCATTTCTTGACATACGTGGTGCAATCCTTCTCCATAGTGGGCCAATAATAACCCATTCGAAGGATGCACTTGATGATGGCCATGCCACTGAAATGGCCACCACATGTACCATCATGAGCTTGTGAGATTGCCCAAGCTGATTCTTGGGGCTCAAGACAATGAAGGAGAACTCCATCGTAGCTTCGATGGTACAAGATGTCTCCTAACAAGACATACTTTGTCACTTTCTGTTTGAATGTGCATTTTGTGGCACATGATAATCCCTACGGGATTAAACCAAGCTTAAGGAAGTCATGCAATTGTGACATCCAATCTTGATAAGCTACAACCTCGATTGACAAGATGACTTGTTCCCTTTGTGATTCGATATGCATGAATGCAGACTAGGACACAACCTTGTGGTGAATGGTGGTGCCATTCCCCATAGGACCCTATGAGATCAAAGACCCCTAGGGTGCCTTCTTAAGAAAGTCTTTGGCTTTATAGAACCACTCATGGTTTGGTTCTATATGAATCATGTTGACTGATTCTTTATTATCAAAAGCCTCACGCTGCATCATGGATTGTGAAAGCGTCTTCACATGAATGGTAGTGAAATCGATAGATGGATTTTGAGGGATCAAGGATCCCAAATATGCCATAGTGTCTACGAATATGTTTGATGTACGAGGGATTGCCTCGATGTCGTACCACTCTAGCTAGGCTAGATAAGTGTCAACAAGATCCTTATAAGCTTTTAGGATAGGACACCTACATTGAAATAGTCCCTTCACTTGGTTAACAATGAGAAGGGAGTCACCAAAGATGTTTAATATTTTAATCTTCATGGTGATTGTTGTTTGGAGGCCCAATATTAGGGCCTCATATTCAAAGTTGTTATTGGTACAAGGAAAGTCTAGTTTAAATGACAAGGGCATTGGAGCACCTTGTGGCATGAAAAAGATAATTTTGCACCACCCCCTTGCTCACACTTCGAACCATCGAAGAAAAAAGTCATATCAGCTTTGTTATCTGGTTCTTCGGGTTTGGGAGACTTCGATAATGCAAATACTGCATCATTGAGAAGCTCTATGACAAGAGGCTTACTATCTTCAAGAGGTGCCTCTACCAGTTGATCAGCTATGACCTATCCCTTGATGGACTTTTGGCTGATGAATTCCAAGTCGAATTCTATCAGTAGCATGATCCACTTTGCAGTACGTGTATTATGATATGTCTTGCTCATCATATACTGCAAAGGATTTTGTTTTGATATCACATACATCGTATGACTTAGCATGTAGTGGTGCAACTTCTTAGTTGCAAAAACCACTACTAAGCACAACTTTTCTACGTATGCGTACCCTAGCTCATAACTCACCAAGGTGCGACTGATATAATATATCACTTGCTCTTTGTCTTGCACATTCTTTTGGGCTAACATGGTTCCCAATGCAAAGTTAGTAGCCGATATATAAAGCAAGAATGGCACATCTGGCCTTGGTGGAGCCAAGATTGGTGGCGTTGCTAGGTATTGCTTAATTTTAGCAAAGGCCACTTGATAGTCCTCATCCCAATTGAATGGGACCCCCTTGTGTAGTAGCCGATTCATGGGTCGGCATTTGTCCGATAATTGTGCGATGAATCACTTTATGGATGCTACTTTGCCTTGCAAGGCTTCTTAGCTCTTTGATATTGGTGGGAGGATGCATTTCAAGTATGGCCTTGACCTTTGCTGGGTCAACTTCGATCCCTCATTTAGAAACGATGAATCCCAAGAGTTTTCCTGAAGTTACGCCAAAGATGCATTTCTTGGGATTCAACCTGACATTATGCTCTATCAGGTGATCGAAGACCTTTCTGAGAACCTCAACATGCTCTTCACGTAGCAATGACTTTGCCAATAAGTCATCGATATAATCCTCTAGGATCTTGTGCATGTAGTCATGAAAGATGTATGTCATGGCCTCGCTGATATGTGGCACTAGTATTTTTAAGACCAAATGGCATAACTTTATAACAAAATGTTCCCCATGGCATTGTGAATGTGGTTTTGTGTTGGTCTTCGGGTTTAATCCGAATTTGATTGTAACCAAAAAAACCATCCATAAGGGAAAGCATCTCATGACCCGTAGTTGCATCTATGAGAGCATCTATGTTGGGCAACGGGAATGAATCCTTTGGTGTTGCCTTGTTGAGGTCTCTAAAATCCGTACAGATACGGATCCTTCCATCAGGTTTTCCTATAGGTACCATGTTTGATACCCATTCTGGATAGTCGATGGAGATAATAAACTCTACATCCAACAACTTTTGCAACTCATATTTAACCATTAAAGCGATGGTTGGATGCATTTTCTTGAGATTCTTCTTGACTAGATTTTTAGAGGGATCTAGCGAAAGGTTATGGGTAACCAATTTTGGATCTAGACCCATCATATCCTTGTATGTCCAAGAAAAGATATCAGGTCTCTCTTTTAGTAGAGGGATGAGGTTGGCACGCTCATCAGGAGATAAACTTTCTCCAAACTTAACCTTCTTAGGATTAGTGGGATCATCACTGATATCCACATCAAAGGTTTCCTCTATTGACATGTGTGATCCCTCCTCAAGCTGGTGAGGTGTAGGAATCAGGTGGATGTCATCCGCTGGGTTTAAAGGTTCCACATCGGAATTACCCTCAGTGTGATAAACATCATGTGCGTAGCCTGGTGCAAAGTGAAATGGTTGTAACATTTCTTCATTGGGGAAGAAATCTTCAGGCTCTAGAGGTGAATCAACATGATCCCAATCAATAGCATCTAGATTAAGACACAATGGTTTGGAAGGATCTACTAGGTTGTGGAGTGGAGTGGTCAGATCAATGGAGATCATATTGATGGAATGGGTTAGATCTCCAGGACCATGTGTGTGCACCTCTACATTATCGATGTGACTCTCATACCCGAGATGTGGCTCTAGGGGTATGGGGATCTCTGGATCTAGTCTATGAATAGACTAGAAAATGGGATCATTTGGCTCAAGGAGCTATCTATATGTAGGAGGATCGAGGAAGACTATGTGATAAACTTCATCTGCATTAGTCGGTCTTCCCCTGAGGTGTGGGCCAGGATAAACTCTTTGATACATTTCATCCATGTCGAATGGCTCATTACGGTGACGTAAATATCGAGGCCCAAGGTAGGCCATCTCGGTCTCATCTTCGTAGTCACTATCATCAATGAAGTATCCATTATTCCTACCCACTAGCTCCATGGGTAATAGATGGTGTAAATGTTGAGGGCCTAAGTAGGCCAACTTAGTCTCATCCTCATATTATTTATTGTTTGAGGAGTCCTCATCATCATCTATTCTAGAATCACATTCTAGTCCCATTGTGATCACCATTTGTACCATCCTAAAAAGCATGCACCTAGACTATTGCATCAATGTACCAAAGATTAAAACAATAAAACATGAACAACAATGAATTGAACAAGAATGTAAGGCTTATTTTATTAAATATTTTCCAAATCTTGGTTACAAGTATGTCCCTCTTGGGGATACAATATCTTGATACAATTGATACAAATTTGAAGCCCCTAAATAGGGATGGTGCAATCTACAGGCTCTTAGAGTAGATACAAACTGCTTAAGGCTCAAGGAAGTCTTCTTCTCACTTGCTTGGGAGGAATTTGATGCAAATAATGCTCTGAATATGTCAATATCCTGTAAATATACATTCAAGAAACAACATAGCATAGTTAGAAGTAAAGGAGGCCTCTCATGATGAGTCTCTTGAAAAATATTTGCATGAATTATAATAAATATGCAAAGAAAGCATGAAGACTAGTAAAGATAATCACCAAATATCTAAATTATGATAAAGAATGCTAATAAAATAGTAAATCTAGCTAATCTAATGTGTAATTTGTAACTAAAACTTGAAATGGATCAAATCTAATGAAACTAGTGCAAATTAGCAAATATAAGGAAATAAGAGCAAAGCTACCTCTAATTTCTAGAATTAACCATATAAAAGCATAAATGAAAGTTAATCTAGGGTAGATATAACTAATTACACCTATGAAATGAAATTTTTATGGCTAAAACTAACGTAAAATAGCTTCAAACCCTAGCCATGGGTGTTTGAAGTAGTTGGCTCTATTAGTCACGACTGACAGCCGCAACTAAGGGGAAAATCCTCTTTCTCTTGCAATCAGGGCTTTAAATTGCTAATTCCTCCAAGGAATTGATGATCAAGGGTCACCTCTAAGTTTTAGAATTAATTGGTGGTGTAGATTCTCCAAATTTGTAGTGGAAGTGGTTTAATTAGGAATGAATGATCTCTTCAAGCTCTTAAAACCTCCATATCTCCAAATGCAGTCATGATTCTCCACATTGGCAGCATGTAGACACTCCTCAAGGGTTATATATCACTCTCCAATTTGGTAGGGCTTTGTTGCATGTAAATTAGCACTCAATACATATCTCCCCAATTTTGAGGGGGGTTTATAGCACTCTCAATTCCTAATCATAGCTTCCTTGGGAAGCCAAGATCAAGAACTAGGAGTCTGGAGTAGTTGGAAGGAAGAATCCAAAAGATTCCCTGCTTGAAACTGCTCGAAATCCATTGTCAGGGTTGTAACTAATTTTGGCCTGGCTCAAGATTTCATGACAATTACAGAGCTAGTCATGGCTCTTAAGCGTAGCTAGAATCCTAGCCACAGGTGTTAGCCACAATTGAGATCTTATATGTAGATGCCATCCACGGCTAAGGCTGAGTAGGCCAAAGTTGCCTAATTTGAGTGGTTAAAACCATTGCTTTGCCTTGGAATGGTCTAAGATCATTAATATGGTCTGCATGGATGCCCATATGAGTAGTCCCCTACACATGATGTTTTTTAGGTGTCTACAAGTTATTTTCTTCAAACTCAACCTCCCATAGATTATTTTTTTGAATAAAAGTTGATAAATCTCTCATACTCTGGGTTAATTTCCTAATTCCCCCAAATTTTTCATCCAAATTGATTATGGCATTAAAATATCCTATGATCATGAACCAGGTTTCTTGGTCTTTAGTTCTCATAAAGGCTTCAAACCTGCTCCATACTTCTAATTTGTTTGACTAAGTTGTAGGTCCATAGACTTTTATAAGGATGAAATTAATATCTAAAAAGTAGCATGTGACTAAAGAGGCTATCCAATATCAAGTTTTATGAATGGTTACATAGGAGGTTCTAATAGGATTCCAACAAGTTAGAATTTTTCGTACTACTCCTTCAAAATCTTGAGCATCCCATTCAAATCTCACCCATACTACTTTCATAGTTTTGGAAACTTATTCCTTTATCATTTTAGTTTCCTAGATACAAAGAATATTTGGCTTATTACTTAAAAAAATGTCCCTAATACACCTTTACTTTGAAGGGGTATTAGCATGTTAGGACCCTCCTAACATGTCCTAATACTTATATTTAATTATTAATTGTATTCAAAGGGTCACAACCCTTCACTCTCACAACTATTAGAATAGGTATTTAAATAAAATCCAAATATGGTAATAAGGCATCATCGAAGAATACATTTTACTTATTAATTATTGGGTCTTCCATATAATTTCAATCGCGATTCCTTAAAAACAGCGATTCTTTTTATTATTTTCTGATTAAGTTTCATATTACTGCCTGGTGTCCTAACATCTAGATCAGAGCTAGATCAAGGAGCCAATTCACCTTCATTTTTTTTTTCCCATTGCATATTCCAACCCAGCCCATTCTGTTTATCACTCTCACTTCCCTACAGATCGTGAAAAATAATATTGCAGTAGAGAAGTTTCCATACACTTGAAATAGTCATAGGCGGTGTCGTGAAGAGAACCCCAGTGAAACAAAAGAAAAATTATGTTATAACCAAGTCTTATAAAGTCGACATTGAAAATTAAATAATTATGGGAAGCGTCAAGGTTTCGACGTTGAAACGAAAAGAAAGAAATTAAAAAAAAAAATTTAGGGACTAAAAGTCCCACATTAGCTGTGCTACAACCTTGTAGCACTTTATAAACACCAAAGTGCACAAGGAAGAACATGACTTTGGTCACGCCCTCCCCATACCTCACACGAACCAACCGCTGTCGGTCCTTCCTCAAAATTCATGTCGTCCACTCCTCATGTTCCCACCTGCCACCCCTGTGCCTCGGTAGCCCACTGTCGTGCTCTGTTAGTCCTGCCTCCTGTTGTGCTTGTCAGTCCTGCATCTATTGTCATGCTCTGTCAATCCCGCAGTCTCATTATTGTCATGTTTCATGCTCTTTTTTTGTGCTCTGTCAGTCCTGTAGTCTCACCTGCTATCATGTTTCATGCTCTATCAGTCCTTCAGTCTCACTTGTTATTGTGTTTCATGCTCCGTCAGTCTCACCTGCTATCGTGTTTCATGCTCCATCAGTCCTGCAGTCTCGCCTGCTGTCATGTTTCATGCTCTGTCTGTTATGTCGTGTTTCCTGCCTGCCGACCGTCGTGCACTCTCGAGCACCAAATTAAAAGTTGATAGGGCATTGCCCACCAAATTTTTGATAATTTATTTTTTTTAATTGCTAAAACAACTTATAAAGTTGTTAAACAATTTTTTTTTTTTTCTTACCTGGTACCAAGTCATATTGATCGTTACCTACACCAACCGCAATGGCTGAAGGATGACGATCACTAGATTCAATTCATGAGAAACACGAAAGGCTCACTGAAGAAGTTAAACAGGTAAGAGAGGAGAATGCCTGTAACACAAGAGAACTCTTCAAGAAAATATTTGCAATGGATGTTAAACTTGATGCTATCAGTCAAAATCAGGCAACAACACATTCAAATTCAACCAACAACAGGTCATCAAACCGAGCAATGTTAGGAGGTCCACAAACTTCCATCTTACCATGGATGACCAAATTAGACTTCCCAAAATTTGAAGGTGGAGACCCTACAAACTGGATCTACCGACCAGAGCAATATTTCTCACTAAATCAAATCTCGAAAATGCAAAAAGTGCATATCGCCTCCTTCCACTTGGAAAACGATGCCATCCAATGGTACCAATGGTTCAATAAAACTAACGACATTCTGACATGGTCAACCTTTACACATAATCTATTAGTGTGATTTCGCCCTAGCAAGTTTCAAAGCTTTACAGGGGCCCTCACTAAATTATGCCAAACCACTTCGATAAGCGAATACCAAGCAGAATTTGAAAGGCTAGCTAATCGAACATCCGGATTAGACGTTGCCTTCTTTCAAGAATGTTTTGTCAATGGATTAAAAGAAGAAATTCGAATTGAGGTGCAAATGTATAACCCTACAAACATGTTAGAGACCATCGACTTGGCGAAATTAGCGAAATATAAAATCAAGACACGAAATCGGTTCACAAAACCAACCTTGGGGAAACCATCAAACACATATACCAACCCCAAACCAATGCAAAATGGAAGAACCCAAAACTCCTACACAACCCCCAAAATTAACCCCGCTCTACCAATTAAGCGTCTGAGTTTCGAGGAAATGAAGGAAAGACAAGCTAAGGGTCTTTGCTACCATTGCGATGAGAAATTTGACAGAAATCATAAATGTGCCTCATGGAAATTATATATTCTAGATGCCATAGAGGAGGGGAATTCTACTGAAGAAGAACCTGAACTCGAAGTAGAGGTATTATCCAGCACACTGGAAAGTGACGACGAAAATGCACCAAAGGTTTCCTTCAACGCCCTTACCAGATTTTATGCCCCTCAAACAATGCGATTTAAAGGGTATTTTAAGAAAGAAAACCTTATTGTGCTACTAGATTCTGGTAGCATGCACAATTTTATCAATCCAAAGGTGGCTAAGCAAGCAAATTGTTTTATATACCCTTGCAATAACTTCGAAGTGACGATTGGAAATGGCAAAAAAATTGCATGCAAAGGAAAATGCATAAATATAAAACTAACTATGGGGGTTTATAACATGAAAGGTGACATGTACGTCCTACCCCTAGGTGGGTGCGATATTGTACTAGGCGTACAATGGTTACAAACCTTGGGTGTAGTCCAATGGGAATTTGATGAACTATGTGTTGGCAATTTTGGGTACCTTGGGTACATTGCCTTTGCTCAAGTGTAGAAGTTGTCATTGATGTCAAGAAGCTCTTGAAGGAATTTGATTTGATGTCAAATAATTTGTAGAGCATGGATGGACAGTGAGTTTCCAAGAAGACCATAGTGGCCCATTTGCAAAAGATCAAAGAAAAAGACAAGTAAGAAAAGTGTCGCGATATCGCGACATGTTAGAGGAGAGAGAAAGAGAAAACTGTCACGATTTCGCGACATGTTAGAGGAGAGAGAAAGAGCTGGCAAAACTGTCACGATTTCGCGACATGTTAGAAGAGAGAGAAGAAGCAGGGAAAACTGTCACGATTTCGTGACATGTTGGAAGAGAGAGAAGAAGCAGGGAAAACTGTCACGATTTCGTGACATGTTGGCAGAGAAAGAAGGCAAGGTGGAAAGTGTCACGATTTCGTGACATGTTGGTGAGAAAAGAGAGGAAGGTAAAGGAAAAGTGTCACGATTTCGTGACATGTCGCACTTGGGAAGGAAGGGAGAAGGAAAAGTGTCACGATTTCATGACATATTGCAAGGAAGGTTGTACGGATGAAAAAGTGTCACGATTTCATGACATAATGCAGAAGAGAGAGTCCATAGTATGAACTGTCATGATTTCATGACAAGTTCGAAGAGAGAGAAAGTAACTCGAAAAGTGTCATGATTTCGTGACATGCTCAAAGTTCGAAGTGAGAACTATCACGATTTCATGACATGCTAAGTTAAGTGAGAACCGTCATGATTTCATGACATGCTGCAGATGAAAATGTTCCAAGTGAGAACTATCATGATTTCATGACATGCAGCAAAGGAAAGGTTTTGAAGTGAGAACTGTCACGATTTCACGACAGGTTGTGGAGAAAACGTACGGATGAAGAAAGTGTCATGATTTCATGACAGGATGAAGGGAAAGCGTATGGATGCAGAAAGTGTCATGATTTCGTGACAGGAAGAGAAAGTAGACGGAAGTAGAAGTGTCATGATTTCATGATAGAAATGGAAAGCAAGTCTTCAACAATAGAAGTGTCATGATTTCATGACAAAAACTGAAAGCAGGTCTTCCATAGGTGAAGTGTCACGATTTCATGACAAAAGCAGAGAGGAAGGTTATGAAGACAGAAGTGTCACGATTTTATGATAGAAGTGAAGATGAAGTCTATAGAGGCAGAAGTGTCACGATATCATGACAAAAGCAAAGTTGATGTCGACAAAGAGAGAAGTGTCGCGATATCATGACAAGAACTAAGTTAAAGTCGACAAAGGCTGAAGTGTCACGATATCATGACAAAAGCCAAAAGAAAGTGTACGGATGCAAAGGTGTCGCGATATCACGACATGTTGTAGTTTCACGGGAAAAGCTACAGAACCACAGAGGCGGTTGAAGCCGACAGAGTTAAATTTGAGCCGACGAAGTTTAGGGTTACAGCCGACTAAGATTAAGGTTTTGATCTTGAGAATTTCTGTTATAAAAGGAGGGATGTTTGAAGATTTGAAGGAATCGAATGTGCAAGTTAAGTCCACGGTGCGCAGAGAGCGAGTCATGTCGAATCGAGCTAAGTGCGAAGCAAGAGCGCATAGAGAGCAAAAAAGTGCAAAGGAGCAGAAGTTGTTGGTGTTGCGACATTCACAGATAGAGCACAGAGTGAGAAGTTTGATCATCGAGAGCTGAGTGTCTTGTGTTTGCGTAGACAGTGCAAAGGTTGGTTTCGACCAAGTGCGGCTGTGACTGCGTAGAGAGAACTTAAGGACAGATTTGTGTGAGCTTTTCTGAGAACTTGCAAAGCAGATCTGAGACAAGTCTTGGTGAAGACTTGGGTGAAGATCAAGCAAGCTTTAGTGAAAGCTTGTGAACCACTTTTGTGAACCAGATTTGAGGACCAATTGAGGACAGAGATTGGTGCAGATTTGAGGAAATTGTACCCAGAGAAAGAGGACGAGGACATTTGTGCCAGATCGAAGGACTGTGTTTGGTGTAGATCAGAGAAAGAGAACGAGGACATTTGTGCTAGATCGAAGGACTATGTTTAGTGCAAATTCGAGGACCAGCTTTGGAGGTGATAGAGTTGAGGACAGAGGTCTCCAGCCAGAGCAGGGAGGACAGGTGTCTTCTATGGATAGAGTTCCATTTGCTAAGGGCAGCGGAGGCAGAGGTCTTCTAGAGGATCACCAGTCAGAGCAGAGCTAGGGGATTGGTGTCTCCTGTGGGTTGGTGCCCACGAACTCGAGATTGGGGGAAGGTATCTCCTTTGAGCCGAGGCTCATAAACATTGTAATTGGGAAGGATTCCCAAAGAACTTTGAGATAACTTTTAGAGAAAAGTTTTGTGGACGTAGCCCAGCCATTCTGGGTGAACCACGTTAAAATTGGTGTCACTTTGTGGATGATATTGTGCATTGCTTTGATATTGCTTTGGGTATATTGCTTTACTATTTTGAAGTATAAAGAAAAAGTAAAAAGAGGTCTTATACTGTTCACCCCCCTCTCAATATAAGCTTGTGTTCTTCAATTGGTATTAGAGCGGGTGCCTTCGAAAAGTTTAACAACTTGAAGGAAAAGCTAGCAAAGAACACAATGGATTATTCAAGTGGCAATGCAGCACCTATTCTTGATGGATCAGATTTTGGTCTTTGGAGTGCAAGGATGAAGGTTCATCTAATGGCACTTGGGAATGAGGTTTGGGAAGTGATTGAAGATGAGTACACTATTCCTGAACATGGTCCTTATACTAAAGAAGACAGGCTCCTACATCACAAGCAATTCAAAAGCAATGAATGCAATCCTGAAAGGCTTACGAAAGCAGATCTCACCAAAGTTATTCACTGTAAGACAGCTGGTGAAATGTGGAAACAATTGAAGGTGGTTCATACAGGTGATGCAAATGTTCGAAAGGCCAAGTTGAGACACTTCAAAGGTATGTTTGAACAACTCCAGATGAATGATGATGAAAATATTAGTGACTACATGCTTCGTATGGATGAGGTTGTTAACTCCATGAAAGACTTAGGTCTTGAGCTTGCTGAAAATGATGTTTGTGATAAGATTTTAAGATCTCTTCCTAATAGATTTAGTGAAAATATTTCTGCTATTGAGGAAGCTAAAGATTTGGATAAGTTGAAAAAGGATGAGCTCCATAGTATACTTGCAGCATTTGAGTTGAGAACTCAAGTGAAGGTTGATGTCAAGAAAGAGGCAACTTTCAAGGCTACCAAGAAATCCAAGGGTAAACAACTTCAAGAGAGTGATGAGTCTTCTAGTGATGAAGAGGCATATTACAGCAAGAAAGGCAAGTTCTCTAGAAAGCACAAAAGCATGAAAAATATAAGATGTTTCAATTGTGGAAAGTTTGGTCATTATGCTACTGACTGTACTATTTCCAAGAATGAAAGTGATGAAGATAAACAGGATTCTAAGAGCAAGGATTCTGAAAAGCACAAGCATCACAGGAAGAACAAAGATGAGCACAACAATCAAGGAAAGAGGTATTCTCACAAGCACAAGAAGAGTTTCTACCTAGACAAAGCAAGTAAGTGTTCTAGTAGTGATAGTGAAAGTTCTTCAAGTGATGATGAAAATGAGATGTTGTTCATATCATAAAAAGAGGAAGAACCGAAACATAGATTCATTATCATGAAATGTCTTAGATGTGGAAATTTTGGTCACCTTGAGGATGATTGTACAAATAATGATTTGGTTTCTAGTATGTATGAGGATGCTTCAGAAAACTATAAGGAAGATGCTTGTATGGTTTTTGAAAAAGGTAGCACCTCTAGTGAGAAGAAATCTGAAAAAGGCTTTGATGATTCTGAAAGCAAACAAATAAAGGATCTTGAAAGTGAACTTACTAATGCTCTTAGTGCTTTGAAAAAGGAAAGAAAGAAGAATGCTAGACTCAAGGATAAGTTAGATGAATGTTATATGGAGAGAGATGATCTTATAGAAAATCTTGATTTCTCTATAGCTAAGACACAAGAACTCAAGGATGAGTTAGAGTCTAAGGTTCTTGAGTATAGTGAGTTAGAACAGAAAATGGCTTCTTTGAAAGAGGAAACTAAAGAGTACAAGGATAAGCTTTACAGGTTTCAAGATAGCTCCAAAAAGGTTAAGTCACTCATCAAAGGTCAAAGAAAGACAACAGATAAAACAGGCCTTGGTTTTGTTAAGCCGCACAAGGAACAGGTTGGGGAATCTAGTAAGAGATTCCAAAAAGAAGAGAGTTCTGATGAGGAGAGTATTTCAGAGAAAGAGTCCGTGAGTGATAGATGCGCAGAAATAGAAAACAGAATTCAGAATGAGAAGAAGAAGTTTTCGGGACCCAAGAGGTCAAATAAAAGAAAATTTCACGGCAGATGTTTTGCGTGTCACAGGTTTGGTCACACGACTTCACATTGCATGGCTCAAATGAAGAAGGTAAACAACAATTTCAGAAGTGCTAGTTTCTTTCAAGGGTATTGCTACTCTTGTCAACAGTTTGGGCACAAGGCAGTTTATTGCAAGACAAATAACAAGAACAGATTTGGTCAGAACTGGTGGACTCAAAGAACAGGTATGCCTAAAAGAAATAACATTGTTACTTGTTATAAGTGCAACAATGAAGGTCACACAGCTAGACAATGTAGAGCTGAACTTCCAAGGTACAGGAACAGGAACAGTGGTATGAACAGGTCCAAGGATCAAGGCATGGACAAGAACAGGGATGAGAACAAGAACAAGAATATGGACAAAGAGTTCAAGAGAAGGCCCGACAAGGAAGTTATAGACGCTGATGATGATCAGTGCCTAATGGGAGTTTTACTCCCACCCCAGAATTAATCACCTCATCAGGAGGTGGGGGAGGGACTAAGCTAAGAGGCTCATTCTTAGTCTCGAGCCCCAAAGGTGACCCTTTGCCATTGATGACAAAGGGGGAGAGATATGAGTAAGGGGGAGAGCTTCAAGTGAAGAGGAAAGCTTCAAGTCAGGGGGAGCAAAACTTCAAAGGAAGATTCTCAGTTGTTAGCACAGTTGGTTTCAGTTTTGGCTCTTGAGAAGTGTTTTTCAGTAAAGGTTTGCCATCAATGACAAAGGGGGAGATTGTTGGCAATTTTGGGTACCTTGGGTACATTGCCTTTGCTCAAGTGTAGAAGTTGTCATTGATGTCAAGAAGCTTTTGAAGGAATTTGATTTGATGTCAAATAATTTTTGTTGAAGGTTACGACATGACAAGTTCGAAGGGTATTCAGAGTATGGACAGTGAGTTTCCAAGAAGACCATAGTGGCCCATTTGCAAAAGATCAAAGAAAAAGACAAGTAAGAAAAGTGTCGCGATATCGCGACATATAAGCAGGCAAGCAAAACTGTCACGATTTCATGACATGTTAGAGGAGAGAGAAAGTGCTGGAAAAACTGTCATGATTTCGTGACATGTTAGAGGAGAGAGAAAGAGCTGGCAAAACTGTCATGATTTCATGACATGTTGGAAGAGAGAGAAGAAGCAGGAAAACTGTCACGATTTCATGACATGTTGGAGAGAGAGAAGGCAAGTGGAAAAACTGTCATGATTTCGTGACATGTTGGCAGAGAAGGAGAGCAAGGTGGAAAGTGTCACGATTTCGTGACATGTCGCATTTTCGTGACTTGAAAAGAGCAGGAAGGCAGAGAAGGAAAAGTGTCACGATTTCACGACATATTGCAAGGAAGGTTGTACGGACGAAAAAGTGTCACGATTTCATGACATAATGCAGAAGAGAGAGTCCGTAGTATGAACTGTCATGATTTCATGACAAGTTCGAAGAGAGAGAAAGTAACTCGAAAAGTGTCACGATTTCATGACATGCTGCAAAGTTCGAAGTGAGAACTGTCACGATTTCATGACATGCTGCAGAGTTCGAAGTGAGAACCGTCATGATTTCATGACATGCTACAGATGAAAATGTTCCAAGTGAGAACTATCGTGATTTCGTGACATGCAGCAAAGGAAAGGTTTTGAAGTGAGAACTGTCACGATTTCATGACAGGTTGTGGAGAAAACGTACGGATGAAGAAAGTGTCATGATTTCATGACAGGATGAAGGGAAAGCGTACGGATGTAGAAAGTGTCATGATTTTATGACAGGTAGAAAAGAAAGCAGATGGAAGTAGAAGTGTCACGATTTCATGACAAAAAAGAAGGTTTCAAAGTAGAAGTGTCATGATTTCATGAAGAAACTGAAAGCAGGTCTTCCATAGGTGAAGTGTCATGATTTCATGACAAAAGTAGAGAGGAAGGTTATGAAGACAGAAGTGTCATGATTTTATGACAGAAGTGAAGACGAAGTTGTAGAGGCAGAAGTGTCGTGATTTCGTGACAAAATCAAGGTTGATGCTGACAAAGACAGAAGTGTCACGATATCATGACAAGAACGTAGTTAAAGTTGACAAAGGCTGAAGTGTCACGATATCATGACAAAAGCCAAAAGAAAGTGTACGGTGCAAAGGTGTCATGATATCGTGACATGTTGTAGTTTCATGGGAAAAGCTACAGAACCATAGAGGCAGTTGAAGTCGACAGAGTTAAATTTGAGCCGACGAAGTTTAGGGTTACAGCCGACTAAGATTAAGGTTTTGATCTTGAGAATTTTTGTTATAAAAGGAGGGATGTTTGAAGATTTGGATGAATCGAATGTGCGTAAGTTAAGTCCACGGTGCGCAGAGAGCGAGTCGTGTCGAATCGAGCTAAGTGCGAAGCAAGAGCGCACAGAGAGCAGAAAAGTGCAAAGGAGCAGAAGCTATTGGTGTTGCGACATTCACAGATAGAGCGCAGAGTGAGAAGTTTGATCATCGAGAGCTGAGTGTCGCTGTGTTTGCATAGACAATGCAAAGGTTGGTTTCGACCAAGTGCGACTGTGACTGCGCAGAGAGAACTTAAGGACAGATTTGTGTGAGCTTTTTTGAGAACTTGCAAAGCAGATCTGAGACAAGTCTTGGTGAAGACTTGGGTGAAGATCAAGCAAGCTTTAGTGAAAGCTTGTGAACCACTTTTGTGAACCAGATTTGAGGACCAGTTGAGGACAGAGATTGGTGCAGATTTGAGGACAGATTTGTACCCAAACAGAGAAAGAGGACGAGGACATTTGTGCCAGACCGAAGGACTGTGTTTGGTGCAGATCAGAGAAAGAGAATGAGGACATTTGTGCTAGACCGAAGGACTGTGTTTAGTGCAAATTCGAGGACCAACTTTGGAGGTGATAGAGTTGAGGACAGAGGTCTCCAGCCAGAGCAGGGAGGACAGGTGTCTTCTGTGGATAGAGTTCCATTTGCTAAGGGCAGCGGAGGCAGAGGTTTTCTAGAGGATCACCAGTTAGAGCAGAGCTAGGGGATTGGTGTCTCCTGTGGGTTGGTGCCCACGAACTCGAGATTGGGGGAAGGTATCTCCTTTGAGCCGAGGCTCATAAACATTGTAATTGGGAAGGATTCCCAAAGAACTTTGAGATAACTTTTAGAGAAAAGTTTTGTGGACGTAGCCCAAACTTTTTGGGTGAACCACGTTAAAATTGGTGTCACTTTGTGGATGATATTGTGCATTGCTTTGATATTGCTTTGGGTATATTGCTTTACTGTTTAGAAGTATAAAAGAAAAAGTAAAAAGAGGTCTTATACTGTTCACCCCCCCTCTCAGTATAAGCTTGTGTTCTTCACTATGGATTAAGTTCACAGCAAATAACCAAATCTATATTATCAAAGGCCTAAAATCAGGACCTTCCCAAATCGTCAGCTCGCATAGAATGGAGAAAATTATCTGAAAATGAAACAAAGGAATGGTTGCCCAATCATTTTCAATTCAACCTAGTCACAAATAAGAGGAGACACCAGAGTTACAAAAGATTTTAGACCACCATAAGGCGGTATTCAATGAACCAACAGGACTACCTCCACAACGAAGTCACGATCACACTATTCCACTACTTCCAGGACATCAACCTCCTAATATTAGACCTTATCATTATCCATGCCTCCAAAAGACTGAAATAGAGAAATTAGTACAAGAGATTCTTAATGCAGGAGTCATTAGACCTAGCAAAAGCCCTTACTCCTCTCCAATTATTTTAGTTAGAAAAAAGGATGGCTCGTGACGTTTATGTGTCAATTTTTGCACGCTTAATAAAATGACCATCAAAGATAAATTTCTCATTCCGGTCATAGACGAACTATTAGATGAACTCCATGGGGCAGCTTATTTTTCCAAGTTAGACTTACGATCAGGCTACCACCAAATACGAGTCAACGAAAAGGATGAAGAACACAAGCTTATACTGAGATGGGGGGGTGAACAGTATAAGACCTCTTTTTACTTTCTCTATTTAACTTCAACTTCACAAAGCAATGAACCAATAGCAATATCAAAGCAATGCATAAAGCAACACACAATGAGACACCAATTTTAACGTGGTTCACCCAACATGGGCTACATCCACAAAAAAATTTCTCTAAAAAGCTTTCTCAAAGTTCTTTGGGAATCCTTCCCAATTACAATGTTTATGAGCCTCAGCCCAAATGAGAAACCTTCCCCTACTCAAGTATTTATGAGCCTCTACCCAAAGGAGAATCCTTCCCCTCCTCATGAATTTATGAGCCTCCTACCCAAAGGAGAATCCTTCCCCTCAGCTCTGGAAATGATACTTCAGAAGATCACCTGCCTCTTATTCTGCTAGCACGTGGAACTCCTTTCCACATAAGACCTCTTGACCTCAATGCTCAGCCTCAAGAGACCTCTGTCCTCACTGATCACCTCCACAGCAACTCATAAACCTGTACTAAACACAGTCAGTCGGTCCAGCACAAGTCTTCTTCACTCGTCGGATCTCGTCCCAAGCTCAACTCATAAAGCTTGAACAAATCAATCTCTATCGCACACAAGCCTTCTCAAAGACTTTTCAAAACTGTCCTCGGGTTCTTCTCAAAGAACCACTTCAACTCTGTCCTCAAGTCCTCTCGCTAGGACCTGTCCAAATCAGCTCACAAGTCCTCCCTAGAACTTGTCCAAATCAGCTCACAAGTCCTCACTAGAACCTGTCCAAATCAGCTCACAAGTCCTCACTAGAACCTGTCCAAATCAGCCCACAAGTCCTCACTAGAACCTATCCAAATTAGCTCACAAGTCTTCACTAGAACCTGTCTAAATCAGCTCACAAGTTCATCAAGAAAAAATTGCTTAGCATGAACCCACAAAGAGAATCGTTAGAGACCCAATGTGATTCATCAACCTCATAGAAGCATAAAGAGAATTGTTAGAGACTCAATATGTTCTATACTTAACTCCCAATCTCAATCTCAAATCTCATAGAAACATAAATAGAATTCTTAGAGACTCAATATGTTCTATACTTAACTCCCAATCTCAATCTCAACTCAATCTCAATCTCAAAAGAATAAGATAGATGTAGTATGCTTTTCTCAAGAACATGAAACACAACCCAACAATTGTCAACCATGCAATATATCATATAACAATGATACTCATGTTCTTTCCACAACCAATATCTTTTCTCAACCAATTAGTGCTTTAACAACAATGCTTATAGACAAGGTTTAACCAACATCATTCAACTCAACATTAACCTTGAAGCATTCAACCAATCACTACATGAGAAGGAAACTAGTAGACATCCTTTTCCCTCCAAAGATATTTGAACAAAACAGCCACCAACATAAATCACCAATGCAAAGAATAACTTGCTCAAATCAATCTCAATGGAGTAAGCCCAAATCATGTATCAAGTAAAGCATTAACTTGATCAAAATAACCTCTATGGAAGCAACTCAACCATCAATCTCAAAACAGCCAACTAAGGGTTTCACCAACTCAAAGCAAGTAGCAAGACTTACTAACATAAACCCTAGTGCAAAAATGCTTCCTCTTCCTCAACCAGAATTATGCATTCACCCAAAAAACTCACCAATGATTTTAATGCATAAACAATCTTCAATATCTAGAAAATGGGATTTACACCAACAAGAATACCTAGTAGACAACCTTTTCACTCCAAACTCAATTTCAGAAAATACACCATCAACAATATACATGGAAGAAGTTGCCCATACCTTTGTTTGAGGAAGAAGAGAATAGTTCTTCAACCTGTTACCAACACCACCCTCAACTTTGCCACCAAGTTAGGGTTAGATCATAAAAGTAACCACAAAAATATTTATTCCATAAAACACCTTATGACTCCAATCCTTAGAATTCAACTACCAAAAATATAAAGCATACAAACAATATATGCTTTTACACCTTATTTATCCAAATTAATTAAACCATGCTCAAGGAATAATAGCTTCTAAGCAAATCTCACTCAACAATCAAGCCAAAAATCTCAATTATATCTCCAAAGAAGCATTTAACCTCAAAAATAATTTTAAATAAATCTGCCCAACCACTTCTTCTTTAACAAAATGAAGATTTTATTTAAAAAACCTTACCAAAAAAATGCTTCCAAAAATTGTGGGTCAACAGTGCCTCCAAAAAAATTGGAGCACAAAAACTCTTCTCACACTCCACGACGGGAGTCGAACGCTTGACCTCCCTTCAAGTGCCTTCGCAGAACAGTCGTTGCCACTAGGCCAATGGCGCTAGCTTGAAGGCTAGCAAGAGTCTCCTTCTCCTTAACCCTTTGGTGACGGATAAACGTGGCGAAAAAAATGATAGTCGTAGCTTTTACTTCCCAACCTTTGCGCAATTCGAATTTCTTTAACACATTTTCTTTGGACTATAGGTTATGGCTTATATAGCCAAACTTCCATGCTATGCACGACGTCGACGGGAGGATTAATTCGAACTTTTCAAATTAATATTATTTTTGCGCCTTCGAAACAACTTTAGGGTTTATGAAACCCTTTTGATTATTTAAAAAATAATCAAAGGTCTTTTAGACCTTAGACCTTAGGTGGAGCACCCATTAAATTATTAAAATAATTTAATCACTAAATCAAATAAATAATTAATTAAAAAACCTTAAAAAGGTTTTATTAATTAAGCTATTTAATTAATAAGTGTCTCCAGCCTTTGCATTAAGTCGAGAGTGGTTTTGAGAAAAACCCTTAATGCATCCACCCGGTTTTAATAAAAACCCTTAAACTCGCCATGGTTTTGGTAAAAACCTTTTCATCTGCCACATGGAATCTCTCCGAAATCTTCTAGAAAATATTCTTTGGAATCTTCAACCTTTGAAGCCAATAAATCCTCTTGACATTAATGCCAGTTCCTTTTGACTTAAATGACAACTCATAGACAAGAAGCTAGGATCTCAAACCCAAAATTGCCAACAAAGGATATTTTGAATATGGCCTTTCGCACTCACGAAGGGCACTACGAATTCTTGATGATGCCATTTGGCCTTACCAATGCTCCTTCTACCTTTCAAAGTCTAATGAATAAGGTATTTTACCCTTTCCTTCGTAAATTTATATTAGTTTTCTTTGATGACATTTTGATTTATAGCAAAACATGGGAAGAACATTTGGACCATGTTAGACAAGCGTTCCAAATCTTGAAGGAAAATCAACTTTATGCAAAAATATCAAAGTGTTCCTTTGGAAAACAAGAAATTGAATACTTAGGGCATATTGTCTCAAAGGAAGGAGTTATGGTAGATCCTTCCAAAATCGAGGAGGTGAAAAATTGGCCTATTCCAAAAATCTTAAAAGGTCTACATGGGTTTCTTGGACTAACGGGATATTATAGAAAGTTTGTTCAAAATTATGGTAAAATCATTGCTCCTCTAACATCATTACTTAAGAAAAATGCTTTCAAATGGTCATCTAAAGCGGATGAGGCCTTTATCACCTTGAAAACTACAATGTGTACCACCCCTGTTCTAGCCATGCCCAACTTTTCTAAACCGTTCGTCATTGAAAGTGATGCTTCAAGAATAGGAATGGGAGCCGTACTCATGAAGGATGAAAGGCCTCTAGCTTTTATAAGCAAATAATTTTCTCCTAAGAATCTAGCTCGCTCTACATATGAAAAAGAGATGTTGGCGATTGTCCATGCTATTCAACATTTGAGGACTTACCTTATTGGCCAACATTTCATTATACGCACTGACCATCATAGCTTGAAGTATTTTTTGGAACAAAGGACTAATACCCCGGAACAACAAAAATGGGTTACTAAACTTCTAGGCTATGATTATGAAATTACATATAAAAATGGAAAGTACAACATGGCAACCGATGCACTTTCTAGAAAATTTGAAGATATGCCACAAGTCCATGCTCTTTCCTCCCTTATTCCTAAATGGGTAGATAAGGTGCATGAAGAATGGATAAATGATCCTACTATCCATGCCTTAATTCAATAACTTCAACATAATCCTAGTAGCAAACCTCCCTACACTTGGAAGGACAATATATTAAGATACAAAGGAAGGATGGTCCTCACCCCCAATTCAACTTATAATGAAAAACTTCTTCATGAGTTACATACCTCACCCACTGCAGGCCACTCAGGGTTCTTAAAAACCTATAAAAGAGTCACTACCTCCTTCTATTGGGTAGGAATGAAAAATTACATCAAAAACTTTGTAAAAGAATGTGAAGTTTGCCAAAGACAAAAGGGGGAGACCCTCGCTATTCCAGGATTACTTCAACCTCTTCCTATACCCACAAAAACATGGGCAAATATTTCTATGGACTTTATTGAAGGATTACCAAAATCAAGAGGAAAAACAACCATTTTCGTATTCATTGATTGTTTATCTAAATATGCCCATTTTTGTCTCGTGGCTCATCCTTATACCGCTAGCACTATAGCCCACCTCTTCCTAGATAACATCTTTAAATTACATGGTATACCCTCTACAATTGTTAGTGATCGTGACCCAACTTTCACTAGCACCTTTTGGAAGGAATTGTTCAAATTACAAGGTACTCAACTTCGTATGAGCTCCGCTTACCATCCTCAAACCGATGGCCAAAAAAAAGTTGTAAATAAATTCTTGGAAACATACCTTCGATGTTTTGTTTCTACTCAACCACTCCATTGGGTAAAGTGGCTTTCACTAGCGGAATGGTGGTATAACACTTCATACCATACATCCATCAAAATGACTCCTTATGAAGCACTATATGGTCAAACACCACCATCCCTCACTTCCTATATTTCAGGGACTACAAAAGTCCATGCGGTGGAAACGGAACTCGCTACTCAAGATGACATACTACGGATCCTAAAAGAGAACCTACACACCACCCAACATCGCATGAAGCAGCAATCTGATCAACATAGAAGCGAACGTAGTTTCCACGAGGGTGATATGGTTTTCTTACGTCTCCAACCTTACCGTCAATCCTCTCTTAAACAAAAAGGTTCTCAAAAGTTAGCACCCAAATTTTACGGGTCGTATAAAGTTCTCCAACGTATTGGGACCATTGCTTACAAACTTGAGCTTCCTCCCTCTTCCAAAATTCACCCCGTATTTCATGTATCTTGCCTTAAGCTTGTAGTTGGAGCCCATATCACGACACAAACCACTCTCCCTAAATTTTTTCAGGATGGAGTACTTCTAGTCGAACCAAAAGCTATCTTGGATCGCCGCTCTCGTCACCTTCGTACTCACGATATCATGGAAGTTTTAATCCATTGGAAAGGTCTACCTTTAGAAGACGCGACATGGGAAACTCTTCAAGATATCCAGCAGCAATTTCCAAATTTCTAGCTTTGAGGACAAAGCTCCTTTAATGGGGGTGGCATGTTAGGACCCTCCTAACATGTCCTAATACTTATATTTAATTATTAATTATATTCAAAGGGTCACAACCCTTCACTCTCACAACTATTAGAATAGGTATTTAAATACAATCCAAATATGGTAATAAGGCATCATCGAAGAATACATTTTACTTATTAATTATTGGGTCTTCCATATAATTTCAACCGCGATTCCTTAAAAATAGCGATTCTTTTTATTATTTTCTTATTAAGTTTCATATTACTACCTGGTGTCCTAACATAGCACCTCTTATATTCCATGAGACGGTAATCATATCTCATTAGGGGCTACTAGACCCGCCTTCAAATTACCAATATCATTTTACCATTTTGTAAAGAGAATTTCAACCAACTTAATTTCTCTATGTTTGCTCTTGCTTCCTTGGAACTCACTTGATAATTTGAGAGTTTTCCTCTTTTTTTCTTGCCTATATTAGGAGTAGGTATTATTATTCTATTCCTCAATATTATTTCACAACTTTTTTATTATATTTATCATCTCCTGGCTCTACTACAAAATCTTTTGACTTGTCCTGATCATTTTTTTGTATTTCAATATTAATGGTAGAGGTATTAACATATAATACTACATTTTCTATACCAATTATTTTCTCCTCAATGGTGCATGGTACTTCAAGAGAGTCTTCAAAATCTAATGAGACACATTCCTTAGGCTCATCAAGAATATTCTTTACTAAATCAGGATCATAGTGAATAGATGGTTCCCTATTAATATTTTGAACCTATTGTATTGTGTCCTCTAAGATTTGATCTTCTTTTTATTCATAGGTTAAAGCTTTACAAGAATTGGTATTTCTTCCAATATCATTCCTTACTGGTCTCCACTATTTATTTACTTTCATATGTCTAGTCCTATTTTTTAGAATTTGAAAACGATCTTCATCCAGATCCATTTGTAAGTTTCTCTTGTGATTTTCTACAAATGTTTATGTTTTACTCTTCTTGGACCATGATATCTAAATATGCCCTACCTCATGACATCTTCTACATCTGAAGATATATTTGCATAATCTATGGTTTGAGTCCACAACTTACCCCCATGCTTACGAATAATTGATTATGATAAATTTTTACTTATAGCAATCATGACCAATATCTGAGCATAAATAGCCAAGAATCTATTTTTGTAGTTTCTAAAATATCAAGGAATTCTTCCAAAGTGTTTCCTATTGCCTTTAAGGTATCCATTTCCTAAAATTTTATGGGCAACCCATACATCCTAACCCATACTAGTACTAGGTATAGATTTACATTTTGAAGTGCAAAGCCTTCATACTAATGGGTAAGGAAGAGTCATGCTTTTCCCATAAAATAAGGAGCCCATTTTAGGATTTTATCTCTTTCCTCCATGGAACAAAAAATGTATAGAAAGAAATATTTTGGGATAAATTATAGACTAATTTATAGAGACTTCCAACTCCTATCAATCCATTTTCTCAAGGTTGAGCCCCTAGCCAAGACCCATTAAATTTACCAAAAATTATTATCTCTTTGAGAAACAAGGATCATATCTCTATGTGACCCTCACTAACCTCTACTACTAGGGATTATTCTAAGTATTTAGCTAAAAATTGGTCCATGGGAAAGAAACCATAACTCAAAATCGACCTTAAATTACCATAAAATTCTATAGTGATTATAATATTTGATAAAAAACCTATAATAAATTGCATGCAAAATTTCTAAGATAAAAAAGGAGAAAATGAAACTTAGCTGAAAATATTATTCCCAAACAAGATATCTTGCCTCACTGATGCCCTAGCCTTCCATTGCTCCTCCCATCATCCAAACCCTAATTGACAAATATCTACAATTTCTTTTTTTGTGACTTGAAAAATCATCCTTGCCCTTATTCCAAATGGATGAATTTATAGGATTCTATCTCCCTCAATATTGCTTGGATTATTTTATATGACCACTCATTTAAATCTCTTCAAATTCCACATAAACTGGTCCAAGAATCATCTAAATCAGACAACCCTTCGCAAAGATATGGCTCCTTAAAGATGAGATGTTTTTCAAAAAAAATTACCCTAACGTTATCTTTGTTTAAAACAAATATATTCACATGGTCATTTCTCTCTCAATAATACTTGGATTCTTTAAATGACCACTCATTTCAAATATTTTCAAAATTCACATAAAATGGTACAAGAATCATCTGAATTGGACAACTCTATGCAAAAATATGGCTCTTAAAATATTGTTCATTTTAAAAAAAAAATTGTCCTATCTCTTTCTATAGCTCTTTCTATAGGGAGGATTATTGAGTTAATGAGATTATATCTATATCTAGATATATATAGATAGATAGATAGATAGATAGATAGATAGATATAATCTCATTAACTCAACAATCCTCCCTATATATAAACTCCTTCTCAATCCTCATAAAATTAAACTATCCCAGTTAACATCTACTCATGAGGTACCCTTTTCCAAACTACATCTATTTAATACATGTTCTACAAATCATTCTAAATGAAAAGCATTAAATTTATTTCATTTTAATATCAATTTTATTTCGATATAAATTTTAGGGTACTAAGTTACAAGCAAATAACATTTAATAAAATAAAATACTTTTCGAGAGGTAAAATATGGATTACAAAATTGAATTACAATACACTATCACCAATCAGTATATGAAATTGTGATATATATATATATATATATATATGGGGATATTTTGGTGTAAATATTTTATTAACAAAATTAATCGATTAAAATGCTTCTTTAATTCCACAATAATACTAGTATGAGATGGCTCATTTGAAGTAGATACACATAGATATAAACATTTGAAACAAAGTTGATTAAACTACAGATAAATGCACATTAGATAGTCTTCATGATAAGAATAAATTTATAAAAATAAGTAACATTATATAGTCTTAAGAGAAGTTATCATATCTTAATATGTTTAATAAACTAAATTCTTTATTTCATATTTTTATATAATACTAAATTCATTTTAATACTTAATTTTTTTAGTTGCTTGGTTACAAGATTTGAATATACATGGAGGTGCAAGCAAATAATTCCTAGATCTACGCAAGTGCATGTGAAGAAAGCAAGTCAAAAATATCAAAGGAGGTTTTCAAAGACCCTTGGCTGAGGTTTTATAGTGATTAGTGGATAATGAAACAATAAAGCCCTGGATGGTGGAAGAAAGAGGATTCCATGGGAACATGACTGATATGCAACATAAGCCAAAATATGGGAACTCCAAGAAGGGTCAAAATAACCATGAGCATATGTAGGTGGAATAGATAATGCAATCCAGTGATCAGATTCCATTCCAACAAGAGAAATATGAAGATTTATTCAATTTCATAGAAACTAATATTAAACAAGGGCAAAAGTAAGGGTGCAGATGCACAAGAGGTAGAGGACTGACTTTAAAACAAGTAGCTAGGATTATATTACAAGTGGAAATGTCTAAAAAGGGGTATAAACATAGACTGATGGAAAGTAATCAAGTAGGGGCCAATGTTTTTTATCATAATAAGGAAAATGAGTTGATCTCCTATATGGGAAGATATTCTAGTGAAAATTTGCCAAATATGACCTTTCAATATGCCTTGCAAGGAGGACCACAAACAACTACGGTTAATAACTCTAGTACTTATTGTAGAACTTTGAGAATGCCTAAAATGGACCCTAGGAAAACAATCTTGGGGTGCATGAAAATAGTGAATGGGTCTCTTATAGTCCAACTTCAAATGTCAAACATACAGACTGGGATTGATGTTATTAAATATAGAAGATTAGTCTATCAATTTGTGGGTCTTCATCTAGGCCTCTCTACTTTCAAGATGTGGGATGCTAGACAATGGAGAATTAGAGATAAGCTAAATATTTTTGCTTACCCTAATGGTATTTATTAGTTATTTTTGCTAATGAGGAGGATAGAGAACAAGTTTTCCAATGGATCCTTGGTTTTTAGGTAGGGTAGGGTTTTTCATGAAGCCCTAGCATACCAAGTTCAAGGTAAAAGAGGAAATTCCCTTAGTAGTTGTTGGAATATATTACATTATTTGGTCCTTCACTAATGTACCATCATGGGTACATATTTAGATTAGGAGTTAAGTACTTTATTAAAGCAATGTAATAAGTGCACAAGTGTAAGAATGTGCAATGATTGTAAGTGTGCATGAAGTCCACATGTACATGAGTCTTAGAATAGAATAGTGAGGTGTCTTGAAGGCAAAGAGTTGCATCTCATTATAAATAGGCCTTCATAGAATAGAAGTGAGAGAGATTTTGGAGTGCATAGGTTAGAGTAGTAGTAGTAGTCATGTAGATATTTTTCATGAGAATGGAGAGGTAGTTACCTCCATTCCATAGCATTGTAATTTTCGTGAGCTTTCTTATATGAGCATTTCTAGAGCATTGTATCAAGTTTTCTATCATATTTTCATGCATATTAGTTAGCCATTATCATAGCTATAACATTGCATGCTTATTTCAATACTTGTTGTTGCATTTCCTTTAAGTTTATAGCTTCAAAAGCTAATAGTGGTATCAGAGCCACGGTAGATCAAAGGAAAACCACAAGTGATCACCATTGCTATTGTTGTGTCTTTGCAAACCGGATCTGCCATTGTGTGCCATTGCATGCAAACACCACCACAATAGATTGTTTGATAGAAGAAGCTCTAGGTAGAACAATAGGAAGTAGAGAAAGCCACAAGAGTGATTGAGAGGTGATTATAAACCTCATTTTCAGATTTCTAAAAATTATTATTGGCTAGAGTTTTTCCACAGAGTTGCAGAAAAACTTGTGAAGACTAGAACTCAGCATTGAATCCACTAGATTGGCAATCCAACTAGTGAAGATTGGTTTTATAGATTTATAAAAATTTCTATTTCTAATATTTTTTGTTGCAAAAATTAACTCCTAGAAGTTGGGAAGCTTCCTACAACAGATAGAGAAGAATTTCACCTTCGTTGCCTAAAAGTCTATGTACTTTCCTCATGCAAGGATTAGTTATTTATTGCAAAAAAATAGAGATTGAAGTTTTGGAGGCCTAAGGAGAAAGGTCCCATTGAAATATTTGTAGATTGAAGACTCCAAGTTGGAGATTGAGAAGAAATCTAGTGGCCAAGGAAGCCACATTGAAGACTACAAATCAAGGAGGAGGTCCTAGAAAGAAGACCCCATTGAAGAAGAGACTCAAGGAGAAGAGTCCTAGTGAAGATTGGAGATTGGTGATCTCCATTGAAGATTGAAAACTTCACATTGAAGAAGAGGTCCATAGAAGGCCCTATTGAAGAACTTCCATAGTGGAAGATTGAGTATTGAGAAGGACTAACAAAATTCCTATTGCAGATTTCAGTAGCATCAGATTTAGAAGATCCAAGAAGGAGATCATTGAAGATCTCATTGAAGGTTTTGAAGCTGCAAGATTGAAGACCTTGGAGAGGTCTCAAGGAGAAACAAGGAGAAGGCTTGGTGAGCCTCATTGGAAGAAGTTCCTAGGAGAACTCATTGGAGAAATTGGGATAATTATCACCATCTGACAACAAGCCCAAGGTAGAAGAATTCGGCAAGAGAAAGGAGATAGAAGAATCACCAAATCTGAGAGATTTGGGGACTATCATTGAAGGGTTCTTGAGTGAATATCTCAGCTATGATTTGGAGGAGTATCCCACCAAATTTTTGGGATTCAAGGATAACATTTCAGTGAAGGTATTGACTACTTTACAATCTGAAATTTTTCAGATTTGAGGATAGGAAAAAGGTAGCAATTTGGGTAGCGTTAGTAGCTGCTAAAGATCAGATTTTAGAGGTACATCCGAAAGAAGTATTGAAGCCACCAAGTTATAGTATTGGGTAGTAGATTAATAGAGTGTTAAAGCTGCAAAAAGGTGAGCAATAGAGCTATTTTTGAATAGCCTAGAAGAGTTGCAATATCATCTACAAAAGGTAGCAATTTAAGTGACTAAAGTCACCATCACCATCATCATCTCTAGAGATAAAAAGGTATGCAACAAAAGGTGCAAAATTTCATTAGTTGAGCTTTTATATTTGATTTATTTTCAAGGTTATTAAGCACCAGTTTCAAGAATTAGAGGTTGCATCAATAGTGTTTATTTAAGTCTTCAAGGTAAGTGTAGAAGTTATAGTCTACAAGGTTCAAACCTACACATAGAAGAAAATAGAAGTTAGATATATTTCGAGAGAAAGAAACATATCAACATTCTATCACTTATTCTAAGAAGAAGAAGACTTTACATATTTGCATATTCTATAGTGCAAACATTATTGGAGAGCTTGAGTTATTAAGCATAAAAAAATAACCAAGCAAGGAAGGTATTGCCAAAGGATTAAAAGGGCAATATTGGGTTCAATCTATATCAGCCAACAAAGGAAGTTGAAGCCTGAATTCCAAGAAGTCAAGAGGCTTGATTCAAGAGCATAGGGGGGCAAACGTCTACACTAGTCTATTCCATGTTTGCATAACAGAATATTGGAGCCATTCAAGAGAGCTCTAAATAGCAGGAGTGTCTCAAGGACACATTACGATGACCATAATAGAGCATATAAGCAACCACCATTGGTAGAGAAGAAGCACAACCAAGGTATTTGAAAGAGGAGCCATTCTAGAGGGCTCAATATTCACATCTCCAAGGTGAAATAGGAGATATCATGAATAACATCAACCTGTAGAATATCATCCAAGCAAATCAAAATAAGTCAATAATAAAGGTGAAAGCATAAGGTTAATAGTAGACTTCTCAAAGCCACATAGTCAATTGAAGGTAAGTAATACTAAGGATATCAAGGTTGAATACATAGAACATCATCGAAGCCTTTGAAGAAGGCAAATAAAGGTGCATCTAATAGCCTTTGGTGAAGGCATTACAATCTAAATTCAGCTACGAGTGGTGAAAGCAAAGCAAGATTTATTCTAAGTAGAAGAAGCATCATCACCAGCAAAAGAGAGCATTCCTTTTATGTAAGTAACTTGCACCAAAGCAAGTCTAGCATTTAGATGAAGATATACAACAAGGAAGTCATTACAGTCAGCAAAGGGAACTCAACAAGTTGCACCAGCTAGGTAGGAGAAAATACATCGAAGTGACAATGCATATCCTTCGAAACTCGACTCAGATTCACGAAGTAGTTACCCATCGCCAAGGCCATTACATACACCTGGTTAGCATTCATTTAGAGGTATTGGAAGATAGCCTTCTCTACTAGAGAAGCATTGAAGGAATAAACATCATTTCTCCCCAAGTGAAGCATTGGAGAATATTGGTTGAATGAAACATTGGATTAGCATCATAGACTACAGAGAATGAGCGTTAGACAACAAGGAGAAAGCGTTAAGTAGAGCCCAAGGGAGTTAGGGCAAATAAGTAGAGATATTGCACCACGTGGAAGAAAATATCTCATGCACACCATATATAGTCACCACCATATCAAAGGTATTTTGAGCGCGTAGTAGTAGAAGCAACTAGATAAATGCATTATTACTATAATGCCCTTATAAGAAGCATTAGGTCAAAAGTGTTGAAGGTAATTAGACAATGATTGAGTGCCACCTGTTACTCAACGTTGGAAGGTGTAGTGTAAGTGGTTCAAAGAAGTTAGGAGAATTGTGTACCATTTGGCACAATCCTTCATACATCATAGAGAGCACACTTCAGAAGAGAAGCACCAACATAGCGCTCATAAAGAGCAACATCAACCAAAAGCTATAAGAGAGCTTTAAGGTGTAGTTAAGAAGCCTAGCACCATAGAAACTAAGTAATATTAGTTGAGTAATTCACTAAGTGCTCAGACCAACACATCTACATCAAAGTATAGCATGCATAGTAGACCAAGGAGTTCACAGACCAAAGTCATTTGACGTCGTAGAAGACAACGTTCACCAGTGAGATAGAAGGTTGAAGGCTGACCAAAACAATATTGAAAGAAGATATCTATTGCCATCTGAGTGAAGTGCAAAGGAAAGCACGTTCATCGAGGTTAATAGAAGCCAATAGGTCTAAATTTAGACGTTGGAGGAGGAGTGCATAGGTCTAAAAACATCGACGTTGAAAGGAGTGCACATATCGATAAAGTAGAAAGTGAAGACCTTAGTTACAGTTTGGAGTTGACAAGAAGTCAACTATTACTAAGGTGCAGGAATTCGAATCAATTACAGAGAGTCTTCAAGTTCAAAGCAAAGGTAAGAGTTATATTGCAAAGTCTATTAAAGTTGAAAATCAACTTACTCTAGAGAAAGTGATTGATAGGAGTAATAAGGTGTTAATCTCTAGAAATCTTACCTTGGATAATTAGTTGGAATTAGAAGCATTAGAACCATCATTATTATTGCTTCAAATATACTTGCAAGTTCTAATACAAGGAGTTATAAGGATTAGCAAAACTAAATACATAGTATTTCTAAAACTTCTAACTTGGGAGATACAAGGTATCCTACATCAAATTAATATTTTAGAAGTTTAGAAATTTCTTATAGCATTGAATCATAGTTGAAGTTTATTGCTTGCATCAAATACTAGTTGGAAAAGTAAACTTACTAGTCTCACACCAAAAGAAAGGAGACATAGACAATCCAACTTAAATATCCCAAAGATATTATCATACTTAAGATATTTATCACATAACTAGGGAGACAAAAGGACTTCAACATAAGATAAAACTAGAAATCTAAGGTATACTGGTTGTAAACTAAAGAATAGCTTACAAAGGTCTTTACAAAGATGATTCTATAGAGAAAAGGATTATATATTATCAATCACTAAAGATATACAAGGCCAACTACTCCAAGACTCTCAAAAGAACTAAAGAATCATCAACTAGAACTTGCTCATATACTCCAAACACTAGTAAGCTATAAGGAGTATTTAAAAGAAATATGGATGAAATTGTGAAGAATGCATTCAATAGTGAGGAACTATTACATGAGTTGGAGTTCTATTCTCAAAATCTAATAGATACATTTGAAGGATACAAATACCTATCCACTAATAAAAGGGATAGATTCTCAATGTTCCTTAAGGAAGCAAAAGAAGGAAATTTCATAACATTGATAGGTTATCTACATGAAGTACTCTTTAGAGCATGGTGGAATACTCAAAATATAATTGTACTTACTTCAGAATAATGTTTGATGATATATCTATCATTGATTATTTTTTAATTATTTCAAAACAAGGAGTAAAATAACAATTCTAGTCACTCCTATAGTGATGATATACTAATCCATCATAAAAAATATAGATCACTGACAAATTTGCAGAAACATAAAAGAAAACAAAGAAGGAGAAAGAAGCATAACAAAGAAATAAATATGAGAGAAAGCACTCTCAAACTAAATACAGATCATAGTGAAGCAAAGACACGAGAAGAAGAAACACATCCTGATACAGTCAACTGGTTCAAAGGAGAAAGGAAGAAAGAAGAACTCAAGCCTCAAAACGAAATCAATGTAGAAGACAAATACAAAGATCCTTATTGAAGACTAAAGTCTTCAACAACCAAATAATGTAATACAGGGGGTGTTGGAATATATTACATTATTTGGTCCTTCACTAATGTACCATCATGGGTACATATTTATATTAGGATTAGATTAGGAGTTAAGTACTTTATTAAAGCAATGTAATAAGTGCACAAGTGTAAGAATGTGCAATAATTGTAAGTGTGCATGAAGTCCACATGTACATGAGTCTTATAATAGAATAGTGAGGTGTCTTGAAGGCAAAGAGTTGCATCTCATTATAGATAGGCCTTCATATAATAGAAGGAAGCATGGGTTAGAGTAGTAGTAGTAATCATGTAGATATTTTTCATGAGAATGGAGATGTAGTTACCTCCATTCCATAGCATTGTAATTTTCATGAGCTTTCTTATATGAGCATTTCTAGAGCATTATATCAAGTTTTCTATCATATTTTCATGCATATTATCTAGACATTATCATAGCTATAAAATTGCATTCTTATTTCAATACTTGTTTCATTTCCTTTAAGTTTATCGCTTCAAAAGCTAACAAGTAGCCCCAGTCTGGGTGAGACTTTTTGGATTGCTAGTAGAGTTTTAAAACCAAGTTGATTTCATGGAAATAAGCAATACTTTAGGACATTATATGATGACAATAGACATTACAAGTTGAATTGACCAAATTATCTATATCAAAATTTGTGTTCTCATCGATCTTGACAAGCCCTTGCTGAAAATAATTACTATGTAGTTTGGGGAAGATACCTGGGAACAATGTGTGGACTATAAGAACATACCCTTCAAGTGCAAGATTTTTCATTAATATGGTCACCTAGATAGGGATTATAAATACTGGATCCCAAATCAAGCACGAGAGGAAATAACCCCTAGAGGTTTTGAACTACCTAAACAAAATAACATATAGAGAAAAAAATATCTAAAAAGCAAGTAGTCATCTCCACAAATAAGTGTCCTAACCTCCCAATGTATGATACATCATGGAGATAAATATCCTAGAAACTCCTCTTCAATCCCTAATAAAGGAACCAATAGTTTAAGAAATAAGTCCCAATACTGAGCCAATTCCAAATTTACTATGTAGACTACAAGAGAACTCACCCCAAAATTTGAAGAGAACCCAAAGAAAAAACCAAATCCAAGAGAAATACAATGACTCTAACAAATTAAATGGAGGAACTCATAAAGTAATAGATAGTGGAGGTGACATCCAGGAATATTCTAACAGGGACATGGTGCTATTCTCACCTACGCCAAGTTTAGAGTCTATCTCAAAACCAACATGAGTGAGTCAGGAGTCTACTAAAAATATGAAGCTAGATACATACCAAAGAGTAGGTAGGAATACTACTCAACATCAAATAGGGAAATAAGATGCAAAGCTAATAGCAATGGGTAAGATCAAGGATCTTATCCACATTTTTAGTTCCCATGCTTGATGAAGTGCATCATTTGAAATATTTGAGGGCTTAAGGGTAGCCCGATAAAGTCTAATGAAGTAAAATTAAAGATTCAACTACATATTCAAGAAATGAAAGTGTCGATATAAGAGATACAAACCAAAAATATTTGGCCTGCATGTAAGTTTGAATCCATAATCTCCCAAGGATCTTCTAGAGGAGTGGCTTGTCTTTGGGATACTAAAGAGATAGTGATGCACCAATAAATATGAAGTTGGGGGATTTTGGCTTTATTGGCCTAGAGTAAACATTATGTATCAATGTATACTCTCTTATCATCCTAGATGAAAAATAAAAACAATGGAGAAATGCATCTTATATTATTGGTTATTTTCTTGGAGCTTGGCCACTTGTAGGTGGTGATTGCAATGACATATTATTATTAAAATAGAATATAGGGGGGAATCACACTCTAGCTAGTAGTACTAACCTCATGATAGAGCATATTAGATCTCTTAATATGGTAAACATCAAACAAGACAATGGTATAATGACTTGGTCTAATAAAAGGCAGGGCTTAGCATGCATTCTAGAAAGGCTACACAGGTTTCTATTATTAGAGGAGTTTTTTGGCAATGTTTATATTCCAAGATCACAAACATTGAATAATGTAGGATTAGATCATTGGTAAATATTGGTGGAAGTGTGGAAGACCAAACCTAGTCATGCTCCTTTTATATTCTAGCTAATATGGTTTTGAGATAGTAGTTTTCGAGATAAGGTTCAACAATGGTGGCAAGAGGGTAAACCTAGGCATGGTACAAAGATGTACAATTTTGTTAGGAGGCTTCAGTATCTCAAGTCCAAATTGAGAATATGAAATTGGGAGGAGTTTCATGACATTAAGAAAAATAAATAACATATCTTAACCAAACTTGAGGACCTCAATGAGCAAATACAAACTATTGGAAATATTGAGATCCAAAGTAAGGAGGCTAGGCTTACTTCTTAGCTAGAGGAATAGTACAAAAGAGAAGAGATCCTATGGAAACAAAAATCTAGAATCCAATGGCTCTAGGAGGGATATAGGAACACTAGCTTCTTCCATAAATCTCTCCTAGCAAGGTGGTCACACAATTTCATATTTCCTAAAAATAGTTGTAAGTGATTCATTACACACATGGGATGGGATGAAAGATATAGCAAGAGAATACTTTTCCCATCTCTTTAAGGAAGAATCATTTAATTAGGAGGTATAATAGGAAGTACTCCAATATATTCATTCTCTCATCATAGAGGAATATAATGTAACTTTGACTACCCCAATTACTATCAAAGAACTACAACAAGTATTTTTCAAGATGCAAAAAGGTAAAACTTCAGGCCCAGATGGATTTTTCTTAGAATTCTACCAATAATTATGGGATATCCTTAAGGAAGAACTGTTGGAAGTGGTATAAGAGGTTAGGATAGCCAAAGTGGTTCTCAAAGAGGTGAATAATATATATGTAGTGTTGTTTCCAAAAACCTAAGATTTTGAACACATCTCTACCTACTAACCAATTATCCTTTGTAATGTCCTATATAAAATCATCACTAAGATCATGGAAGAAAGGGTCAAACCTCTTCTTCACAAAATTATTTCTCCAAAATAGGGTGGTTTGTGAAAGGAAGACAAAACTTATATGAGATAGTCTTAGCTTAGGCTACCATCCACTTTATGCAGGTTCAAAAAATACCCTCCATGTATATTAGGTTAGACCTATCCAAAGCATATGATAGAGTTGATTAGCACTTCCTCCTAAAGGTGATGATACAATTTGAATTCTTGGGTTATTGGATAGAATGGATCAAGGGGTATATTTATTAAATATATTATTTGATTCTAGTAAATGGAGCTCCTATATAGCTATTTAAAGCTTCCAAAACTATCAGGTAGGGAGACCCCTTATCCCCATACTTATTCATCATATTAGTTGAAAGTTTGAGTAGAACATTAGCTAAGGATAGGGACACCAAAGCTATAGAGGGAATAATAATAGCAATTTGAGTTAAACCAATTACTCACCTACAATTTTTTTATGACTCTACATTATTAGGAAACGCAACAGCAAGGGAGGCCTCCAAATTTAAAATGATTCTAGAATGGTTTACAAAAGTGACTAGAAAACTTATAAATGAAGAAAATTCCAAGGTCACAATTTTTAATTTCTTACCTAGGTAGGAGATCATGTTGTTGGATAAATTGAGGCACAAGAAGACATCTCTTCCAATAACCTACCTAGGAATTTCACTTATAGTTGGGAGGCAAAAAAAAAATAGAAATGGATTTGGTTGTCAAAGAGAGAGAAATCCAAATTGGGAAATGGACTAATAGATGGTTTTATATAGGAGAATAGATTAACCTAATAAAAATAGTCCTTAATGTCATACATATTTATGTCACCTCAATTCTAGCTATCCCCAAGGTAGTTCTTAAATAATTGGATCAAATAAGTTATAGATTCCTTTGGAATGGAGTTAAGGAAGAACGAAAATGGGAACTAGTGAAAAGGGATACTTAATGTTAAAATAAAGAGGGAGGAGCAGAAATTAGATCAGTTGTCAAGAATAACAAGCACTAGGAGCTAAGTTATATTGAATATTGCTAAAATCCCCTAAGAAATATTGGGCTCAAATTTTGAGGGCCAAATATGTAAAGAATAAAACCTTGATAGAGCTTATCCAATTTTTGCTTCCTAGCAAATGGTATCCCCTCTTAATAAGTCTTAGAATAGGAGAGGATATGATCAATAAAATATTTTTCTAGATTATTTATAATGGATAGAAGGCTAATTTTTGGACAGATTCATGGAATTATCATCCTCCTCTATTAATTCAATTCTTGACTTCGAGACCGTTGATGGATAATCTACATAGAAACAATTGGGTTAGTGTTGGAAATATTGAGCATGTTGTGTTGTCATTGATGTCAAAGTTTTGATGTCAAAAGGTTGATGTAAAAGAGAGTTTGGTATGGCAGAAATATTCTCTTCTATGGTTGAATAATTATGCAAGGCAAGGCTCATCTCAAAGCAAGAAAATTGGTAAAAAAAAAGTTATAATATTTATTTTTAAATATTATACACAGAGGGACAAAGGTTTGCAAGAGAAAAGCAAAGCAAAGGTTTAAAATAAAGGCCATGGTTTAAAAGAGAGGAGATAACATTATAATATTTTTAATATTATAATACTTGGGCCAAAAGGTTTTATTTGAAAAAGAAAAAGAAATTGAAGACAAGTTTAGTTTGCAAAGCCCAAAGGTTTTAAAAATAATATTATAATATTTTAATATTATAATATAAGTTTGAAAGGTTGAAGGCGCTAAAATATTGGAGGGCATGTTAATATTTTAATTATTTCGAAAGGCGTCGATGTCAATGCATGAAGGGGAAAGCATATATAAAGGGGGCAAATTATTTTCATTTGCCTAAGGTTGAAAACGAAGCACAATCGTGAGATCCGCTCGATCGTTCGATTCATTGAGGGCAGAGAAGAAGGAAAGGACAGATGCACGATTTTTAAAGGGAAATTCTGAAAGTCAAAAGGGAGTGCAGCGAGTTTGAAATCACATCTGGGTGGTTAGCTCAGACGATAGGGAGGCCCTGCGCTAGATCGCTGGCAGAGAGGAGGTCTCGAGTTCGAAGCACGATGGGGACATTTTTTGCTGAAGTTTTTGGTTGAGAAAGATTTTGCATCACATGGTAGGTGAAATAAAAGCGTGTGCACCTTGGTGGTTGTGTGGGCAGCTAGCCCACGTGGTGTCCTAGCGCAAGCTAGGGTGCGGGCCAGCTAGAGGTGGCAGGTTTGAATTGTGGTGACAACATTAGTAAGGGCACAAATTTTTTAATTAAATTTGCTATAAGGTATGTGTTGGTTTTATTATGTTAGGGAGTCATAAGGGTGTGAGTTATAAAGTTTTGTTTTGCAAATAGGGAGTCATAAGGGTGTGTTTTATAAAGTTTTTATTTTGCAAATAGTATAAAGAGGAAATACAAAGGAGATATTTTTGCATGTGAGAATAGGAGGTATAAGGTGTATGAAAGTGAAATTAAAATTGTATTCTGCACTTAGGGTTTTGGATGATTATAAGGTACATTATTGATATTGAAAATTATTTGTGCCTTTTACAAGTAGGAGTTATAAGGTGTTATTGTGGTTTGATTTTTGGTTATAATTTTTGTATGGTGAAAAGAAAGTTTGAGGGGATTTGATAATTGTTAATGCCCTATATTTTGAGAACAAAAGGAGAGTCATTGAGCATCATTTTCAGATTCCATTGTGCACATATTTTTGAGAAGAAATTTAATGTTGATGGTTTGAAAGAGAAATCTACTAACTAGTTTTGAAGTGGCACTTTGAAAAGGGAATTCTTTTGAGATAGGTTTTTGAGGGCACATCTTCATCAAAGCAAGTTAAGAGGTATGGTGATATTATTCCTTCTTTAAGGTGTTTGGTTGAGCAAATATTTTTGAATCATAAGGTGGAGAAATAAGGATTATATATGTGCATTGTTGGAAATATTTGAGCTAGGGTTTGTGAAACAAATTGTGCATCCTTGTTGAAAAAAATTGGAAACACTTGTGCTAGAGTTTGTGAACAAGTTGTGCTTCATTGTTGAATGAACATGCTAGGGTTTGTGAAACAAATTGTGCATCCTTGTTGAAAGATATTGGAAACACATGTGCTAGGGTTTGTGAAAAAATTGTGCTTCATTGTTTGAATAAATTTGTGAAGCTTTTGGGCATTGGTTTGAGTGACATTGAATGTGAATGAGCAAGTGTTAGAAACCAATTTTGTGAAGCAATTTGTGCATTGGGCTTGAGTGATATTTGGAAAGAACATATTGTGAAATTGTATTGCATATCAATTTCTATGTGTTCTTGAACAAGAATTATAGGTAGAATATGTCTGAAGTACTTGTGATCAAAGCATGTGTTATGAGCAATATCTGAGTATGTGTTATGAGCATTTTGAGATGTAGAGAAAGAGTTGAGTATATTTGAGCAAGTCTTATGAGAAGACTTGAAGCAGTTTGAGGTAGATTTGAGCAAGTCTTGTGAGAAGACTTAGAAAGAGAAGAGAAATTATTAGATAATTAGAGTAAGAATTTGAGATAGATTTGAGAAATTTGCATGTAATTTGGAATTTAGAAGTTGAGACAGATTTGTGCATGTAATATGTGTAGATTTGGGATAGAGTTGAGATAGATTTATGCATGTAATGTGTGCATATTTAGGATAGAGTTGAGATAGATTTGTGCATGTAATGTGTGCAGATTTGGGATAGATTTGAGACAAATTGTAGAAATTAATTAAGATAGATTTGTGCATGTAATGTGTGCATATTTGGGATAGATTTGAGATAGATTTGTGCATGTAATGTGTGCAGATTTGGGATAGATTTGAAAAGCTAATTTGTGAGTTGACCTAAGTAAGCCTCATGAGTAGCTTGAGAAAAAGTAGAGGTGTGTACCATTTGAGGGCAGAGAGGAGAGGTGTCTCCTATGGATAGAGTTACATAAACTAGAGCAAAAAGAAGAGGTATCTCCTATGGATAGAGTTCCATGAACCAAGAAGAGGAGAGGTGTCTCCTATGGATAGAGTTCCATGAACAAGACCAGTAAGGAGATAGAGTTCTCCTGTGGATAGAGTTCCATGAACTAGAAGAGGAGAGTGTATCCTATGGATAGAGTTCCATAAAAGGAGAGGTGTCTCCTATGGATAGAGTTCCACAAACTAGAGTTAAGGGGATAGAGTTCTCCTATGGATAGAGGTCCATAAACTTGAGCATAGGGGATTGAGATCTCCTTTGGATAGAGGTCCATAAACATTGTAATAGGGAATTGGTTCCCAAGAGATTTGTTGAGAAAATTTAGAAGAAATATTTTCTCCATGGACGTAACCCACATTGGGTGAACCATGTTAAATTTATGTCTCTCATGTGTGTGATGATTTGTGCATTGCCTTGTTACTGCTATTGATGAGATTGGTTAATACTGCTATGAAAAGATATTGCAATTGATAACATTGGATAATATTATTTGGGAAAGAAAAGTAAAATTTTATCTTATATTGTTCACCCCCCTCTCAGTATAAGCTTGTGTTCTTCAATTGGTATCAGAGCGGGTTCCTTCAAAAAAGTCTAACAACTTGAAGGAAGATCTTACAGGAACACAGATGGCTTCTCAGAATGGATCTTCAACAAATAAGGCTCCAATGTTTGATGGGAATAATTATGCTTTCTAGAGTATGAGGATGAAGACTTATTTGATGGCACAAGGATATGAAACATGGCAATCTATTGAGGATGGGTTCACACCTACAACTACTCCTCCCATAGATAAGGATGGCAAGCAATTATATGTAAATAATGCCAAGGCTATGAATGGAATCTTAAGTGGATTACGTGAATCAGAGTTTGTGAAAGTTATGCAATGCAAATCAGCAAAATAAATATGGGATAAATTGAAGCAAACATATGAAGGAGATAGCAAGGTTAAGTTGGCAAAACTTCAAACTCACAGGAGGAGGTTTGAAGAGTTGAAGATGAAATATGAGGAAGATATTGCTAAGTACTTACTTCATGTTGATGAAGTTGTTAATACCATGCGTGGACTTGGATTCAAAATTGAGGACTCTAGTGTTTCTCAGAAAGTATTAAGATCACTCCCTATAAGGTATGATGCAAAGGTTTCAGCAATAGAAGAGATGAAGGATCTCGATAAGTTGACAATGGATGAGTTACATGGAATTCTCACAACTTATGAGATGAGGACAGAAAAAGATCAAAATTCCAAGAAAGAGGCAGCATTCAAAGTTTCAAAGAAGACAAAAGATAAGAAACCAGAATCAAGTGATGAGTCAAGCAGTGATGAAGAAGCTAACTATGTGAGAAGAAATAAGAAGGACTCAAGAAAACACAAAGATATAAATACTATGAAATGTTTTAATTGTGGTAACTTTGGTCACTACGCATCTAATTGTCCACAAGCTGGAAGTAGTAGCAGTGAAGAGAAACAGGATTACAAGAAAAAGGAAGAAAGAAAATTCAGGTATGAAAAGAAAAATAGGTATGGTCAAGGCAAGCATGAAAAGAAGAATTTTCAAAAGCACAAGAAGAGTTTCTATGTGGAAGAAGCAAGCAATGCTTCAAGTGACAGTGATGAAAGTTTCTCAAATAGTGAAAAAGAAGAGATTCTATTTTTGGCAATAGAAGAGGAAGAGGACACTCCTATTGAAGACCAAGTAGAAGAAAAAGAAGATGCTCCTATAATTGAAGACCTAGAGGAAGGTTCAAAAAAGAAGAAGAAGCCACAGTTGATCTAGAAGAGGAACTTATTGTTGCTCTCAGAGAGTTGAAAAGAGTTAGAAAGCAGAACTCAAGACTGAAGGCTCAAGTTCAAGAAGATGAGGAAATAAAGGAAAAGCTTCTACAAGATCTCAAAAACTTAAAAGTTAAGGCAAGGAGATTTAAAGAAGTTATGGTTGAAAAGTTAGAGGTAAAAGAGTTAGAATGTGAAATATTAGAACATGAAGTGGTTTCTCTAAGGATGGAAGTGAAATATTCTAAGGATAAGTTGCACAAGTTTGGGAAAAGTTCAAAAGCTTTGGATAACATTATCAAAGCACAAAGATCTTCATTTATCAAAACAGGACTTGGTTTTGAAAAAGGACAAGAGGTACAAAAAGAGGAGTCAAGCTCAAAAGAAAAGGAAGTTTCAGAGGAAGAGATTGAAGAAGAACCTAAGACCTATGCTGATAAGTTGAAGAGTGGAAGCTTCATTGAGAAAGAAAACAATGCACAAACAAGAAACAAGGATCATCATAGAGAAGGCAAAGAAAGGACTAAGAGACCAGATTTTTCAAGACAAGATGAATATTTCTTCCAAGGGCATTGTTTTTCATGTAATCATTTTGGTCACAAAGCTATGCATTGCAGGGTTCATGGAAAGAAGGATTATGGCTTCACTAAGAGGAACTTCAACTCATTCGAAGATGGATATTTCTTTCAAGGTTATTGCTACTCATGTAATCACTTTGGTCATAAAGCTATACACTACAAGGTTCATGACATAAATGATTATGGCTTCACCAAGAGGAACTTCAAGTCATCTGCACCTTCCAAGAACTACAACATCAGGTGTTACAATTGCAATAATTTTGGGCATAAGGCTAAGTGGTGTAGAACAGAGTTTCTAGAACTTCCAGAGACAAGCAAGAACAGGGACACTCAAAAGGATCAAAAGGGTATGACTACAAAGGTGTCAAAAAAGAAGGTTGAAAAGGAAGAAGAGCATTGTAAGTTGGGAGTAGATTTACTCCCACCCCAAAATTGATCACCTCAAGGAGAGGAGGTGGTGAGGGGGCTGAGCTAAGAGTCTTATTTTTAGCCCCAAAGGAGCCCTTTGCCATTGATGTCAAAGGGGGAGAGTTTCAGTAAGGGGGAGAGAAATTAGTAAGGGGGAGCAACTTCTCAGGGGGAGCAGATTTGGAATTCAGTGGTAGTAAAAGAAATTTTTAGAAAGGGTTGCCATCAATGACAAAGGGGGAGATTGTTGGAAATATTGAGCATGTTGTGTTGTCATTGATGTCAAAGGTTTGATGTCAAAAGGTTGATGTCAAAGAGAGTTTGGTATGGCAGAAATATTCTCTTCTATGGTTGAATAATTATGCAAGGCAAGGCTCATCTCAAAGCAAGGAAATTGGTAAAAAAGAAAAAGTTATAATATTTATTTTTAAATATTATACACAGAGGGACAAAGGTTTGCAAGAGAAAAGCAAAGCAAAGGTTTAAAATAAAGGCCATGGTTTAAAAGAGAGGAGATAACATTATAATATTTTTAATATTATAATACTTGGGCCAAAAGGTTTTATTTGAAAAAGAAAAAGAAATTGAAGACAAGTTTAGTTTGCAAAGCCCAAAGGTTTTAAAAATAATATTATAATATAAGTTTGAAAGGTTGAAGGCGCTAAAATCTTGGAGGGCATGTTAATATTTTAATTATTTCGAAAGGCATCGACGTCAATACATGAAGGGGAAAGCATATATAAAGGGGGCAAATTATTTTCATTTGCCTAAGGTTGAAAATGAAGCACAATCGTGAGATCCGCTCGATCGTTCGATTCGTTGAGGGTAGAGAAGAAGGAAAGGACAGGCGCACGATTTTTAAAGGGAAATTCTAAAATTCAAAAGGGAGTGCAGCGAGTTTGAAATCACATCTAGGCGGTTAGCTCAGACGATAGGGAGGCCCTACGCTAGATCGCTGGCAGAGAGGAGGTCTCGAGTTCGAAGCACGATGGGGATGTTTTTTGCTGAAGTTTTTGGTTGAGAAAGTTTTTGCATCGCATGGTAGGTGAAATAAAGGCATGTGCACCTTGGTGGTTGTGTGGGCAGCTAGCCCACATGGTGTCCTAGCACAAGCTAGGGTGCGGGCCAGCTAAGAGGTGGTAGGTTCGAATAGCGGTGGCAGCATTAGTAAGGGCACAAATTTTTAATTAAATTTGCTATAAGGTATGTGTTGGTTTTATTATGTTAGGGAGTCATAAGGGTGTGAGTTATAAAGTTTTGTTTTGCAAATAGGGAGTCATAAGGATGTGAGTCATAAGGGTGTGTTTTATAAAGTATTTATTTTGCAAATAGTATAAAGAGGAAATACAAAGGAGATATTTTTGCATGTGAGAATAGGAGGTATAAGGTGTATGAAAGTGAAATTAAAATTGTATTCTGCACTTAGGGTTTTGGATGATTATAAGGTACATTATTGATATTGAAAATTATTTGTGCCTTTTACAAGTAGGAGTTATAAGGTGTTATTGTGGTTTGATTTTTGGTTGTAATTTTTGTATGGTGAAAAGAAATTTTGAGGGGATTTGATAATTGTTAATACCCTATATTTTGAGAACAAAAGGAGAGTCATTGAGCATCATTTTCAGATTCCATTGTGCACATATTTTTGAGAAGAAATTTAATGTTGATGGTTTGAAAGAGAAATCTACTAACCAATTTTGAAGTGGCACTTTGAAAAGGGAATTCTTTTGAGATAGGTTTTTGAGGGCACATCTTCATCAAAGCAAGTTAAGAGGTATGGTGATATTATTCCTTCTTTAAGGTGTTTGGTTGAGCAAATATTTCTGAATCATAAGGTGGAGAAATAAGGATTATATTGTTGGAAGTTAAAGCAGTAAAAAGGGGTAAAAAATTTGTTTACAACGGTAAGCTTTGGACCTTACCCTTTTACCTCCTTGGACGGTAGCTGACGGGGAAGATAGGTTGACTTGGACGACAGCTGACTGGGCAGATTGGACGGCATGGACGACAGGGAGTTCGACATCAATTTCCCTTCCTCCTTTCCTCCCTATTTTCCTTCATTCCCTATCTATTCCCTAAGTTTTCTAAGGTTGTTAAATTCCCTTCTATTTAAGCATTGTAAACTTTACATTGGTGTGGATTGATTAATATATTTCTAATTTCTATTTTGCTCCTAACTACCGTGCCACATCTGGTATCAGAGCGAGGTCGAAGAGGGCCCGTAGATCGAGACCGAAGGAACCTAGTAGCACGAGCACCGAGGCGAGGCCGAGTGGGGCCCGTAGCATGTGAACCGAGGTGAGGTCGAAGAAGGCCCATGAATCATGAACCGAGGTGAGGTCTGGAGAAGGCCCGCATAGAGAGCACGTGAGGAGGAGGAGCAACCATAGGAGAAACCAACCGGACAGTGCCACATGGCAAGGAGAGAGCAAGGCCGACGCAGACCAGAGGACAGAGAACAGACAGAGGACCGACAATGTGGTGGATAGAGGATAGGCGACAAGCAACGTGGCGAGGAGCGATAGCTCGAGAAGGAGGCAAAAGGGTGGTCACTGATTGCTCGAAGGCAATCGAGTGACGTTGTGAGCATTGAGGGTTTTAAACACCTCAAACGCGCTCGCACGACCGATGTGGGACTAAAGTCCCTAAAATTTTTTTTCCTTTGGTGCGGCCGTGAGAAGAATAAAGGAGGCAAGCCTCCCTTGCCTTCCCGTCGAGCCACGCAGCTCGACTGGCTCGAGGAGCCAGCCTTAAGGCGCCCGCCCTCCTGTAGATCACGGGTTCGAAACCCGGTGGTAACAAGTCCTTTTTTAATTTTTTTTATTGAAGGCGGATTCGAAACTTTATAAAAATTGCATTGTTGTCCTTAGTTCTCATCGGCGGTGGTGGCCGAGTTGGTTAGCACGATTTGTTGAAGACAAGAGGTTGCGGGTTCGATTCCTGCAGAGGATAAATTTTTTCTATATAAAAGTTTTTTAAATTTTTTCTTTATATTATTAAATTAAACACTTATATTATATTTAATAAATTAAATATAATTGCTTTTTTTTAATTTTTTTAAGGGCAATTATTTTTTTTATTAAATAGTAATATAGTTTTTTTTTTAATATTATAAAAGAAGGAGAATATTGTCTAGGAGACAATTCATTGTAATAGAAAGGTTCATTTTTTTTTCCACTTGATTCAAGGAATCACAAATCTTGTGTAATAAGCCTAAGAGGCTTAGTTTTTTTTGTAAAAGAGACCAAGGATCAAAATTGTAAAATTGTAAAGAGGCATTGATGATAAGACCAAATGGTTGTTATCATGCCTTATGTGCAATTTTAGCAAGAGAAGGTGCAGAGAGATTCGATGAAAAAGTAAGAGGTTATGGGCTCAACATTGTGTTTAGCCAACTTCAGAATGCAGTGATTGCACATCAAAGGCATCCTGACTCAGGGTACGAGGCAGATTTTGAAGATAACTCATTCAGGAGTCAATTTGAACAATCGAAATCCATACAAGCTGCACCACAAGAATCAGAATATACACACTACAGTATTTTAGTGGAAATCTTAGAACCAGAATCACTAGAAATAATATTGATAAGTGACGACGAAGAAGAAGTAGCAGATAATTTCGTGAATCAAGAGATAGCATCCCCAAAGCAAGAGGAACAAGCAATCAATGATAGAGTAGAACAAGTCAGATTTGACTTAAATTTGTAATCTCTTCTTTCTTCCTTCTTCTTCTTTCCTTCTTTCAAAATAGTAGAGTGCTTTATTGTAACCATGAAATAAAGAGATTTTTTTAGTAACTATGGCCTCACACAATAGTTTACCTATACCAGAATTCAACGGTTATGACTACGAGTATTGGTCTATAAAAATGAAGACCTTGCTCATAGGAAGAGGTTTGTGGGACATAATAGAAGAGGGCTACACAGAACCCTCAGACTGGACAACACTAAGTGTCGTAGACAAGAAAACATGAAAAGAAGGACAAAAGAGCAACTCTTATGCTCTTTCTCATCTCCAAGCTGCATTGGAGAAAAGCATATTCCCTAGAATCGTCGCTTGTACAACTGCACAAGCTGCATGGAAAGCTTTAAAATATGGATTCCAGGGTAGTGATCAAGTGAAGCAGGTGAGGCTTCAAACACTAAAAAGAGATTTTGAAAATCTCAGAATGAAAGATGATGAAAAAGTCGATGATTATTGTGTTAGAGTAAAAGCAATTGTTGATAAAATGGTTACACTTGGCGAGGAAATCAAGCCTGAGATAATTGTAACAAAAGTGTTGTGAACACTTCCACAGAGATGGAATCATATTGCCATAATTATAGAAGAATCCAAAGATCTTTCCACTTTAACATTCGATGCATTAATCGGATCGTTAATGTCACATGAAGAGAGGTTTCCTGAAACTCCTTCAACCAGCTACGGGGGCGATGAGAAGGCCTTCACTTCCAATGAAAACAATGGAAGAGGACATGGAAGAGGTCAAGGTAGAGGACAACAAAGAGGTAGAGGTAGAGGCAACTACAGAGGAGGCAACCAAAATAGAGGAGGCAACCAGAACAGAGGAGGCAATTCCAACAGAGGAGGCAACTCATACAGAGGAGGCAATCAGAATAGAGGTGGAAACCAAAATCGAGGAGGACATCCAGGCCAAAGTGGAAATCAAGGGTGAGGAAGTGACAAGTCCAAATCAGCTTGTTTCAACTGTGGCAAGCCAGGTCACTTCGCTCGTGACTGCTGGTCAAAATCTTCACAAGGCAACAATAGTCAATATGGCAATTATGGAGAAGAAGATGATACCTCTAATATTTTTCTTTCATATGGACAATCAGAACAACATCTAAATGACACATGGATTCTGGATACTGGTTGTTCAAACCATATGAGTGGCAAAGAAAATTTATTTGCTACTCTAGATTCCACTTATAAATCCCAAATCAAATTAGGGGATGATAAAACATTGCAAGTAGAAGGTATTGGAGCCATGGAGGTTCCAACCAAAGAAGGACTAAAGAAAGTGCATGACATCTATTACACTCCAAAGCTCCAACACAATCTGCTAAGCGTTGGGCAAATGATGGAGAACAATTACAAACTTGTATTTGATGAAGGACAATGTATCATTTTTGATAAAAATAATTGTAATCGTGTCATCACACAGGTCCCCATGACCAAGAATCGATTATTCCCTCTCAAATTTGATGAGCCAGGAGGAGCTCAAATTGCAAATGTAGCTATAACAAATCCAAGTGTGCTTTGGCACTTGCGATATGGTCACCTTAATTCCGCTAGCTTGAAACTCCTAACTTCTCAAGCTATGGTGACAGGACTTCCCAAAATCAATGAACAAAAGGAGGTCTATGAAGGATGTGCTTTGGGAAAGCACTCACGGTCGAAGTTTCCAAAAGGACAAGCATGGAGAGCCAACTATCCACTTCAGTTAGTACATTCAGACATCTGTGGACCAATGCAAACACAGAGTCTCGAAAACAATTCTTATTTTCTCACTTTCATAGATGACTTCTCTAGAATGTGCTGGATTTATTTTTTGAAACATAAAGATGAAGCTTTTGATTGCTTCATGGATTTTAGAAACAATGTAGAGAATCAAAGTGGGAATTATGTAAAATGTCTTAGGACAGATCGAGGAGGTGAGTACTCCTCAAAAGCATTCTTGAAATATTGTAAAGCAAGTGGGATCAAAAGGCAATTCACCACTGCCTATACCCCACAACAGAATGGTGTGGCAGAGAGAAAGAACCGCACCATCATTGAGATGGCGAGAACGATGCTTCAGACTAAGCATCTAACTAATATGTATTGGGCTGATGTTGTAAGAACCAGTGTATACATTCTAAATAGAAGTCCAACTTCTAGTTTAGATGGTGTCACTCCTTATGAGGGGTGGTATGGAAAGAAACCAAATGTAAAGCATTTCAAAGTTTTTGGTTCTTTAGCATATGCGCACATTCCTGATGAGAAAAGGAAGAAGCTTGATCCCAAAAGTCAAGCTTGTATATTTGTAGGGTATTGTGAGTCTACAAAAGCATATAGACTCTACAATCCCAAGACTCATAAAATTGTACTCTCCAGGGATGTAATTTTTGATGAAGGGGGAGAATGGGGTCATCAAAGAATTTTTGTTGATGATGAGTCCCAAGATGTAAGTTCTTCACAGGTACAATAGGTGTCTCCAAAGAAAAGTAAAGGCACACCACTCCCTCCAAGCCCATACAAGAGTACTACATCAAGTACTTCAACCGCCACTCCAAGTCCTTCTCCACAGAGATCAGTAAGTTCTTCACCGATGGACATTGACAGAGACTCTCCATCGAGAGGCAAAAGAACATTACAACATCATCCATATTTTCAAATGTTGGATCAGAATTTCCAGAGAAGATTCACTAGAAGCCAAGCTAGTGAGATGAATACAGTTTTGTAGCAACTTGAAAATTTGCAATTGTATGGAGATGATGACTCCCATGATCCTAGGGGAGATGTAGTCAATTATGCTTTATTGGCTAGTACACAGCTAGAACCAGATAGCTATGAGAAGGCATGTACTCAAAATGTATGGCAAGAAGCCATGAAAGAGGAAATAACCTCTATAAACAATAATGATACATGGGAGCTAGTAAAGCTACCCAAAGGAAAAAAATGTGTTGGGTGTAAATGGGTCTACAAGACCAAGTACAATGTTGATGGAAGCATTGAGAGGCATAAGGCGAGACTAGTAGCAAAAGGTTTTACTCAGAAATTTGGTATTGACTATGAGGAAACCTTTGCTCCTGTTGCACGACAAGAGACAATCAGATCAGTTCTTTCCTTAGCAGCCCATAAAGGATGGAACGTCCAACACATGGATGTGAAAAGTGCTTTTCTAAATGGATACTTGACAGAAGAGGTTTATGTTCAACAACCTCAAGGTTTTCAAGAACAGGGAAAGGAGAACCTTGTTTACAAATTGAAGAAAGCACTTTATGGCCTCAAGCAAGCACCAAGAGCTTGGTACTCATGCATTGATGGCTATTTCAGCGAGTATGGATTCACAAGAAGCAAAAGTGAACCAAATTTGTACTACCTAAAGCATGGAGTAGACATTCTCATAGTTTGTTTGTATGTGGATGATCTAATATTTATGGGTAGTAACACTAAAATGAATATGGAGTTCAAAAACTCCATGATGAAGCAGTTCGAGATGAAAGATCTTGGTTTAATGTGATACTTCCTAGGCATGGAAGTGCATCAATCAAACAAAGGGATCTTCATATGTCAACACAAGTATGCTCGAGACATGATCAAGAAATTTGCCATGGAGCAATGCAAATCAGTTGCAACTCCAACTGGACATGGGATCCAATTGAGCAAGGACGATGGAGCATCAAAGGTTGACATGACCACTTACAGGAGCATGGTTGGGAGTCTGATGTTTCTCACCAACACAAGGCCCGATATTCAATATGTTGTTTCTCTAGTTTCAAGGTTTATGGCTAGTCCATCTGAGCTGCATCTACAAGCAACTAAAAGAATCTTAAGATATGTAAAAGGTACATTGGATTTTGGAATCCATTACCAAAAATGTAATTCTGTGAAATTAGTTGGCTTCAGTGATAGTGATTGGGGCAGCAATATAGATGATAGGAAATCTACATCAGGGAATTGTTTTAGTCTAGGATCAGGACTAATTACATGGAGTTCCAAGAAACAAACTGTTGTAGCATTGTCATCGACTGAGGCTGAGTATATAGCCATCACACATGCTAGTACTCAAGCCCTATGGTTGAGAAAAGTCCTTGAAGAGATTGGAGAAATTCAAAGTGGTCCAACTCGACTGTATTGTGATAACATAAGTGCCATTCAGTTGGCATACAATCCAGTCCACCATAGCAGATCAAAGCATTTCGATATGAAGTATCACTTCATTCGAGATATGGTGGAACAACAGATAGTTGAGCTTCAATATTGTAACACTTTGGATAATATTGCAGATATTTTCACCAAAGGTATAGCTAAAGCTCAATATATAAAGCTGAGAGACTGTATAGTCAGTCCTCTCAACTTTAAGGGGGAGAATGTTGGAAGTTAAAGCAATAAAAAGGGGTAAAAAATTTGTTTACAATGGTAAGCTTTGGACCTTACCCTTTTACCTCCTTGGACGACAGCTGACTGGGCAGATAGGTTGACTTGGATGGCAGCTGACTGGGCAGATTGGATGGCATGGATGGCAGGGAGTTCGACATCAATTTCCCTTCCTCCTTTCCTCCCTATTTTCCTTCATTCCCTATCTATTCCCTAAGTTTTCTAAGGTTGTTAAATTCCCTTCTATTTAAGCATTGTAAACTTTACATTGGTGTGGATTGATTAATATATTTCTAATTTCTATTTTGCTCCTAACTACCGTGCCACATATATATATATATATATATATAGATATTGATGTAAATACTTGTGCTAGAGCTTGTGAATAAGTTGTGCTTCATTATTGAATGAAATTGGAAACACTTCTACTAGGGCTTGTGAAACAAATTGTGCATCCTTGTTGAAAGAGATTGGAAACACATGTGCTAGGGTTTGTGAAGAAATTATGCTTCATTTTTTGAATGTATTTGTGAAAATTTTGTGCATTGGTTTGAGTGACATTAAATGTGAATGAGCAAGTGTTAGAAACTAGTTTTGTGAAGCAATTTGTGCATTGGGCTTGAGTGATTTTTGGAAATAACATATTATGAAATTGTATTGCATATCAGTTTCTATGTGTTATTGAACAAGAATTCTAGGTATAATATGTCAGAGGTACTTTGATCAAACCATGTGTCATGAGCAATATCTATGTATGTGTTCTGAGTAGTTTTGAGCATGTGCTAGAGAAAAGTTAAGCAGTTTGAGCCAAATTTGAGCAAGTCTTGTGAGAATACTTGAAGTAGGTTTGAGGCAGATTTGAGAAAGTCTTATGAGAAGACTTAAAGTAGGTTTGAGGTAGATTTGAGCAAGTCTTGTGAGAAGACTTGAAGCAGGTTTGAGGTAGATTTGAGCAAGTCTTGTGAGAAGACTTAGGACAAAGTTAAGATAGATTTGTGCATGTAATGTGTGCAGATTTAGGATAAAGTTAAGACAAATTCATGAATGTAATGTGTGCAGATTTGGGACAAACTTGAGACATATTTGTGCATGTAATATGTGTAGATTTGGGACAGAGTTAAAACAGATTTGTGCATGTAATGCGTGTAAATTATGGACAAATTTAAGACAGATTTGTGCATGTAATGTGTGTAAATTTAGAACATAGTTGAGATAGATTTGTGCATGTAATATGTGCATATTTGAAGTAAATTTAAGATAAATTTATGCATTTAATGTATGCAAATTTGGGATAGAGTTGAGACAAATTTATGCATGTAATATGTGCAGATTTGGGGCAGATTTGGAAGTTGATTTGTGAGCAGACCTGAGTAAGCCTCATGAGTAGGCTTGGAGTAGAGTCAAATAAGAGATGTGTACCAAATTTTGAGGTGACCAGAGCAAAGAGGAGATATTTCTTTTGTGGATAGAGCTCCATGAACTAGAGTAGAGAGGAGAGGTGTCTCTTGTGGATAGATTTCCATGAAACAGACCATTAAGGAGAAAAATTTCTTCTATGGATAGAGTTCCATGAACTAGAGCAATGAAGAGGTGTCTCCTATGGATAGATTTCCATGAACCAGACTAGTAAGGAGATAGAGTTCTCATATGGATAGAGTTCCATGAACCAAATCAAAGAGGAGAGGAGTCTCCTATGGATAGATTTCCACGAACCAGAGCAGATAGCAGAGGTGCCTCCTATTGATAGAGTTCCACAAACAAGAATTAAGGGGATATATTTCTCCTATGGATAGTGGTCCATGAACCTAAGAATAGGGGATTGAGATATCCTTTGGACAGAGGTCCATAAATGTTGTAATAGGGAATTGGTTCCCAAGAGATTTGTTGAGAAAAATTAAAGAAATATTTTCTCCGTGGACGTAACCCACATTGGGTGAACCATGTTAAATTTGTGTCTCTCATGTGTGTGATTATTTATGCATTGCCTTGTTACTGCTATTGATGAGATTGGTTAATATTGTTATGAGAAGATATTGCAATTGATAACATTGGATTATATTGTTTGGGAAAGAAAAGTAAAAGTTTATCTTATATTATTCACCTCCCCTCTCAGTATAAGCTTGTGTTCTTCAATTGGTATCAGAGCGGGTTCCTTTGAAAAAGTCTAACAACTTGAAGGAAGATCTTACAAGAACACATATGGCTTCTCAAAATGGATCTTCAACAAATAAGGCTCCAATTTTTGATGGGAATAATTATGCTTTCTCGAGTATGAGGATGAAGACTTATTTGATGGCACAAGGATATGAAACATGGCAATCTATTGAGGATGGGTTCACACCTACAGCTACTCCTACCACAAATAAGGATGGCAAGCAATTATATGTAAATAATTCCAAGGCTATGAATGGAATCTTAAGTGGATTACATGAATCAAAGTTTGTGAAAGTTATGCAATGCAAATCAGTAAAATAAATATGGGATAAATTGAAGCAAACATATGAAGGAGATAGCAAGGTTAAGTTGGCAAAACTTTAAACTCATAGGAGGAGGTTTGAAGAGTTGAAGATGAAAGATGAGGAAGATATTGCTAAGTACTTACTTCGTGTTGATGAAGTTTTTAATACCATGTGTGGACTTGGATTCAAAATTGAGGACTCTAGTGTTGCTCAAAAAGTATTAAGATAACTCCCTATAAGGTATGATGCAAAGGTTTCAGCAATAGAAGAGATGAAGGATCTCGATAAGTTGATAATGGATGACTTACATGGAATTCTCACAGCTTATGAGATGAGGATACAAAAAGATCAAAATTCCAAGAAAGAGGCAGCATTCAAAGTTTCAAAGAAGACAAAAGATAAGAAACTAGAATCAAGTAATGAGTCAAGCAGTGATGAAGAAGCTAACTATGTGAGAAGAAATAAGGACTCAAGAAAACACAAAGATATAAATACTATGAAATTTTTTAATTGTGGTAAATTTGGTCACTATGCATCTAATTGTCCACATGCTGGAAGTAGTAGCAGTGAAGAGAAACAAGATTACAATAAAAAGGAAGAAAGAAAATTCAGGTATGAAAAGAAAAATAGGTATGGTCAAGGCAAGCATGAAAATAAGAATTTTTAAAAGCACAAGAAGAGTTTCTATGTGGAAGAAGCAAGCAGTGCTTCAAGTGACAATGATGAAAGTTTCTCAAATAGTGAAAAAGAAGATATTCTATTTTTGGCAATAGAAGAGGAAGAGGACACTCCTATTGAATACCAAGTAGAAGAAAAATAATATGCTCCTATAATTGAAGACCTAGAGGAAGGTTCAAAAAATAAGAAGAAGCCACAATTGATCTAGAAGAGGAACTTATTGTTGCTCTCAGAGAGTTGAAAAGAGTTAGAAAGTAGAACTCAATACTGAAGGCTCAAGTTCAAGAAGATGAGGAAATAAAGGAAAATCTTCTACAAGATCTCAAAAAATTAAAAGTTAAGGCAAGGAGATTTAAAGAAGTTATGGTTGAAAATTTAGAGGTAAAAGAGTTAGAATGTGAAATATTAGAATATGAAGTGGTTTCTCTCAGGATGGAGGTAAAATATTCTAAGGATAAGCTGCACAGGTTTGATAAAAGTTCAAAACTTTGGATACCATTATCAAAGCACAAAGATCTTAATTTATCAAAACAGGACTTGGTTTTGAAAAAGGACAAGAGATACAAAAAGAGGAGTCAAGCTCAAAAGAAAAGGAAGTTTTAGAGGAAGAGATTGAAGAAGAACCTAAGATCTATGCTGATAAGTTGAAGAGTGGAAGCTTCATTGAGAAAGAAAACAATGCACAAACAAGAAACAGGGATCATCACAGAGAAGGCAAAGAAAGGACTAAGAGACCAGATTTTTCAAGACAATATGAATATTTCTTCCAAGGGCATTTTTTTTCATGTAATCATGTTGGTCACAAAGCTATGCATTGTAGGGTTCATGAAAAGAAGGATTATGGCTTCACTAAGAGGAACTTCAACTCATTCGAAGATGGATAATTTTTTCAAGGTTATTGCTTCTCATGTAATTGCTTTGGTCATAAATCTATACACTGCAGGGTTCATGATAGAAATTATTATGGCTTCACCAAGAGGAACTTCAATTCATACATACCTTCCAAGAACTACAACATCAGGTGTTACAATTACAATAATTTTGGACATAAGGCTAAGTGGTTAGAACAGAGTTTCCATAACTTCTAGAGAGAATCAAGAATGGGGACACTCAAAAGGATCAAAAGGGTATGACTACAAAGGTGTCGAAAAAGAAGGTTGAAAAAGAAGAAGAGCATTGTAGGTTGGGAGTAGTCTTACTCCCATCCCAAAATCGATCACCTCAAGGAGAGGAGGTGGTGAGGGGGATGAGCTAAGAGTCTTATTTTTAGCCCCAAAGGAGACCTTTGCCATTGATGTCAAAGGGGAAGAGTTTCAGTAAGGGGGAGATAAATTAGTAAGGGGGAGCAACTTCTCAAGGGGAGCAGATTTGGAATTCAGTGGTTGTAAAAGAAATTTTTAGAAAGGGTTGCCATCAATGACAAAGGGGGAGATTGTTGGAAATATTGAGCATGTTGTGTTATCATTGATGTCAAAGGTTTGATGTCAAAGAGATTTTGTTATTAAGAGAGTTTGGTATGGCATAAATATTCTCATCTATGGTTGAATAATTATGCAAGGCAAGGCTCATCTCAAAGCAATGAAATTGGTAAAAAGAAAAAGTTATAATATTTATTTTTAAATATTATACACAAAGGAACAAAGGTTTGCAAGAGAAAAGCAAAGCAAAGGTTTAAAATAAAGTTCATGGTTTAAAAGATAGGAGATAACATTATAATATTTTTAATATTATAATACTTGGGCCAAACGGTTTTATTTGAAAAAGAAAACAAAATTGAAGACAAGTTTAGTTTGCAAATCCCAAAGGTTTTTTAAAAAAAATTATAATATTTTAATATTATAATATAAGTTTGAAAGGTTGAAGGCGCTAAAATCTTGGAGGGCATGTTAATATTTTAATTATTTTGAAAGGCACCGACATCAATGCATGAAGGGGAAAGCATATATAAAGGGGGTAAATTATTTTCATTTGCCTAAGGTTGAAAACGAAGCACAATCGTGAGATCCACTCGATCGTTTGATTCGTTGAAGGTAGAGAAGAAGGAAAGGATAGGCGCATGATTTTTAAAGATAAATATAGTGAGTTTGAAATCACATATAGGCGGTTAGCTCAGACGGTAGGGAGGCCCTACGCTAGATCGCTAGCAAAGGGGATGTTTTTTGTTGAAGTTTTTTGGTTGTGAAAGTTTTTGCATCACATGGTAGCTGAAATAAAGGTGGGTACACCTTGGTGGTTGTGTTGGCAGCTAGCCCACGCAGTTTCCTAGCCCAATATAGGGTGCGATCCAACAAAGAGGTGGCAGGTTCGAGTAACAGCGATAGCATTAGTAAGGGCACAAATTTTTAATTAAATTTGCTATAAGGTATGTGTTGGTTTTATTATGTTAGGAAGTCATAAGGGTGTGAGTTATAAAGTTTTGTTTTGCAAATAGGGAGTCATAAGGGTGTGTTTTATAAAGTATTTATTTTGTAAATAGTATAAAGAGGAAATACAAAGGAGATATTTTTGCATGTGAGAATATGAGGTATAAGGTGTATGAAAGTGAAATTAAAATTGTATTCTGAACTTAGGGTTTTGGTTTATTATAAGGTACATTATTTATATTGAAAATTATTTGTGCCTTTTACAAGTAGGAGTTATAAGGTGTCATTGTGGTTTGATTTTTGGTTGTAATTTTTGTATGGTGAAAATAAAGTTTGAGGGGATTTGATAATTTTTAATGCCCTATCTTTTGAGAACAAAAGGAAAGTCATTGAGCATCATTTTTATATTCCATTGTGTACATATTTTTGAGAAGAAATTTAATGTTGATGGTTTGAAAGAGAAATCTACTAACCAGTTTTGAAGTGGCACTTTGAAAAGGAAATTCTTTTGAGACAGGTTTTTGAAGGCACATCTTCATCAAAGCAAGTTAAGAGGTATGGTGATATTACTCCTTCTTTAAGGTGTTTGGTTGAACAAATATTTCTAAATCATAAGGTGGAGAAATAAGGATTATATATGTGCATTGTTGGAAATACTATGCTATAGCTTATGAACAAGTTGTGCTTCATTGTTGAATGAAATTGGAAACACTTGTGCTAGGGTTTGTGAAACAAATTGTGCATCCTTGTTGAAAGATATTGGAAACACATGTGCTAGGGTTTGTGAACAAATTGTGCTTCATTGTTTGAATGAATTTGTGAATATTTTGGGCATTGGTTTGAGTGACATTGAATGTGAATGAGCAAGTGTTAGAAACCAATTTTGTGAAGCAATTTGTGCATTGGGATTGAGTGATATTTGGAAAGAACTTATTGTGATATTGTATTGCATATTAGTTTCTATGTGTTCTCGAACAAGAATTATAGGTATAATATGTCAGAGGTACTTTTATTAAAGCATGTGTCATGAGCAAGATCTGAGTATGTGTTGTGAGCAGTTTTGAGCATGTGCTAGAGCAAAGTTAAGAAGGTTTGAGGCATATTTGAGCAGGTCTTGTGAGAAGCTTTGAAGTAGGTTTGAGGTATATTTGAATAAGTCTTGTGAGAAGATTTGGAGTAGTTTTGAGATAGATTTGAGCAAGTCTTGTGAGAAGGCTTAAAGTAGGTTTGAGGTAGACTTGAGCAAGTCTTGTGAGAATACTTGGGATAGAGTTGAGACATATTTGTGCATGTAATATGTGCAAATTTGGGAAAGAGTTGAGACATATTTGTGCATGTAATGTGTGCATATTTGGGATATATTTGAGACAAATTTGTGCATGTAATGTGTGTAAATTTGGGACGGATTTAAAATAGATTTTTGCATGTAATGTGTGTAGATTTGGGATAGAGTTAAGATAGATTTGTGCATGTAATATGTGCAAATTTAGGATAGAGTTGAGATAGATTTGTGCATGTAATATGTGCATATTTGGAGTAAAGTTGAGATATATTTGTGCATGTAATGTGTGTATATTTGGGATAGAGTTGAGACAGAATTATGCATGTAATGTGTGCAAATTTGGGGCAGAGTTGAAACTTTTTTGTGATCAGACCTAAGTAAGCCTCGTGAGTAGGCTTGGAGTAGAGTCAAAGCAGAGGTGTGTACCAAATTTGGAGGTAACCAGAGCAGAGAGGAGAGATTTCTCCTATGGATAGATTTCCATGAACCAGAGTAGAGAGGAGAGGTGTCTCCTATGGATAGAGTTCCATGAACCATACTAGTAAGGGGAAGAAGTTCTCCTATGGATAAAGTTTCATGAACCAAAGTAAGAAATAGGTGTCTCCTATGGATAGAGTTCCATGAATGAGACCAGTAAGGAGATAGAGGTCTCTTTTGGATAGAGTTCCATGAACCAGAGTAGAGAGGAGAGGAGTCTCCTGTGGATATAGTTCCTCAAACCAGAGCAGAGAGGAGAAGTGTCTCCTATGGATAGAGTTCCATGAACCAGAATTAAGGGGATAGAGTTCTCCTATGGATAGAAGTCCACAAACCTGAGCATAGGGGATTGAGATCTCATTTGGACAGAGGTCCATAAACATTGTAATAGGGAATTGGTTCCCAAGATATTTGTTGAGAAAATTTAGAAGAAATATTTTCTCCGTGGACATAACCCACATTGGGTGTACCACATTAAATTTGTGTCTCTCGTGCGTGTGATTAGTTATGCATTGTCTTGTTACTTCTATTGATGAGATTGGTTAATGTTTCTATGATAAGATATTATAATTGATAACATTAAATTATATTATTTGGAAAAGAAAACTAAAAGTTTATATTATACTGTTCACCCCCCTTTCAATATAAGCTTGTGCTCTTTAGTTAAGGTAGTTTAATATTGTAAGCCTTAAAGTAGTAGCTAGAAGGTAGGAAGGCAATGGATCCTAATAGATAAGTGGCCAATCTAAATCCCATAGTCTCAAAGAAAATAAATCTATAGGACCATCCAGATGATATCACTCTCATGTTCTCAAGAGGAGGATACTCTTGATTGGGGTAGAAAACATCAAAGTGAATATATAGCTACCTCTAGAAACTTAGTCCTTGTTAGTCTAAAAAGACTACATCGAAGATAGTGAAGATTTTGAGGCCTAAACCAGTTTTCAATTTTTGCGGAAGAGAAGCAAAGAAAAGACTAAGGCACGAAGAATATCATGATTTCATGACATGTTAGAGTTTTGCGGGCTCAAAGGAGAAAAGAGAGCCAAGGCGCCAGAATGTCACGATTTCACGACATGACGGAGTTTCATAGGCTCAAATATACAGAGAAGGCCAAGGCACCAAGATGTCATGATTTCGTGACATGTCGGAGTTTCACAGGCTCAAAGGAGAAAAGAGAGCCAAGGTACCAGAATGTCATGATTTCGTGACATGATGGAGTTTCATGGGCTCAAAGATAAAGAGAAGGCCAAGGCACAAATATGTCATGATTTCATGACATGTCGGAGTTTTGCTAAGCAGATAAACATAAATAGAAACAAGTGAATGCACTTTCAGAAGGACGTGTCTCGATGACCAATGGTAGATGGTGATTGAAGCATCAAATCCTAACCTCTTGCCGTTGGTGATTTGATTCCCTCCTGAACCAATAGAAGCCATGCAAAAGCATACTGGCACATTTTCTTAGCAAATTTGTTGTAACTGATTGTAGGTCATGGAATTTGTTAGCTATCAAAATATGCTTACAATAGAGTATATATAATAGGGAGCGCACCCAAAATAAGGGTCGGCTCTTAGATGTTTATAGGACTGGATGTATGTACTCTAGATTAAGCAATAATATATGCTTCTATTGGCTTCTGGTTCATTGTGCGCAAGAGTATGTATGATTATTTGATGCTTCTACTTACATTACTAAGTTATACTTTGCATTTATTCTATCATCTAGATACATGCATGTCATAAACAGTATTGTTGGAGTTAATGATTTTTATACATGCATGTGTTAGATTAACATCTAAATCACATTAAGGAACCATGATTTCTGCATGAAGGTATAGAAAGCACTTAGACTATGAGATATATGTATTTATCTTTGTTGTTGTTTAATCTATACCCCATTAAAAAATCTAGCAACAACTATATTTCCCTTTCTTTCAATAAATTTCTCTCTATCCTTTTCTCATAAAAATCACCAAGGAACCAACCTCCTCTAGATATTAGATGGAATCCCTCTGAACTTAGTCCATCTACTCAATGTTGGTAAGGTCATGGGTGCAATCACAACCATAGGCCGATTTTGCACCAACAATTTTTGGCATGCCTAGTGGGACCCCAAGTCCACCATAAGTTACATTTCAAAGGTCTGGTGTTTGTCTTTGTCTTGTTTAAATCCAAATCAATCACCTGGTGACTCCATCCAAAGGTCTAAACCCAAGAAGAACCTTATCTACCTTCTAGTTAAATATCATAGATATTTGAATATATGATAACCAGATCTAAAGCTAAAAATTTTGAAGAACCCATCGAGTTCTTCAAGTTACATCTTAGTAGCCTCAGAGCCCATCCATTTTTATCCACCAGATCGACTCCATCCCCTACCGATATCAAAAGCCTTGTACCCACTATAGTCCCTAGTATTGCTACTAGTGGACCCTCAAGCATGATTGTAAGTACCACTACAATATAGATAGTCATAATATCCAACATGGCTCAAAACCCACCCACATTACCTTACCCCACGTGGAATCACATAGGTCCTTTAAACTTGGAAGTTCAGAATCAGATTCCTATAGTAACTTTGAAGGCTTTACCCTCGTATGATGGTACAGGTAAGACGACCTTTGAGCATTGTCAAGATGTCACTTCTTTAGCTACCATACACAATATTACACAAGAAGATGTGATGATCATATTGTTGGTCATTTCACTAAAAGGAAAGATGCTCTACTGGTATAGGGCACTCCCTAACCAGACTATTGCAACCTAGGCTAATCTTGCTAGCAAGTTGGTGGAAGAATTCAACCAATAGGTAGACCCATTCTCTCTGCTCAATCAGTTTACTATCATACAGAAACATCCTCAAGAAGAGATAGTTGATTTCAACATCAGGTTCACCCGCACCTGGAAAAGAGTACCTGATGGGTTGAGGCCAACTGATGAACAAGCTATGTACTACTACTTGAGAGCATTTAATTCTGATATCAGTATGGCTATAAGGTAGTCTCAGGTTGCCACCTTCCCAAAAATATTTTGAGAAGCACTAAAAGTGGAAAAGGACCTTATTGCCATTGGAAGGTTCCCCCAAAGATGATGATGCCAATTTTCCCAGATCTTCCCCAAACATCTAGTGTTGATCCTTCAAGTTCTTCCTCTAAGCCTAGCATAGATTTTCCAAAATGGGGTGGTCAACCATCTACTCCAGCAATACAAGCACCTCCAAGTTTTCTAGTGTTACCTCCAATTCCTGTGGTTCCTTTACTATCTGCACCACCTGCTCAGTCAACTCATGAGTCTCAACTTGCCGTCTTACTAGATATGCAATCAACAATGAAGAATTTAACTAATGAGATCACATCGATGAAAATAAGGGAAGCTAAAAGAAGTTTTCAACCAAGAATATTTCCACAAGTAATGAGGGACCAAGCCCCTATAGGTAATAAAGGTCAAGAAATACCGAATGTAGTTTATGCAAACAATGATGAAGAATCTGTAGTTCCTTCTATGGATTTTGACTACTGGTGTTCTACTTGTAATGATCCACATGATGAAAGCTCATGCATGATCCATCAACACTTCATGCAGAAGGTAGCCATTGAAAAGGTAGAGAAAAAATTGAAGGGACATGTGAACATGATCAGGGAAGTAAACCATAATTTCATGATGCCTTCAGTAGAGCAAGTTGCAGTTCTGACAAGATCAGGTAAGAAACCTCTGCAAGTAGATCCCTAAGAACTCCAACCTCTGATATTTCCCTCGATCCCTAAGACTCTACCTGAAAAGGATACCCCCTATGAAAAGAAATCTCAAGTCCCTACCCAGAACACTGGATCAGAAGTACGTAAAGAGTCTATCCCATGAAAGGAGGTTGAAACTCAAGAGCAGGCTAAGGAGAAGTTAATATTTCCTTCTCTGACTAAGAGATAGAGAATGGAAGCAACTCAAGGGTACAGGAGTAGATATGATACTTTTGCTAAAGAAAAAGAGAGGAATGTTGACTCAACTTCCTTCAACATAGTAGAAGAGATGAAAAAGACCCCTTTGAAAGCAAGTATGTATGATGCCCTATAGTTACCTGGCCAAATTGACCTCTTGCAAGAATATTTGAGGTCAATAAAAAACAAAGGTAGGAATCCATCCTACTCAAATGTAGTTCAGAAAAACCTGACATCTACTACTAGAAAGAATAGACCACCCCCTTTTATCTATCTCTTCAAATGGAAGGATGGGTTGTACATAATTGCATGATAGATTCAGGTGCTGCTACCATAATGATACCAAAAGTAGTGTGTGACATTATGGGAATGGAATACACTAGGAGCAACCTAGGAGTTCTGCAGTTGGATGGCACTCCAGTCAAGACTATAGGGGTAATCAAAGACATCCCTATAAAGCTTCATAGAATGCCTCAAATTGTAGTGATACAAGAAGTGGTGGTAGTGGATTTAGAACCATACTTTGGCATGTGTTTATCCAGAGAATTCATGGCTAAGATAGGAGGATATCTATCTTTAGACTATTCGCATTTGGAAATTCCTTTCAAAGGTAGAAGAATCAAGATATTTAATGAAAAACCATCCACATTTCACATAGAAAAGATAGAAGAGGTTGGTACTGTAAACATGATGATAGAGAAAATGGAAGACCTTGATCTAATGGAAGAGACCTTGGAGGAACTTCAAACAGAAGACCAGTTCTCTCTAAAAAACTTCAATGCTATGGTAGAAACCAAGATAGGAAGTTACTCTATTGTAAAGCTAGGAAAAATCCAAGCAACTCTAGTTCCCAAAGAAGACAAGCCTACTAATCAGCTCTAGAAACTTTTCTTTGATGGTGCTAGATGCAAAAATGGAGTAGGCACAGGTATAGTTTTAATCTCTCCTACAGGTAAAGAGAAAGTTTTCTCTTATAGGCTGACTTGGAGTTGTACTAATAATGTAGCTGAGTACGAAGCACTTTGTCTAGGTCTAAGAAAGGCTAAAAAGTTAGGAGTTAAGCAGTTATAGATATATGGAGATTCAAAACTCATTGTGAATCAGGTCACAGAAAAATGTATAAGCAAACAACATTATCTCAAAGCATATAGGAATAAGGTGTGGGATCTCCTAGAAACCTTTGAAGCTCTGAACATTAAAGTGATCCCTAGAGAGCAAAACACCCACGCTGATTTGTTAGCATCTGTAGGAGAAAATTTTTGCCCCATCAGCAATGTCATCCAGAAGTCTAAAATAGTAAGGCTCATATACAGACCCTCTGTGCCAGATAAAAATATTTTTTGGCAAGTATTTGAAAATGATGAGCAAATATTAGATTTCTTAACCTATGAAATGAATTGCTCAAGTGGTAGAATGCTAGAAGATGAAGAAGATGAAGGTCTAATTCAACTAAGGAATAACCATATACCAAAGGGGTTGATCACCCTTGAAAGCCTTTTTGACAACAATGATAGAGCAGTAGGTCACAAGATAAAGGTTGATAAACGCAGATACAAAGAAGTTCAACTAGAACCAAGAAAGATGATCAAAGTTGGAGTTAATTGCATAGAAGAAGAGCTAAATCAGATCAGAGAATTGTGCAAATCATTCCCAGACATCATTTCTTGGGTCTATAGCGATCTCAAAGTGTACAGGAAAGAAACCATACAACACACCATTGAGTTGGAAGAAGATGCAAAGCCTTTCAGGCAAAAGTAGAGACCTATAAACCTAAAGATAGAAGCATTAATGAAACAAGAATTGTTAAAGCTTCTTGAAGCCAAGATTATATACCCTATTAAGCACTCTACCTGGGTAGCTAATATAGTCCTAGTTAGAAATAAAAATGGGGATATTAGGTTGTGCATTGACTTTAGAAACCTGAATAGAGCTTCCCTCAAAGATCATTACCCGCTTCCATAGATAGATCAGATTTTACATACAGTAGCAGGGGTAGAGAGATTCTCCTTATTATATGGATTCTCTAGTTACAATCAGGTATGGGTTAAATATGAAGACCAATACAAGACTACCTTCACCACCAAGTGGGGGATATTTGCTTATCAGAGGATACCTTTTGGGTTGTCCAATGCAGGAGCAAATTTTCAAAGGGTAATGGATGTGGCTTTTGGAGAACTTGCTAATAATATCATAGTCATCTACTTAGATGATATGACAGTCTTCTCCCACTATAAATAAGACCACGTGGAACACCTTAGGAAGGTATTTGAAAAATGCAGAGAATTTGGCATATCTTTGAACCCAAAGAAGTCCATATTTGTTGTAGAAGAAGGAATTCTACTAGGCCACATCATCTCAAAATCTAGATTGGCCATCGATCCTGATAGAGTAAAAGCACTCCTAGAGCTCCCTCTACCAGCAAACAAGAAGGGCTTGCAATCCTTCTTTGGATAGATAAATTTTGTACGCAAGTTTATAGCATATTTTGCACAAATTATCAAACCTATGATAGAACTGCTAAAGAAAGATGCCTAGTTCAAATGGATAGACCTGAGGAAAGAAGCCTTCAAAAGGATAAAATAAGAGATAGCTCAAGCACCTATGCTTGTTAACCCTGATTATTCCAGAAGCTTCATCCTATATGTTGTCGGAGAGAAAGAAAGTTACGTTGTAGTTCTCACCCAGAAAGGAGCTGACAATGAAGAAAGGCCTATAGCCTTTCTAAGTTAGACCATGCAAGATCATGAAGAGAGATATAACTTCATTGAAAAATAAGTATATGCAGTTATGAAGTCACTAAAAAAGTTTAGGCACTTCCTATCACAAAGCAAAACCATTGTCTATGTAATTCATCCTGATGTTAGAAATTTTGTAATACAGGGAGAACTCGGTGAGAAAAGAGTAGGTTGGGTAACGAAGATACAAGAGTATGATGTAGAAATCCACCCGACCAAGTTAGTAAGGGGTAGAGCCTTATGCCAAGATTTGGCTAAGCAAGCTTCAAATGATTATATAGCCTACCAAGGCCTAATGTTGAATTTAGAACAAAATCAAACCTTGTAGAATACTGACTGGACTGATGACCTCGTAGAATATTTTTAGACTGGAAAATGCCTAGATAATCTGAATGCTTCATAGAGAAGAAGGTACAAAACCCAAGCTTTGAAATACACTCTTCTACCAGAAGGGTTGTATAGGAAAAATATAGATGGCATACTGCTAAAGTGCATAAAGGGAGATCAAAAATAGAGAATTCTAGAAGAATTTCATGGAGGTCTGTCTGGTGGACACTACTCAGGGAGGACCACTACACTAAAGATACTCATAACAGGTTGCTACTGGCCCTCCATTTTCTCAGATGCTTTCAAAATAACTAGGAAATATGAAGAATGCTAGAGATATGTGGGAAGAAATAGGAATGCCCCTATGCCTCTGAAATCTATCCAAGTTGAAGAGCCCTTCCAACAATGGGGGTTAGATTTCATTGGAGTAATAGAGCCAAATTCATCAATCAGTCACAAATATATACTTACTACTACAGATTATTTTACCAGGTGGGCTGAAGCAATTCCCACTAAGAAAGTTGATCAGGAAGTTGTGATTGAGTTTTTAGAAAGCTTGATTACAAGATTTGGCATACCAGATGCATTGGTCATAGATAATGGATCAACCTTCATTGGTGCAAAGATGATTGAATTTACTAGAAAATATGGTATATACTTGAAGACCTCCTCTAATTACTACCCACAAGGGAATGGTCTGGCAGAATCTACAAACAAAAATCTTCTCAAAATTCTGAAGAGGACTCTGAAAGATAACAAGAGAAGTTGGCACTCCTTGATAAACCAAGCATTGTGGGCTGATAGGATTTCAATTAAAAAATTGATTAACACATCACCCTATTCCTTGGTCTATGGTAAAGAGGCCATTCTACCCATACATATAGAGATACCTACTTTGAAGTTGCTCAACCAGATTGATGTTGAAGAAATCCAACCAATGGAAGCTAGATTGATGCAACTCCTACAACTAGAAGAGCAGAGGGAGTAGGCTTATGACCATCATCAAAAGCACATGGCAGACACCAAGGGGTGGTTCGATAAAAAGACTACTTTCAGAAAGTTTAAAGTTGGAGACTCAGTTTTAAAGTGGAATGTGAAAAAGGCCAAGCCAGGACATCACCAAAAATTTGATGCCTTTTGGGAGGGTCCCTTTAAAATAATCATTGAGAAACAATTCAATTCATTTTAGCTGAAAGACAAACAGGGTGAAGTTCAACCTATTCCAGTGAATGGTTTTCACCTGAAACTCTACTTTGAATAGGTAGGGAAAATTTTCTTGTATATTATGTATATATATAATATTTTCTAAGTATTTCTTGTTTTTGGCTTGTAACGATTCTATCATGATTTTGTGATAATTCAAAGTCAACCAACAAAATGACAAAGTAAAAAAAGCACTACCTTATCACGATGTAATGGCTAAAATTTAAATTTTTCCATATCACCTTTCGATGATTGGTGGGAAAGCTCCTCCCTTATGAATAATTGAAGCTTTGAAGAGTGTGATTTTTCATTTAATGCAATGGCCAACGATTGGCCAAAAAATTTAGCATGCGGGAAGATGGCAGAAATGACGTGCGGGAAGATCCAAAAAAAGCAAATCTACCAACCATAATTAATGCAATCATGCACGTTCTTTCCAATCGATGTAAAGAAACCCTAATTCACTCTCGAGAAAGCTCTTCTGCTGAAACTTGCTTTCTATTCTCTTCTTCGAGTTCAGACCTAGTACAGATAATCTCTACAAGTGATTTCCCATGGCCCCAAAGAAGAGTAGCCAGAAAATGGCAATGGTGGCATCATCTTCTGCTTCCCAATAGTAAGACGTGAGGATGAAGTAGGCAAAAAATTCATAGACAGAGATGCTAGAATCGGTGACACTACCATGACATGGAAAAACCTAAAAATAATATGGAAGGATATCGAAGAAAGAATGACTATAGGTATTATTGTGTCCTCTCCTGCTACTTTCCCCTTCAATTCTCTACTCTACTGGTATGTTTATACTCTCGTTCATCCCTGTCCTAAGTTGATTAGAGCTATTGCCAATTTTTATGATACCAAGGAGAAGACCATTAGAAACTCCCAAGGCAGAGCCCTTTTCACCCTGAGCCCAGATGCTTTCATTGTTACCTTTGCCGCTGGTCATGTGCCTACATTTAAGCCAAAATATTTCGACCCCATAGACCAGGCGAAGTATTTTATCCCTTCTAAGAACATAAGAAATTTCCTAGCACTACAATTGAAGAAACCACCTACTGGAGGGACCATGCCTGAAACCCCCATTTCTTGGGAGGAATTCAAAAACCCAGAGTTGTTTTCTATTTTGGCTATGGTGGTGGGCCTGAAGTCTGACGAGAAAGTCTATGGGTGGTAGATTGCATTAGTCAATTACCTTTCAAACCCTAAGAATTATGATTCCTCAGTTATGGATGGAAGCATCAGGCCCATATTTTTTGACTGGCTAGGGTATATTTTTCGCCAAGTTCATGAAGGTTTGTCATTGATGAAGAAAGGTTCTCAAGTTTCTTTTAAATTTTCTTCATATTTGGTCTAGGTTTTCTTTTATTTTATGGCTCAGGAGCTCGCTTTTATTTCTGTGAATGATAAATACGAGCAAGGAAGAACCTTGCATGTGTATGAATGGACTATTGTGTTGTATAAGATAAAGTCTTATTATAATTTCAATAGGGAATTTTTAGGGCCTGCCCTAAAAATTATGTATGAAGAAATAAGGAGACTGACCCCAAAAGTTGTAAAGGTTTTGCAAAACAAGCATGCAGAGGAGGGTGACTGGTTCATCCTCACTCAGGGGGTTGTTATCAGACTCTATGGGTTTACAGGAAAACCCTTTTTGCTTCCCCATTATGTCATGGATAGGTTGTTCACCTTGGAATATGTTAGGCAAATAGAGTAGATAAATTTCAAATATGGTACAGGTATAGGTAAAACTAGTACATGTACGATGTCGTTCCAGTTTGAAGGTATAATTATCTCCAAGAAAGGGTAGCACGAGCAAATTACTCAAGCCCTAAAATAATTGGGGTTGTTAGAGATGCCACAATGGTGGAAGTATGACCCTATTAACAAATTTGTAGAGAGGTAGGCCATTTTAAATGGAACCCCTATTAAGAGCTACCACATGTCCCCTAGGAAGGACATCGAAGATTGCAGGAATAATGTTGAAGATGAGGAATTAGAGTGGCATGTAGAAAGGATGCAACCGCTACCTCCATGGCATGATTTTTATGAACATGTGGCTGACTATGACCCCAAGAACAATCCTAAGCACATCCTAGATGACAATACTATCACTAGGATGCAGAAGAAGGGGACAAAATGGACAGAAGGGAAGGTCCATGCATGGTGGATGATGAGAGTCCAAATGAATATGATCGACTCTAGGTGGCCAGTTAAAAATGACCTTGAATTTTTAGTCCACTATGACCACTACCAAGCTACCTGGTCAGAAACCTTCATCGGGAAAGTGCCACCGAGCATTCATAGCAACAAGGAAGTAAACCCTGAAGTTGTTGAAAAATAAAAGGTAGACTAGAGCAAAGGAAAAAAGGTTGCAATTGAGCAACAACAATCCCCTACACAGACAAGGCTCAGGTCCTCTAAGAAGAAGACTATTGAAACCATATTTATAGAAGAACAGAGAAAGACATATGGGAAAGTGACCCAAATGATGGTAAATATGGGATATGATGGTAGAGGACTAGGTAAGGATGGGCAAGGAATCACCGAGCCCTTACAAATACAGAAGAGGGAGAAACATATGGCACTCGATGTAGACCCATCTGGAGGTAGAGTTGCATCTTCCTAGGTCCCAAAGTTTATCCCCCCTTCTCCCTCAAACATTGAATCAGATGAAGTGCCTCTTGTCATCAAGAAGAGAAAGCTGAAATCCATGGTAGGGAATCAACAGAAGAAGAGCAAATAGATTGAAACTACTCATAATGTTGAAGAAGTCACTCAGGGTGACAAAGATCAACTACAGGTAACTATTGAGTACACTGAAACTACTCAGGAAAGTGAGCAAGTCACTCAAGATATTGAAGATGTTTCTCAAAATGTTGAAATGACAAGAGATGATAATGCACAAGAGGAAGCCCAACACCAGGTAGTTGACCATAATGTTGAAGTTACTCAAGAGAAGCAGAACCCAGTTATTGGAGAAAACATAACTGTTAAGAAGGAGATCATTGAACACAATAAAAACCAGCATGGGAAAATCCCCAAGGATGTTGAAGTAATAGACTTAGAAAGAGATACAGATGTCGAAGAGGAAGATGATGAAAGAAGAGAGGTAGAAAAACCCTCTCAACAAGATGAAGTTGATAATTTTGGTGCAAATGAAACTAATGAAGATCAAACTATAGAAGATGAGTGCCAACACGTACCCTCGATAGAATCAGGTATGGCCTCTCTATTCTCTCATACTTCTCTTCCTCTCCTTTCCCAAGTTGAATTTCCTTCCATTTCTATTCCAAAAAAAGATACAATACCTTCCTTAAAGCAAAAGCTTCTATCTCCAGGGCCAACACCGTCTTCACAAGTTCAATCTAAAGTTGGCCAACCTTCCAAGTTTCTTACCCATTCCATAGTTTCTCCTTTGAATGTAGACACTACATTGGTCTCAACCCCTTTCCTCCCCATCGCCTATGTTCTAGCTATGAGATCCACCTCCATTGTGGCTACTGAGAATCATCCCACTATTTCAAAACTAAAAAGGCTAAGGAAAGCTAATAAAAATGCTTTAGATTGGTGGGAGTTTCATGTTGATAAAGTCTCCAAGGCTCCAGTCCACACCCAAGAAATGATAGCACTTGACCCCATTACTATGCAGTGGTAGAAGGTAAAATTGACATCGACGATGAGGAAGCCTGAAGGTGAAATGATGATAGAAGATTACCAAACAGAAAGTGTAACAGAAGATATTACTCAGCTTCATATGCAAGATGAATGGGGAATGGCCCAGGCTCACCTGGGGACTATTTACTTGCATGGGGAATACTTTAAAGAAAAATTCATCAGGGAACAAGAAGCTAGAAAAGAGTTAGAGTCTGCATTGTAGGAACAGAAGCTTGTAGAGAAAGCCTTGAAATTAGAGGTCAAAAGGTGGGAAGATAGGTTCAGTGAAGTTGCAAGTGAAGCAACCAAGTACAAAGAAGAAGCTAAAAAGGTAGCTGAATAGATTCAATCCCTAAATCAATAGATACAAGAGCTTCAGAGACAAGTCCAGGAAGCACAGAATAAATCCCATGGCCTATCGAAAGAAAAGGCCAAAGCAGTTAGAAGGGAAATGTTCGAAGATGTCTTGCAGTTGAGTTTGAGAATGAGGCCTATGTTGTTGTACTTGGCCAAGGTAAAAGAAGTGCTCGGAATGGTGGAAGATGAGCTTAAAGCTTCGGTGAGATTTTTGAAGATAAGATCAGATGTTGCAACAAGAATACAAGTCCTATCTGACAACATGCCAGAGAATATTGCTGCCAAGATACGAAGTGAAGCCTGGTCGCAGGCTAAAATTATAGCTAGGAGTTTCTTTAGGAGATTTAAACTTGTCAACCAAGGGGAAAAACTCCTCCAAGAGCTCGAAGTCGAAGCTAAAGTGCTAGTAAAACATTTGAACCTAGCAAACAAATGTGGGCTTCCATATCTTTGGGATGAAAATTCGAGCATTCTAAGTGAAGATGCACTCACAACGTCCCTGAGATCCTTTATGGATGATGAATCAAAAATAGAAGGTTGGGAAGAGCCTATCCAAGAAACACATGTGTTTGCTATGGTACAAGATCTCACATAGATTAAGTCATGCTTACAAGAGTTGATTCTGAGGTAGAAGACATTGTCTCATGATAAGGTAGAAGAGTTGCAATATGTGTACCATTTGTTTATGGAATCTTCAGACCTCGATGATGAAACTTGGAGGTAAGTCTACCTCACTTATAATGAAGTTGTTAAAATAATAGAAGAACAGAGAAGGTCCAAGAGAACTGAGCAGAACCAGCTGATAGAAGGTGGGACCAATGGCCAGACATGAGAAGGTTTACAAAAAATTGAGTAACTAGAAGTTTGATGTAATATAGTAAGGTATACATAAGCTAGTAAGAGGTATTTTGAAAGGTAATGTTTTTCTTATTCAAGAAATTCTCTTCTGATTTTCCAAAACTCCCTCTTCCATATTATTTTGACTCCATTTCCCAATGGATGAAGGTCCTGGATTCTAATATTTTTCTAGAAAAATTCCCTCGAAGGCGCCAATAATGTTAGTCTAAAAAGACTACACCGAAGATAGTGAAGATTTTGAGGCCTGAACCAGTTTTCAATTTTTGTGGAAGAGAAGCAAAGAAAAGACTAAGGCATGAAGAATGTCATGATTTCATGACATGTTAGAGTTTCGTGGGCTCAAAGGAGAAAAGAGAGCCAAGGCACCAAAATGTCATGATTTCACGACATGACGGAGTTTCATGGGCTCAAAGGAGAAAAGAGAGCCAAGGCACCAGAATGTCATGATTTCATGACATGATGGAGTTTCACGGGCTCAAAGGAGAAAAGAGAGCCAAGGTGCCAGAATGTCATGATTTCGTGACATGACGAAGTTTCATGGGCTCAAAGATAAAGAGAAGGCCAAGGCACAAATATGTCATGATTTCGCGACATGTCGAAGTTTCGTTGAGCAGATAAACGTAAATAGAAACAAGTGAATGCACTTTCAGAAGGACGTGTCTCAATGACCAATGGCAGATGGTGATTGAAGCATCAAATCCTAACCTCTTGCCATTGGTGATTTGATTCCCTCCTGAACCAATAGAAGCCATGCAGAAGCATACTGGCACATTTTTTTAGCAAATTTGTTGTAACTGATTGTAGGTCATGGAATTTGTTAGCTATCAAAATATGCTTACAATAGAGTATATATAATAGGGAGCGCACCCAAAATAAGGGTCGACTCTTAGACGTTTATAGGACTGGATGTATGTACTCTGGATTAAGCAATAATATATGCTTCTATTGGCTTCTGGTTCATTGTGCGCAAGAGTATGTATGATTGTTTGATGCTTCTACTTACATTACTGAGTTATACTTTGCATTTATTCTATTATCTGGATACATGCATGTCATAAATAGTATTGTTGGAGTTAATGATTTTTATACATGCATGTGTTATATTAACATCTAAATCGCATTAAGGAACCATGATTTCTGCATGAAGGTATAGAAAGTGCTTAGACTACGAGATATATGTATTTGTCTTTGTTGTTGTTTAATTTGTACCCCATTAAAAAATCTAGCAGCAACTATATTTCCCTTTCTTTTAGTAAATTTCTCTCTATCCTTTTCTCATAAAAATCACCAAGGAACCAGCCTCCTCTGGAGATTAGATGGAATCCCTCTGAACTTAGTCCGTCTACTCAATGTTGGCAAGGTCGTGGGTGCAATCACAACCATAGGCTGATTTTGCACCAACAAGTACTCTATTAGAGTATCCCAAGCCTGTTAAATGATATATCCATACAACTATGGGTACAAAACCTTTGTCCCAAAGTTAAATTTTTTATTTGGCTTCTACTTCATAAAAGGTTTCTAATAGGGGAACAACTGATGAAAAGAGATATGCATGGGTCTTTTATATATGATATGTGTTGGGAGAATGAGGAAATGGTCTCTCACCTTTTTAAAGAATACCCCACCACAATAAAACTATGGAAAAAATAGCTTTGCTAGGCATCCATTGGTCTAAGATATCTTCTATAAAACAACTTCGAAGGCAGTGGTATAAATGGGAGGAAATGGACCAACCCACTTAGAAATTTTTTAGAATATTTGGAAGGAGAGAAATAATTGTATCTTCAACCTGAAATATAGAGACAACCACTTTTTTTGGCAAAGGATCATAGCCAATATGAGAGATTCAATCCAATACCTATTAAAAGATCCCTATAATCCTAACCAAAAGTGGATTCAAATAATATCTAGATTACAAGTATCTCCAACGGTGGTCACATCAAAAATGGTAACCCCAAATCATGCATAATTAATCAAAACTGGGAATTGGAAACATACTCCAAAGTACTAGGTAAGATTAATACGGATGGAGCCTTGAGGGAAAATCCAAGAAGAGTGAGTATAGTGCAATAAGCTAAAATATTATTCACGTTTTAAAGCAAAGTAAGCAATTGCAGTAAACATGTAACAAAAAATCACAAGTGATAAAAGTTTTTTATTGTAAATGCAAATGAATAAAAATTATAAACTATATGATGATATATTTAAAGTAATATAGACCAATGATTAAGAAGAGAAATATAATTTATTATGAAGGTCTATCTGTTAGCATAAAATATACCAAAGATAAAATATTAATGATTTCAAAAAATTACATAATAGATAAAAATGTATAGTAAATTATGCACCTACAACTAGTAGTCATTATTGCTCTTTGGAATTTTTACTTTCTTTGGACCTGTTGTGGCTGCTCCACAACGTACCCCAAAATTGGGGACCCACCTTTTTTGCATGTGTTCCAAGAAGACCGAAGTGGCCCATAGGCTAAAGATCAAAGAAAAAAGCAAAACACCACAAGGAGAAAAAGTGTCGCGATATCGCGACATGTTGCATTGTCACGGCCAAAAGAGAAAAAGTGTCGCGATATCGCGACATGTTGCACCATCGCGGCCAAAGGAGAAAAAGTGTCGCGATATCGCGACATGTTGCACCATCGCGGCCAAAAGAGAAAAAGTGTCGCGATATCGCGACATGTTGCACCATCGCGGCCAAAAGAGAAAAAGTGTCGCGATATCGCGACATGTTGCACCATCGCGGCCAAAAGAGAAAAAGTGTCGCGATATCGCGACATGTTGCACCATCGCGGCCAAAAAGAAAAAGTGTCACGATATCGCGACATGTTGCATCGTCACGGCCAAAAGAGAAAAAGTGTCACGATATCGCGACATGTTGCATCATCGTGGCTAAAAGAGAAAAGTGTCACGATATCGCGACATGTTGCATCATCGCGGCCAAAAGAGAAAAAGTGTCGCGATATCGCGACATGTTGCATCTTCACGGCCAAAGAGAAAAAGTGTCGCGATATCGCGACATGTTGCATTATCGTGGCCAAAGAGAAAAAGTGTCGCGATATCGCGACATGTTGCATTATCGCGGCCAAAGAGAAAAAGTGTCGCGATATCGCGACATGTTGCATCATCACGACCAAAGAGAAAAAGTGTCGCGATATCGCGACATGTTGCATTATCACGACCAAAGAGAAAAAGTGTCGCGATATCGCGACATGTTGCATTGTCACGGCCAAAAGGGAAAAAGTGTCGCGATATCGCGACATGTTGCATTTTACCAAAAGAAGAAAAGCGTCGCGATATCGCGACATGTTACATTTTCATGACTAAAAGCAACAAAAGAGAGCAAGGAGGCAAAAGTGTCACGATATCGCGACATGTTCCATTTTCACCAAGGTAACGGACCTGCATAGTGACGTGGACATAAGGACAAAATCCAATGAATAAGACAAGCGTTACATAAGGAATCTTTAATGATTTGAAATCATTTAAGATGGTCGTTACACATGGAGGGAAACAGACGCAAGCCCATGTGGAGAAAATGAAATGAAGGGCCACAAAATGGAAACCAAAGAGGAAGGGGAAGGTGAAATGACAAGCCATCGAAAAATGAAATGAACCATCATGGAAGGAGAAACAATTTTTTTAGAAGTTTAAATACGCCATTCAAAGAGGCCGAAAGGGGTGGAAACGAGTTGGTTCTCAGAAGGGTTGGAAACTCTGAAGAGTTGCAGAGTTGAAGGCGAGAAGGCCATTCTGGACCTGTTTGAGTTGTTTTTCTTCCATAGACTAGTTTGGGAAAACCAAAAATTCTGCTATTGTAAAATGACATATTTTTAATGCAGAAGTGTTCAGAAATTTGCATCTTGTGGGCAAGAAAGAAGGAGATTTTCTTTGCATGCTATGGATTTAATGTTTATTCTTTCATTTTTTCAGATTTCGAATTTATAGATAATGTTAATGCCATTTTTTTTGGGTTACATTAGGTGAATATTTGAAATCTGAATTTTATTTCGTACCCTAGGAACCAACACTTAGTCTATGGGGATTGTGCTTGTTTTGCAAGTCCAATAGGTTAGGTTGCATGCATGGAGACCTCACATCTTCGGTTTTGTCGAAACAGGATAGCATCATATTGAGTGCATTTTATTTTCAGTTTTCTGCATTTCATTTTCATTTTCTGCATTTTATTTTTTCCAAAAATTTTAACTTATTTTCAGGCATTAAAATAAACATTTAAAAATTTCAAAATCCAAAAAAAACAATGAACAATCACTAAAGTTTCATGATGAAATAAACCAACATTGCCCCTTGTTTACAGTTACTTGCAATCACTAAGGTGTTCCAAGCATTTAAATTGAATATCTTTATTTGAGATTACTAATACACATATGCAAATGCTAATACAACGGAGACCTTGGAGAAGTTGTTTGTTTAACTTCTTTGCAAGAGGGGATTTGGAACCCAAATCCTAAAGGAGAGTGTACTTTCACAACTGGGTGAAAATACCACTCAACAGATTGGCGCTAGAAGGAGGGCCTGAATTGTTTTATTTCAGAGTGATTTAAATGCTATAGGGATTTAAATTTTGAATATTTCATGCCCTATTGATTATTATCTTTAGCCCTCTTTTAATAATACAACCTTGTACTGTTAAAAGGAGGACATGAATTGCTATGCATTGTTCTAACGCTTTTGATTGTTCATACAGGAATAATGTGTTTTGATTTGATTTAAAAAAAAAAATTGGTCTTGACTAACGAGGTTGTCTCCATGCAATTACTTTCATTCGATTTTAATGGATACACCTCTTGGTTGATGCTAACATGATATTTTCATACGTTACATGTTTGATATTTGCTAGTCAATTTCATGCTTATTTGTAAGGAATTATTTTGTCTAAAAATGTATTTGTTGTCGGTATTATGCTCTTCACCTGCGCGTAATGCGATCTTGTGAATCAGAAAGCCTACAACACTAGGAGTATGCTCTTCACTTGCGCATATGCGATCTGGTGAATCAGAAACTTACATTTTTAGAATACTGCTTTGTCAAGGTTCCTTCTTTCATGACTAACAAATTGATTTTGAAGTTATTCTTTGAATTTCATTAATTGCAGGATTTTCTGTGTGTCGCAGGTTTTCTTTGAGGTACTGAGAGTTTTGTCAGGTTCTTGTAGGGTTATCATCATCGATTTTGAATCAAATGGCCCAACCTCCACCACCTCCTTGGTACGGAGCCCATAACATTCCTTTGAATATTGCAGGGGATATTCACGAGATCCCTAGGAATATAGAGAGATTTTTGCCCAAATACAAATCGGATGGCCCAAGGACCGCAGAAGAACATATTCAGGCCTATAGGGATGTTTTGATAAGATTGCAAGTTCAACATGAAGATGTGGCTTGTAGACTCTTCCCCATGAGCCTAGACCAAGTGGCTTACGAATGGTATATTTGCTTACCTATCGGTTCCATTACGTCATGGACGCAAATGGAGAATGCTTTTGTCAACCAATTCAGGTCACCATTAGATCCCACAATCATCTATAATCAGTTCATTACATGCAAAAGAGGCCAGGGTGAGCCAATCCAAACTTTTAATCAGAGATTTCAGAAGTGCTATAATAGAGCAATTCGGCATTTTGCCATTGATCCCGCAGTAGCTTTGCAAATATATTTTGGGGCATTGGATCCTATGACGACAATGTTTGCAAGGCGAAATCCTCAAGTTACCACGCTTGCTCTAGCCTACAATGAAGCTATGACCATTGAACAACAAATGACACCACAGGGTTATGGGTTTTCCCAGATGCCTATGGTAGGACAATATGGTCCATATGGTCAAGCTCCTATGATGAATCAGATCATGGCACCACAAATATCGGGCATAAATGCTTTGCCTTATCAACAACCATATTCATCAACACCCGCTTACGCACCCAATCCAATTCCGATTCAAAGTGTGAATCCCTACGCAAATCAAGTGGCTCAAAATCCAACTCAAATGTTAAGTCAAGATCTCACCAATTACGCAAATCCTATTGGAACTAGCAATAACATAGCTCAACCAAAAGAGATTTATTCAGAGGTTGAAGAGCTCAAAAAGATGGTTCACAAATTGAGTAATGATTTGGTTCAAAAATAGAAGTATGAATCCCATGCCCCTCACCCAAATCGAAATTTCAACAATAGAGGGAGACAGTGGAATACGAAGCCAAACAATGGGGGTGTGCCTTCCCCTATTGCTAATCAGATAGATACTTCTGCAGGACCAAGTCACTCTAGTTCCATTCTTAATATTTCTGATTTTGCATGGGAAAAGGGGTGTAGATTGCATAATACAAAGGAGCATAATGAAAGGAATTGTCCCGAAATGGCTAGGTATACCCATTGTCTCCAAGCTCAAGTGGATGATTTGGAACTTGTGCCAAATAAGGGTCCACCCCAACATCAACAAGGAGAGGACAACATTTTGGTGGTGGAAACTCTATATCGTCAAGAGAGTGAGAATGAGGAAGGTGAAGATGAATGGGATGAGAAACATGTTGATGAATCAGAAGATGAAGAAGAAGTACTTGAGCGTCACAACTTGAACTTGGAGGATGATTACTATGATTCAGGGAATAAATGGGAAGAATATTATCAATCTAAATCTTCTAATAAACTTGTTGTGTCAATTAATATGCAGGATAACTCAATTGCTTCCTCACATGAGGATACTATAAATCCTGTACAATTTGAGAAAGTTTTGGAAGAGGAATTCGAATCTCATCAAATTTTGGAACATGATAAGGATTCTACAACCATGAATCAAGAAAGAGAGTCATTTGCTTTAGATTCCTTTGAAGGAAAAGAAATTGAAAATCTTGATCCACTTACTTGTGCTACAATGATTATGCCATTTCAAAATGAGAAAATTACAAAACCTAAATCATTTGGGTTTGATATCATTGATGATCCAATTGAAAATCTCACGTTACCCAAAACAACCCAAGTGATTGATCACGGAAATGTGTTAGTTAACCCACCCCTAGATAGACAAGACTTATGGTTTGAAAGGGATGGACATATTTTCAATTGGGTACCTAAGTTTGGTGCCTTTGATAAACAAGTCATGGAGAAAGAACAAGTGCTACATGATGATGAATGTCATGAGAGAAAAGAGGAATTTTCAAATCCTCTTCAAGTAAGGTCAAATGAAAACATGCCAAAGGTAAAATCTCACCTTTTTGGTTTCACCATGCAAAATTCGAATGAAGGTTTGCCTAATGAATGGTTTGATTCAAATATTATTAATGTTATGGCTTTATTGAATGAAAATGAAAGCTTATTTCTACACCATGAATCAAAGTGCGGAATGGACATCTTAAAGAATAGACATAAAGGAATTGAATATCAATCATTGTCTAATCAATTTGAAAACTTGAAACTCCACCATAGGATTATTAATGAAACTAAATCAAATTGGTATGGTGAGAGGGGCAAGTGGAAGTTTGTTTCTTTGTTTGGTTTGATCTTGTTTTTGTTGGATTCCTACAAAACTTGGTATGCGTATCACGTCATACGTCTTTTAAAGAATTCCAATCAGGTTTGGGATCCGGGAAAATGATAATCCAAACTTTTGCACCATCTTGCATTATATTGTACATTTGTATATACTTTTGGTTTTCGTGTTTTGGTTTTGGATTGGATCTCATTTTGGTTTTAAGTTTTGTGTGTTGGTCCTTTGGACACTTTTGGTTTGTCAACTTAGGTCCTTATGAATGTTGACTAAGACTAGGAGAATATGAAACATCGGAATTGTATTGCAGAAAGCTCCACGAGTATCGCAAACACATTAAAGAATATCGTTTGGAACTTGTGATGCATGAAGTTGTCAATTTTATAAATTATGGTAAAGTAGGTGATATATACTCCATCCGCATTTCAAAAGGAGCAATGCATTCATATCTCATAGTTTCATTCCGCATTGCATATACATTTCATCTCAGCTTGCATCTTCATTTCATGTACAATCATTGAAAAGGTGTCGAATCCTCTTAGGGTTATTACATAACATATATTAAAAGGATCCTAAGGTTGGGAACCGATGCCCGAACTATCTTGAACCAAGCACGTTCTACGCATATTAAAGAGGATCTTGAGCAAAATGGTCAAAACCATACTTGGAAGAAAAGGTGAGGCGAAAGGAGTATTTCGTGTCTGTCCTATCATGCAACATAATCCTTAAAACAGTGGTTTTTACCACTCCCATAATGCTTAAAGCCTAAAATCAGAGTAGTAAGGATAGGGTTAAATCCTCATCGAACTTAGGTTGAGGATCCAATTCCCCAAAGCTCGATTTGACCTTCATGGAGTAGTAAGGATAGGGTCTAATTCTCATCTCGCTTAGGTTGAGAATCCGATTCCCCAAAGCTTCTATTTTGCCCATTCAAGAACTTGAAATTCCAAAGCAAATATTTTTTCATTTCTTTATTAATATTGGATTGGAAGGATCGTACTACATGTCCCTTGCAAGGATGGGTAGTCATCCCCAAGGTCCAAGAAATCAAAAGTAGAGCCAAATCATGGATTATGGGGTTAATCTCCATCGGGGCTATAGACGCCTGGATGGCAGTGGAGTATGCTCATGCGTGGCAACATGTCTTGTCTAAAAGCAAGACCACTGATCGCTCAAACGGACAGGCTAGCCTCACAGTTTCATCCATAACAGGTTAAATCATTTTGTTCAAGATGAGGTAATGAACTCCAGATCGAGTAGTAAGGATAGGGTTAAATTCCCATCTCGCTTAGGTTGGGAATCCTATTCCCCAAAGCTCTGATTTCACTTACACTTGCACATGGGTTCAAGATGGTAGTGACACATAACCAACTTTGGGATCTAGTAAATTAATTAAGTATACATATATTTGGTCCTAAGAGGGTTTGACAGTTTTAATATGTTTGTTCATGATACTAGAAGGTCTGAGCCTTTGCAAAGCAGGTTGTTATATCTCTAACATAGTTGTCATACATCAAATCCTGCACAAATCATTCATAGCCTTGCATACGAATCATAAGTGAAACTGACAATGGAAAGTTGAACGAGTTTCAAACGATAGGGAATGAAGCACATTGCACACACCGAGCTGATGCTTAATAATTCTAATGCTTCATGTATTTCTCATCTAGTTTCATTCTTGGGATATTTGCTGACGCTTGTATTTGAGTCTGTGTGTTTTCAGGTTGAGTTCTCACCGAAATGCTCGGGAGCATTTTCTAGAAGTCGCCATTTGTTGTGGCTGCTCCACAACGTACCCCAAAATTGGGGACCCACCTTTTTTGCATGTGTTCCAAGAAGACCGAAGTGGCCCATAGGCTAAAGATCAAAGAAAAAGCAAAACACCACAAGGAGAAAAAGTGTCGCGATATCGCGACATGTTGCACTTTCACGGCCAAAAGAGAAAAAGTGTCGCGATATCGCGACATGTTGCACCATCCGGCCAAAAGAGAAAAGTGTCACGATATCGCGACATGTTGCATCATCACGGCCAAAAAGAAAAAGTGTCATGATATCGCGACATGTTGCACCATCACGGCCAAAAGAGAAAAAGTGTCGCGATATCGCGACATGTTGCATCATCGCGGCCAAAAGAGAAAAGTGTCGCGATATCGTGACATGTTGCACCATCACGGCAAAAAGAAAAAGTGTCACGATATCGTGACATGTTGCACCATCACGGCCAAAAGAAAAAGTGTCGCGATATCGCGACATGTTGCATTTATCACGATCTGAAAGAGAAAAGTGTCACGATATCGCGACATGTTGCATCATCACGCCAAAAGAGAAAAGTGTCACGATATCGTGACATGTTGCAGTTTCGCGGCCAAAAGAGAAAAAGTGTCGCGATATCGCGACATGTTGCACTATCACGACCAAAGAGAAAAAGTGTCGCGATATCGCGACATGTTGCATTTCGCGGCCAAAAGAGAAAAAGTGTCGCGATATCGCGACATGTTGCATTTCACGACCAAAGAGAAAAGTGTCACGATATCGCGACATGTTGCATTGTCACGGCCAAAGAGAAAAAGTGTCGCGATATCGCGACATGTTGCATTCACGCCAAAAGGGAAAAAGTGTCGCGATATCGCGACATGTTGCATTTTCACGACCAAAAGAAAGAAAAAGTGTCGCGATATCGCGACATGTTACATTTTCATGACTAAAAGCAACAAAAGAGAGCAAGGAGGCAAAAGTGTCGCGATATCACGACATGTTACATTTTTGCCAAGGTAACGGACCTGCATAGTGACGTGGACATAAGGACAAAATCCAATGAATAAGACAAAGCGTTACATAAGGAATATTTAATGATTTGAAATCATTTAAGATGGTCGTTACACATGGAGAAGAAGGGCACAAAATGGAAACCAAAGCAAGGAAGGTGAAGTGAAACAACAAAAAAGAAACGAACCATCATGGAAGGAGAAACAATTTTTTAGAAGTTTAAATACGCCATTCAAAGAGGCCAGAAGGGGTGGAAAACAAAGTTGGGGGAAGAAGAGTTGCAGAGTTGAAGGCGAGAAGGCCATTCTGGACCTGTTTGAGTTGTTTTTCTTCCATAGACTGGTTTGGGAAAACCAAAAATTCTGCTATTGTAAAATGACATATTTTTAATGCAGAAGTTTCAGAAATTTGCATCTTGTGGGCAAGAAAGAAGGAGATTTTCTTTGCATGCTATGGATTTAATGTTTATTCTTTCATTTTTTAGATTTCGAATTTATAGATAATGTTAATGCCATTTTTTTGGGTTACATTAGGCGAATATTTGAAATCTGAATTTTATTTCGTACCCTAGGAACCAACACTTAGTCTATGGGGATTGTGCTTGTTTTGCAAGTCCAATAGGTTAGGTTGCATGCATGGAGACCTCACATCTTCGGTTTTGTCGAAACAGGATAGCATCATACTGAGTGCATTTTATTTTCAGTTTTCTGCATTTCATTTTCATTTTTCTGCATTTTATTTTTTCCAAAAATTTTAACTTATTTTCAGGCATTAAAATAAACATTTAAAAAATTTCAAAATCCAAAAAAACAATGAACAATCACTAAAGTTTCATGATGAAATAAACCAACATTGCCCCTTGTTTACAGTTACTTGCAATCACTAAGGTGTTCCAAGCATTTAAATTGAATATCTTTATTTGAGATTACTAATACACATATGCAAATGCTAATACAACGGAGACCTTGGAGAAGTTGTTTGTTTAACTTCTTTGCAAGAGGGGATTTGGAACCCAAATCCTAAAGGAGAGTGTACTTTCACAATCGGGTGAAAATACCACTCAACAGGACCCATCCTCGATCTATATTTCTTGGGCCATTTGAAAGGAGCCCTCCTTGCATGCCTTACCACAAGCATTTCCAACATCCCTTGTTGTCCCACTCAAATTGGGGACCTTGAAGCACACCATAAATAGGACAAAGTAGGATGCACACACCCCAATGAGGGTGGTGGGATAATTATTGAAGGTCACAAAAAGGCTTTCAAGGTCCCATATCCCAAGCCAAGAACTATGATAATTGTCATGTCAAATCTGAATCCTATAGAGAAGGAAAAAGAGCAAGTAGTTGACAGTCCTCCATTGACAAAAAATATTAGTAAAAAGGCTCCAAAGTCTCCACGAAGCAAAACCCCAAAGGTAGTGAATAGGGCCACTCATCCTATCTCTCAAATATTATTTCTCCCTTAATCTCTTCCAACAAGCTCTTGATTCTACCATAGTCTGCATTGAGATATGCAATAAAAGGAGTTTTTTATCGAAAAAATGTTTCACCTATAAAACATGTAGTTGGAGAGCTACAAACTTGATGTAAAGTCCAATAGTTTTGGGGATTTGAAATATTTTAACTGTGAAGATATGCCATTAGATAAAATGTTTTAGATCTTATGACAACCAAGCACCAACAAGTTTTTCAACTCTTGGTCTTCTGGTTTTTTTGTATCAAATATTTTGGTTTTCATTTTCCTATGTAGTTTTTAGTAGTTAATTTCCAAAACCTTGTTTATGTTTTTGACATGGATCTTGTAGGGTGTGCTTCCATACCAACAATTTTTTAGTGAACATTGTAACCTTATTATTCCTTTTAAAATAATATAATATCACTTTCAACATAAAAATATATACATTAAATATGGATAGTTAACTAGCATTTATAAGTCATAATTATAGTACAAGCTATCTCCTAGCTCCTGTTACAAAATAATGAAATGCCAAATTCTAGGATCCATTTGCAAAAAATTTTGGCTCTTATATTTATTGTTACAAAAAAATTTTACTATGCAAATTTTATTTCAGTTTATAATGGTTATGAAGTTAGATAAAGGATTATTTCATAGACATGTGAATGTTTTGTTATTGTATAACAATAGTTATATTTCTTGATTTATTGTATTTTATTCATTAGAGTTGAGTGAGCACTACATGATTTAGTTGAGGGTTCTCAATATTTATACAATAATAGACCTTTTATTTTTAAATTGGGTATATGGGATTGAAACGAGCCCCACCTATATTACATCAAGACTGCATAGTGGTATTACAACACCTTGGAAATTATACATGTATCCCTTGGAAATATTTAAACCTAAGTCTTCTCCTTGAAAGTCAAGAAATTGTTTTGGTAGAGCTCATGGCATTTGTTGACATTTTAAACTTTTTTAACATTCCATAATTTCAAAACTTATTGATGATTTTGATATAATTTTATGAGTCAATTTTGTCGTAGATATTTAATGTTAATTCTTTATCAATGCCCCAAAAGTGTATCCAATTATTAAAATATTTTTCATAAGATTTAGTAATTCAAATTGAGATGCATATGATATTTGACCTATGACAAAAAAATTATTCTATTTATGATTGGAAATTTATAGGGGAAAATTTAAGAATTAAATCTTAAAATTTTATGGAAGATACTGGTGAATATCCTCTACACGAGAAATGTATAAATAGTTTTGAATCATTAGAGAGTCTTGATATTTCTTAACTGCTATTAAATTAACTACTTACCTCCAAATGGTGTGTCTATCGATACAATATGGAAATATATATTGTAGAATCAAATATGCATTGATAATTCATGTTGTTTTCGTAATAGTGTCAATTGAAATGAAATATACAAAATTGTAATAGGAGGCTCTCCTATAATGAGATAATGATTTTTGTAGGATATATAATCATCCACTTACTTGATGTTGAGTCCAAAAAATATTATTTGAACATGTGGCATTTATTTCTTAAAAAATAAGAGATACTATCTAGAATTTGGATTTTGTAACTTATATATCATGAGAGGTACTTCTACAAAACCTAAACTTCACCAAATTATGGAAAGTAAATGTTAGAATATTTTATTAAATTATTATTAAATCATGCATTATTATTTGAGAGGTTATTTTAATCATTCTTGCATGTAATTACCTCCTAATTGGGTGTATTGATCTTCCAGTTTGTAACCCTAAGGCATGTATTAAATAGGATATTTCCTTAATGAATGAATAAGCTAATTGCCATCATTGGTATCAAAGTAGAGGTGATATGAGTATGCTCTAAACCTAAAACATGTATCTAATATGGTTTATTAGAAAGGAATCCTTTGTTCTAGATCTGAGCCACCATTTTTTAATTAAAAATAAAAAAGAGTGCATTTGCATGATTTTAAAAAAAATGCTTATTATTATATTATTTTTTTAAACAAAGGGGAGCCTTGTAAACTAAAAAAGAAGGAATTTTTGTTTAAAAAGGGAATTCCTTCTATATAAATTTTCCATAGGAAGTACCCTTTATATGTATTCTAAAGAGCAATTAGGATGTAAAAGTGAAGTTTTTTACCTTTATTGCATAATTGTAAAAAGGTACATTTTTGGCAAAGTCTGACACCTTCACCCTTTTTTCAAAATTCAACGATTGTAAAAGATATATTTTTGGTAGATATCCACACCTTAAAGCATAGGAAATACAAATAAAAAGCAAGCCCCAAATCAATTAGAAACTCATAATTATGTAACACTATCTAAGGGTTTTTACTTTCCATAAGGTAAAGATATTTATGGAAATGGATAATTAGTCATACTTAGGAGTTGTTTGCAAATAATTCTCAAAGATGTTGATGGTTTTGAAGATCTTCTTCAAACTAGTTTTATAATCCCTATAGATGTTGTTAGGACAGTATACATGGCGTTAATCACACTTGACATCTATAAGCGTAAAAGGAAAGAGGACATAAAGGAGCAATTGAAGGTCAAGCCCATGGTGGCAAATGCTTGTTGTGACATAAGTGACCTCAAGCCCTTAATGACAAATTTCTATTATGACACAAGTGATCTTATCACTAAGATAGATTTAGCTTGTGATACTAATGACTTGAATGCTATTAATGATAATGGTATAGGTGTTGAAAGCCATGTTGAAGAGCAATAACTTAAGTGTTTTGAAAGGCACACCAAAATAATTGGTTTGAAGCTAATGAAACAAATGTTTATAGAGGTATGATATTGGGTAAATATGGACATGGCATAAGAAAGCCCATAATATCAAATATAAGGTCAAAGAATGAAGGCCTTGGTTATAATGGTCAAACCAAAAGAAGTGTGAATAAATTCATGAAATCATAATCCCATTCAACTCCTCTAACCATATGTTGGAACAAACAAAAAATGACCACCAAGGTACATAGGTATTTTGGATGTACAAATATCACACAATTGGACAACATGAAAGTAGTGTTGAATAGATTTTATAAAAGAATGTGATAGCCCAAGAGGTAGACCCAAAGGCAACAATACAAGAGGTAGACCCAAAGGTAGCAAACCCAGAGGTAGACCCATAGGCAGTAGACCCATAAGTAGTAGACCTAATGGTAGACCTAAAGATTGATCCAATGGTAGACCAAGTGGCAGACCCAAAGGCAATATACCCATAGACAAACCCAAAAGAAAGAGATCTAGTGAAAGTCCTAATGCTCAACCTAGTGATAGACCTAAAGACATCATAACTTAAGGTAAACATAGAGGTAACAGACCCAAAGATAGATCTGGAGGCTAACCTGATGGTAAATCTAAAGGTAAGAAATAGAGGTATACCTAGTGGAAGCTCTAGTGATTTTTACCTAACAGCTAGATTAGCCAGATCTAGGAGCCAAGACCTGAAGTCAGAGCCAAGAGCTAGAGCTAGATCCAATAGCAAGAGATATAGCTAGATCAAGATCCTAAACTCCTCTAAATTAAGGGGAGTCATAATATTTCCTATATCAAATAATGAAATAAATGGGGATGTTATAATATATTATTACATTATTATTAGATTGTGCATTATTAGCTAGGAGGTTGTTTTAATAATTCTTGCATATAATAATCTCCTAATCAAGAGTACCGATATTCTAGTTTGTAATCTATTATGGGAAATTTAGACATCTTTAAAATATGGTTGTCGTGTTATCTAATTTCCTATATCACAAGCAGATATGCAAGCTCTAGTAAACTTACCTCTTCAACCTAAAAATTGTAAATTCTAAGGAAACCAGGTTGGGTCAAGATACCCCACAAATGAGCTTAATTAATGATTGTCATTTATGCTCAACCAGATTTAGTGAATTATAAAATTATGACCAAGTTGTTAAGCAATTTCTAGCCTTAGCTTCAAGAGTGCAGACCGGTGCCTTATCTATTGGGTGGTTATAGTAGAGATTAAAATTATCATGAAATAGACTAAAAAAGAAAGGAGAAATTGGTTCATTTATAACCATTCAAATTATGTAATGAATACAAATGATTAACCAGCGAAAGAATACGCCATTTATATATTCAAATAATGCAACACATAAATGGGCAACATACACACATTGGACAATGAATTGCAAGAAGGAAGAAATTGGAATTTTGTATTAAACTTCAAAATATTTTACAATATGAGTCTGGCAGAGTGCCAAGATCTCCATGAAATTCAATACAATTGTTCACTCTGTTCAAATGATGTAACAGAGGAACTATAACTCTTCATCCTAATGAAGTGACAAAGAGCCTCCAATTTCTGATCCAATTGCTGGAAATGATCTCAGCTAACTAGATTCATCCTCTAGAATTCTTGCACAAATGGAGGGGAAGAATAAGACTGGGACAAAGAAAAGATACACTAAGGAAATACAACCGACCTAAATACAGGGCACTCTAGTATACCTCTCTTGCAAAATTTTGCTATGCAATGCTTGATGATGAATTCTAGCTCATGACAACTCCTTTTGTAGCCTGGATCACCAAAATTTTGTTATAGGTACTTGGTGCAGGTTCACCCACGTGTGCCTTTCTCTGCCCTTCATTCCTCAAAGTGCCTTCCAACAAAAACCAGTTGTCCTAGACTATCCAAAGGCCGATGCTTCAACTTCCCTAGTTCTAACTTCCTCAAAATGAACTCATTGTTCATCTAACCCAACGACTTGCTCAGCTCCTTTATCTTTTTCTATGGTGGACCTAGTGTTGACCTCACCTTTTCCATAGTTAAGTCTTTAGACTTCTTACCCAAACTTCATATTGCACATCAGATGGTGGTAGGAGGATACACATAGTATGAAAATCCATGAGAAAACAAGAGAAGATGCCCAGAAAGAAGCAGAATGTGGTGTATTTACAAGTGGGTTAGAAGAAGAAGCACAAAGATACTGGAAGCAGGGGAGAAGAGGAAACTAAAAAAGAGAATTGGAGGTACACAAATTAAGGAAACTACCAACAACAGTGTACCTCCATCACTATATTCTATTGTGGTGCAGGGACATTTCCAAGGTAGACAGATTGCTAGATCTTAGGCAATAATCTATCTTTATGATGCTTTCTATATTTTCTAACATTGCTAAATAGAATTTTCTTGCACCATCCATGTTCCTCTCTATAGCCTCCTAATTGCACACTCGACTTCATTTATGATGTTAAAATATTCTCTTTGTTCTTGGATGGGTGTTCTTCCTTTATATAGAGTTGAGTTGAGGGATGAGATTTCATCAGCTGACGATTGTATAATTATACCTTTGGATTCTGAAGATATTTGGCTTGCTTCGAACTAGTGTTTGCACGTTATTAACCTTGTCCAATATGGACTTGTGAGATTCCATCTTGTTCATCAACTTTGCCCAAGTGATTTGAGACCTTCTTTCTTGTTGCCTTTGAAGTCTTATAAGTTCTTTGAATTTGAGTCTATTTTCATTATGCTTAACATGGCCTAGGATTTGTAGTACTTTTCTCATTCTTAGGATATCAGGCAATTGAGGTGCACTGGGAGACACCATGATTTCATTTGCTTGTAATATGTGTAATCTATAGAAGCTAGAGTGCTCAACTTCTTTAAAATATGATATCTTATTTAAGCCTATAAAACATGTCCTTGCATCTTGTGTTGATGTTTTATGGCTGTTTTATGAGAAATCAATATCATGATTGGCCTAGATGATCCATTACTCATTGTGTCATATCTTGATTGGTGCCTGGTTGAGTCAGCAATATCTTATTTTAAATCGGGTGCTTTTACTTTGCTTACTTTTCTTGGATATTGGGCCCATAAAATCTTTTTGGTTTAAATACTTCATTTCACACATGTCACCAACCAAATGATCTCCTTCATCTATTTCCATCTATCAAACATTTCCAACCATCGATCTCCAATTGACCCAAATTATCTTTTCCCATTTATCCCCAATTGACCTAATGGCCTTTAAATTCTTTTTCCACCAAAATTTATCGATTGAATGATTTCTAGCATCTATCTATGTCAGCAAAATGACCTTAAACTTTCATTTTCCACTTCAAAGCTTTTGATTGGTAGTCTTTATTGTAGTGTATGAATCGACCGATTGACCCTTACCACTCGTCTTGGTTTGACCGAATTATCTTGATCGCACTTTGACTTTTGAGCAAATGGCCTTGGTCATTCTCCTCCTTTACCTCATATTTTGACTTTGGGGGATGTTTTATAAACATGCTTAGACTTAGGAAATATGTATTCGACCTTAGTAAAAATACTGGTCGAGTTTGACCTTGGTAGCATTTATTATATTTTGGGTTCATGAGGACTCATGACAAGAGGGACTCAGGACATGGAGCGACAAATAAGGTTAGGCCCTTGTGAAATTTCCCCTTGATTTATGAGTTTTAACTTTAGCTCGAAAGAAATGACATACTCATGGGGGAAGGGGTTTACGACGTAAACATACTCCTAGGGACTTGTGGATTAGCAGATTGGAATTAAAACAAACCTTAGGACATTACCATGACCACTTCAATGTTGGACTTAGGCGGGTTCAAATATGCACAAATATAGCAAAGTTCGTAAAATAACATCGTTGCCAGAAAGGACATGTAGAGTGATAACATGGATAGAAATGAATTTTTCGTACCTCAACACCTCCCTTTTATCTTGCACGCTTGTTGACCTTGTTTCGGTCAATCAATTTTAGCCCTTAGCATTATTTTATTTAAAGGCCCTTGATAAATTTTCACCCATTTCATTATTCAATTGAATGGCCTCTGTCTATTTCAACATGGCCATCCGACCCAACTCATGCTATTCCACCATTTGGTCGAATAGCCATTGCTTCTTTTCTTTGTTCAATCGAATGGCCTTTTGTCCTTTTATCTTTGGTTGGCCAAAAATTTTGGGCCACCATTCTTCTTTGGCCAAAAAAGTCTTAGCCACATCTTTACAACTATAGCCTATGGACCTTGGTATAGCTTAGAATATTTTGGATTAGGAAGTGAATGGGGAAGGTGGGTGGATGTGATCATGACCTTCACGAAAAGGATTTTAATCTTAGGTAATTCATCGCATGAGCTCAATAATTTAGACTTAGGATTTTTATTGTGAAATAGGGTACGATGCACATGGACCATCAGTAAATCATTCGTCCGAACCACATGATTTAGGCTAAGAGGGAAACTTAAGGTCTACAGACTTAGGTCTTAGCACTTTCATGAACTATCGACTTAGGCCAAAATGGAAAACTAATTTTGATAACACGAATACACTTAGAACCTTCAAAAAATGGGAAAAATAATGCATATCTCGATGGAGCATCAACTTTGCCCAAATGATTTGATTGGGGCTTCGGTCAGTTGACTTTTTAGACTTTGCATGGGCATTCAGCCAAAATGGTTAATACTTTCGATAGGTTTAGCCGATTAGCCTTGAGTCCTTGATGTTCTTTTGGCTGAATGGTTTGGTCTTCTTCTTTATGTAAGCTGATTGACTTTATTTTTTGGCCAAATGGATCTAGCACAAAACTTGGACATGGGGGGCTTTAGGTCGATGGACTTGACTTAGGGAAACCTTTAATGGAACTTGTTAGGTCAAATGAAAAGCATATACATTAATGGTCTCCTAATGGATGAGGGAATATTTTCGGGATGACATCGGGTGAGAATTAACATGGGACTAATCAAAGGTTTTAATGACCTTATGGGATCTGCAAAGGGGACCATTAATTTCTTTCAAAACCTTGATGTATGGAATAATTTGAAATTTGTGAAGGTTTGAAAAGAAATAAAAGAGGGAAATGAAAATGGAGTGACCTAGGGATTTATGTTGACATAGAAAATTTTGGACTTAGGTGGAAGGAATTATTTTCTTTGGGTTAAAATCATTAAGGACTATGGTTAGGTGGAGGCAAAAATGGAAGGAACACTTTTGATGAGAACCTTTTAAATTTGGACTTTATTTCATAAGGTTCTAATATGACATGGAATGGATTTGGATAAATGGGTGAAAAACAATGGGTGGGGTATGATATGATGGAAAGTGAAACTTTAGGGTTATGGATTATGGCATGAATGGTGATGTGAGACTTTATGGAAAAATGAATAATGGATGAATGAATTTGTGAAGGAGATCCTTTCAAACTAATTTTCCTTTAGTAACCAACATTATGTTGACCTAAACCTCTTTATGACAATGAAGACCCCTTAGACTAATGTAACTCTCCCATGACATTGCAAATTTTTAAAATGACCATTGCACCCTAAGATCACCTAGACATCAAACTTTGATAATTTTTTGAAAAATTGAGGTGTAGACTAGGTTGTAATTATGGAGTACAACACTGGCTCTGATTGGGACAAGAGGAATGTTTGATCTTAAAGGATTAAAAATTCTCTTGAGAACCTTATATTCTCAAGTTGACCACATGACATTATCGATTTGACAAATTTAGATTCCATGTTTATTGTAACAAACCCTACTAACTTTACCTTTTGAACAACTGATTCAAAGATCAGATTTTGAATTTTACTTAATCACCTAGGACTAACAAACTTGCAAAAACTCCTAATCACCTAGAACTTGAAATAAGTAAAAAATAAAAATCCCTAATCACCTAATAACATATTCACTTACCTAATCACCTAAATAACATGACAAATATTGAATCACTTCTTTTTTTTTTAACCCTCATGGAGAGGATTGAAATTTTTTAGGTGTTGGCCATTGACTGGTATGGGAAACTTGTCACCTATCATGTCTTGCAACCTGTATGTGTGTTGGCCCACTTTTTGAGCAACTTGGTAAGGAACCAACCATTTGGGCTCAAGATTTCCTTTTTCTCCTAGTCTGTCATTTTTTGGAACCCAATACAACAATATATCACCTTCGGCAAATGGCACTCCTTTTGCTTTCTTATTGAAGAATTGAACTATCTTCTAAGTTTCCTAAATTATCTTTGTCAAAGCCTCTCTTCTATCCTCTTCTAATTTAACAATCTAATCAAATATCCTCTACAATGAGTCTGGCTTCTCATGATCTTGGAGCAATAAAGATAAGGCAGACCTTTCAACCTATGGAGGTAGAAGTGCTTTTTTTCCATAAACCAATTCATATGGTGACATTCCTATGGCTCTTTTAACTAAAACTCTATCTACCCACAAGGCATATTTTAACTCATTATCCTAGCTACTCTTATTTCTCTCGAGTGACCTTTTAATTCTTGTGATGAGATTCTTGTTAGAAGATTCTACTAGGCCATTTCCTTGAGGATAATAATTAGTAGAGTAAGCCAACTCTATATTGTATTTGTTGCAAAAATCAACCATTTCATGTGAGATAAAATATTTCCCATTATCTGTCACCAACTTTATAGGCACACCAAATCTGGTCAAAATATTTTCTTCCAAAAATTTGATGATTACTTTTGTGGTAGACTTCTTCAGTGGAGTAGCCTCAACCCATTTGGTAAAGTAATCAGTGGTAGTTATTATCCACCTTGTGTCCCCCTGAATATTTTGGATTAATTTCTCCTATCAGATCTATCCCCCACTGTGTAAAGGGAGCTTCAATTATTACAGGTTTTAATGGCATGGCAGACAACTTCTTTTTTCCATCGAATATCTGGAAACTTTGACATTTTCTAACAAGCAGGTGAATATCCTTGAACATAGAAGGCCAATAATAACTAGCTCTCATTATGCTATTGACTATCACCTTTGGTGCAAAATGCCCTCCACAAAATCCAATGTGAAATTCTTCAATAATCCTAGGGACTTCTTTTTGAGAAAGACAAAGTAATAGCACACCATTGGGATACCTCCAATATAATTTATCATTCTAAATGTAATATTTTTGTGCTTGTTGTTTTATGCTCCTCATTCTACTTTGTGAGGTACCTGCTAGAAAAGACAATGACTGTAAATAGAACATGATGTCTTTATACCAATCATCTTCAAAACTTTCTATTTTTCTATTTTGTTGTGCATCTCCTACTATGATTGTATTATTGAAATCTTCTCCCCCTTTAGTGGCCATATACTTAGCCAAACCTTGCCCTTTAATAGTTTTTACTGCCTTAAATTCAACATCATATTGTTGCAGTTTGACCATCCATCTTGTTGAGCTTCTAGCAGGCTCATGTTGTGTAAACACATCTTTGATAACTATATAGGGGATACAAGCAATCACCTTATTTGATCCAAATATACCCTTAAAATTTTCCAAAGCTTTTATCAAAGAAAATGCCTATTTTTCTATCAGGGTATACTTTAGTTGTCTTCCTTTCATTGCAGTGCTCATGAAGGCTATAGGCATTTCATTATTCTCCTAATTTTTTTGGGATAAAATAGTAGCAATGGTGTCCTCTAAGGTAAATGAATAAATATTAAAGTCTTTTGAATAATATGGGTATGTTAGTATAGGATCTTGCATGATTGCATATTTTATATTTTGAAAAGCCTTTAAGTTGTCCTTTGTCCACCTAATATTCCCATCCTTCTTTATCATGTCATTAATAGGTTTTGCAATCTGAGCAAAGTTTGGGACAAACCTTCGGACAAAATTAATCTTCCCAAAAAATGATCTTACACCCTTTAAGTTCTTTGGGGGAGGGATTTTAGCGATAGCCTCAGTCCTCTATGGATCAATGTTAATTCCTTCTTTAGATACCACATGACCCAGAAACTTACCTTGAGTAGCTCCAAAAATGCACTTTTTTGGATTTAATGAAATACCAAACTGCTTGCATCTTTCAAAAACTTGGGATAGATGTGTGAAGTGATCCTCTAGGTTTTTAGAAAATATTGTTATATCATCTAAGTAGATGACCACTATCTTGAACATAAGCCCTTTGAAGGTAAAATCCATTGCTCTCTAGAAAGTTGCACCAGCATTCATAAGCCCAAATGGCATCCTTAAATACTCAAATGTGCCCCATGGTGTGGTGAAGGTAGTTTTGTATCTATCTTCTAGATTTACTACAATTTGGTTATAACCTAAAAATCCATCCAGTAGAGACATCCTGGCTAACCCCACCACTGATTGTAATAATTGTTCCATATTTGGCAATGGATAATTATCCTTCAATGAATTTTTATTCAAATTCTTAAAATCTACACACAACCTTATGTCACCATTCTTCTTTCTGACTAGAACCATATTGGCTATCCATGATGAGAATCTAACTTTTCTTATGATTTTTGCATCTAGAAGCTTCTGAACTTCCTTTTGCATCACAAGATGTAAATTAGGATTGAATTTTCTTTGTTTTTTTCTATGAGGCTTTGTGCCTTCCTTCAAGAGGAATAATATGACTCATCACTTCAGTATTGAAAGTTCTAAGGTCTTCATAGCTCCAAGTAAAAGATTCTATATTCTTTTTGAGGAATTTTATGTATTGATTTCTCTCTTTTTATGACAAAGCTTTGTTGATCTTAACTATCCTAGGCTCCTATTCTGTTCCTATGTTAACATCATCTGCTTCTAATTCTACCACAATAGGTCTGTGGGCCCTATCAAAATCATCAAATAAGCTTTCTAGGGAAACTAATCATCTCAGGAGCTTATTAGTCTTAAGTCATATTACCTCTATAGGTTCTCCTATGATATCTCTTAGCTTTTCTTCATCTGACTCATCACACAAGACATCAACATAATGGTTTTGCAAAGTCATAAAGTCTTTAATATCAACATCATATTGAAAAACTTGTAAGTATACAATATTATCCAACACTGATGGATGATAAATAGAAATTATTGGGAATCTCTCCATATATTCAATATCTATCTCAGGATAATCTGCACCAGATGCATTTACAACCAATAAATTTGCCACATGATTTTGGTTCCTGGGTATGTAGGATATATTGAAGGCCAAAAACTTATCTATTTCATATTGGAATGCTTGTTTATACTATTTTAATCTGGGATTTTTGGTCTGGTATTTACCCTTAATCTATTGTATTATTAGTTCTACATCTCCATAAACTATCAGATAATTAATTCCCAAATTTTTAGGTTTTCTCAAACCTAGCAGCAATACGTCATATTCTACAACATTGTTAGTGTTGGTCATCAAATCCGCACAGGAAAGGACTTTCGGTGGGTTTGCGTGCCCTGGACCTGCGACCAACATTGAAAGGCCGAGGGGAAGAGATGCCCCTCGTGCCGATCTCCGGAGAAAGGCCGGCTCCTATACTAATCTACTTTTGGGGTTTGAGACAAGAGTGCAGGAAAGAAATAAACAGGGTAAGGGTTAGGAAAAGAAATAAAAAGGGTAAGGGTTAGAGAAAGAAATAAAAAGAGTAAGGGTTAGAAGATGATGATTTAAGGTGGGAGAGAACAGGAAGCACGATTACTCGCTAACAACTCGAATAGCAGCAGGAAATACCAAGAATAGCACGAAGGAAACGAAATGCCGAACTTCCTATGTATCCTCTGGACGGGTTCGCAGGGTTCTCCTTTCTCTCTCGCTGGAATTCAGGGTTCAGAGTAACAACGATTGAGATAAGGGAATAACAGAAACCTCGATCCACCAAGCAGCATAAAGGAAAGCGACAAGGCATTTTTCCTCTCCTATGTATCCTTCAGGGCGAATTTTAGGGGTTCGGTCCCCGATCGCACACCGGATTCAGGATTCAGAGTCTCAGTATGCGAACGAGAAAAGACAAAAGAATTAAGCACAGAAGGCAGCATAAAAGAGAGAAATAGAGCACAAAAGATCTTTAGTATTAAACGCAGGACATCAAGTTACAGCAGCTTTCTAGCAGAAAGTTCCCCCCTTTTACATTACATGCCTAGGTTTTTATAGAGGACCCGACCCTTTGAGTCATTATTACAAAAATGGCGGAGTACACCCTCGGGCCCTGAGAAATCGGTGCCTCGCTGCTGCTGCGACTGAGCTTTCAAATCGGTTGCCGAAACTGGCAACTGCGACTGGGTCAACCATGGAAATGTTCATTTAATGCGCCGCCCGAGTGTCCCTGGCTTCTGGATGCTGTGCTTGAGTGATCGTTACGCCCGTCGTGTTTTACTTCGAGGACTGTTACGTCCCTTTCGTTTGCCAAAAATGGTCAACGGGCTTATCGGGCAAGAAAGGAGGTATTTATAAGGGGCCTTCGATCACCTTGGGAAGCTGCCCGCCTTGGAACGTGGGCCCAAAAAGTGCTTCGCTACATCTCCGCCTCGTCGAAGCCTTGGGCCGAAGTAGATCTTCCTTGATTTGTTCTTCGCAAAATAATGCTTCGCAGAAACTACTTCGGGGATGTCGAGTGCCGAGCGGGCTCCATCTTTGAAATGGGGTTCTTTGTCCTTTGCTGGCGAAACTGCTTCGGATGAAAAATGTTTCGGCCCGATTCTCTCTCAAAACTACGGTTCGGGGAATATCCTCCCGAAGCACTTTTCTATTTCCGACACATTGTCATTTTGCTTCGGGCACCACTGCTTCGGGTGAAAACTGGCCGAAGTAGGTGTCGGAAATACTTCGGGCCCGAAGTAGTTTCCTTACCTTAGCTGATTTTGGATTATGCTCTCCTCCTTCGGCGAAGTCGTTTGGATGCTGCTTCGCAAAACTTCCGCCCGAAGCGGCTGCCGAAAATGCTTCGGGTGCGAAGCGTTATCTTTGTATTTTCTTCGACGAAATTACTTCGCAAGGTTTTCGCCCGAAGTGGTGATTTGAAGTGCTTCGGGCCCGAAGCTCTTTTCACATTCTCCTTCTTTTCTTTCGGCGAAGCTATTTTCCTTGGCTTGTTTGGTAGCGAAGCTCTTTCTTCTTCATTTTATAAAAGGGGCGATAGGGAGGGTCAAAATTGCTGTAACTTAAAATAAAAGAAAAACTTTCAACAAAGAAATATTATACAAAAATTCTACTATTCTTCTACCCCTTGTATAATGTGACAAAAAGTGTCAACATTCTTGGCGGCTCGCGGGGTGACGAGCTCGTCTCGGCAAAAGAACCCTTTAGCCCTGATCCATTGGGCTGCAGAGTTACTGGTCTTCCCCAGACCCTGCTTCTGCGGTCTGTCCCTCCTCTTGTTCCTCTTCTTCTTCTTCTTCTTCTTCTTCTTCTTCTTCTTCCTCTGGCGTGGCTTCTGGCTGAGGCGATGGTTCGAGGCGATCACGGATGCGCTTCATCGTTCTTCGGACATGAGTCCAGGCACTCTTTTGGAATGGTTCTTGATCTTGTAATGCCTTAACCAAAATGCGAAACCGATCAATTTGCCCGATGTCAGCATGTTTGGCCCTGATGAATAAATCGTTTAGGCATGCTACCATCTTGCAGTATCTCAAGATGAAGTCCGTTATCTGCCCTTCTGAGATCGGCTCCGCCCATCCGTCTATCTCTGAGACATCACCCTCGAATTGGAGCCAAACTGGCTTGAGGTCATCTTTAGTCAGAAGGTTCCCGTCATCGTCTGTGAAACTCGGGAAACCCAAGGAGGAGAGGTCCTAAAAATAATTCATCGAGGCACGCTGCTCATTTTCAAAAATGTCTTGGAGCCTTCTCGCCTTCTGAGCTTTTCGCACCTTGGAGAAAAAGGCGCGAACCGTGGCCTGGGCTGTGGACCAATCTCTAGCCGTCCGAGTCATTGCAGTGACCTGCAAGTCCTGATATCTCGCATTCTGGACGTCGAAGGCTAACTTGAGCCGGCGCCTGGCTTTCTGCATGACTTCATCAATGATTGGCCCTCCTTCGACAATAGCGAGCTGGGCTTCGGTGATGAAGGTCAGTATCGTGAGGGCGCTGGAACACCGAGACCTAAAATTCTTGAGCAAATGGGCGCGAATCTCCTTAATTCTGCTCCTGTCAAACACCGTCAGGTCTTCCTTCTCGTACAGTTGGGCCTGCATTTGTGCAACTCTGCCTTCCAGCTCTTTGGCCTTTAGGTCATTTTTGGCTTGTCTCTGCGCCTGATTTTCTTCAGTATTCTGGAGCTGTAGAACTTGCAGCTTCAGGGCGCGTGTTTCCTTTTTCATGGCCTTGCACTGCTCCTCGGCCTCTGCCAACTTGGAGCGGACCCTCGCCAAATCTTCTTCTAGCTTAACATTGGCGGCCTCGGCCTCAATCCTGCGTTGGTTGGCAATAACTGCATGAGCCCTAAAGGTCTCAATTCGGACATGCATGGATGCCGATTCATTGTCTACATTTAGATGCACCAGGTCTTTAGGTGTTTCCTGGTAATCATAGTCCACTGGAGTCATTTCATCCAGAGGTTTCTGCACCTTAGGGACCTTCTTGATCTTGTGCATCTTCCCAGCTTTCAGATCAAACACGGCGCATTTTTCAACTTGAGCCGTCGCTCGCCCTCTTTTCTTTCTCGCCTCCTTCAGGATTTTGTCGGTATTCTGTCGAGCTTGGAGCAGCTTCTCGACAAGGGGGCGTTCCTTGATCAAGGACATCTCAGACTCAAACAAGGCTGGGTCACCAGCCGAAGGAGTGAACAAATACAGGGAGTGTATGGGGGATGCTTCACAAGGAGGTTCGATGGTGGGGCTCGACGTCGAAGCGATACCTCCGCTTCTGCTAAGAATCAATGGAGTGGCTGTGTGAGTGGGCGAAGTGACTTCAATGGATTTATCCTGGCCGGGATCGTGGGATGGACCTGGACTAGCTACGGGCGATGTGTGAGGGGATGAGTGGCCTTGCAGGGGAGACTGATGGGATCCTTCGGTCGTGGCCGTAGTGGACGTGGGTGAGTCCTGAGCATAGGGTGGAGAATGCATACCTGAGTGCCCTCCTGGCAAAGCGGTTGTAGTGACTTCAGGTGCAGCTGTCTCCTGTTCTTCTTCTGCTTCGGCATCTTCAACCTCCATGGTTTCTGCCTCGACGTCCCCTTCGGATTGGAGGAGTTCCTCCACATTGATGACATTGATATCCGGGACGGTCGCGGCGCTTGGTGGCGTGGCACTCTCAATAATTGCTTCGGACGGACCCGATGTAGGTCGCCTAGTGGAAGGGCTCGAAAAACCTGTGCGAAGCCGCTTTGGATGGCTTGGAGGCACTTGGACTGATTCTGGCCTCTTTCTCTTTGTCCTCACCAGCGGTTGTTCTGACTCCTCGAAACTCGTGCCTTGGCCTCCCACAGGTACTGGAGGTGGCCTCTGTGGCGTGGCTTTGGCCCTCTTCCCCTTCTTTGGCTCTGAAGTAGTTTCCTTTCTCTTTGGGCTTTCGCCCGAACCTGGGATAGCTGGAGGAATGAGGTCGACGAAGGACAGGGGCTTCCATGTCCCGGCATTGGCCTCATAGACCGCTGTGAAGTCCTTGTCAGTCGCCAAAAGTCCGTAAGAGTTCATATTTTGGTGGTGGACCCTCATTATCCACCATTCTCTTAGCTGGGCCACATCCCAATCTTTCGCCGCCTCCTTCAAGTCATCCTTTGCCTTCTTCCAGAAGGTGGAGTTGGGGCTCGGGAGAGGGTGCCGAACTGGGTCATATGCGACCTCCATCGGGTAGAACTCGTGCCAGGGAGGTAGCATTTCCATTTTCTCCAAGTGCCACTCTAGATCCCTCCCGTTGGGATTGTTCCTCTGCTCCACAATTTCTGGATAGGGGCAAGCGTGGAAGTTCTTAAATCGAAGATGGTCCCTCATTACCCCCAAGGGGTCATAGAGCCATTGCTGAGGAAGCTGGACTAGGCCAAAATTGGCGAGTTTCTCCTCCAAGAAAACATTTTGTTTGAGGGCAAACACCTCGATAACTCCCATTTTGAAAGGGAAATCGTAGGTGTGAGCCCATTTCCGTCCATGGCCATAAATGGCGTTTGTTGCATCGCTCTGTCGAGCGACCTCCAATGCGAACTGGTACTCGGAGGGGTAGACTGGCAGTAGAAAAGGCTTCCCTATGAAGCCGAATATGCGAATTACAAGCCCCTGTGTCAGCTGAAAAATGTCTCCCCTCCTCTCTTGTACCACTTTGTCCCTTAGGAGGAGGGGAACCCGAGGGGAAGACCCTGTTAGCATGTGCATTGCGGGTCCCAAAAATTGTTGGTTAAAAGAATAATAGGACTCCGTCTTCAATAGGAGAGGGGTCCACTGGTATACAGGCAGAGGATTTCCATCCTCGCCGCTTGTCGTAATAGCAACATAAGGGAAACTTCTATGTACATGAAAGAAAAATAACCAAACAAGAAGAGAACAGGGCGAAAAGTACTTATTTGTCCCAGCATTCTTCATGCTGGTGAGCCGCGTATGTAGGGTCCTGGCCACCCATTCTGCCCAATCAAAAAATATTGGGTTGGTGCTTGGCCTCGAAGCATCAGGGGCATAAAATTCCCCTCTAGAAATACACTCAGCCAAAGACACCTGCCACGGGTGCACCGAAGCGTCAGTAGATAGGCCTGCCACCCAAGCAATGATGGAGAAGATGTCGGCATTTTTGAAGGCCTCCAAGGGTAGGGGCATCTGGGGCAATTTGCCCGAAGGGAGCCCGCTTTTGAGGCTCTGCTGCAAAAAATTGATTATGTAGTTGGAGGATGCGAACCTCTCCATTTGTTCGCTAAGAATAACGTTGCGAACCGTATACCCCTTAGGAGGGCCCTGCTGTGGCGCAAAGGCTGCCTGGACATCTTCCTTCAGAATGGAGAACAGCTTGTGACCGGAGGCGTCTACCACTTGCCTGGAGGAGGGCTGATAGTTTCGCGCGATGGCATCAATCAGCTCAGGGCAGTGATGTGTGGGGGGCGTCAGATACCAGTATATCTGGGAGTAGTAAGCGGCAGCTCTTTTGTTGTCTGTCGAGAGCCTGCTTTTCATGAACTCGATGGTGCTCCTGAGTTCAGCCACGCTCCTTGACAGCTTGGTGTCTCTGATCCTATCCCACCTGTCGACTGGTGGTTCTTCAGGCTGCACATCCCCAGAATCCTCTCTTTCTCCCATGATTTGTTTCTCAGGGCGGCGGCTAACATCGACCTTCTTCGGCCCTTTGTCATGGCCCTTTGCCTTTGGTTGCTCGGGGGCCGCCACTTCTGGTTCCTTCCCCTTTTCCTTAGAGTTCTTCTTCCCCATAGTGCTAGGGGTGATGGAGAAAACAATGCGGAGGGCTTCGGGATTGGAGGCTTCGAAGCGCAAGATAGGAGAGTTTGAAGACTAGTAGCGAAGTTTGCATGAATTATCGAGCAAATAGCTTCATTACTACTGGAGCCTACGTTATATAGCCGTAGAAGGCAACCACCAGTATTTATGGCACTTGCCATAATTAACTTCGCGTTGCTTCGTCCAATTCGCCGCATGGTGGAGTGGTACACAGGGCTGTGTGTTGTGATGATTGCGGCTCGCTTTGGAAGCGTGACCCTCTGCCACTTTGTACCCGAGCATGAACTTTTCTCCTAACCGAATCCCTAAAGGATGTACCCACCACCTTTTCATTTAACTCGCCCGCTTCGGACGCTTTTGAAGGTGGCTGTCGACACGTTCCCCTAGGCACATTTTAAATGCCCCCGCCTTTTTCGTCATTGGGTTGGTGAAGTCGAGGTCAGGGTTGAAATGCTTCGGGGTGAACCCTTGGTGCGAGCTGTTTCTTTTATGCTTCGGGCCCGAAGTAGTTCTCTTCGCCGAAGGTGGTTCGCCGGTCCTTCTTTCGATACTGCTTCGCTTGGATTCCCCTTGGAGAAGTACCTCTCGGTCCTCAGCCTGAGTCTTGCTTGGTCACAAAATTTGCTATGAGCTATTTTCTATCAGCTACTTCGTACGCCCAGTTCTCGAGCTTCTCTTCTTTTTTTACCTTTAGAGCCGAACTATTTACAGTATTTACACAATATTTTTGCGGCATAATCGGCATGCCGCCACCACGGATTCAACTTCGGGCAATTATCCGGTAAACCTGCAGTGTCCGGACCAGATCTGATTGTACTTTAACATACCCTTGAGGTTCGGCTGGACCCTTCCCAAAGTTGTCCATGCTGCGAACAGGAAGCAACGCAGCCGATTTCCATTCCTGCTAGTGCCCAGATTATTGGCGAAGAAGTTCGCCACTTGAAAGCCTTCTTGGGGCATTGGCCTTAGGGATAGCCGAAACCAATACCAGACCCAATGCCAGAATTCTGTAGATTCTTCCAAATGAAGGCCGGGTACAGGTTCTTCCATCCTACTGATATGGTAACAAGGTTCCTCCGACGAAGAGTAGTCCTCCAGAGCTCTTCGGGCTCATCCTCTGAATCGGACAAGCTTGATGAGCTTTGGCTGAACTCTTGCATGCCATCTCTTGGGACACAAAAAGGGTGCAAAAATGTGCCCTCTTTGTTCTCGGGTTCTACCACTCGAGTCTGCTCCTCTCCTCGGTTCACCTCTTGATGGAGATCGCGAGCAGCCATGTTGTTCATTGGGTGGGCCATGCTTGCGTACTTCCATTGTTGAGCTAGTATGAGGTCTGCTTCTTGAGCTCCAAATGACTGCATCTCAGGTCTCGGCTCAGTGTGAGGAATGCCCCATGATGAGTACTGCGTTGGCCGGACAGGAGCAGTAATTATCGGAGGAAGCGACGGAGTTTCTCCCCACTGCCACTTTCCCGATAGGAGCAGAAGTCGTTCCGCTCGTATTGCCTCCTCAAATATTTGAGGGAACCTTCGTTCCCCTGATTGCAGTAGAATGAGGCTTACGTCCGGGTGGAAGGCCCGAACATAGAAGAGATGGGCTTGGGCGGGCGTCGGTTGGATCTCCAACGGGATTCTCTTCCAACTTCTGCAGAATCGGACATTGAAGTCCGTGATACCCTCCGAAGGTGCTCTCTTGATAGTGGAGAGGTATGCGAAGAGATGGAAGGGGTCCTGAGAGCCATCGAACGTCTCGATCAATGCCCCCGCTAAGTCATCCCATGAGCAGATGCTTTTGGGCCTGAGCAATCTGTACCACCGCAGCGCCCTTCCTTCCAGAGATAGAACAAGAAGTCTGATCATGACATCTTCATGGATAATGTCATGGAGGGTCGCTAAATCGACAACATCTTCAAGGTGTTCTCGGGCCATTCCCGTGGTGCCGCTGTATTTTGTCAATGATTTCAAGGCACTTTTGGGAATCTCGTGGTAGCTTTGGATATTCAGGGGGCCTGGATCGTTCCAGCTAGGAAAGCTTCTCCCAGCCATTACGACAGCAGCCTATGGAAATCGTGGTTGTCGCCGCTGAGTCGGAGTTGTTAGGTGGACATTCTTTCTCCGCTTATGAGGTCAAGGCTGCTCACCGAACCTTGGTTCCTCCGGGATATCTTCTTTCAGATTTGAAAGGCGCCTACGACCAAGAAATCTGGATCTTCAGCTCAATCGAGTCGCCAGGTGATTTTATCAGATGAAGACAAGCCAGAGATTCACCGAACTCGGACCTTCTCAAAACATGGGGGCTCCTGGTTACGAAAACCAGGTTTAGGTACTGGTCTCCATGACTTCAGAGATTCTCAGTTAAAACAGAGTCGCCAGATGCTAAGAGTCTTTCGGTAATGAGGGCATCGATTCTCACTACTACTCAGAAGATGAGACTGACCGGATCTCACCGGGAACTTGTTAGAACTACTGGCTCCGGTGAAGACGGGCTAGAAATTTTCTCAAATATGGGACCTTGGGTCCCACCGGGCGTGCCAAAAACTGTTGGTCATCAAATCCGCACAGGAAAGGACTTTCGGTGGGTTTGCGCGCCCTGGACCTGCGACCAACATTGAAAGGCCGAGGGGAAGAGATGCCCCTCGTGCCGATCTCCGGAGAAAGGCCGGCTCCTATACTAATCTACTTTTGGGGTTTGAGACAAGAGTGCAGGAAAGAAATAAACAGAGTAAGGGTTAGGAAAAGAAATAAAAAGGGTAAGGGTTAGAGAAAGAAATAAAAAGAGTAAGGGTTAGAAGATGATGATTTAAGGTGGGAGAGAACAGGAAGCACGATTACTCGCTAACAACTCGAATAGCAACAGGAAATACCAAGAATAGCATGAAGGAAATGAAATGCCGAACTTCCTATGTATCCTCTGGACGGGTTCGCAGGGTTCTCCTTTCTCTCTCGCTGGAATTCAGGGTTCAGAGTAACAACGATTGAGATAAGGGAATAACAGAAACCTTGATCCACCGAGCAGACATAAAGGAAAGCGATAAGGCATTTTTCCTCTCCTATGTATCCTTCGAGGAAAATTTTAGGGGTTCAGTCCTCGATCGCACACCGGATTCAGGATTCAGAGTCTCAATACGCGAACGAGAAAAGACAAAAGAATTAAGCACAGAAGGCAGCATAAAAGAGAGAAATAGAGCACAAAAGATCTTTAGTATTAAACGCAGGACATCAAGTTACAACAACTTTCTAGCAGAAAGTTCCCCCCTTTTACATTACATGCCTGGGTTTTTATAGAGGACCCGACCCTCTGAGTCATTATTACAAAAATGGCGGAGTACACCCTCGGGCCCTGAGAAATCGGTGCCTCGCTGCTGCTGCGATTGAGCTTTCAAATCGGTTGTCGAAACTGGCAACTGCGACCGGGTCAACCATGGAAATGTTCATTTAATGCGCCGCCCGAGTGTCCCTGGCTTCTGGATGCTGTGCTTGAGTGATCGTTACGCCCGTCGTGTTTTACTTCGAGGACTGTTACGTCCCTTTCGTTTGCCAAAAATGGTCAGCGGGCTTATCGGGCAAGAAAGGAGGTATTTATAAGGGGCCTTCGATCACCTTGGGAAGCTGCCCGCCTTGGAACGTGGGCCCAAAAAGTGCTTCGCTACATCTCCGCCTCGTCGAAGCCTTGGGCCGAAGTAGATCTTCCTTGATTTGTTCTTCGCAAAATAATGCTTCGCAGAAACTACTTCGGGGATGTCGAGTGCCGAGCGGGCTCCATCTTTGAAATGGGGTTCTTTGTCCTTTGCTAGCGAAACTGCTTCGGATGAAAAATGTTTCGGCCCGATTCTCTCTCAAAACTGTGGTTCGGGGAATATCCTCCCGAAGCACTCTTCTATTTTCGACACATTGTCATTTTGCTTCGGGCACCACTGCTTCGGGTGAAAATTGGCCGAAGTAGGTGTCGGAAATACTTCGGGCCCGAAGTAGTTTCCTTACCTTAGCTGATTTTGGATTATGCTCTCCTCCTTCGACGAAGTCGTTTGGATGCTGCTTCGCAAAACTTCCGCCCGAAGCGGCTGCTGAAAATGCTTCGGGTGCGAAGCGTTATCTTTGTATTTTCTTCGACGAAATTACTTCGCAAGGTTTTCGCCCGAAGTGGTGATTTGAAGTGCTTCGGGCCCGAAGCTCTTTTCACATTCTCCTTCTTTTCTTTCGGCGAAGCTATTTTCCTTGGCTTGTTTGGTAGCGAAGCTCTTTCTTCTTCATTTTATAAAAGGGGCGATAGGGAGGGTCAAAATTGCTGTAACTTAAAATAAAAGAAAAACTTTCAACAAAGAAATATTATACAAAAATTCTACTATTCTTCTACCCCTTGTATAATGTGACAAAAAGTGTCAACAGTTATTACACGAGAACTCAAGCCTATAAGGTATACCTAGATAATTTCCTTTGATGTCAGTAAGATTCACTCCTACCCCTACACTAGACTATAAATTGGCTCTATCAAAAGTCATAGTCCACATTTCAGATGTCAATTCTCTAGTTGACTCAACATCTATTTCAGCCATTGTCTATGGGTCCATATTTATAGCCTCAAGTACTTCGCTAAGAAAGGTGTAAGTCATATGGAATATACTCCAATTTCTTTTTCTTCAATAGAGTCAACTAAATTTACTATTGTATTATCATATTTCTTCAACTCTACTAAATATATATTGAAAGGTTCCCTCTTGAGTGTGGTTTGTTCTTTAGTTATCAATGGGATAGTGGCATACAACCAATCTAATTGAATGGATCCCCTAATTGCTCAACACAATGTCTGGATAATAGCAAAGAAAAGAAGAGATCTACGTCTATGACAACCACATCCATGAATATTCATTTTTTGGGATATTGGTCTAATAAGACAAGTAATACAATTATTTTTCCAATACAAGGTACCTATCTGCTATCCATTATCGATATAGGAGGGAGTCTCTAGTGCATATAAGACCTAGTTGATCTGCTACCTGTTTGGGCATAATATTATGGGATGCTCCACTATCTAACATGCAATTGTGGATTATATATTGATCTCCTACATCTAAAGTATATATGAGGGATATGTAGAATGACCTAACAGAAGATGGATTTTTGGTTATAGGTACGGGATCATTTACTTTTGAAGCACTATAAATATATTTTTTTGCTTGATCTACTAGTCCAAAAGCTTTACACACTTGGTCTCTGTACTTTGGAATGGTCATTAATTCACCAAAAGTGATATTAATTTTTTGCTTAGCTAAATCTTGTCCAACATCAAATTCCAGTTTTTTAACCTTTGTACTTTTGCTAGAATCTTGTATTTTTTGTGCTTCATTTTCTACTTCTATGTCAGGAGTTGCTTGTTTATTATTTGATCTTTTAGTTACTTTTTCTTTATTCTGGTTTTGTGAATCTTTGTTTTCTTTACCATCAACCCTATCTGGTATGGTTCTATTACTTATATTTACTGCATGTATTCTTTCCAATGATTCTAATTCTTCAGTGATGGGTATTATTTTACCTTGCTTTATTCTCCCATATCTGTTATCTTGAGATCTTTTTAAGATTTCTATATTTTCTAATACGAGGGCCTTAGGTGCTTCTTCTAATACGAGTAATTCACTCATATATTTTTCAAATTGGATCTCTCTATCTTCATTTTATTTAGTCCAACATATGTTTATCCTTATCTCATCATCAGATTTGTCTTCTAAGTTAACATTAGAGTGCATGCTCAAATATATGTCATAATCGACTTAATTGTGAGGAGCATCACAAGCTAGGCAATAAAAAGGAAAATCAGATATCATGTTGGTTGAGGCTATCAGGTTTGGAAATACATCTATATCTTTATATGCTTCTCTTTTCCTCCAGCCATCATTATTGTTCCCATTCCTGTTTCCTTCATCAACATTATTTCTATTTCATATCTTATTAAAATTTCTCTTGAAGGATGGTCTAGTATCATTCTATGGTTGGGATGATTCAGCACTCTCACCTTTCTCCCTCTCAATCCTGGATAGTCTATTGTTCATAGTGTTGAAAATTTCAGTCAATTGACTAAACAACCTTTTTATAGGATCTATCTCATTCTTCTTTAATAAAGAGAATCCAACATTTGTAGGTTTCTTATCTATTTTATTTTGACTATTATTATAGGAATATGGCTTTATTTTTCTACTATTGATCATATTTATCTTAATATCAATGGTTTTCTTAATGCATTCATCTATAGTACTGATGCTCTGTTGTCTTAATTCGTAATTGAACTCTCCAAGGAACTCATTCTTGTATAAGCAGATGGGTTGGTTATCATTGGGTCTCAAAGTTGTAGGGATTTTATTCTTGATTTTGAAAAATCTTCTATAAATTCATTTTCCTTTTTCCTCATAGTGGCTAGCCCTATTAACAATGACTACTCATTCTTTCTTTCTTTATATTGCTTTAGGAAAACTTCTTCCATGGTCTAAAAATTAGAAATATGATTATCTAGGAGGTAGTTGAACCAATCCCTTGCATCCTTCTCTAAGGTTTGGAGGAATAATCTAAGAACTATGTCCTCTTATTCGACCTTGATATTTTCTAGTGTGTACAGGAAAATTTTTATGTGATCTTCTCCTATAACTGGACTTTTTCCTTAGAAGTTGGGTAGGTATTTGTGTGCCTTACTGGGTAAGTCGTGCAAATCAGGCGGTAATTGAAAAGACATATACCTATTTGTTCTTCATGTTTGAAGGTTTTGATTCTGATTATTCTTATTGTTATTAGGTGGGATATTGGCCATAGTAGCTATGGGAGAAGTGATGACAAATTTTATAGTAACGCTAGTAGTGGGAGGAGTAATGGGATTATTCTGATCATAATTATCTAGGGAAGTGTTTTTTCTTACTAGATTTCCTATTGAAATAAGATTTATTTTTATGCACATCACTTTTTGGAAATGGAATTTTTTGGGTATGGGTAAATACCTCTAGGTCTTCAAATTCAAGGAAGATTTGTTTACTACTTGTATATGCCACTTTATATCCTTGATTCTTCTATTCTTTAGGTTCTTTCAGAGTTGCTAGCATCACGATGCAAAAGAATCTCACTCTGGCTAAGATTGCTCAGCCTTAATATCCTCTTAATCTCTCATATATGCATAGAGGTATAATATGGAGACCCATAACATAAAAATACTTACAAAAAATGGTGATGGTAGATTAAAATATCGATGAGAGATAAACTTAGAGAAATTATATGTAATCAACATAGAATTTCATCCTCGATAATGGCACTAGAAAACTATTGGTGTAAGTTGACGAGTTTGTATAATGAAAAATATCATATAAAGATAACCTAAAAAGGATATACAAATAATCATGAAAGGCTATCCTTGACAATGGTGCCAGAAAACTATTGTGGGAAATTTAGACATCCTTAAAACGTGGTTGTCATGTTGTCTAATTTCCTATATCACAAGCAGATATGCAAGCTCTGGTAAACTTACCTCTTCAACCTAAAAATTATAAATTCTAAGGAAACTAGGTTGGGTCAAAATACCCCACAAATGAGCTTAATTAATGATTGTCATATATGCTCAACCAGATTTAGTAAATTATAAGAATTTTATTATGACCAAAATGTTAAGCAATTTCTAACCTTAGCATCAAGAGTAGACTGGTGCCTTATCTATTGGGTGGTTATAGCAAAGATTAAAATTATCATGAAATAGACTAAAAAAGAAAGGAGAAACTAGTTCATTTATAACCATTCAAATTATGTAATGAATACAAATGATTAACCAATGAAAGAACACATCATCTATATATTCAAATAATACAACACATAAATGGGAAACATACATTCATTCGATAATGAATTGCAAGGACGAAGAAATTGGAATGTTATATTAAACTTCAAAAGATTTTACAATTTGAGTCTGAAAGAGTGCCAAGATGTCCATGAAATTCAATACTATTTTTCACTCTTTTTAAATGATGTAACAGAGGAACTATAACTCTTCATCCTAATGAAGCAACAAAGAGCCCCCAATTTATGACCCAACTGTTGGAAATGATCTCAGCTAACCAGATTCATCCTCTAAAATTCCTGCACAAATAGAGGGGAAGAAAAATATTAGGACAAAGAAAATATACACTAAGGAAATATAACCAATCTAAGGATAGGGTACTCTAGTATACCTCTCACAAAATTTTACTTATGCAATGCTTGATGATGCATTCTAGTCGTGACAGCTCCTTTTGTAGCCTGGATAACCAAAATTTTGATACAAGTACTTGGTGCAGGTTCATCCATATGTGCTTTTCTCTACCCTTCATTCCTCATAGTGCATTCTAGCAAGAACCAACTATCCTAGACTATCTAAATGCCAATGCTTTAGCTTCCTTTGTTTTAACTTCCTCAAAATGAACTCATTGTTCATCTAACCCAATAGCTTACTCAGCTCCTTTATATTTTTCTATGGTGGACCCAGTGTTGACCTCACCTTTTTTGTAGTTAAGTCTTTAAAATTCTTAACCAAACATTATACTATGCATCGGATGGTGGTAGGAGAATATGCATAGTATAAAAATCAATGAGAAAATGAGAGAATATACCCAAAAAAAAAGCAAAATGTGGTGTATTTATAAGCGGTTTAGAATAATAAGCACAAAGATACTAGAGTTGGGGGAGAAGAGAAAAGCACAAAATAGAATTGGAGGTACAACTTAAGGAAACCACCAACAACAGTGTACCTCTATCACAATATTCTATTATGGTGCAGGGACATTTCCAAGGCAGACAGATTGATAGATCTTAGGCAATAATCTATCTGTATGATGCTTTCTATATTTTCTAACATTGCTAAATAGAATTTTCTTACACCATCCATGTTCCTCTCTATAACCTCCTAATTACACACTCGGATTCACTTATGATGTTAAAATATTCTCTTTTTTCTTGTACGGGTGTTCTTCCTTTATATAGAGCTGAGTTGAGGAATGAGATTTCATCAACTGACGATTTTATAATTATGCCTTTATATTCTGAAGATATTTGGCTTACTTTGGACTAGCGTTTACACATTATTAACCTTATCCAATACGGTCTATGAGATTCCATCTTGTTCATCAACTTTGACCAAGTGATTCGAGACCTTCTTTCTTGTTACCTTTGAATCCTTATAAGTTATTTGAATATGAGTTTATTTTCACTATGGTTAGCATGGCCTGGGATTTGTAGTACTTTTTCCATGCTTAGGACATCAAGCAATTAAGGTGCACTAGAAGACGTCGTGATTTCATTTGCTTATAATATGTGTGATCTGTACAAGCTGGAGTGCTCAACTTCTTCGAAATCTGATTATCTTCTTTGAGCCTTTGAAACACGTCCTTGCATCTAGAGCTAATGTTTGATGGTTTTATTACAGGAAATCAATATCATGATTGGCCTAGCTGATCCATTCCTCATTATGTTAGATTCTGATTGGTTCTTGGATGAGTCAGCAAGATCTTTTAAATTGGGTGTTTTTACTTTGCTTGTTTTTCTTGGATATTGGGTCCACAAAATATTTTGGTTTAAATGCAGCTTCAATTTACACATGCCACCAACGAAATGATCTCCTTCGTCCATTTCCATTTGCCAAACATTTCCAACCATTGATCTCCAATCGACCCAAATGACATTTTTTCATTTATCCCCAGTTGACCGAATGGCCTTTAAATCATTTTTTCCACCAACAACCATAGGTTGAACGCTTTCTATCATCTATCTCTTTTAATTGAATGGCCTTAAACTTTATTTTCTTGATCTAAATGTTTTGATTGGCAATCTTCATTGTAGTGCATGAATCGGCCAATTGACCCTTACTACTCATCTTGGTTCGGTTGAATGATCTTGACCACACTTTGACTTTCAGCCAAATGGCCTTGGTCATTCTCCTATTTTACCTCATATTTTGACTTTGTTGGATGTTTCATAAACATGCTTAGACTTAGGAAATATGCATTCGATCTTAGGGAAAAAATTGACCAAGTTTGACCTTGGTAGAATATATTATATTTTGGTTTCATGAGGACTCATGGCAAAAGGAACTCAGGAAATGGAGCAACAAATAAGGTTGGCCCTTGTAAAAATTTCCCCTTGATTTATGATTTTTAACTTTAGCTTGGAAGAAATGACATACTCATGGAGGAAGGAGTTTACGATGTAAACGTACTCCTAGGGACTTGTGGATCATGATATTGGACTTTAAAAAAACATTAGGATATTACCATGACCACTTCAATGTTGGACTTAGGTGGGTTCAAATATGCATAAATATAGCAAAGTTCAAAAAATAAAATTTCATTGACCTTGGCCTTAGGAGAACAAAGGTTGTGATGTACATGGGGATTTGGGCAATTTTAGACTTAAGGATGCTATCTTTATTTTAACCTTAGGTTTATGGTAGTCCTTAGGAAACTTGATATTATTAGCACAAGGGGGAAACATGTAGAGTGATAACGTGAATAAAAATAAATTTTGCATACCTTAGCACATTCCTTTTGACTTGCACGCTTGTTGACATTGTTTCAGCTGGTCGACTTTAGCCCTTAGCATTGCTCGGTTGAAAGGCCCTTCATCACTTTGTGCCCTTTTCATTGTTTAGTTGAATGGCCTTTGTCTACTTCAACATGGTCATCCGACCCAACTCATCTTATTCCACCATTTGGTCGAATGACCTTTGCTTCTTTTCTTTGTTCAGGAGAATGGACTTTTATTCTTTTAGCTTTGGTCGATCGAAAATCTTGGGCCACTAGTCTTCTTTGGCTGAAAAAATCTTAGACATATTTTTACAACTATAGCCTATGGACCTTGGTATAGCTTAGGAAATTTTGGCTTAGGAAGTGAATGGGGAAGGTGGGCAGACATGATCATGACCTTCACAATAAAGGATTTAACCTTAGGTAATTTGACACATGAACACATTAATTTGGACTTAGGATTTTTAATATGAAATAGGGGACGATGTGCGTGGACCCTCGGTAAATTGTTTGGCTGAACCAGTTGACTTAGGCTAAGAGGGAAACTTAAGGCCTGCAAACTTAGGTATTAGCACTTTCATGGACTATCAACTTAGGCCAAAAATGGGGAACTAATTTTGATGACACGGATACACTTAGAACATTAGAAAAATGGGGTAAATAATGCATACCTCAAGTGGAGCATCAACTTTCATCAGGTGATTTAATTAGGGCTTCAATCGATTGATTTTTCAAACTTTGCATGGGTGTTCTGTTAAAATGGGCTATGCTTTCATTGATTTCGGTCGATTGATATTGAGTCCTTGATGTTTTTCAGTCGAATAGCTTGGTCTTCTTCTTTGTACGGGTTGATTGACTTTATTTTTTGGCCGAATGAATCTAGCACCAAACTTGGACATGGGGGGCTTTAGGTTGATGGACTTGACTTAGGGAAACCTTTAATGGAACTTGTTAGGCCAAATGAAAAGCATATGCATTAATGGTCTCCTAAGTGGATGAGGGAATATTTTTAGGATGATGTCGGGTGAGAAATAACATGGGACTAACCGAAGGTTTTAACGATCTTATGGGATATACGAGGGGGATCATTAATTTCTTTCAAAACCTTGATGTATGGAATTATTTGAATATTTCGAAGGTTTGAAAAGAAATAAAAGAAGGAAATGAAAATGGAGCGACCTAGGGGTTTATGTTGAAATAGCAAATTTCGAACTTAGGTGGAAAAATATTTTCTTTGGATTAAAATCATTAAAGACTATGGTTAGGTGGAGGAAAAAATAGGAGGAGCACTTTTTATGAGAACCTTTTAAATTTGGACTTTATTCATAGGGTTCTAATATGATATGGAATGGATTTGGACAAATGGATGAAATGGTGAGCAAACGGAATGGGTGAGGTATGAGATGATGGAAAGTGAAACTTTAGGTTATGGATTATAGCATGAATGATGACGTAAGACTTTATGGAAAAATGAATAATGGATGAATGAATTTGTGAAGGAGATCCTTTCCAAAATTAATTTTCCTCTAGCAACCAACATTGTACTAGCCTAACCTCTTTATGACAGTGAAGACCCCTTGGACTAATGTGACTTTCCCATGACATTGCAATTTTTTTAAAATGACCATTGCACCCTAAGATCACCTAGACATCAAACTTTGAATATTTTTTGAAAAATTGAGGTGCAGAATAGGTTGTAATTATGGAGTACAACATAATCATAAGGCATATATTAGATAGGCTCTTACCTCAATGAATGAATAAGCTAATTGCCATCAGTAAAACCTTAGCTCCATTTGCATGTTACAAAAACAATACTTTTATTTTGTGAAAAAAACACTCTCATTTATTTTTGAACTAACTATTTTAGTAAAAAATAGTGACTAAAGAGTAGAAATAAGTGTACCATAGCTAGTATTACTCTTGGAAATATAGAAGGTGGCATTGATGATATTGGTGTAGATTCACAAAAAATGAAAACTAGTACATTATTATTGGTAAAGTTAAAATGAATAATGAATAAGTGAATTATAATTAGGTAAAAATTGTATGGCATGATTACCATTCCCTTTTTTAACTCAAAAAAATGATTACCATGCCCTTCATATTTTAGTTTCTTTTAATGGGTTATATGGGATTGAAAAGGGCCCCACCCATATTACATCATCACCACATAGCAATATTACAACAAAGCTTGGATATTATCCATGTATCGTTTGGCAATATTTGAATATGGATCTCCTTGAAATGTCGAGGAATCTAACCGGTGGAGCTAATGCCACTTGATCCCCTTCATATTTTAGTTAATTTAGGTAAAATAGAGATTAAATATTTAGATGAATGTAGATTATATAATATCATACAAATCCCTAGATTTAAGAATATTTCAATCTTTTAATAGTTGTCATCATATAATATGACAAAGAAATATATACTATTATATCCTTTCATGATAATGAGAAATATATAGTAATACAAGTTACCTTCATCCTAGACAATATGCATTAAGATGTATGGTTAATCAATTATGGTTTTATGGTCCATAAGTCCTATCTAAGTTCGAGGGAAAATATTTAAAGATTATAAATATATGTATGGAGGACAACTACAAAAGTTATGGATTTAGACTAGGAAACTTTAGTACTAAACTAGATTGTGTCTTTTAAGAGAATTTATCTATTATTATGCATGTAAAAAAATTCAGAGATCTCATATTGGGTGGTTCCCTATCTAAAAATATTATAAACTATAGAAAGTTGTATAATTGAGATTTCTATGTTTTCTAATAGTTAAATGTAATATTGGACAATATTAAGAACAAAGCTAATGTGGATTATACTATTTTAGTTTTCTATGATTTTAATTTTTATTATAACCATTATTGGTTGGTTTGTTGTAACCATGAGATTGTATAATTTGGCTTGTTACCATCTATAGGATTTGTTTTTATTTTCTCAATTGGTTTGCTATCAATATGTATACCTATTGAAAGGGATCTCTTATGAATAAATGGTAGCTAATCTTTGATCACACATTAGTGGTAACAAAACATTCAATATTGCAAGTGGATTAAGGTTTCTAGCTCTTCAATCTCTCGTTTGGGTTATATCAACAACAATAATGATTAGGAACCTTGGGTTTGGATATTACAATGATATTTTCTTGATGAAATGTACTAGAGTATATAGATAAGCAATGCATTTTATTTGCATGATCTCAATTTCTCTTTTATTCACACCTAAATACTCTTAACATGTTCATTCTTAGAAGTTGTCTTTTGAATCACAGATCAAATCTTTAGTAATGGATGCATATAGAAATTCAAATTGAAGATCACATTAGCAACTTTTTTGGCATTATTTTTTATCAAAAAAAGTTTGATCTCACTTTGCATTAGATGATCTTAGCCTAATTGGTGTATGCATGCATTATTAACATTTATAGTTTATTGGAGACGTTGCTTCTTCTACATTGGAATTCATTATTACATAAACACCCAACCATATTGACATACATGTAAATATTTCAAATGACAAATACATTAAATATATTAATGCATGTAGCACCTACATTGGCACCTAGAGCTACCAATTCTTAGCATGTGCTAGGGACATATATTTTTCATATGACAATAATTAACTATATGTGTCTTATAAATTAATTTTAGCAAATTATACCTTGGTTGTTTTACTCCATTTAGCTTTGTCTAGTACCTTGTGTATATATTTATTTATCTTATCTGACTTCTTCTTCAAAGATATTAATCCTTGACCTCTTTTTCAATACTACACACCACAACCACATCTATCTTGAGTTCATGAGGATTAATGTATACATTTTGATTTGGTATAATATAAATTATAATATTAGTTGCTTTTAGACCATATAGTCCTCTCCCTCATTGGAGGATCTGCATAGACTGGTAATTTCTTAATTACCTAGATGTGTCCCTCAAAATAAGAGCTCATCCTATCTAGAACATAAGTTATTTGAAACATTTTTTTTAATGTAGTAGCATTTTATGTTAAAATATTTGTTGTTTTTATTTTAATGGGTCTAAATAACAAGGTAGAAGACTAATCCCATGCTGATTTTATGATTTTTTGGGTGATAATATTATGCCATATTTTTATTGACACCGATATTAACACATATACGCATTTTTTCATGTGCTTTCAAATGTGTCAAGAGGTGGATGCATTAGATGAAAGAGGGGCATGTAAGTTGATAAATTTATCTATATGAAGCTTTAAAAACCCATAATTTTATTAGATAAAATACTAAAAGTCATTTGATGTAATAACTCCTTGGATTGGTCAAAATAGCTTAATTTTTAAATTATAATTTAATTATTTCGTGATAGCAATACACCTATTATCACTTGGAAAGAAATAATTTACTAGCTATGTTGATCGCATCATACTCTTAAATGCGTCCGACTCACATGTCTAAAGGTATCCTTTATGTTATTCATCATATATTCCTTTCACTTATTTTTTATTTTGAATTTAGTCTATTGAACTAAATTTATTACACTAATCTTTAGGTAAACCAGGTTTATGAGTTTTAAAAATGCATTTATGCCATGGTGAGAACTTGATTCCAAATCTATCTCTTAAGGATAGTTATGTCTTTAAACAAGTCTAAGTTGATCCACTCTTACAACTTTGTTCAAATCTTCAAGAGTGAAACAACTTATCTCTATCCCAATTAAATCTTATGTTTGAGATTTATTTGTGTTAAGATGTCAATCCAATTATTATAGTTGTGTATTTATCACAAGCTTTCTATAATGAGATTATGACCTTAAAAACTAATACAAGTATTACATCAAATATTTGTAATGTTATTTAACTTCCTATATCCTACTAACAAATTGGGATCATCTAAGTATTCAATGACAAAATAAAAATACCCCTATATCAATGAATCACTTTTCATAACTTCTATGCATACTTAGAGTATACTTTATCATACTTTATTTAAGGCTATAAAACTAAACTCAACATAATTTTAAAGTCCACATGATCCTTCTTAGAAAATACTATTAATCTTTATGTAATAAAGTTCACTTTTTCATAAGGATGCATAATATATTGTAAAGGAAAATAAGTGATCTAAGCAAGATAGAGGTTGCTTTATGTTCTCATGATCAACAATGCTAAAATGACACTAACCCATAGTTTTTGATGCTCATCATGACTTATCAATCTATGGGCTAGTGCCATGACCATTTATGGTGCCAAATCTACTAATGATGCCATAATTGTGCATGGTGTCAGTTCTACCTATGGAACCATATTTGTGCTTGGTTTTAAATCTACCTATGATGCCATATTTGTGCTTGGTTCGACCTCTACCTATGGTGCCACAACTATACTTTAAGCTAACTCTACCTATGTCATTACATTTGTGTATAGCAACAACTCTACTTATGGCACCAACCTCATCTTTGGTATTATGAAATTACTTGTTCATGATGTCAACTCCATTGGCACCAACATCTATTACCAATGTTAGTGTCATATTTGGTATTGGAACTAGAACTAATTCCTAGTGTCAACATCATATCGAGCATCAACACTAGTACCAACAAATTAGGTATCAATTCTAAACTTGGTAGTAGCTACAACAACCTTGCCATCAATCTATCCACTAGAGTACTATGGTGCAAGTCTATATGATGCCAACACTAGTCTTGGGAACCAAAACATACAATGTCATTATAATTTATCACAAACTTGATAAAGGGTAGCATAATTTTGTTGATTCTATCAATTGTTAACATCATTAAATTATTTAATACTTCTGGTTGACATGATGCTTACCACTAGGCTCATGCCTTTAGTATATATAGAATCCCATAACAAGGAATGTCACATATGATATAATCAACTCGTAACCTCTTTCAAGTTTAGGTTTCAACATTCCAATCATGTAAATATGATGGAGTGACAAATTATCCCTACATATCTTTTATCGCAAAGTACATCATCTCAAAAATGAATTATATGAATAGATTGAGTAACATTTATATAAGATTTAGCTTTGTCATAATTTATTATATTTTAGAATATTATATATTTTTTATATAAGTTATCAAAATAATATACGAAATCAACTCAAATTTTCAAGCTCATTCAAACATTGTTGTTACAAAATCTCATAAGTTTGACAAAGTTTCCAAAAATAGCAAGTCAACCTTTTAAATGTCATTTTCAAATTTGCACATACATATGTCATTACTAAACCAGTCATGTATCAAGGCCTTATACAAGGACTAAAATAAGCCAATATGCCAACTTAAGTACCAATTTTCAACTTAGGTTTTTTACTTTCATGTATAAAACAATATACATTTTCAAATATTTGAATATATTTCAAACTAGATAAGTCGATACAATATTGAGTGTATGCTAGAGGTTCACATAGAGAAACATATGATCAATGAGCATGAAGTATAACACACAAGAATTACATGTCATATCCACTTAGGACCGATTATATGCTCATACTATTACACATAAAACACTATACCCCTCTATGTATTTCTCTACATAAGATGGCTAAAGAAGGAATATCATGAATATTATAGAGCTATGAATATGGAGAGCATCATCATGGTTATTTATCACCCAACCATGAAATTATGGTGAGGAATTTCCTTGGTTGTTTTCTACCTAAGAGAATTGATCTATCTATGAGGAAAAATAGATATTGGGTCCCAACAAGACAAAAGAGAATATCTTGGTCATACAACTATGCCTATATGAATTCATTATAAATCATGAAATATACCAATAGTCTCACATTCATACATGCAATCAATGTATGTTCATCCTAAATGCAATCACCTTAAATCATGCACTCAATTTATTAATATCTCATCTACGTGAAGTCACCATAAATCATGTAGTCACATAAATAAAATGGTTATTTTAATCATGGCTTGGACAAGCTTTTTTTATATGGTCTATCTAATCTATACCATAGGATCTTATTGGCACATGTCTATACTTTACAACTTGTCACCCCTTCTGTTCACCCACTTAGACCTAAATTGTAAGTCTATTTATAATCCAACCATACCCTCTTTATATTATAACTCAACTTCTCAATACTCAAATAGTCTATTAACACATTTAATACACATATGTCATACTCTCATGCATACATGTTGGAATATGTGGTATTAAGCTTCACTTGAGGCCATAATCGACTTTTGTATTATATTTTTTATATAAGCTATTTGGGCCCTTGTACACCTTGTATAGGTGAATTTATTATAATATTTTATTATTTAATCTAAAGGTTGAATCCTTAACCTTGATCTAGGATCCCTTAATTGGGTACAAATTCCCTTCCTTCCAACCATTTTGTTAGTGGTTATAGTGTGATTCTATTTCCTTTAGTGAAATATTTTAATGTCTACCATGGGTAATGTGTTGATTCCATTTGTTTCTAGAAATATTGTTAAATACATGGTACTAGAGTAGGTGTAAATATTAAATTTTTTGTTCATATTCTATGATTATTTCAAAGGAAAATAATATCTAGATGCAATTAGAAGAAACTTTGTGTGTCATTAACAAATTTTTAAAGGTTTATTTTTTCTAAATATCTAAGAGGGCTTGGATCACAAGGATCTCGCTGGTTTCAAGCAAATGTTTTTTCTTTTCCATATCTTAAACTTCAATATGAATTTCTTATTTTTGTCTTAGTAGATAGATGCCCTAAAAATTGGATTGAGCTCCTTGAAATTTTTTAAAACCGTTATTTGTCTTTTATGGATATAAAAAAAGATGTTTCTATTTCTTCTTTGGATTTTTATTTAGATGCAGCATAGATGTGAGGATAGTTTACATAGGTACAGAGGAAGGAATAGGATGAGTATTTTTAATAGCCTTTTTATGTTAGATATGTCATATATAGACCTATATATAGGAAAAGGACCTCTAGCCACTTGACAAAGTTGCTAAAATGGTTTAACAACTTTTTTGCTATATTAGCTTAAGGATATGGTTTGATTTGTTTAAGACAAATTTTGTGTAGCACAAAACATCATAGATATAAATGAACCATCTACATTTTTGGATTCTTAGCAAAATTGTAGGGGTCCCACTTCAACACTTTTAGTCATTCCACTCTAGGTATTTTTTTTAGCATTAAAAAATGTATTTCCCTTGATTTTTAAAATGTTCAAATTAGAAAATGGTAATATTTCAAGAATATTCCATGTAAGGTCAAAATATCTATATGGATGAATGAATGCATGACCTATTAAGTAAAGAAATGCATGTATTGATTGTGCAATACATGAATGCATCTATCACAACCTGTACAAGGATGGTATGGGTAAAATTAGACTAGCCCAACCTTAGTGAAGGAATCATAAGCACCTCAAGCTAATGAAGGTAAGCATAGGGCAAAGTGAAGGGAGGTCATATCATTCTCCACATGATTATGTATTTGACATGGTGGCTAACACTTTTCCCATGGGGTTATCCCCAACAAGGTATTATGGATTCAACCCCCACGAGCCCTCAAGGTAAAGGCACTTGGTGCTAATGAAGGCATTAAAATAGGGTTTCTCCTATATGGTTAATGGTTGTGGCACTAGCATTGGCAGCTAGCAAACACCTTAGAAGTATTGGCCTCTAGGAGGTTTGAGGTTCAAATATTTTACCCAATTTTTGAAATGGTGTTATAATAATGTAACACCCATGATTGAGAATGTGTCATACAAAGACATGGCACTTGACAATTGGTTGAAATGGCTTGGTGATATAGCATTAAATGATATGGAGATTAGTGATGTAGCACTTTGTAATGTAATAATGGTTAACATAGCATCAATTAATGTGCTAAATTTAACCCCAAATTTTCCATAAATATAGAGGTTTGACCAATCAAATCTAACCAGCTCATTAACTAATCTACTCTAGCACTCACATAGTCAATAGTAGATATGGAAAATTATGCTTTTCATAATCCACCAAAGAGTGACATATGGTACCACCTTGGTCTTTGATACCTTCTCCAATGGCCTACATAGTCATCATCCTAACGTCACTCCCTACACAAAATAATGATAAGTGGTGGCAATAGATTTGTTATTTATCTATCTAGTTATCCTTTATTCCTCAACTACTTAGGTAGAAACACTAGTAGCCTCCTATTCATTATAGGTATTTTTTGAAATTTTCAAAGGTCTTCAAAGCATTTTGTGTAATTTTAGATCCAAGGGGTTATGACTTTTGAATATGAAAGCATTTTGATCATATTTGTTTTTAAATCACATGAACTTTTAAGCTCTTTATATTGGTAGTATTGTTTCTAGTCATAACTATACACAAGATATTATTTTTGATAGGAAAATTATGGACTGACTTGTGTTCTTGTGAATGGTCCAAACTATACCATATAGAAAATTAAAATTGAGTCTTTTCTCTAGAGTAAGGGACTCCTCAACTATGTGAATGAGATCCCAAAAATACAAATTCTGAGGAGAGGAGTTAGTTTTCATAGATAGGAAGGGTGAAGCACTTGGTATTATAGATCTTCATGTTGACAAGATCAATGGCACTCGCTGATATATTAATCCCAAGCTTTTTCTTGAGAAGTTCTTAGACTTGTGTCATTGCATTGACTCTACTCAAATTAGTAGAGCAGAAGTAGAGCTTAATTCATTATGCATGGATCATTTTGAGACTATGGATGAGTATATCAATAATTTTAATAAATTATAAAATGATATCCAAACTTACAAAAGGACGGATAACAAATAAAAAGAGAAGAAATATTATAATAGAAAGAAGGATATTGAGTGCCTCAACATTGTGCTCAATAACATATTTGAACCATATGAGATAGTTGTTGTTGTGTCTGAAATGCTTTAGGTATACTTTACCACCTCTCCTCCTCCTATTTTCAATGATGTATTCAAGTATTTCCTTCATCACCAAGATCATAGATAGAGGCACAAGGTTCATTCTCCCACAAATCAAGCTCATGTAAAATTAGGCATCAAAAGATAAACTGAGAAGAAGCCCAAGCAAAGGGAGAAGAAAGGAAAAAATCCTTTCAAGAGGCCTATTTATAATTTTTATAAGAAGAAAGGTCACAAGAGAAATTTTTTCAAATACGGATCAAGAAACTTGAAGAAGTAGCTAAACATAGGGTGTTAATGCTGCTCGCTTTTGTATTTTGAATGAGGATGATCACAACTGTAAAATCTCATGGGCTTATATAGTTATTTATTTAGCATTTTAGACATGCATTTTTTTATTAGTGGATTACAGATTCAGGAGCAACTTGACACATGATCGAGCATTATCATCTTCTACATGATTATAATAGATAATACTTTGGAAAGCATATTATCATTGGGGGGACTCATCATTATGGGTGGATGGATGTGGTGAGGTTTAGTATTATTTTTTTCTTTGATAAAGTTCTCCATATTCCTAATGTGGGCATCAATCTCTTGTCTGTATATCACATCACTCGTACAAATAAGAAGGTGGAATTCTAACATGATCAATGGGTGATTAAGGATATTAATGATAGTTTCAAAATAGATACCTCATGATATTGTGATGAGTCAGATTCAATGTGCAAGCTAGGTGAGAAATTCACAATTTCTTCTTTTCCTTCTCAAAAGAGAGATTATTTTACTATGGTGGCACATGCAAATGATTTTATTCAGTGTTGGCATCATAGACTTGGGTATCTTATCTTTGAGGTAGATGAGTCATCATTAGATGACCATTGGACTTATTCACATTTTCCCTCTAAGTGATGCATGTGAGGGATGTATTTTTGGGAAGCATCATAGAGTCCTTTTCAAAAAGTACAATGAGGCATTCTACACAACCCTTGGAGCTCATTTATAGTGATACAAGTGGACCCATGGTTACACCTATTTTTGGAAATGGTACTCTCTTTTTATTGATTATTTTTGTTGATATGTATGGTTATATACTATTTATACCAAATATGAGGCTTTTGAGAAATTAAATGCATTCAAAGCACTAATACAATTTTTTTTGAAAATAAATATCAAGTGTCTCAAGACAAATAGGGGAGATGAGAACATGAAAATTGCTTTTTATAATTTTTTTACTCTTAATGGTATTTTCTTTCAAAGGGTTATTCATTATACTCTAGAGTAGAATTGGGTAGTTGAAATTTCACTACACTAGACAAATCCTACTAGAGATAGAAAGTTTAAGCTAAGTTGTTACCCATATTTAAATGAGATGAAAGGACCTAAAGCTCCATCAATATATAAAGTTGCTAATGTTGAGAAAATATTGAAGATGCTAATAAGAGCAGGCCTGCAAAGAAAGTTGCTAGCAAGTTTGAAACTCTTATGCCATGAGGCTATGCTAACTCACTAGACTATGAAGATAATAATATAGAGTCTTTTTGGTGATAGCTAAGCCAAATTTTTCTATTAATAAGAGTCATGGAACCATTCCAGTGGTAGCTAAAGGGATTCTACCTTTAGCAGGACTTAGTCCTAAATAGTGGTTTCAAATTCACTCATCATTAATATAAGTGATTTTAAAAAGTAAGTTATACTCCACAAAAAATGAGGCCCATTGTAATCACACAATAGAGGCTCTTAAAAAGAAATCCAACAAAAGTTGAGGAAAGAATGAGACCTGATGAGCACCAAAAATTCTCATGTTTATCACAATTGTGAGGGTATTGCATGGGCATATTTAACACTAGAAATGTGTTTTTGTATGATTATTGCATGTATTTAATAGAAAATGAAGTACTTATGCTTGACTGGTGTTTTTAGTTGAATATGTGTGTAGCCACAGGTTTTTGTTGATTTTTTCATATTTTTCAATCGAGGTCCCATATGGACCTGGCATTATGTGGAAAGTATAACATTTTTGAAGAACGAAGACAACTTAAAAAGGATCGTGGCAAATGAAGGAGGCGCCTACATTTTGCTAAGGGTAGGGCAACTACTTCCCACAAGGAAGAAGGCACCTACATCCTGAACACAAGAAGGTTCCTACATCCCAGACGCAGGTAGGAGCCTACATCCTAGACGTGGAAAGGCACCTACATCACAAATGTTAGTAGGTGCCTACGTCCTAGCCACAATAAGGTGCCTACATCCCGAATGCAAGAAGACACCTACGTTTAGCGAGCATATAGTGCCTACATCCTGGACGTTGATTGCTGATCAAAAGACCACACAAGTTTTAGAAAGAAGCTATTGAGAAATACAAAGGAACATCATTCTTATCCATCGACAATAAAATCTAAGAAATGATCGCTCTTTTAATAGGCAAAAATCATAGTTGTACATGCACCTCTTGTAGCGAATCATGATCCATATTTAATTTAGGAGTTTTTAAATATGTTATTATTGTAATAGGAATCGACTGTGTTCTGTATAAAAACATAGGCCTTTTCTAAAAATAATGATCCATGAATTCAAAATATTTTTATACTGCATTTTTATTAATTGAGTTTATGAGTATTTCAATTTCGCGTGCGCTAAAGGATTAATTTCTAAGTAATAAATCGAGCGGACCATCTGTGGGAGCTTGGGCCCACTCTAGGCAGTAATCCTCCCATGCTTTATTTTCTTTATTTTTTATTTCTTGTTAGCTTTCAGTCATGTGTGTTAATTTTGTTGCACTTTATTTTCAATCGTGTGCAATTTATTTCCAGTTGTGTGTTTATTTCCTACATTTCATTTTAGTTGTTTTATTTCCTATATTTTATTTCTTATTTTTTTCCTTCCATAATTTTGATTCAACTTTAATTTCAATAATTTTAATTCTGTAGTGTGTTTATTTATTTTCATATGCATTTATTTTTTGGTACTTGCTTTATTTAAATTCTTAGTTTTTAATAGGTTTGGTTAAAACTAAAACTACATGAACAAATCCATTTCCTACAAAACCATTTGACATATAGGAACTCATATCCTACATTATAGGCATATACTTTGTGTAGGCACTCACAAGTTTACGGACTCTCGGATTGACATAGGTGGACAAACTTAGCCCCTTTTACAGAACACCATTTCTGCTCACCAAGACCCAATGTGGTCAAACGAAAGATAAGTATTAACTAAATGAGTTAAATATATGTGAAAGTACAAGTGTACTAAATATTTCAAGCTGAGGAACTTCTACAAATAAATTAGCCTTTTTTATCCATATAAATATCACCTTAAAAGTGGCATGAAAGAAAATAAGGCTTACCAAATTAAACACTAATGCAATTTTTTATCTAGAGCCAGAAGGAGGAATTTTAGGTATATAAATTAAGCTAGAAGTTATAACCTATGTGAACAAGTAGAAAGTATAACTCTAAACATATATTTTTGCTTAAGGTTTGCTTATGCTTTCAAGCCAAAACCTTATAGCTAGATTAGCACGGTGTCAAACCTACAAAGGAGGCAAGTTGAAACATGTTGTGTGAACCTAAGTAAATTTTTCAAGGATTCTGACAAAGTAAATAACTCATAAGGTAAAAGTAGGCCATGCTTTCTTGGAGTTGACATTAGCACAAATTTCAAAAGTTCTAGACAATATGGGATTCTATTTTTTATCTTTATGGAGCTTTTGACGAAAGAAAGAAATCTTTCCAAATTTAATCTTTAAAATATCCTTTTGGTCCCAAGTATAATATTACAGAGAATGAACTTTTTTCCCTAATTTCCTTGTTCTCAAATTTTCTTAATGATCATATATTGTTGGTCGAGAGATGTCAAGTACCTGAAAGCCCTTATCTAAGCAATTTCCTTCCCAAAGCTCCTCTAATTTAAATGAATAAAATCCCTTCTCCAATATCATAAATAAACGTGACTAAGGTATTATTATTATCTCAAGTGTCATTTGTGATCACATCAATTTATTCTTGTGTAGCAGTATGGAAAAAAGCAAAAAAAATGCATAACCTTTTGATTGAGAGAATTGGAAAAAGAAGATTTAAAAATTTAAGCATGGATTTGTTTTTAAAATATATGGTTAGGGCAAGGGAGAAGCAACAAAAATATGGGTAGCATAGCATAGCATAAGTTAGAGTGGAATAGGTAGAAGGAGGTAAGGAAGGAAGTGCCATAGGTCACAGGTGCATAATAATACCAACATAAGTCAACATAAGAATTTTTTAAAGCAATGAGTAAAAGGTAATAGTGGATCTTTGTGCTAAATCTCAAAGCTAGTCAAATAGTATTTTGAGGAGCAAGGAAGAAAATTATAGAAGTATAAATCAATGGAGCTTTATTTATATCTTAAGGTTTGGTTTGAGATAAGTGGTTAGATTTCTACAATAATGCAGCTTAAAAATAGTGGATCATGTAGTAAGAAGATGAATAATTAAGTGAATTAATATATATGCTCATGATAGAACAAACTATAGAAGGAATAGGGAGAGGCAGCAAGTAACAACATATCATAAAGGAGGTGATTGTTAGTTCTATTGTGTATCCTAGTTAGTGAGTCTATGTAAATGAGGGGATAATGTATTTTTCATTCCAAGAGCTTGTTTGATTAATAAACGAGCTGTTGAGGGAATGATGTCCTTTTCGTTTTAATAGCTTGTTTGATTAAGATATTAAGATAGTGTAAATATAGTCTTTTAGGGTTCTTCAATGCACTAGAATTTTCCAAATGGAAATATATCCTTGAAAAAATAAAAATCGAGTCTTTTTTTGTCACTCTCAGACTTCAACATGAATTCTTTGAGGATTTGTCTTATAGAGCCTTGGGATGTTGGTGTTTAAAAGTTGTCATTCCTTCTGCATTCCCTCCCTCTATCTCCAGGTGAATAGAGAGAGTTGTTTTGTCCTTCCCTCCACATATCCTCCTTTAGATTTTTAGTGTAAGGGACTAGACATGCAATACCAGCATCTGCTTCCTTAGATTAAGGCGACTCTAGCACCTTTCACACCTAGCATCTCTCTCCCTCTTTCTATCAAAATTCTAATGTCTCCAACCAATTTTAAATCACCTTGTCTAGGCTAATTGGCTTATAGGCAATGATAAATTTATTGTTATAAAAGGCATAGGTTTCTTATTATTTTAAGCAACATATCATTTAATAGAAGTTGTTGCATTAAGAGCAAGAGTCATCATCCCGAGCATCTTGGCTCTTTCTAAGAGGGTTAAAAAGAAAATAGCAATTTAGGGTTTTTAGAGCAGCATAAGGAGGTAATTACTATGTAGAAATGCCTTGCAAATTTAGGGTTTACAAGGCAACATAAAGAAAAAGTGTTTTAAGGTTATTCCTTGCACTTCATATCCTTAGCAAGATAACCCTATAGATGATAAATCTGACTATTAACATGAAAAAGTTAAAGAAAATTATGAAGATGGAAGTGTTAGTGAGAATCAAAAAAGGAGAGGAAGACCCGAGAAGGACAAACAAAGAGAAAAGTAAACTCAAAGGGACATTGATATGGGAAAACAAAAGCAAATTTTGCATTAAAAAGTAGGGCTAAGCCCACATATGGAAACAAAAAGTGGAGATAAAAATCTTATCTTGGAATATTAAGAATATGAATAAAAAGCTTAAGAAAAGGATATTAAGGAATTGACCAACATATTTATAAAGAAGGAAACCAGGTGATAAAACAATTTATCCATTTTCTGTGTTGCTTTTTATCTTAACATAATTTAAAAATTAGAAGGTAATTGGTCAAAAATATTTTATCTTTTAATAAAAAGAATATCAAAGACTTTGCTGCAAAAACATAAAAAATTAAGGAAGATAAAGCATATCTTTAATAAAAAATTATTGAAGAATATTTTTGATAAAAATCCAACCTCAATATGGATGGGTTCATAGTAGCTCATGAAGTTATACATTCAAAAACTTCAAGAAATTAGAAAGCTATGATCTTAAAACGTGATATGAGTAAAGCCTATGATAGGGTTGAATGGAATTTTATTTTTATAGTTTTATATAAGTTTGGTTTTAGGAAGAAATGGGTTATATGGATTAAATCTTATGTCTCTACAGTTTCTTATTCAATTTTGGTCAATGGGTTAGTGACAGAATCTTTTAAATCCAAGAGAGGCCTTAGACAAGGAGATCCTCTATCTCCTTATTTATTCATTATTATGGCAGAAGTTTTGAGTAGGAATTTAAAGAAGGCTTACAAATATGGGTTTATAAGTGGACTTAAGGTTAGTAATAACATCGATAACATCACCCATCAATAGTTTGTAGATGATACAACCCTTTTTGGAAGGGCAAGGATAAATGAGGCCAGAGCTTTGAATAACTTTTTAAAAGAGTACGAAAGAGCTTCAGGGCAAAAAATTAATAGGACTAAATCCAAAATTTACTTTCTTAACACTCCTGCTAATATCAAAGCAAGAATTTGTAGGTTGCTTCAAATGGAGGAGGCAAATTTACCAACAACTTATCTAGGGATGCCTTTATTTGAGGGGAGAATGAGGATAGATTTATGGAATCCAGTTATTAGTAAAGTTCAAAATAAACTTCCAGCTTGGAAAGGTAGATGGTTATCATTAGCAGGAAGAGTGCAGTTAATTAAGTCAGTCTTACAAGCCATTCCAACATATTATATGTCTTTGTATTCTATGCCAAAATCAGTTGAAAAAAGTTTAATCTTTATTATGCGATCCTTTTTATGGTCAGGTTTACATGATAAAAGGAAATTTTCTTTGGTGAAATGGAGCAAGTTGTGTGATGACAAAACTAGGGGAGGTCTTGGTTTAAGAGCTCTTACAGATGCAAACTTAGCTCTTAGGGGAAAAGTTATCTGGAGATTGTACAAAGAGAGTCAAAGACAATGGGCAAGAATTCTTCTAAGTATGTTGATCCCAATGACCCAAGTTTAATATTTACTGCATTCTCTCTTCCAAATGGTTCTGCTCTTTGGAATGGTTTAAAAAAATCTATTGATCTTATGATTAAAGGTTTAAGATGGGTGGTGGGAACTGGAGAAAAAATTCTATTTGGATGGATACTTGGTGTGATAAAAAACCACTCAATTTAGATCCAGTTTTGAAACCTTGGATGAGATTGCTTCAAGACAAATACGGTGATAGGGTTTCAAACATTTTGTACAAGGATCGAGAAGGAAGATACAAATGGAAAGAAGATTTTTTTACAAGTATACAAGACATTGATGCTAGGAGGCAATTGAGTAGAAAGATAACAACTGTAATTATTTCGAGGGGTGCCAAGGATAAATTGATTTGGGAGTTGAATAGCTCAGGAGAATACACAACAAGAAGTGGATATAATGTTCAACACCAACATAATAATAATATCACTAGAATTTGGAGAGATATTTGGGATAGCCCAAGCATTCCTAAAGTCAAAATGTTTGTTTGGCTAGTAGGTCATAGAAGAATTTTATCCTGGGATAACCTTATGAAAAGGGGTTTTCATGGCCCCTCTAAATGTGTTTTCTGTAATAAGGAGGAGGAGAGTATTGACCATCTCTTGGGACATTGCTCAATAGTCTGGAATCTATGGCAATGGATTCTTAATATGTTTGGTAAATGCATGGTGATGAATAGCAGAATTGAAGATTGGTTAAAGCAATGGCAGAGCACTTATAAAAGTGAGGCTTTACAGACAATATGGGATATATCAAAAGATACAATACTTTGGACTATATGGCTAGAAAGGAATAGAAGAATATTTAAAGGAAAGGAAAGCAGTTTAGAGGTAATGAAAAAGAAGATATGTTTAGCCATAGAGGAGTCTAAACCAACCCTATCAACTCACCCAATCCCTAATTTGGAAGCAAAGAGTCTTGATAGATGGAGTCAAGTCATTAAATGGAATTATGATGTTGGGTACAAGAGAAGCAAAAATAAGGTAAAGAATATAAAGTGGAAACCACCAGATGTGGAGTGGGTTAAGTTGAATTTTGATGGAGCATCTAAAGGAAACCCAGGACCAACAGGAGGAGGAGGAATAATTAGAAATAATAGAGGAGAGATTTTGTCTCATTATGCTTTCAATTGTGGATTTAAGACAAATAATGAAGTTGAAGCTTGGGCAGCTTTAGAAGGGTTAAAAATATGTAAACAAATGAAATGGAATAGAGTTTGGATGGAAGGTGATTCTCTCATAGTAATAAATGCAATTTTGAGGAAAGCAAAGGCTCCATGGAACATACAAGAGATAATTGTGGAAATTCAAGATCTTGCTAAAGAGTTTGAAGAAATCAGGTTTACACATATATTAAGGGAAGGAAACAAATGTGCAGATAAGCTAGCCAATAGAGGGGTTTTGATTGAGGATCGTGAAGTTAACATCTCCTTTCCATGGTTAGAGGAAGTAGAAAGTTTAGTTGAAGCTGACAAAAATTGTTGATTGCCTAAATCAATTAATGATTAAGATTTACTTTAATGTTTTCCATTGGTAATATCTATTTTATTTTGTAACAATAATGTGTGTTCATTTAGACTATTTATTATAATTTTTGTGGTTGCACTTGTGTTTCAGGAAGGAAACTAGCAATCCAGATTTGGTAAAGCGGACTATGTTAGTGCGATGTTTTGGAAATATTACTCTACTAAGATGCAAGGCATAGATAGTAGAGGTGAAGTTTTGGCATTGTGAAGGCTGCTATAGGAAAATGTCAAGAAAGATGCTAAATTCTGGAGTAATTGTATTCATACAAAGATTTGAAAAGATCCAGAAAATGAAAATCAAGAATTCAGACATTTTATGTAAAATGATGTAGGTTTCTAACTATAGCATCTCAATTGAGATGAGAAGTGTATCTATTTGTAAACTCTCAAGCTCTAAAGAAGAGATATGTAATTTGTTAAGGGTGGGGGACCCGAGTACAACCCCTTTTTATCAAGCAAAAAAAAAAAATCCAACCTCAATATGATCTAATTAACCTAACACAATGTAATGTTATGTTGTTATGATGGAAGTGACACCCTATATATCGTATTATTATGCATGTCTTCACTGGAAAGCTTTAAACTTGGGTCTCCTTGAGGAATTTAACTAGTTGAGCTAATGTCATCTAATTATATTGATATATTTTTAATGAATTTATATATTAATATGTAAATGATAAACGAGTTATAATTATATGAGTGTTGTTGATATTATGAGACTTATTCAATATTAATATATAAAAATGACTTAAATTTATTTTTTTCATTGTCATAAAAGGACAAGATCCTTTCCAACAATTATTGAAGGGTATTATTGAAAACTATCTTTCAACACAAAGAAGAGAAGTTCCTCATCACAAGTTTTTGTTATTAATATTATTGTTTAAAATTTTAATTAGTTATATGGTGTTAGAACAAAATCTCACACATTTACAACAATTTATGTCATCACAATAGTATCCATCATATTATAAAAATTTAGACACTAACTACACATATAAAAATTATTGAGGTTTAAAAGTAATAATATTTTCAACCCTTCAACTATTATTCTACCCTCCATAAGATTTAAATAATTATTTATTTAAAAAAGAGTTTATTTTTTATAATTTAACTTTTCATTTACCATAACTTAACCTTTAACTTAGATTAAAAAACAATATATAATAAATATTGTAATAAAGTTAACAAATTAATATGCTCATTAGGTTAGGAAAGTGGTGGGAAGAAAAATAAATCTAAGGTTCTAATTGTTGGGAATAATTATATTATTTATGTATCACTATCAAAGACCTGGAATATAAAGAGACATTCCACGTTGGTCTCTATAATGCCAAATGTATTCTAAAATGAAGAGACACAGACCTATATATGTAAATGTATGGTGCTCATTAATGATAGAATAGAATAGAAATAATAATATGCCTTCTATTTTATGCTCATTCCAAATTCTGGTATTAGAGTTATTAGGAGAGTATATGAGGTCTGTGAGAAGGGATAATTGTTGCCATCCGATGACATGCCCTTAAATTTTGGTATGTGTAAGCCTTGAACGTCATGAGAGTTCTAGAATATGGTATGAGAAGTAAACATTTGATGGTTGGTGATTCTTGAAGAGAAAGTATTCTATAAACATGGGCTATAGAATCCTAGAGAACTCTAGCTACTTTCTTATATCCTCTAGAGTAACATTGGCTATGAAATACTTGTTGTGATATTCTATGTTGAATCCTTAACTAGAGAGGTGTGCAAGCCTTATGTATTAAGACTTTAATCCCTTGATATCTTTCAAGCATATCTTTCATCCATCCCCTACAAAAGAGAATATGTTGCATGAATTCAAAAATCCTATTTTAGACTGTGTATATGTTTCCACCTTCAAACTATAGACACTCGGAAGAGTTATTTTTTTACTCATTATTTGTTTTTTAACTTGGATAAGATGTCTCATTCAAAGACACTTTTTTTAACACTTGATGTTATCTATATTCACCGAAAACTCTGGTTTATTTTTCTTGCAATCATACATTTATCTTGCCTTTGTTTTTTTATTGGCCACATGAGGGAACAATAATTTTATGCCAATGAAATTTTACCAGTTCTCACTTTTGAAAACTTTACTTTGCTAGGTTGAAAGCATCTTAGTCTAGTTATGCCAATTTGAGAGAGATTGGAGGAATTAAAGTGAGTCTTAAGCATATACAATGGTGTTAGAAGAAGGGTGCTTCTATCATGACATGGACTTAGGCAAAAATAATAAGGCTGGAAGACATCTCCAGTACACCCAATTTCAAGGCTCATGCGAAGCACTGGAGGTGACTTTACTCTGCCATAGAAATGGTGAGGGCATGTGGAGGCAATAGAGGTGATTGCAACGTGGAGGCTTACAATTCATGTTCTTACTCCTCTAGAGGATCATGCCCAATAGTAACTTCGAGGTAGCATTTGCATATCATAGTTATTTCATATTTTCAAAAAAATTGAACAAAGAAAGAGTTCAAGTTTAGAAGTAGGCATAAAGGCATAAGTTTTTTTCAATAGAAAATTCATAGGTTTAATTCTCATTGGAAGTATATTTCCAAAGAAAAATTTAATATTTTTTTCAAAGGAACTACTTGGGAGTTAAAAGTGCATAGGAGTATTTGGCGGAATGGATACCCCTGCCTCCTTGGGTCTTACCCGAAAGTGGCATTCCTTTTGGGATGTTTTCCGCAAATTTAAAAAAAAAAAAAAAAGTGCATAGGAGTATATTTAAGTGGGCATTATTTTTAGAGGGCATTAATGCTTGAAAGAAAATTGAAGTTGAGAAGTTTTAAAGTTTGTAGTAAATATTCTTTTGTAAAAATGTGTATTTTCGACAGTGACTGACATATCATTATTTTGCATCATAAATAAAAAATTTAATACACAAAAATTTAAAACATGTGCTTTGCACAATTATAGAATTCAGTATATATGATACCTTTGACTTGCATTTTGCAAGTAATGTTATTGTGTTAAATTACTACAAAATAGCCTAATATAGCTGCCATAAAGACATCTAGGCATTGACCCTATAAATTATTGGGGAAGAATAAGAACACATTCTTGTGATATTTTTCACTCTATTTTTTTATCCCATTCATTATTATTGTTAGACATAAATCCTTAAATTGATGAAATCCAAGTATATAGGGATGTTACACCAATGTATGAGGATTTATCTTTAAGTAGGTATCATTGATAGAAAAAATCATTTTTAGTACTACCTTGGTACCACATATCAATCTCTTTCATGTACCTTAAGGTCTCTCTCACATACGACCATATATATCAAGGGGTCTAGCTTCTTCCATGTATCGACAGATATGTAGGAAGGGTAGGTATATCAAAAGGATCAGTATATAAAACTAGTGGTATATAGAAAAGGGACCATTTTGGAAGGTATAAGGAACCCTCACCATGGCCTTTATAGAATCACAATGGCTCAAAATCTCAAATTTTGAGTCGACAAACAATCAGTTGTCCAATAATGGTTCTTTCATTTTTTCTCAAAAGCAAAAGATCTTGTGCCACATCTATAAAAGGAAGTACATGATATCAATTTTTGTAGATATAATTCATTGTCTCAAGGAAATCAAGTCACCAAACCTTCATAGAAAGAAATAAATTATGTTTATGACTAAAATTTAAAAATAGCACACAGAGTATTGATGACTTAGACAATGACATAATCAAGAGATGATTATTGGTATATTGATTCAAGGGCAAGTAAATATATGATTGGAGATAAATAATGGTTTGATTCACTTTAAGAAAAATATGGTAAACCAGTCACAATTGCAGATGATAAGACATATCAAGCTGGAAATATTTTTGCCAATCTTCCTAATATAAAATGTCAAATTAAAAATGTGATCTATGTGCCAGGGTTGGCTAATAACTTGTTATTAGTTTCTCAAATGTTAGATTGGGAGATGACAGTTGAATTCAAACAAATTCTTTTGAACACTATTTGGCATATCTATCACCAAAGCTATGGTTTCCTCAACTTACACACTATCATTATTATTTTTTCTTCTGCCAACTTCTTGAAAATTTCTAGCTCTCTTATTAATTCCTTTTGTTCATCCTAGATCCTAGCTATTTTTTCATCATTTTCTCCATACCCTTTTGCTTAAAAATGAATATTCAAATTTTTCTTGTGTATATAAAATAATAGGCACTTATAAATTTTATAAACCACTTTAAAGCTTCCCCTCGTAAAGAACTACAAAAAACCTTTTTTTCATTAGCTAATAGAAGGGGTTTTGAAAGGGACCTCAAACATTTTAGTAAAAACTAAAAAATTCATAATAGAAGTTGGCCCACCCAAGGGACCCAAGGGTCGCACAACAACCGACTACGGGGAACAGAAGAAAAGAACAAAAAAATAGCATGAACCAGGAGATTCTAGAGAATCAGGAGAACCTAGAGAAGTGATTCCCATCCAAGCTACCACCTAGAGAGCAAAAAGCAAAATTGAAAATGTTGAGGCTAGGGAGGAAGAATCCAAGATTTGAGAAGCAGGTCTGGCTCATGCCAATTCCAAGAGGGCATGACTCAGAACTTAAGAATGAAAACTGCACCATGAGGGAACTCTAGGCCACTAGCAATTTTTGGCCCAAAATAAAAGTTAAAATTTGAAAAGCAATTAGAAGCGCCAAATGGAACCACTCTTAAAAATGCACCTGTGTCCTCGAGACAATCCAAGCCAGCAAAAACTTCCCACCCACAGGGAAGATTCAAAATTTGAAATGACACCAAGGGCGCCAAACAAAACTTGTCCATTTTCTAGAAAAACATAAGGGCTCCCTAAGCAAAATCAAGACATTCACCTAACCCTATCACTAGAAAGGAGAAGGGATATTGGATCCCCCAAAATAGATAAAAAAATGGAGAAGCTTTGAATCTGGAATAAGGAATTGGGTTTTTTCCCCCTCCCAAGAAGAGGCAAGACTATGACCTGTAGGAAGCTAAATTTAATTGAATTTTGAAACTATCTTCCCCTCCCTCTAAATTCGAGAATAATTGAGACCTATTAGACATCTCTATTTCAAATTCTCTTTTACTCAAAACTTTCTTGGCCTTATTTTTGCTTCTTGTTTTTTAACCTGGGGAAGTAGAGCATTTCCCCAATTTGGCCTTAGAAGATTCTTTCTAGGTTTTAAGAACCTAGGAATTATCTATCTAAAAAACATGAGCTTGATTTTCCTTATCCTCAATAGAGGAAGGTTCAATAGAAATTTTTTTATTCCCAAACGCATCTTGGGCAGTCATTGGCACTTCCAAATTAGCTTGATCTTCATTTACAACTTCCAAGGACCTTTGATCCTAAGAATCATGAGTCCCTTTCACTTCTTGGATAGAATACAGATCCTTAGCCTCCATATGAACAATAACATCAGCCTGGAATTCCTCAACTTTCTAAAATTGAGGAGGCTTCCTTTCATCATGGGCTTTTTTCACCTAAATATTCTCAGAGGGACACAAAGTAGAAGAATGTCTTGTTTTCTTATAGGTAGCAAACAAATTGGGTCTATTTTCATATTCTATTTGTTAACTCCAAAATCCAAGATTCGAGATGATATCTATAGAGTTTGGGAGATCTACTTCAACATTGGTGTGGGCACACATCCTTGCAAAGATCGTTCTTGACTTTGCTCTAGTTGTAGAATTGATCACAATAAATTCTCCAATAGCCTTGGAAATACCTCTTAAGATGTCATTATACCACAAATGAAAGGGAGACCATGGAGTCTGAACCACAGTGGCCCCGAGCTAGTTTTTTATGACTCTGGATTAAAATCAGTCCCCTATTTTTGGGTGAAAATATTTCTCTTACCATAAAACCACGATCCTTTACCTAGAATCGACCTTGTGTCTTATTCACAATTTTTTTTTTTTTGGTAAGTAGTGATTGTATTTACAACGGGTTTTGATAGGATCCCAAAACCTAATTACATAAGCGATGGGCCTAGGGCATCAATCCCTTGAAACTGAAAACCACAACAGAAATCCCGCTCAGCGGGAACAGAAATCATGAAACAATCCCTCTCAGCGGGAAACAACTAAATATGAAAGAAAGTAGTTTTGGAGATCCCGCCCAGCGGGGAGTAGCCGAAAACCACCATCGAGTAGATCCCGCCCAGCAGGAAGCAGAGAAAAACCATTACAATAAAATCCCGCCTCATGCGGGAAGCAGTCAAAAACCACCAAAGAGAGAGTCCCGCCAAGCGGGAAGCAGCTGAAACCCATCTCAGTGAAGATCTCGCCCAACGAAAAGCATCAAAAACAAACTTCACCATGAAAATCCCGCCATCCGGGAAACCAGCAGAAAGGAGAAATCCCGCCCAGCGGGAAAACCAACGGATTTGGCGGATCCCGCCCTGTGGAGGAACCATCCCGCCCAGCGGGAAAACATCCCGCCCAGCGGGAAACCATCCCGCCCAGAGACAGGGGGATCCCGCCCTGCATGAAGCCGAAAGCCAGCAAAGAAACCAGCCCAGTGGGAAGCAACCGGGAAGCACCACCACGTGAATCCCGCCCCGGGAAAACAACAAGAAAACGCAGGTTAAGGGACCAGGGATCCAAGGACTGGGAATCTCGAGCGAGAAGAGGAAACAGTCACAGGGATGGGATCCCTGGGAGCCAAACAAGTGGGATCTATGGTCTGCGTGCATAGATCAGACCCCCCCAAGACTGAAACATGCAGCAGAAACCAAAAGAAAACCAGCAGTAGAAACCAAAAGAAAACCAGCAGCAGGGACCAAGAATCTCGTCCAAGCATAGAAGCAGCTTCAGGGAGCTGGGACTGGGAATGGGAACAGCCCAGGCAGAGGAAAGCCCCCCCAAGGCCAAACCAGATGCCCAGGGTGTCCACCAAGGAGCAGAACCAGCACGAAGAAGCCTCCAAGTAGGAAGAACAACAGCCACAAGATCCCACTGAGGATTCACAAGCAAAGGGGGAAAGAGGCCCCCCCAGACCATCCCCAAAGCTGTGAGGACCTCAAGGGAGACCCCAAGAAACTGTCAAAACCCTAAACCATCACCCCCACCGCTCAGAGAAACGCAGGGGACCAGATCCACGTGAATAACCTGCAAAAAACCCCAGGGGGAAGCCTGAGGGAAAAAAGGGAAGGGATCCCCAAACAAACAGGGATCCCTAGGAAGCACCAGGCCAAAAAATCAACCAAGGAAACCCTAGCCGACTGGGAGGGGCACAGAAAGTGGAGAAGGATCTCCCCCCAGGAGATCATCTGCAAACAACCACTCCCAGGGAGGGATGACCTGGGTTGAGCCAGGGACTGGGCAAGAACCAAGAGCCATGGGAGGGACTAGAGCCTTCCCCTCTCTACTTTCTTCCCTCTACTTTTGTCTTATTCACAATTTAGCTTAATGAGGAAGAAGGATTTTAGGAGGGAAAAAATTTACATGATACCTTGTGGTCTCCACTTTGAGCAATCCCATCTTATAATGGAATCCAAGTTTTACTGAATCCCTAAGAATTTTCCCATAAGGTTGAAGACACCCTGATCTAAGTTGAGCTTCAAGAGATCCGTCGAAATCTGTAGTTTTTCTGGACTAGGTTAAGTTCAAATAAAACTTTTGAAGAGAGCCTACCTGGAGGGTTCAAGACCACTGCAACATAGGATTGCACTTAGATTTTGTAGGTCCAATGGTGGGTCCACACCATCCAAATGCTATTCGATCCACCAAAATCTATCTTCTCGAGAATCACATCTCTAGGGGGACTAGTTCAGTACTTCTAAGAAGGGAACTGAATCAAGGATCATGATCCACTAGAGCACCACTCGACATGTCATTCGATTTTCTCGAGTCATTGACCCCAATAATTTTAGGCACCACTACTCTAGAGGAGACCGATTTTGTGAATAATAAAAAAAACTTTAGAGATATCCAACACATGATGACCAGGAACTATGTTTCCAAGGGGAACAAATTCCTTGATACCCTAAAAATTCATAGGTGGGGTTAGGTCCATCTTGAAACTAGAAGGCTTCAGATCCGTCGACCTCCAATCCCTCTAGTTTTCAAAGTCAATATTAGGATTAGGAACAAGCACACCCCATTACCACTCCTAGGGATCACCTCTCCTACTCGAGAACCTCACCCTTCCTCACCCTCTCGACCTTCCTCTCCCACTCCCTCTTACATTTTAACTTATACAAAAAGTTTACTTCTCCATATATAACTAGCAAAATTTAATGATTTAAAAATTTTCCACCATTCCCAAGCATCACTATCATCCTCTCCATAGAATATTGGCAAATCCATGACCTCAAGCTAGAAAACATTTCTCAAATTAACCAGGGTTCAATAAACTAGGTTTTCTCCCAAAAATAAAATTTCTCAAATCTCATATATTATTTTCTATAAACAATTATATCTACAAATTTACTTCAAAGCAAAATAAAATGTAGTAGATTTGCTTAACCCCACTGACATATGCTTTCAATAATTATTTTTTGAAAAAACACATTTTGAAAATTTGTTACTACCCTTGTTCTGGATGGTTGACTTCATAGGGTCATATCTCACTCAATATTAATCAAATCCCTTCACATTATCACTCAATTTAAAGCTATTTAAATACCTAATAAAATGGCATAAAAATCATCTAAATTAGACATTTTGATTGATAGATAATTTTTTTCTTTTTTGATGAATTTTTGTGTAGCCAAAAAACAACATCAACAACCCAGCTTCAAACAACCATAATTGCTTTAATATTTATCATAATTTAACATATGTAATCAAAATGATCTATATGATGGTGCGAGAATATTGTAAATAGGTCTACTAAAAAAAATATAGCTCTCACAAGATGAGACATTTTCTTAAAAAAATTGCCCTAATTCTTCACAACAAAAAATATAATTCTCACCCAGGTGTTGTAGGTGAGTTGGAGAGGAGAAGGCAATCCTCCAAGGGAGGTCCCAGGTTCAAATCTCCACCCTACCAAAAATCTGAATTGGGTATCCAAAATCCAATTGATAATGTTGGTGCGAGCAGGGTCGGGTGCGACTCCCGGGTGACTTTGACGGTGTAGAACCCCTTGTTCGTGGTCTCTCAGACCAAGGCAGCTCCGCAAGGGGTTTTTCGCTTTTAAATATATATATATATATATAATTCTCACCCAAGTGTTGTAGGTGATTTGGAGCGGAGAGGGCAATCCTCCAAGGGATGTCCCAGGTTCAAATCTCCACCCTACCAAAAAGTTGAATTGGGTATCCAAAATCCAATTGATAATGTTGGTGCGGGCAGGGTTGGGTGCGACTCCTGGGTGAATTTGACGGTATAGAATCCTCTGTTCGTGGTCTCTCATACCAAGGCAGCCCCGCAAGGGGTTTTTCGCTTTATATATATAATTCCCACTTTGCAAGAATTATTGCATTGATACCACTTGTTAGAAACCTTTGCTTCTCATTAACAAAAATCATTCACTATATACTAAAATAACAAAACATCCATCCACAAATAAAATCCATAATAAAAATCCACACAATGAGACACAAATATAGATAATACCCTTGAGGTAGGGCAACACCAAAATACTCCTTAAGAAAGAAATAACTCCATATTCGCTCCATGAGCCAAGACTATTATTGTTACAACTTAAGCTTCAAATGCTTTGCATTACATAATGATAGGTATTTAAAGTAAATAGGATGTCTTATTTATGCATAACAAATATGCAACTACTTATGTCTTATACCACACATGCATGGACCTTGTGAAGGGTGTTTAGATCGCATGCCCTGTCACATGGACTATGATGATGGTTATACCTTGTCCTATAATAGATTATACAAACCATGTGTTGAGTGGTTACTCAACTTATAAATACCTACTATGATGTAATAATTCCTAACATTCCCCCCTTATTACATTATAGTCAAAGATCTATTTTAGATCTTTTGACTTGATGAAAAATTGGACAGAGAGAGAGAGAGAGAGAGAGATAACTCCCCTCTTAATATAGACATTCTACTTTGATACTTAAGAGTGTCAAGTTCTATCGATAATGCACTCTAAATACATTTATTACACAATAATTCATTTAATGCTTGAAATGTGTTTTTTCAATATCTTCAGTGAAACATGTATTACAATTCCTCTTTAATGTTTAGATTTAGATCTTTATCCCACTTGTATTTTTATGGATAGTAATTTTCTTGTTTTGAAGGTTGTAGTTGTAAAAGTTGAATTGCTTATTTTCTCCCTAGATTTACTTTCTTGAAGCATTTCAAGGATTTAAGTCATTGAGACATTTCTTCTATTTGCAGTTTCTTTTCCAATATTCTGGATGAAGTATTTGGTAATTTGTTGTATTGATCTATTTTTTGGTGCGATAATATATTTGCAATCTTCAATTATTTTCCTTCTGATCGAAGTGTCTATTTTTCTTAGTATTTTGTTCCTTGTGTTTTTGCTTGTCGTCTTGAATCTTCTAACATGGTTCATTTTCCAATATTTCTTTTACTTTATTTTGTTCAACCTCTAGATCTAGATAATAGAGGAATAGTCCTTGATTGGTCATGTTAAAATATTTCTTCAAATATTCCTTTGTGGCTAGAATAATTCTTTTAGAGTTTCCTATGATGATCAAATCATATACATATAATACTTCCTCCTTTTTCCTTTTGAGATAAAAACTTGGATCATATGTGTTGTATTCATGCTTCTTTTGATGTGTTATCAAAGACTGAGTCTAATATATTGATTTCTTATTGTCTTTGTTATCTTCAAGTTAATCTATAGATGTAGATTGCATATATTTAATCTTGGGCTTTGAAGTCTGTTTCTTTTAATTTTTTAAAACTTGATCATTTAGCTTATCTTCCTATGGCTTGGAGTGATTATCTATGCTTTTGATGTCTCTATTTGTATGACTTGAAGTTTTCTAACCTATGACTTGTTCTGATTAGCTTGATTTCACTTGTGCAACAAACACATTTTCTTTTTAAAATTTCTTAATTCTCTTTGGCTACATTACTTTTATGTGCCTTTCTCCAACTTTGATTTTTTTTATTTTGAAGATGATATATTTTTTTGTTGGTTCATCTCTCGTGAAAGGGATCCATTTCTAAATAGAACATGCCAATAATTCTTCACGGTGTATCTATTTCTATAATGGTCACATGTCTTTTGCATGTAGAATATAATTCTTTGATAATCATTCCTTTGATTTTAAGAACTTTGAAAATTGTTTCTTTGTTGGAAGTATTGTGGAGGTACCATGCTTATCTTTAATGGTTGCTTCCCTCTTTGACCTGTAACCAGTAATTATTCTTCTTCTTTTGTAGTATTTGAGGCCTCTACTTTTTGAAGTAGGTTCAACAATTTCTCAAAGCTTGGTGTTTGCTTAGTAACATTTAGTGTAGCCACAAAAATATTATACTTGGATGGGAGTGATCTAAAAATGATGGGAACTAACATTTTATGAGATACCTGAGTTAGTGCTTGCAATGATGCTCGCAATTCTATTATTCTCCTCATGAATACTTCTAGATTTTCTCCATTCTTCATCTTTAGATAACGTAGTTGACTTTAGAGGAATAGAATTTGATTTTAATTCTTGGATTCAAATACTATATTCAACTTCTCCCATGCATTTTTGGTTGTGGTCATATCTATAATGTATGCTTCGATCTCATCTACTACTCTGAACATGGTCATGAATCTTTCTTTTATGTATGTATTGTCAAAAATTTCTTGATCTCCTTCTTTAGTAGGATAATTAATACGTCCATCTATTACTTTCTTAACTTCCTCAAACTCAAGTTGTGTCATGAGTTTGGTCTTTCATCTAGTATAGTTGTTTCCCCTTAACAATTGAGACTCTGGTAACAAGAAATTTGGTGCTCCATTAGCCATAGTAAAATTTTACAAAATATGTTTTTTTGTTTCACTAAATCCCTCTTGAAATTCTCTTTCCAACAATTATATCCTATACTTAGTTTTGAACTGATGCTTCAATTCTACGAGAAAGAATGTGTCTTGCCTAGTGAGGTGGAGGGAATGCTTCTTCCTCTATGGAATATTCCCTTGCTCTTAAAATTTTAGAATTTTCTTCTTTTAAATAATGTTTTTCCTCTTTTTCAAAAAAGGGACTTTATATATTTTGTCCCCTTCTTTCTTCTTCACAATGGATGTGAGATTCAATGTTTTAAATAGTATTATATTTTCTTCTTTCAATATTTTATTTCTTTTTCAAAAGAATAATTTATAATTCCCTTAAAATCTTTCAAAAAACTTTATACCTTTAAGAATTTCTTTAAAAAAAAATGTTTCATGAAATATAATTATGGAAGTGATAATGGTTATACCTCTTGGTTTCCTTTTTTCTAGCAATGTGTGAGATCTTTTTTCCCTTAAATAATTTTAAATTTTTCAAAAATACCTTCCTATTTTATGTGTAATCTTCGTGTTCTACAGTTATCCACTTGTCAATTTTTATTTATCATTGGACTTCTCAACCTTTCTATTCAAATGTTTATGTGTGCTTTGATAATTTTTGCTACAACATTAATTTACATTGATCTTCCCAAATTATTTTTTTTTCACAAGCAAAAATCAATTCATGTTCTTCGCAGACTTAATTCTTGTTCTTTTCAATACTTCTCCATCAATTTATTGCTATGGTAGAGAGCAGGGTCTGCTTCCTTGGAGCATGTGCCTTGTATTTGTTTTTGGCTTCAAATGAATGAATATTTTTTGAGACGTTTTCTACAGATGTTTCTTCCCTTTTCTTCTTTATGAGACTCTATGTTACATAATCCTTGTCTCATTTCAACGCTCTATTTTTATTGGAACCAACAATTATATGCAATAAAAAAATAAGATAAGTTACAAACAAAAGGGAGCTGGAAAAATCACAGCTCGGGATGCAAGGTCACCCAAACAATCAACATCGTAAAGACAAGGCTCAAGGTCAAAAACAAAACCAAACCCTAAAAGGGTGAATAAACAAAAAAACTAAACAATGGGAGTCACTCCAAGAGGAGACTGAACCCTTCTATGGGCACTAACAGAACAACCTGATGTTGGATAATGTCACCCCTCAACCTGCTACGCTAAGACCTCAAAGAAACAAAGGGACTTTAAGGCGGAGGGAGGTTAGGTGAAGCCACGTTGATAGTGCACGAAGCCTTGCACCAGAACCTGACAAGATTTATCAAATGTGCCAACTCATGAGTTAACTTGGAAGCTTGTGAATGGAGCTGAATAGTAACAACAAAAAATACAGTAATCTTTTCATGCAAGGAAAACTGAATAGAAATTGAATCTTCATAATAGACAACAACATTCCTAGCTTTCCAAAGTTGAAACAAAATAATAGCATGAAAGAAATTCCACAGAGCAGCAATATAGGTAGGCCAACAACTGTTATCTCCAAAAAAGATCATCTGCCATCTAAAAAATTTAGGATGAAAGGGCTTGAACAATGAGTGAATCTAGGACCAAGCAAACTGAACATAAGGGCAGAACCAAAACTGATGTTTGAGTCTTAAAATAACCACAAGCTAGACACTTAGGATTAGGAAGACCAACGATGCTCTATTTTGAATGATGTCCACTTTGTGCTTTGCTTCAATATTTGGGCTACTCAACATTCAAACCACACAACCGCTTGGGCTTCTAAACATTTGGATAACCTATGCATACACTCTTCTTGCACTTAGCACACTCTCTTTTGCATTTTGTATATACTTTGTTAAATGTTTGCACTAGTTAGTCAAGCACAAGCTTATCACTTAAGTGATATATAGGTTTTTTTCTCAACTTTCACGTACAACACACAAGCTTCTTGTATTTCATGAGCTTGTTGCTTGAGTTGTATATAGAATATTTCACATTCCTTGACTGCTTTCGACACACAGGGCTTCAAATGGCACCAAAAAATTTATTTTTTGTTCATTGGACAATGCCATACCTTATCTATTTTTAGAGTAATGGTTCAAATTTGTAAATGCACTCTTAACAATTTGCATGTTCTATCTATTCTATTCCATTTTACTTCAATGCCTTTGAGACAAACAATTTGTTTTTTTCTTCTATTCCAAATGCCAAAGTGCTTTTTGGAAAAGGTGTTTCTTTGTGTTTTAGATATGCAATCCTTCAATAGGCTTTAGCTTATTTTGTTCTCTTATGGAATGTTTATGATTTTAATCAGTTTTCTTTCTTCAACTTGTCTTTCAAACAATCTTTGATGGGTTGTATTTTCAACCTTCTATACTTAAATACTTCTTCAAACTTTTGAATGTCTTTTCAAGTGGCTTCAATGTAACTTTTCAAAACAGGAGCTTCTATGGCTTACTTTACTTTCAATTTTGTGGAGCTTTTAATAGCTTCCTTTCAAAATTTTATGGAGCTTTCAATAACTTATTTTTTCTTGCTTAAATCTACCTTTTGCAAGGGTTTTCCACCTTGAAAATTTTCAATAACTTTAAAAAACAATTCTCGTGGAATTTTTCTTCATGGTCACAATTTTTATAAGGGTACTTTACCCTTGAAACTTTTCGATAGATTTTTTAGAATTTTTTGGTGGAATTTTTCTTCACATTCATAATCTTATACATGGTCCTTTTGCCCTTAAAACTTTTTTTTTAATCTTGAAGCTTTTCTTCAAATAATCTTTTAAAGGGTAAATTTTCTTTGAAAACTTTTCTCTCAAACTTGAAAATTTTTCTCAAACAAAGTGCACCTTGGCTTTCTATATATTGAAACTAGAGGAGGATCAAGAGGAAATTATTTCTTCCTTCTACTTTCTTTGACACCATATGTTAGAACTTAAGCTTTGAACGATTTACATTATGCAATAATAGATATTTAAAGTACATAGGATGCCTTGTTTAGGCATAATAAACATGCAACTATTTATGTCCTCATGCCCTATCATATGGACTACGATGGTGGTTGTACCTTATCCTATAATAGACCATACAAACCATGTTTTGAGTGGTTACTCAACTTATAAATACCTACTATTATGCAATAATTTCTAATTATTACAAGAGAATACTCAAAATGATTCTTCATTACAATATCATTTCTTTATATATCCATATTTGTAAAACCTTCATCTTCTTTAACCATTATACCCACTCATTATTATAATATAGTATTATAATATAATCAACCTTGGGTTACATGTGGCCCATGCCAACTATCCATAATATCCATACACATTATAATATCATATCCACGCATTACTATCTCTAGGTACCTAACATTCCACCCTCCTTACAAATTTTTCATCCTTGAAACATAAGAAGAAACTAAATAATATGATTTGCTAAGCAATGTTAGCAATTGGTACCAATCTTGATCATCCCTCCATCCAAGTTAAATTTTGATTGATGGTGGTCTACGATGACACCAAGTTGCCCTTGTGCCACTTGTATATCCATAACTACTTTGTTAGCTCCATGTAGATCCATAATAATGTTGATGCCCTAAGCCCTCCCTTATGCACTATATTTATATTTTATATTTACTTTTTTCACATAGCCATTCATAATAGATGTGTGACATTGTACACGATAGATTTTATGTGTTTTTGGAAACTCTTGCACAACTCATTTAAAAAAAAAATTCTTTGGGTATCGTTTATTGAAGATAAGACTCAGGGATGAAAGAGTCAAATGAATTATATTTGATACTATGAATATTGAAAGAGAGTTTGTATGTGAAGCCTTTTGTCATGATTTAGTTGGTATGAATGCTAGTCTTATGGGTGTCAATACATAAATTTTTAACTGATCAACTTTTGGTAAATTTTCTTATTTATGTGCGCATTATTATTTTAAAGCGTTTTTTCTCTAATCCCTTATTTTTATTTTTATTTTTCAATTATATATGTTGCTCTTGGGTAATATAAGATGTGTAATGTTGAAAACCCATTTGATTGAATGGACCTTATTTAATTAAAGTGGGTATATACATTTGTTTTTGTTTTTTCTCTTGCTTAAAGAGATTGAAAGTGAAATCGTTGCACTTTAATGAATCTTATATTTTTTTGTATGTTGGCTTCAATTTTTCACAGAAAGCAAATTTCTTTGAAATCAGAGCCGCTATGATGTTAAATATAGGAAATAACAAAGGCAACCATGTCTTTAAAATGGATGAAGGTTTTTATATTAGAAAAGTATTGAAATTCTACCAATAAATTACTTTATCTTTTTTGTGTGTCTTTATTGAATTTTTGAAGGTGTTATTTAATTTCATTAAATTTGAACTAAAAAGGTAAAATATAATTCTTAGATAAAAAATATTAATGAACACTTACGTATTATGATGTAATAGTCATTCTTCAACTTTAAAGAAAATATCAAAAGGCTTAAGCAATAGTTACACTTGTTTATTTATTAGAGTAATTATATCATCTCCACTCATTTTGGGTCCTTTTGTGACCTTGCACTTCCTCGTTACTTTGATTTCAAGAAGATTTGTAATATTGTTGGCAATTTTGGGTACTTTGGGTCCATTGCATTTGCTCAAGTGAATAAGTTGTCATTGATGTCAAGAAGCTTTTGAAGGAATTTGATTTGATGTCAAATAATTTGTTTTGATGAAGGTTACGACATGACAGTTTCAAAGGTCTTTTGCAAACCCCAAGTCGATGAGTTCGAAAGAAAGTAAGTTGGAAAAATGTCGCGATATCGCGACATGTCACATTTTCGCGACTTAAGCAGGAGAGAGAAAGCTTTTTAGAAAAGTGTCGCGATATCGCAACATGTCACGATTTCGCGACTCAAAGAGGAGAGAGAACGAACGGAGTCAGAAATGTCACGATTTCGCGACATATTGCAAGGAAGGTTGTACGGACGAAAAAGTGTCGCGATTTCACGACATGTTGCAGGAGAGAGAGTCCGAAAGAAAAAGTGTCACGATTTCGCGACATAATGCAAAAGAGAGAGTCCGTAGTGTGAATTGTCGCGATTTCGCGACAAGTTCGAAGAGAGAGAAAGTAACACGAAATGTGTCACGAAAAAGTAAAAGTAAAAAGAGGGCTTATACTGTTCACCCCCCCTCTCAGTATAAGCTTGTGTTCTTCAAATATAAAGTACAACTTTCTACATACCCTTTTATATTTGTCTATATTCACATGTTTTTTTTGAAAAAATTGAAAAAACTTGTATTAAAACAAAGATCAATTACAATATGGGAAGAGACTCTTCCCAGCCGAATTCAGAGAGAACACAAGCTTACAATAGTAGAAGAAGATTTGCAATGGAGCCAAATATCCTGAACCATTAACTAGCTAGCAGGGGGTCGGCATGGATAGTTGATGCAGCTTGTCACGAAATCGTGACACTATTCTTCTCCTTAGGCCGCAAACATGCAACATGTTGCGATATCGCGACACCTTTCCCCTTTGGCCGCAAAAAAGCAACATGTCGCGATATCGCGATATTTTCCTCCTTTGGCCGCGAAAATTCAACAAGTCGCGATATCGCGACACTTCTCCTAGTGCAACATGTCGCGATATCGCGACACTTTTTCTCTCTCGGTCGCGATGAAGCAACATGTCAAGATATCGCGACACCTTTTCTCCTTTGGCAGCAAAAATGCAACATGTCGCGATATCACGACACCATTTCTCCTTTGGTCACGAAAATGCAACATGTCGCGATATCGCGACACCTTTTCTCCTTTGGCCACGAAAATGCAACATGTCGCGATATCGTGACACCTTTTCTCTCTTGGCCATGAAAATGCAACATGTCGCGATATCGCGACACCTTTTCTCTTTTGGCCGCGAAAATGCAACATGTCGCGATATCGCGACACCTTTTCTCCCTTGGCCACGAAAATGCAACATGTCGCGATATCGCGACACCTTTTCTCCCTTAGCCGCGAAAATGCAACATGTCGCGATATCGCGACACCTTTCCTCCCTTGGCCACGACAAAGCAACATGTCGCGATATCGCGACAACTTTCCACCCTTGGCCGCGACGAAGCAACATGTCACGATATCGCGACAACTTTCCACCCTGGCCGCGACGAAGCAACATGTCGCGATATCACGACAACTTTCCACCCCTGGCCGCGACGAAGCAACATGTCGCGATATCGCGACAACTTTCCACCCCTGGCCGCGACGAAGCAACATGTCGCGATATTGCGACAACTTTCCTCCCTTGGCCGCGACGAAGCGACATGTCATGATATCGCGACAACTTTTTGCCCATGACCGCGATGAAGTGACATGTCGCAATATTGTGACAACTTTCCTCCAGTGACCGTGACGACGCAACATGTCGCGATATCGCAACAACTTTCCTCTAGCGACCGTGACGGCGCAACATGTCGCGATATCGCGACAACTTTCCTCCCTTTGCTTTTTCTTTGATCATTGGCTCAAGGACCTTTCCAGACCCTGTCTAATCACCTCATCCTCAATATCCATGTCATTGTGCAACCGAACTCCAACCTCCTTTTTCGCACCCATCTTAGCCAGAAAGTCGACCGCTTTGTTCAAATATCTACTCGCATAAACTGGGATCACGTCCTCCAATTCCTTCCATAATTCTTTAATTTGGGTAACAAAAGCCCTCAACATCCAAGCTTTCAGATCAAAGTTCCTCATGCAGTCTAGAGCTCCAACCATTATTTACGAGTCTGATTCAAGAATAATCCTACGATGGTCATGTTTCACTACCCAAACAGAAGCAGACTTGATAGCAATGGCTTTGGCTTCATTGTTAGTGGATCTTCCCAGGCCTTGCAATTACCAATAGAGCACAGTCCCAGCATGGTTCTGGCACACGACTCCAATTTCGGCTCTACCCAGATTGCCTTTTGTAGCTCCATCAGTATTGATTTTAATCCAACCTTCAAGGGGAGGTTTCCAACAATTTTTGTCCTGTCCCTCTTGCAGTTCAAGGTGTTCTTCCAAAGCTTCAATGTCAATTTGAGCTTCCTCCTCAACATGAACAGCCACAGTTTCGATAACCTTGCTCCAAATGGTTTGCCAAACCCCGTCTAGAGCAGTAAAAGTTTCTCTAAAAATTCTGGCATTTCTTTCCAGCCATACTTGCCACCGAGATAAAGCTTAAACCGAGCTCCCGACCAAAAGGAAGAGATTTAGATTTGAATCTACCTTTCTGCCATTTTGCCTAGATATTCATTGGGTTCAAGTCACCACTTACTTGAATTTTAAAGTAAGCAAACCAACACAGCCAAATCTGTCGGGTGAAAGGGCAACCAAACAACAAATGGTCAACAGTTTCCTCGCTCTTGTAGCATAGTACACATTGAGAATGGCCGATGATACCTTTTGATATGAGATTATCAAAAGTGAGGATTCCATTGTGCATGCACTACCAAGCAAAAAAGTTAACTTTCATCCAGCCTTTAGAGTGCCAGATTTTCCTCCAGTCCTTAACCTGAAAAGTATGAGGGGGGGCTCTGGGAGAATGATGTCATATCCGTCCTTTACTGTATAGATGCCAAGACTCCCAAAGCCCCAAGCTAATTCATCCTCCACATCTCCCCCTGTAAGAAATCTTTCTATCAGAATTTTAGTCATGATGGGAGTCAAATCCGGAGGGATTGAAATGGGCCACTCATCCAACTTCTTAAACTACTTAAACTTACACTCCCCCAGCTGAGTAGTTGTGAAATAAATTTCAATACGGATCCATCCCTTGGGTTCAATGGCTGCTTTTATTGGCTGTAATTCTGGAAATTCAGTAATGATGGGTGGGAACTGATCCCAAGAATCTGTCCAAAAACGAGCCTTCTCCCCTCTTCCCACTTTCCAAAATAAGCGGTCTTTAACAACCTGAGACCCTAACTTGAGAGCCTGCCAAACTAGGGACCCAGTACCATCCAAGGGGATGCGAGCTACATCGATTGGGTTGGCTCTGCACGTGTATTTGCTAGTTAGGATTCTCTCGAAAAGGGAGGTGGGTTGGGAGATCCATCTCCAAGATCAGACTTTCCAGCCAAAGCTTTATTATTTAGCTTAGATTTTCTCAAACCCAGACCTCCTTTAACCTTGGGGCGGGTAACTTTGTCCCAACCCACTAAGGCCCACTTTCTCTCTCCCTTTGCTCCTTCCCATAAAAACTTTCTAGCCATCCTGTCCAACTCTTTCCATATTGTAATCGGGGCAGCCAGGATAGAGAATTTGTAAATTGGCATGGCTTGAATGACTGACTATAAGAATGTTAATCTGCCACCATAACTTAACCACTTGTGAGACCAGTGATTAATTATGTCCTTGATACACTCCAATAGATTCCTCCATGTGTCTAATTTCAACTTCTTAAAGTGCAATGGGACCCCCAAGTAAACCACTGGGAGAGAAGTCCTTGTGAATCCCAGGATTTCTAAAATTTTGTTCTAAGCCTTTGCTCCAGTTAAAAAAAACCACTTTGGATATCTTGTCATTAATGACCTGTTGAGTAGCCCTGAGATAGACATTAAGAGTATCCCTAATCATTCTTGCTTCCCTGAAGTTGGCCACTCCCACCAAACCAGTGTCATCAACAAACTGCAGGTGCGTTAAAACTTCATCACCCACTCTGATACCCAATAATCTACCTTGATGTCTTCTCCTCAAGAAAATTCTACCAAGACCTTCAACCAAAATGAGAAAAAGATAAGGAGAACATGGATCCCCCTGGCGTAGTCCTCGAGTAGCTCCAAATGGTTGTGAAGGAAGTCCCTTGATTAGCACAGAGTAAGTCGAGGTAGAGACACAACTCATGACCCACTCTATCCAGTCCTGAGAGAAACCAAAGGCTGCCATCATTTTAGCCAGGAAACTCCATTCAACCCTGTCATAAGCCTTTGACATGTCCAATTTTATGAACATCCCTTTATTACCAGAATAGTGCATTGAATGGATTGCTTCTTGGGCCACAACCACCCCATCCAAAATCTGTCGTCCCTCAACAAAACTCCCTTGCTCGGAGGAGACAATGTTGTGAAGAAGAGGTTTTAGGCGCTCGGCCATTACCTTTGTGATTATTTTGTACAAGACATTACATAAGGCAATAGGCCTATAATCCGAAATATGAACCCCCTCCTCCCCTTTTGGAATTAAGGTAATGAAAGTGTGGTTTATAGCTTTAACCATTCTCTTATTTTCTCTGGACTCTTCTACAACAGCCCTTACATCTTCCTCTAAGTAGTCCCAGAAAGCCTAAAAAAACTCAATTGGGAAGCCGTTTGAACCTGGAATTTTACCAATGCTCATTCCAAAGACCATAGTTTTCAATTCATCTCTATCAATGGGTTTGAGGAGGGCCTGATTTTCATCCTCAGAAATAACTTCATTTTGGGCCTCTACATCTTGTACCACACTTTCCTTAAAAAGCTTAGAAAAATAATCCATAGCATGGGAATGCATATCTGGAAGTGTATCAAAGGAATGACCGTTATCATATTGAAGGGCCTCCATCTTATTCATCTGTCTTCAAGCACAAGCAGTCCGATGAAAGAATTTTGTATTTTTGTCCCCTTCTAATAACCAGGTGGTTCTTGCTCTCTCCTTCCAATAGGTCTCCTCCTGGTTGTCAATGTCCTCAACCGCTGTACGCAAGGCATCATCCTCAACTTTGAGTCGGTCCGTAATTACTCCTTCTCTGAACTATTTTTGGACCTCATCCCATCTGGCCACCAATGGAGCTCTTTGGGCCTGGAAGTCTATTTTATTAGCACGCCTCCAATACTTCAACTGAGTTTTGATATATTGTGGTTGTTTGTGGATTTTGAACATTGCTCTCCAATAAGCTGGGCGGCCTTCTTCCCACCACTATGGAATTTTCTCCCGAAGTTCTTCTTTCTGAAGCCAAAAATTCTCAAATCTGAAAGGTTTGTGATGCTGCCCCATCCTAGTCCCGCCTACCAACAAAATGGGATAGTGATCTGAAACTGGGCCTTCTAAAATCTAAAAATTTATATTCCATTTTACAAACGCCTCCTCTGAAACCAAAAAACGATCTAGCTTAACCTTCCTGCTACATGGCTCCCGCCTTTTATTAGTCCAAGTGTAGTTAATGCCAGGACATTTAATGTCCACTAAGTGCAAAGCCTAGACTTGGGCAATCATGAAATGGTCCCTTGGGTCCAAAAATGGTGTTCCCCCTTCCTGGTCTCTAGAAGATAATTTAGCGTTAAAGTCCCCCGCTATAATCCAGTCAAGATCTTCCCTTGAGGTTCGCATGTTATGCACAGCCTTCCACTGCCGCCTCTGACCATCTAGGTTTTGAGACCCATAAAAGTTTGTGATTAGAACATGTTTCGCAGTGACATTATTCCTAAAAAGAGAAGTGAGAACACCCCTCCAGGAAAGATGTTCTATTGCAGACCATTCAAGAGAGTTCCACAGAGTAACAATCCCCCTGAGGCACCTTGGGCAGCCACATCCATATGACCAAGCACCCCTCCAAATTTTGTTGACTGTTTTGGACATAAGATCTAATGACATCTTAGTCTCCCGTAAAAGCAAAAAATCGGTATTACGATTCTCTAAAAGTCTTCGAGCAATGATTGATGGGTTCTCACTGTTTAAACCCCTCACATTCCATGATTGTATAATCATTGGTTACCCTGGGAGCAATAAGAGTCTATTGTCCTCACCGATCCTCCCGTGATCAGTTTGTCTCCTTGGACTGCTAGCAAATCTTTATTGGATCTTCTACCTACTCCTTGAGAATTGTTGTTTTTTGATATTTTTTCTACTTGGGTTATCCCCAAAGTTGGCCTTTCCTTGTTCTTCTCTGCTATTCCCATGCTGACATCCCGAGATACTGTCTGCTCCTGGTTATGCACTACTAAAGCCCCCGAACACACTGGATGTGATACCTCACAGAGTTCAACTACCTGCTGTATGACGGGAGGAGATGAGAGAGGGAGTTGCCCGAGAATATTAGAATTTTCCTTATTACCCTCCATGCCCTCCATAGATTGTTCCTCTTCGTCAACCAGTGACTTAAAAATCTCATACCTATTGGCAGGTCTGAGATGGGATTGCTCCTTTCCCTCTTTTTTCTTTGTCCGTCTTTTTCTTCCGGGTTGTTCAAAACCCTCTCTCTGAGCTTCCTGGCCCTGAACGGTGCTATTAGAATCTTTATTAAGTGTTGCCTTATCCTCTTTAGGTAGGTTTGGCATTCCTAAAGGGGCCTCCATTTTAGCATTCATATTATTAGGGTAGAAACGGGCCAAATGTCCATGTTTGTGACAAACCCTACATCTAAAGGGTAGGGCCTCATAGTCCAGTTGTTGAATCTAGGAGAGTCCTACCAATTCAATTTCCATCTCTACTGACAAAGGTTGGCTGAGATCCATCTCCACACATATTCTTGCATACACCACCATGCTCCCTTCAATTGTGTCTCTGGCAACACCCAAATGTCTTCCAATAGAATTGCCAATCCTTGCCAACACCTACTCACTCCAGAATTCCATTGGAAGAGCATATGGTCGGATCCATATTGGGACAGTAGTAGGTTCAACTCGGGGATCGAATCCCACTCTCCATGGTTGAATAAATAGCCCTGTCAGGCCATGATTTTTCTTCTTTGACTCAAAAGCCCTATTTCTATCGACCAAAGACGAAAAGCTAACAATAAATATCCATTGCTAATAAACCACAATGAATACTCACCGTGAGGCTCCCAGTTTTGGCGGATCCAAGAGTGCAAAAAATTCAGGGAAGGACGTATACCCATGAACTTGCAGATTAAATCGTGATTAGCTCTATAAATGACTGATTCTTCAACCATACTTGGCTCGATGACAATTTTTGGCCTTGTTTCGGCCTGCGACAAACATCCATTCACACAATGTGCTGTCGACCTATTCCCAACAGTCGTGAAGAGCATTTTATATGCCATTTTTTGAGCTTCGTCGTTCTTTGGAGGAGAATTTTCTTTAAACAAATCTGCGTATGAGATGCTACTCCCTGGAAAATGAGCCGGAGAAGTCCCCATTGGACCCTCCTAGGGCACCAATCTAGCCTTTAGATCCACCGTACCCGAAGGCACTTCTGCAATCCAGTTGATGCCCTAGATTTTTCGAAGTTCCAAAAACCCTAGTTCAGAGGAAAAAATCACCAAAGCTCATTTCCCGCCCTCCATCATCCATTGGATTTGCTGTCTATATTCACATGTTAAGTGATGTGTTGATCCTATTGGATTTTGCAACATACGAAATAATCTTGGGTTAGTATATAACATAGTAGAAAATTGTAAGATGCTTATGTTTTTTTAATTGGTTATATGATATTGAAATAGAATCCACTCATATTACTTCATGATCACATAGTCGTGTTACAACAACTTTGCATTATGCATCTATCTCTTGGGAAGATTTGAACTTAGGTCTCTTCCTTAAAAGTCAAGAAATTTAATGAGTTCAACTTATACCATTTGGTGGTATGCTTAAAATTTTTGCTAGATATACTTTTGCCATTTAGAGTAGTAATCAAAAGAATGCTTGTTTGTATTAGATGACTAGTGCTATTTTTTCCCTATGATGGTCATGTTTTTAGTAGCTTTTACATTGTCTATTGAGTTCATTTTGAATAAAAACTGGAATTTTATAATTCCTTTGGATCATTGGAATATTTATGTCTTTGATTTTTTAACTATTAGAATATAAAGAGTTGGGTTAAGGAATTATCTTTCTTGTTTTTGTTTTTGCATTTGTGGAGATTATTTGGATAATGATACTAGATCATGTGGCATAGCTTTTTTTCTTACTAGGGAGCAAGGGGTTGTACTCAAGTCCCCCACCCTTGTCAAATCATAATTCTCTCATTTAGAGCTTCAAAGTTTACAAACAAATTCAATTATAATCTCAATTGAGTTGCTATAGCAAGATACCTATATCATTTTTCATAAAAAGTTTGAATTTTTATTTTCAATTTTTGGATCTTCAAATTTCTATGTGAATACAAATATTCCAAAATTCAACATTATTCTTGACATTTTCTAGAAGCAGCCTTCACAATACCAGAACACCTCTATTGTTTGCATTGCATCTTAATAGAGTAATTTTACAAAACTTCACGCTATCATAGTCTACTTTACCATATTTGGATTACTAGTTTTCTTACTAAAGCATAAGTGCAACCACAATAATTTTAATAAATAGTTTATATGAAAACACATTAATTTTATAAAATAAAGTAAATATTACTAATGGAAAACAATAAAGCAAATCTTGATCATTATTTGATTCAAGCAGTCAATATTTTGTTGTCAGTTTTAACGAAACTTACTACTTTGTCTAACCATGGATAAGAGAATTTAACTTCACGATCCTCAATTAAAACCCCTCTATTGGTTAGCATATCTACACATTTGTTTCCTTCCCTTAACGTGTGTAAACCTGATATATTTAAACTTTGTAGCAAGGTCTTGTATTTCCACAATTATCTCTTTCCTCAAAATTACATTCATTACTATTAATGAATCATCTTTCATTCATACTCTATTCCATTTCATTTGTCTACATATTTTTAACCCTTCCAAAGCTGCCCAAGCTTCAACTTCAATATTTGTTTTAAATCCACTATTGAAAGCATAATGAGATAAAATATCTTTCCTATTATTTCTAATTATTCTGCCTCCTCCTATTGGTCCTGGATTTCCTTTAGATGCTCCATCAAAATTCAGTTTGACCAACTCCACTTCTTATGGTTTCCACTTTATATTCTTGGCCATATTTTTGTTTCTCCTATACCCAACATCATAATTCCATTTAACGACTTGACTCCATCTATAAAGGTTGTTTGCTTCTATATTAGGGATTGGGTGAGTTGATAAGATTGGTTTAGCCTCCTATATAGCTAAATAAATATTCCTTTTCATTACCTCTAAACTACTTTCCTTTCCTTTAAATATTCTTCTATTCCTTTCTAGCCATAGAGTCCAAAGTATTGTATCTTTTGATATATCCCAGGTTGTCTATAAAGCCTCACTTTTAAAAGTGCTCTGCCATTGCTTTAACCATTCTTCAATTCTACCATTTATCACCATGCATTTACCAAACATATTATTAATCCATTGCCATAGTTTTAGACTATTAAGCAGTGTCCTGGGAGATGGTCTATACTCTTCTTTTTACAAAGAACACATTGTAAGGGATCATGAAAAACCCTTTTTACAAAATATTGTCTTCACATGGTCATATCTCCCTTAATATTGTTTAGATTCTTTTGAATGATAATTCATTCCAAAGTTTTTCAAATTTTGCACAAAATAGCATACAAATCATTTGAATCAAACAACTCTATGTAAAGATATGGCTCTTGAAAAATGATTCATTTTTTTGAAAAAAAATTAATGTAGTTTTATTGATTCATAATTTCCTTAATGATCATGATAAGCCAATCAAGTATGTGATTCTAATTGAAGAACATTATCATATGGCATAACTTTATTTAGACAAAAGTGTTTGTTTTAAAACAATTACCAACTATATATATAAAAGAGAGAAAAAAAAAATGAAAAAATTGTGATAAAAAAATATATTGTAACAAATATAATATTTTAGTATTTTAAAGGTAATGGCTCTAATAATAATTACATATAACTTATTAAAAAAATAACTACCAACTAATTTTTTAGATTAATTACTTATAAAAAAAAATTAAATATAAATATGTTTAATGTGAGAATGTGTCCTCAAATATAAGTATAAAATATCCTAGATGGTATTTATTTTAAAACACAGGCCTAAGTGTTTTGGAAATACCTTATACTTAAGGTATATATATTTATATATTTACAATTATGTATTTTAGAACATAGGCTTAGGTGTTCTTGGGAAGACCTTATACTTAGTGGAGATATTGCTCCTTCCTTGACAATTGAAGGGATATGAACTTATGTGTTATTGAATGAATGAATGAAAGATTTTAATTACGTCCGCGAGACCCGAATATGGTCTATGGGACCTCAAATATGGAAGTACAATTACTCAAATCATATCATATGATCTTTAATATCTTTGAGAAGGTTGTTCCTTCTCCTTTTCCTGCTGATTTGTGTTAGCAATTTTCCAACTTTTTTTATTTTCCTGTCTTCAAATAAATCTGTAATAAACTCGTTCCCAAGTGTTTCTTTGTATTTGTCACGGATATCCGAAAAACTCAAGTATTTATAGATGAAGTGTTCCTCTGTCTCTACTGTCCTTGTCTTGCATAGAGTACATATCCTTTCTTCCCATTGTTCTTTGGGCGTTGTCCATCTCCCTGTTTCACATCTAAGCCTATGAGAGCTAGTCCTTATCTGAGCAATGAGTATTTTTTCCTTCCACTTGATTTCGGCGCCTATATACGCTTTTTCCTTGTGGTCATACGTTGGGTTAAAATTTGCAATATAATATTGTCTTTTCCTCGCTTGCATTTTTCCACATTCCACTTCGAACTTTTCATTCACATAATTTTTTATGTCTTTGTTGACATTTGGGCATTCATTTATGTTGATTTCCCAACGTTTCATCCATTTCGATTTTGTTTCATCCACGTATTCTTTCGCCTATGCAACTCTTCGTCCCTAACTGCTCTAGGCCATCTATCATTTGTCATGTTTTCTGTTTTTTTCAAGTAACATAACAACTTGGTCATAGCAATTGCTTCTAAAGGGAACATTCCAGTTTCAACTAGAATAATTTCATAAGGGGTTGTGGCCTTAATTTTGAGAAAGTTTGTGATTAGATATTTTTGAATCCTTTTTATTTGCATCCATTTTGCATTTGTTGTACCACTAGCCCACACCTCGCAACCATACAACAGAACCGGTGTAACAAGTAGGCCAAATAAGACCTTGGTGGTCTTCCAGTCCCACAACTCGGCATTCCTACACCTGTTTTGAAGTGCATATAGTGCTCTCCGACCACTTTGAGTTCTTTTCATCCTACATGTATTCCAATTAAGTTTGTCATGAAAGTCTATGCCCGGGTATTTGTATTCTACTACTACATCAAGCGGTTCTCCTACAAACTGAAATTTGAGTTGTTGCTTCTTTTTTGCTGAAAATATCATAATTTTTTTTTGCTCGTGTTCACCTGCATCCCAACTTCTTTACAAAAGAGTTCTAGAGCTTGAAGGTGATCTTCTAGATCTTTGGCTGTTTTGGCCACAAGAATTACATCATCTGCATACATGAGGAGTTTTACCACATATTTGGCTAAATGCACACCCTCTCCCCCAAATTTGTTTATCCATTCGTCTAACTTGTCAATGTACAACCCAAATAAGGTTGGAGATAGAGGGCAACCTTGTTTGACACCTATGTCACTACCAAAACATTCAGATAACCCTTCCCGTGTTCTGATTCTAGCTTTTACATGCTCATATAGTCTGTGTACTGCTGCCCTGTAGTGAATTGGAACCTCTAGCTCTTCCATTCTGCTCCATAATTTTTTCCTAGGCACTCTGTCAAATGCCTTTTTGAAGTCTACAAAACAACAAAAAGCCTCCTCTTTTTTGTCCCATATTTTTTCCACTATGTGTCTGAGCGTGATACGCTGATCAATAGTTGAGTGTTTGGGCCTAAAACACCGCTTGCCCCTTTGCTCTCTTTCCCTTTTCTTCTCGCCCATATGTTGATCCTACGCTCTATCATACTTCCAAACAACTTTGCAAAGAGAGGGTTGATCATGATAGTTCGATAGTTTGAGGGATTATTTACATCTCCACTTTTAAACAAAGGAATGGTCAAGCTAGTTGTCCACTCGGTAGGGAAGCCATTTTGTATGACCTCATTGAAAATTTCTTTGATTTGCGGTGCCAAGATATCTACCCCCCATTTTATATGCTCTGCTTGAAGATTGTCTATGTCACGGGCTTTTCCAGATTGCTAACTTTTTTATCCCTTGAATAATGTCTTCAATTGTGAAAAGTTCTTTCTTGACAATGATAGTAGGGGGTGTCTCCTCATTGGTTACTACGCTCGATACAGCTTGTTTTGAATACTCCAACCATCGATTAACTGTTATGTTATTTTCAGTTTGCATCCTTTTCACGCTTAGTTCCTTCCAAAATTTCTTTGGTTCATGCTTCCCTAAATAAATCAATTCTTCCCTCCTTGTTTTAGTGTATTCTTCTTTTTTTGCCCTTACCAGTTTCTCATATGTTTTTTTGTTTGCTCTTGTTTTACCCGTTGGTTCCTTTAGTAATCTTCGCATGTTTTTGCAATCTTCATCGAACCATGGGTTGGTTGGGAAGCTATTCCTTTCTTTCTTTTTAGGTTTAGCTCTATTGCATTTGTTTAAAGCTTCTTGAATAACTTGCATTAATCATTCACTCTTACTATAATCTCTACTACTGTGATGGAAAGACCCTGCACTCCACTCGGTGGAGATTGTTCTTTCTCTGACATTGGAGGGATATGAACTTGGAAAAGAAAACCTATATTCTTTTTCCTTCCTAGCGTCAAGCCTATTAATGTGAGCTATCACATTGTATATTTAAATAAACTTTAAATTTATCAGCTTTGTATTCCTCTACTTGGTTATAAAGGACTTCCCCCTTATAATTTTTAAATGATTATTTGATATCTAAATCCATTTACTTATTACCAATTTTAACTGAGTGTTTTTGGTTTTTTTTGAATCAGTCGCTTCTCATTTATTTTTATTATTAATTAAAAGTTAAATCTGCTATAATCTTTATATTACCTTATTATTGGTTTGAGATTAAAACCGTCATTGTCAAGCTTGTGTGCACATTTACCTCATGATACTTGTTCACATTAGTTCACATTAATTTTAAATATAATTATTTTAAAGTAACTTTCATAACTTTATGTATTTATAAAGGGCCAGCGGATTGGTAAGTTTTGACAAGTTTTAACGTTTACCAAAAGGAGACCCAGGTTCAAACTTTGGATGTAAGCTTTTCTTGAAGCAAAGGTAGTAGATTATCTTGACTTCGTTGAGTGTGTACCACTTCGACGATAATGATTTCAATCTCCAAGTGGCCTCTATTGCTAATAACAAGGTGAGGTAGGGATTACATAAAAATTTGAATCTCCATCACATCAGTTGCTAATAACAAGGTGAGGTAGGGGTTACATAAAGATTTGAACCTATGTAAGAAAACGAAAACGAAGGGATGTTACTAATTCCCCTATGTATTAAAAACAATCATAAGTTTATGTAGGTTAATTTTTTTTTTTGGTTTTAGGAAAGATATCATAGTGATATGTGTTTGAGTTTTATCTTAAAAAAAAATTTAGTTCTAACCTCGGTACAAGGGGACTGGAACCCTTTAAAAAAACTCATACTTTATTCTAAAATTCATCTTAAAAAAAAGAGAGAAACCGATTGGTAATGGCATTATTTTAGTTCTAACCTCGGTACAAGGGAACTGGAACCTTTAAAAAAACTCATACTTTATCCTAAAATTCTTCTTAAAAAAGAGAGAAACCGATTGGTAATGGCCAATGCGTGTGGATAACTACCTGGTTTGATTCCCTACAAAATTAAGATTCCATTAATTTTATCTTTACCCAATAAATTAAAGATTATAAAAATTCCAAAAATAACTTTTCTAAATTTATCACTCACGAAAGAAGTTAGTTGTAGTGTGGGCAATCACTCTATCATCATCAGTCACATGGCCTGTTAAAGACATCTTTTGCATAAGATAAATATTTAAAAGCAAAGCAAATGTGCACTTTTGAAAAGGAATATTGACCTGGTTTGTCTCAACCGCATTAAATTTTTATGCCAAGAGGGTAAGAATTTTGTAAGGTGCACGTTGTATACCTAAATCCTTCCCTTAATTGTACCTTATCATAAAGGTGTTGGTTTTCTATTATTATGTTACGTGTCCTACTTGTCTTTAAATGGCACTTAGGATTATTATAATTCCTTATTTGAGAGTCGTCGGAAACGGTGGCGGTCCATGCAACTCTTTTTCAATGCTCAGAACAAGCAACCTAATTTTTTAATGATCGGCCCCACACCATCATAGATTCCTCCCTTTAATTTGAGGGTGTGTTACAGTTATTTTCCTCGTGCTGCAACATACGGCCACAAAACGACAAAAAAACTCAACGCTATTTACGTTGTTAGCGCATGTTCTGTCGCATTCGCATCGTTGAAAAGAGGAATTTACCTTGTCGAGCGAGTTTTGCTTGGTTTTGTGTAATTTTTTTATTATTTTATTTTATAAATTTAATATATATAGTAACAGCTAAAGTATATATAGTTAAACATGTCCATGGTTGAAACCGACTTTAATCTGTGAAGTGAATTTTCTTTTTCTTTTTATTTTTAATTTAATATAAATAATAATTATAATTTTTATAGAGAATGTTATTTAATTTAATATATGGTTATTTAATTATATTTTAATTATTCACGATTTAATCTTAAACCTTTATTCAAAATTTTAAAGTGTTAACTAAGCCATTCAAAACATAAAATTTTGAATTCATTTTGTATCTATAAAAAAGAAAATTCTTAAATGAAGGAAAATAGATAACCAATGGACTTTCCACTTTAATTTTTTAAAAAACAATTAAAATAAAAGTTTTTATGCATTGTTTAGTTTACTTTTATAGTTAGATTTTACAATTTTTTTTTTTTTTTTTTTAATAACAAAGGGTTGTACTTGGGTCCTCGTCCTTGACAAATTGCAACTCTCTTCTTTAGAGTTGTTTACAAATAAATTTAATTCTCATCTTAATTGAGTTGCTATAGCTAGATACCTACATCAATTTTCATAAAATATCTGAATCCTTGATTATCATTTTTTGGATTTTTTTTTATTTTTTGTGTGAATACAAATATTTCAGAATTCTACATCCTTCTTCTTGATATTTTTTTGCAGCAACCTTTTTGTGTGAATACAAATATTTCAAAACTCTACATCCTTCTTCTTGATATTTTTTTGCAGCAACCTTCACAATATCAAAACTCCACTTCTATTGTTTATGCATTGCATCTTAGTAGAATAATATTTCTAAAACATCGTACTATCATAATCCACTTTACCTGATATGGATTGCTAGTTTCCTTTTTGAAGCATAAGTGTAACCACAAGAATTGTAATAAGTAGTTTATATGAAAACACATTAATGTTAATGGAATAATGGAGGAAGAGCAGTGGGTTCATCTAGAGTGTATCATTGTTTTAAACCCTTACCACAAGTGCGTCAAATATTGTTTCTTGAATATTATCGAAGCTAAAGAACGTTAGGAGAAAGGAGACACAAGAGGAGCAGAGATAAGAGGAGCAAGAAAGGTGATAGGCAAGGGTTCTATTGTGGAAGAATCCCCTAAGGATGTGGATAGGAGAGATTCTAACCCTTTGGATCCAGGAGCAATAGATTCAAATTCGATAATAGCAGAAAGGTCAAAAGGGAGGCACTTCTTAGGCGCAAGTTTTGAAGAGAAAATTCACAAGAAGAGGGATTTGTTTTATCTCCAAATTGGGATGAAAAGGGTTTTACTCTTAAGATCCCAAAAATTTTGCTCGACAAAGTGATTCAAAAAGGAAAAAATTATTTGGTCAGGAATTTTTTGGTCAGGAATGAAAAGGGTTTTACTCTTAAGATACAATAAGGAAGTGGGTTTGGGATAAATGGAAACTTTTGGAGCAAGAAGCAATGGTGGTTTTGCCTAATAATTTTGTGTTGTTTAAATTTACAAATTTGAAGGATATGACAAATGTTTTTTTGAGGGGCCCATGGTTTTTTGGGAGGAGAGGATTATTTTTACAAAAATGGAACCATGGATTTAATCCAGTCATAACCACTCTTCAATTAGCGCCCTTATGGGTGAGTCTACCAAGGCTTCTAATGGAATTTTGGGATGATAGTATTATTCTCAGGATAGCTAAAGCGATTGGAAAAATAATTGGATTTGATTGAGCTACTAATCCCATATCGATAGTGACATATTTTTGTGTATAGAAGAATCTGGTTGAACCACTGCCTAAATCTATTAGGCTAGATTCAGATTACAGAGAATGGAAACAAGAGATTCAATATAAAAATTTCATTCCCTTGTGTAACCTTTGCAAAATGGTAGGGTATATTTGGAAAACATGCCCATAAAATCCTAAGGATAAAGTTATGAATAATAGAATTGGACAACCTTTGAAGGTTTGAAGAAAAAAGGAAACTAAGGAAAAAGAAGTTCTAGGGCTAAAAGAAATTGGTGAAAGTAGTAAGGGTTTATCTTCAAATAGCTTTGATGTTCTTGCTACCCTTGATGGAGATGGCATTGATGGAGGATAAGAGTTTGTTCCAAAAACTCAACTTGGAGGTATTAATGAACCGATGACTAAGGCTTTGATTTAAAAATGAATAAAATAACATGTAGAAGAGAATATTGAGAAAGAACCACACTCTCCAGCAAGGTTGAAGGAAAAGAACATAGAAACAAGGGTTTCGAGAGAAACCACTCCTCAGTAGAATGTGACATTGATTGACTATGGGAAAAAATAAAACAAAAATATTAACATTATTCAGAATGGGTTGGAGGATGAAGAAGCTGGAGGAGAATGGACTTCTACTAATGATTTGGAGTTGGAAAAGGAGGAAAAAGTTTTCCAAAAAAATGTGTTGGAAGTAGAAGGAAATCTAAGAAGGATGATTTGAGAATTTTAGTTTCTCGAGAAAAGCCCAATCTCCAAGAATTGAGAACTAGAGCCATTGCTAAGGATGTAGCTAATGAGAAACAAAGAATTTTGTCTTTAGGAAGAGGAAAACTTCCTCAACTTGATACAAAATAAATTTTCTATCTTGGAATATTCAAGAAGGTGAAGAATTCAATTCGAAAAACAACTCAAGTGGAAATGATTCCTGTTGATGGTGCATCTTGGGGTTTATGGACTTTATGGAATCTAAAGCAATTGGAGGGACAATGTTTGCAAATTAATGACAAGTTTTTTTTCCATAGATGGTGCAAACTCCAAGAGATAGTACTTGTTTCAACTCTACTTAAATTTTAGATGGTAGATGTAGAAAAAGTAGTAGGGCTGGTTACTGTTATTATTTTGGTCATTGAACTCCTTTAACGATGGGGTTCCTCAATACTCCAATAGACCAAACCTCACGTATTTTTTCCCATGAGCATTGGCAAACATTGTTCCTAGCTAATGTTGCTCACTTTTCCTCAATTCTCCAATAATACAAAGCCACATTCGTTGTTCTGGTTAACTTTGTTCCTCTCTCAATACTCCAATAAAATATTTTTCTCTCTTGTAGTTGTTGCTCTCTTGGCTAACACACTCTAATACTATCCACTAATGGCCAATGGTGTCTAATGGAGTATTAATATGCTAATAGTAGCTTTGACTAAACACAACCAGTGTGGCTCTAAACAAACACATCTAGTGTGGCTCTAAACAAACACATCTAGTGTGGCTTTATCCAAACACAACAATGTGGCTATAATACCACTATTAACAATTCATCACTTTCCTCATAGGATCTTATAATATATCAAGAATAAATATCTACACAATTACATATATTCAATCCATGATAATAACAAACTTAAAAAATATCATTGATGAATATATATATATATATATATATCTAAGCAATGTAAATACATTGTATTACAAAGCTTCTTTGATACCTTATTACAATGCTTTATCTTCAATATATACACATATGGATACGAGACTATTCACATTCCAACCTTTGACCTTTCTACTTGCACAAACTTCATCTCCTCACACTTATGAGAGATAAAAGGCTTCGTATTTCTCATGGGAGAAATACCACATAATAATGAATCTATTTGACTCTAAATATCCACATAAGAACACAGATTCTAAAGATTACACATACTAAATGACAAACTCTTACATAACTCCATACTTACATGACATAACTCAGGTTGACTTATATGACACCTATTATATACTCAAATATCAATCACACTATAAAATAAACTATTTACATGGTACTTGCAATGTTATTGCAAGATACCAAAAATTGTAATACTTCCAACAAGATTCTCATTTAGACCGGTGTGAGTGATTCCATTATATTTTCATTTAAAATAATAATAATAATAATAATATTACAACTTAACAATTATGCATAAATATTTTGGTAAGATTAAAACTAAAACTTCTTAAAAATCAAAGGAATTTATTTTAAAAAAAAATATTATATAAAATTAATTTTTTATATATTTTTAAAATTTATTATAAGACTAAAATATATTTAATCATATTTATAAAAAATTCAAGGTTTAAATATTGCAAAATATATGTATATTTGAGATTAGTTGATATAATACTATTTTTTTTTATAATTTTAAATTAAAGGTTTAAAGCAGTATTGTAGACTATGCTTTGGTAATTAAAGTAAGATTGAATAAAAATATATGTTAAATAAGCAAAATTCTAGAGAGGAGACCTAGGTTTCAATGCCACGGGCATGCTCATGCATAGCCAGTAGCCCGATCCGACTCCTCTGTGTGTTGCACCTGACTGATGATGGTAATCTGTTTCTTACTTGTCCGACGGTCCCTTTCATGCCACATGTTGAATTAGACTAACAAAGACTCCTCTGCGTGTTGCACCTGACTGATGATGGTGATCTGTTTCCTGCTTGTTCGACGGTCCCCCTTCATGCCACATGTTGAATTAGACTAACAAAGACTCCTCTGCGTGTTGCACCTGACTGATGATGGTGATCTGTTTCCTGCTTGTTCGACGGTCCCCCTTCATGCCACATGTTGAACCAGATTAACGAAGACCACATGTTGAACCAGACTAACGAAGACGGTGCGAACCCTGTGTGTCCGACGGTCCCCATCTCATGTCGGATTACCATTAATGAGACGATGGGTGTGTTGGAAGCCTTCACTGATAGTTTGAACTCTGCTAACTGCGCAGTTACTAAAAATTGTGATTGTAACCAATTCATCTATGTAAAAAAAAAAAAAAAAATCCTATGTAAAAATTATCTTATATCATATAACCTTGTGAATATTAAGTGAAACAATGCCTTTATCATATAACCTCATTAATATTAAACACAACTTTACCTTCTTATAAAAAGATTGAAATATTCCATTTATATTATAAATACCTTAAACAAAATCCTTTATAAAAATTATCTATATATCATATAACCTCTGTACAGAAAACTGAAATAATTCCATTCATATTACATAAACCTTTATATAAAGGAAATGAAATGAAATATTTTAATTAGGTTCGCCCAGACCCAAATATGGTCTATGGGACCTCAGATATGGAAGTACAACTGCTCAAATCATATCATATGATCTTTAATATCTTTGAGAAGGTTGTCCCTTCTCCTGTTGATTTGGGTTAGCAATTCCCCAACTTTTTTTATTTTACTGTCTTCAAACATAGGCCCGTTTTTAAGTGTTTCTTTGTATTTGCCACGGATGTCTGAGAAACTCGGGCACTTATATATGAAGTGTTCCTCTGTCTCTACTGCCCCTGTGCTGCATAAAGTACATATACTTTATTCCCATTGTTCTTTGGGTGTTGTCCATCTCCCTGTTTCACATCTAAGCCTATGAGAGCTAGTCCTTATCTGAGCAATGAGAATTTTTTCCTTCCACTTGATTTCAGCACCTATATATGCTTTTTCCTTGTGATCATATGTTGGGTTAATCTTTGCAATATAATATTGTCTTATCCTGCTTGCATTTTTCTACATTCCACTTCTAAACTTTTCATTCACATAGTTTTTGATGTCTTTGTTGAAATATGGGCATTCATTTAAGTTGATTTACTAACGTTTCATCCATTTATGATTTTGTTTCATCCATGTGTTCTTCCGCCTATGCAACTCTTCGTCCTTAGCTGCCCTTGACTATCTGTCATTTTTCATGTTTTATGTATTTTTTAAGTAACATAACAGCTTGATCATAACAATTGCTTCTAAAGGAAACATTCCAGTTTCAGCTAGAATAATTTCATAAGGGGTTGTAGCCTTAATTTTGAGAAAATTTGTGACTAGATATGTTTGAATCCTTTCTATTTGCCTCCATTTTGCCTTTGTTGTGCCACTAGCCCACACCTCGCAACCATACAACAAAACCGATGTAACAAGTAGGCTAAATAAAACCCTGGTGGTCTTCCAATCCCACAGCTCGACATTCTTACACCTATTTTGAAGTGCATACAGTGCTCTCCAACCGCTATGAGTTCTTTTCATCCTACATGTATTCCAATTGAGTTTGTCATGAAATTCTATGCCCAGGTATTTGTATTCTACTACTACCTCAAGTGGTTCTCCTGCAAACTGAAATTTGAGCTGTTGCTTCTTATTTTTTGTTGAAAAAATCATGATTTTTGTTTTGCTTGTTTTTACCTGCATCTCAACTTCCTTACAAAAGAGTTTTAGAGCTCAAAGGTGATATCCTAGATCTTTGGTTGTTTTGGCCACAAGAATTTACATCGTCTGCATACATGAGGAGTTTTACCACATATTTGGCTAAGTGCACACCCTCTCCCCCAAATTTGTTTATCCATTCTTCTAACTTGTCAATGTACAACCCAAATAAGGTAGGAGATAGAGGGCAACCTTGTTTGACACCTATGTCACTACCAAAACATTTAGATAACCTTTCATGCGTTCTGATTCTAGCTTTTACATGCTCATATAATCTGTGAACTGCTGCCCTATAGTGAATTGGAACCTTCTGCTCCATAATTTTTTCCTTGGCACTGTGTCAAATGCCTTTTTGAATTCTACAAAATAACAGAAAGCCTCATCTTTTTTGTCCCATATTTTTTCCACTTTTTTTCCACACTGTGTCTAAATGTAATACAGTGATCAATAGTTGAGTGCTTGGGCCTAAAACTTACTTGTCCCTTTGCTCTCTTTCCCTTTTCTTCTGCCCATATACTAATCCTACGCTCTATATGAAGTGAGATGATTCCACTCACTCATATTACATATACATGATATTTATAGATCATAATGTTTTTTCTTTAAATTTTACAATATCAATTTTATTAATTATATTTAAACATATATAATTAATATAATTCATAGTTTTTCTTTTAAATTATATATTTAAATCATTAATTAAATAATAGAATTTATCATAAATTGTAAATTTAAATTATATAATAATATTATAAGTAAACTAAATTTTTATTGAATATTATACTAGGAAGTAAAACCCACACTTCCTTCCTTCAACTCTCAAATTTTAAATACATTTTGTAAAAAAATATATTTTTTTACTTTAACGCTTTTCAATAATATTTTTATATTTAATTTATTTTTTTAAAATAAAAAAAATTAATTAATTTTTTTATTTTTTAATATATAAAAATAATAATACCTAGACTTTGAATCTTTCCAATATTGAATCTCATTCAAACCATTTCAAGCCGTATATTTTAGTGCGAATTTATATTGATTTGCATTCAAAGAAAATTTGAAAACCAAAAATTACAAGAAAATTGTAAAATGTAAATATCTGCAGTCTTATACCGCCTGGATGGACCACGTCGATAGGAAACCCCACTTAATCAGAAACAAATATAAAAAGTTGTAAACAGATACTTTCCTGGAGTGACGTAAGTTGCCATGGGAATTCCTTCACAATCTATTTATGAAAATCAGATTGGGCAATTTTGTTTTACAGGAATCCAAAGCGGAAGTAGCTTTCCTCCTTTCCAATCTCCTTTCTTTTCTTTTCTATTATTTACTATCGCACACAATCCAGGCGTCAATGGATCTCTAGTATAGAGGATTTGTCTCTAACCTTTGGAAAAACTAACCCAAAAAATCAATTCAAGTCAATATTGGAATTGTTCGCAGCCTTATATATTTGAAGGTTTTTATTTTTGTTTTTGTTTTCTATTTGGGGTTGGATCGATTCAAATCTATCTCTGAATCCATCAATATTTTTGTCTGATGGTAGAGAAATCTGCACTAATTAAATTGACGGCAGTTCCTTAAAAAGATTTTGGAGGAGATCCATGTGATGCTGCTACGGGGTTGAAGTTCGCTGCTTTCATATTGATTTTATTGCTCTGTAATGGGTTTGTGAATAGTGGAAGTGGATTTGAATTTTTGGCTTGGATTGTTGATTTTTATTCGTGTGGGTGTGGTGGGTTTGTGAATTGTGGATGTGGTTTGGGCTTTTTGGTTTGAATTGTTGATTTTTTTTTAAAATGTGGGTAGGTTTGTGGGTCAATTTTTTGTTGTGGGTGCCAGGAGTTTCTTAAAATAACTGATGTTTTCCCAAGCCGCTGCAACCCTTGTTTGGGAGTAAATTTTGAATTATTTGCAAATTTGTTTGGAATACAGACCATTATTTTTTTTCCTTGCGTTTTGCTGGAATTCGCCCTTTACAGCTTTTTTTCCCCTTCTTTTGTTGCTTGAAATCACTGGCTGGAAATCCCTTCCCAGCCCATTCATTGCATACAAGTGGCTGGTGATTCTGCAGTTCGACTGTTTAATGAGAAGCCCTGAGCCTTTCTCAGATTTGCCAAGGTAAATCCTGCAACCAGGTTTTGTCTAACTGGTGGAAGCCAATCCAAGGAGTTGGTTTGGGAGAGAATTTTGAATTGGTGCTTGAGTTATCTCTTAGTGGAAAATGGCACACTTGGGTAATCAGTCCAGAGAGATAGGGAACTATGTGGTGTTGGAGCAGATTGGGTCCGGCTCATTCTCAGTTGTCTGGCATGCAAGGCACAAGTTCACTGGTCATGAAGTTGCTATCAAGGAAATTTCAACTGGAAAACTCGAGAGAAAGTTGTTATTAAGTCTTCAATCAGAGGTCGAAATTCTGCAGAAGATTAATCATCCCAACATTACAAGGTTGTATGAGTTTATTGAGGTAAGTCGTCCTCTTCCCCACCTAATCATAAATTCTTGCTATGTTTTTTTTGGAGGTGCATTGAAAGGAGTACCTTAGTATACTTGATAGTATTGGGTATTGGCTAGCTCAGGCTTAGACAGAATGGTAAGACTGTACTATCTCCATTGAACTAATATATGTCAGGCAAAGTGAAAATATTCTCTTCCACAGGAGGTGTATTGGCTTAGCTGAGAAGACCTTAAAAAATCACCTTCACCTTCACCATATTTTTGTCTCAAAGAAAGTTCAAATCTTTATATAAACCGTAGTATCTTTTAAAAATTGGGGAAGCATAAGTGTGCTGCAGGGACACACTGATCTGTGTATAGGATTCGAATCAATCTGTTCAATAAGAAAATGTTTATCTGTACGATAAAATTATTTTTAGTGATGATGTCATTCTGGAGGGTATGGCTCATTGTCAGAGAATATTTGGTCTACATGCTGAAGGTTGACTGTATCGTGGTATGCAGGTAGCCACGGCTACGCTGGCCACGGTTCCCTGTGTTTGTGATGAGTATTGAATTGTGTTTCATGCTTGACAATGATGTAATTTGTTACATTTTCTTGGGAGAAGCAAAATCAACTGCAGGGTTGTCTGATTCTTTATTTCATAGACGGCTATGCTTTTCTCTGAGTTCAAATGAATGATGGCACATTTTGAATACGATCTTTGTTGGAAATTGTTAATTTGACTTCAGGAAGTGGATTTGTTTTGTTTTTGCAAACACTCTACAAGAAATGTGACAACAAAAAAGTTGTAAATATCAATATCTGTTGACACCATTTTGAATTAGACCCCATTCAGGTTAGCAACTATGAGCGCTATTTATAGGAATAGATGGCATAACTAAAGTGCATACAAAGACAACAGAGATAACTCAAGTGTAGTGATGCTATGGGAAAAAATAAATGTGATTTAATGGTAATGATGAAACTTAAAGATGCTCATGGTTGGTAAAAATAAAAAGAAAAAAACATATGGGTTTGTGCTGCCTTTCCACCTACTAGCCTAAATAAATTGTCATTTCCTACTTGCCAACAAGATCAAGAAGTCAAATGCTATAGACTGTCAATATCAAATTAATAACTATGTACAAGCAATCTTTAAGGATAGTTCGAGTCACTATCGAAGTTGAAATCTCATGGGAGAAGACAACTTAAAGGTTACTAGAACTTAAAAAGCAAAGAATTTAGTTATGCCCATCAGTGACCAGAAACTGCGAAATGTGGTTGTCTCGTTCTCATGCAATGTTTTTACAAGTTAAATGTAAGAATAGATAACATGCACTGGTACATCTAGTATAAGGAAGATGTCACTAATTCATAACAACTACAATGATAATCACTCCTTTGTTTACTGCTATAAATTGCTTTATATCATGTTTGAGAATGTGATACAGAGAGGATTTCATGTACATGTGCAGTATGCAATCATGGGTAAAGGTTGGGAGCATGTGAATGGGAAGATGGATTTTCCCTAATATCTAAGGTGCAGGGCTCCAAGCTCCCATGATGATATTTTGTGGTGGGATAAGTAACAATCACAATGTTTTGAATCTTTAACATTCAAGTGTAATCTGCAAAACATCTTGTTTTTTAATTACAAGAAAGGGGAAACATGCTGCTTTACCAGATTGTTAAATTAACGCACCCTGCTATGCAATGATAGATGATAGCTGTGAGCACCTTGTTATCCATGACGAAAGAGAAGTGATAAGTCCATCCTGTAACTCAAAATCTTCTCCTATTAATGAGCATCACTTAGTGCCTTTCTTACTTATATTGCCCTTTTGGAGTACCAATGCTTCTTATATATCTTAACTGTCCGCCTTAACCTTTCTTTACTCATTATGGGGCGGATGTACAAATTTTGTGGCTGTCTGTCATATAGTATGCACCAGTGGCACAGCATGCCCTCTCTTCCCAAGATTATTAGACTTTGAAGCATTAGACAAGAAAAACTTGTACAATCTTCTTATACGTGTATTTCTTTGCTTTTATGCGTGATCATCCATCCATTCATATGTAACTTTTATTGTTGTTCTGGATAGTCTTCTGTTCCATAGTTGTTTCTTTGTTGATTTTTCATATTTGCATACCTTTGACATCTTGTTGTTAATGATATAGAATTGTTTTTTCCCCACAATAAATTGTATGTACCTACATACATACTTACATAGTTGTGTGTGCATGCCTGCACATGCATGTGTGCCAGGCTAGTGCTTTCTGGTGGAATTGAGACAACTTTGGCTTAGATGTCATGACTGAGAAGTAACTGATCCTATCAACTCCACCTAGGTCACACATCTGGTCTCAAGTGTTTTCAAATCTATTTGGATGTTTCCTAGATGTGTAACATGATGGAGCTCTCTGCCCAATGAATTAGTCAAAATTGCTAAGTGTACAAATGAAATGAGCTTCATTTCCACTTTTGTTTGAAACTGGCCTTTAGCATAAAAAGGCCTTTAGCATATCCTGATTCATGATGGACTAAAATTACAGCTTTGATTTAATGCATGCCTATTGTTTTGCTGAAAATGTGGACGTTGATATTCTTAATAGTATACACTGTCTGGTTTGTCAGCTCGCATAATAATGTGGATGTCAACATGGCCCGATCCTTTGTTGGTTTTTCTTCTTTATTTATGAACTTGTCTTCCACTTTCTTATGCTCATTGAATAATGTTGTTTGGAACCTAAAAGTTTCATTTTTCTTTTATAAGTTCTTTTCATTTCAAATTTGAAGCAATTGATGTCTGAACAAAGTTTAAGTGGTTTCCATACGAAGCCATGTAGTCTTAGAGGGCTATAATATATAGTTGTATGAATAGTTTTCTTTTAAAAAACTGACAGGCTCAATTTGCAGCCACCTTCTCAGAGGTGAAACCTTCGGATTGAAATAACATGACATACTATTTGACAAACTCATTGGCGCTACTAGTTTGAGAATTCACTCTTTGGAGGAGGATTTAAAATCATTGATTTGTTTCATATATTTGTTTATTAAATGCATTCAAACATGCATTGATGGGTTTGTCACAACATTTAACTCACGTATCTTAGTCCTAATTTATGCTTCTTTGTCTTTTGTATCTTCATTGTATTCGGTGGCATGCTGAAGCAGCATTACAATCAGAATTTACCAAAAAAGGAAATAGTATGCAATATATATTGCAATACAGAACTTTTTGTATACATTGTAAAATGAAGAGTGTATAAGCCATCTTGTAGTGCATGAGGAAGGGTTTAATTGTTCTGATAGAATCCTGCAAATGAAGGGTTTGCTTCATTGTGTTGTAGGGTGTTCTCTGTGTGTGTATGTATAGGTGCTTTTCTGTATTCTTTCTTGACATTCAATCTAGGAAATGATTCTTCCTCTATGATACCCTTGACTGATTTCCCAAGCATTTAATGTCTGGTGATCAAGGAGTTATTGCCTCCAATTCTTTGGTTATAACTAATCTATTTGTCTCATGTGGGACAAATGGAAGCTTTGGGTTCTGTATATGCATGCAACTTGCCCTTTGGGGTGGTTTCAATATTCTGTACAACTTGATAAAATCTATTATTGGTTTATTTTTGTCTTACGAGGATACAATACAGCAACCATGTGTATAGAAATTTTTGTTATATCTTATCAGCTTCGTAAGTTAAAGAAAGATTATCCTATTTTGTGGCAGGATACAGGCAAAATCTATCTTTGTTTAGAGTACTGCCCTGGTGGTGATTTATCTACATACATACAAAATCATGGAAGGGTATCAGAAGATATTGCCAGGCATTTTATGTGCCAACTTGGTATATATTTTGTTTGGTGCTTGAATTTGTATTCAGTTTAATTCAGAACTTATTTCTGCATTTTTTGATATACTACTTGTCTATTATTTGGTGTATGCACTTTCATCTCAATGTTAACTATGTTACTTTGAATTTAAATAATCATGTTTAGCATTCTTAATCAACTTTCAATGTTTTTAATATTGGTTAACACTTTCTCCATTGATGTCAGCTGCTGGATTACGAGTCCTTCGACAAAACCACGTTATACACAGGGACCTCAAGCCACAGGTTAGTCATACTATTCTCTGCTTATCAGCATCTATTAGCTCCTTTTTGTTTATTTATCTATTTATTTTTTTCTTTTTCAATTTTTTGAAAGTGGTCCTCCTTTTTGTAGGATTGTTTCTTATTAAATGACTCATGTGTGTACTAACTTGTTTGGGGTTTATTTGTCTGAGTTCACCTCCCATTTTATGGTTTTATTGTTTCCTAGTTTTAGTTTGGATGCTTTATTTATTTTTCTGTTTGTTGCAAGTTTGACTGTTGTTACTTGTTGTAACTTTGGGGTCCTGTGGGCCTGCTATGGTCATTTGTGAGTATAATATAGTTTCTTTCTTTCTTTCTGTTGTCTTGTTTATGTCATAAACCTGTTTCATGTGCATTCTACTTTGGTCATCAATGTGTGTGTATATATATATATATATTTTCATTTCTGTGGCCTTGTTCATGTTATAAACCTTTTGCGTGCATATGCTGGTTATGTATTTTGTCCTTGTACAGTGCTATTATAGTTGTTGATTGTCTTTTTCCTCTATTTGGTATTAGTTACAACAATGGCATTATCGCCTGAAACATAAAAAGAGGATCTAAATATTGGTAATGGCAGTAAATGAACATTCCAAAGAGGTGCATACATTCCTTCCAGCTTTTACATCAATGCAAAAAGTGTGGGATATAGGCCCCCAAAAATTACTGGCTATGCATTGGCTTCCTTGTAGAAAAGTAGAGGAAAGAGTGAACAGTGAACACCCTTTTCAAAATCATCCAAATTAGATATGCCTATAATATGTCAGCAAAGTAGATCCAAAGAGAATCAGGCTCTTCTAGCTATAAAGTATAGTAATCCTTCTCAAAAGTAGAGTTGCATCAGTTTTAAAAGAAATAATAGTAACTGTTGCCACATTTTGCACGGGGTGCCATGTTTTCAAATTTTGTAAGTGTGCTGCTCTCCCTTCCCTCCTCCTTTCCCTTTCTCCACTGTCCCCTTTCTCCCCTTCTAGCAGCTTCATTTCCCCTCTTTTTTTCCCTTTGTACTTTCTCTGGTCAGATTCCTAAAATAGAGCAAACATCCCCTGAAAATTTCTAAGTCTAAGAGCGCAACCCGACTTCGCAGCGAAGTCGGGGTGCGCCCTTAAGTTCGAGCGCACTCGGGAATGCGAAGTGCGGAAGACGACCGAAAAGAAGCAAAATTTGGCTAAGTATAGGAGCGCAACCCGACTTCGCAGCGAAGTCGGGGTGCGCTCTCTTTCCTGTGCGCACTTGGGAAGCAGTGTATCCAAAAAATCAGCTAAGTGCCAGAGCGCAACCCGACTTCGTAGCGAAGTCAGGCTGCGCCCTGATTCCTGTGCGCAGTCTGAACAGCGGCCAAAATGACTAAGTGCCGGAGTGCGCAACCCGACTTCGCAGCGAAGTCGGGCTGTGCCCTCTAGCTTGTGCGCACTTGGACAAGATGTGTCAAGCGACCCAAAAACAGTCTAAGGCACGGAGGCCTCCCCAACTGCGTTGTTCCCCACTTGCGCTATCCAATTGCGCTCTGATTCCAGGCGAAGTAGGACACAAAAGAGAGACTGCCTTTCAAGGCAGATGCGTCCCTCATCAGAATTTGACAAGTGTCCAGCCTCGGGATCCGAGCCGAGATGTGATGGGAAAAAGGACAGGCATGGGCCAAATTATCTACCGCAGCTACCCGCATTCATGCTGACTCAAAGTTTCATCAACCGCACTGCCACGTAGCTGCCAAGTTTTCAGGTGGACCATACTGCCAGTACAATCCCTGTCTGCAGGATTCAACATCAGCAGCTCTTTTGCCGCTTTTGTCAGCTATTGTCGGGTCTGGGATTTTGTGCCCAGGATTGTAATCGGGGGGAATTGTGCTATAAATAGCCGCACCACATCATTGTAAAGAGGTGGAAGGGGGATATCCTGCTAGGGGACCATTGTAGCTATACGTTTGCTTCTGAATGCAAGATACACTTGGCTCTATTTGCTGTTGTCATTCTTTATGCTGCCTTTACTTAGCATTTCTGCCTCATGTTGCTTATTTTATTGCCTACTGTTATGCATAGATAGAGGATACATAGGATGTATGACAGTTGTAGTTTCTGTAGTGTATTCTGTATTTAATTGCTGTTAGTAGTAGTGATTGATCGTTGCCGTGCTGCTTATCCTCCCCACCCAACTTAAATCATATTTGCATCTCTTTCCGCATTTTAATTTCTTTCTTGCACTCTTAGCTTAAAACATTTGAGAAAACCCATAGGAAGCCGGCCTTCTCCGGAGATTGGCACGGAAGGCATCCCTTCCTTCCGGCATTTCAATCTGGTGGGCGAATCTAGGGCACATTTCACTAAATCCTTTCCTAGTGGCAGATTCGTAACCAACAGTTTCTCTGGCATGCCCGGTGGGACACAAAAGTTTCCCACCCAAAACAGAATCGAAGCATCGGTGTTCGCTTCATTGCTGTTAAAATCAAAACACCTGGCGACTCTGCAAGTACCTGAATATTCTCTGAGTTCGTGAGACCGGTCCAAGCGCCTTCATGCATACAAGAAGGTGGAGAGCAAGGAATCCGGGAAACCGACCGATATTTACGAAATTGACATCACCGCTCCAGGAGAGCGCGTCAGGCTGGCTGACTACCAAGCTCGCATAGACGAATTCGAAACCGAAATCGAAGAGGCCGAAGTTGAAGAGCAATCTACATCTTCGGACGGTACCGATACTGAGTACACGACCGAAGGAGAAGAATAAATGGCTGCTCAGCAGAATGATGACGATCTCTTCCCGGCGGTCGACTCCACGGGGCCCTTGGCCTTAGTCGGACAAGAGGCTGTACCCCCCGCTGCCCTGAAGGCCATCCCTACTTATGATGGCTACGACAAAACGACGTATGAACACATCCAGGGCATTCTGGCCTTGGCTGCGCTACACTCTATTACTGATGAGAGTGTCAAGACCCGTCTACTGGCTTTTTCCCTAAGGGGGAAGCTTCTCTATTGGTGGAGATCCTTGCCAGAAGGATCTATCATGGGGTGGCCTCAGTCGACAGGCAGGCTTGTAAAAGGATTCAATGAGTTTGCCGATCCCTCTTCGCTGTTGCATCAGTTCCAAAGCATCCAACGACACCCGCAGGAGGAGGTATCAGACTTCAACATAAGGTTTGCGAGGTCTTGAAAAAGAGTACCTTGCGAACAACGACCTTCAGCAGGTCAGGCCGCACGCTACTACCTGAGGTCTTTCAACTCAGATATTTGCCTACTTTTGAAGATAGCCCGAGTCGATTCCTTGCCTGCCCTATACGAAGCTGCCCAACAAGCAGAATTAGATATAATATCCATAGGCAGACTCCCGCATAGAGTGCAGCCCCCTATTTACCCTGATTTTCCTCAGTCCCAGTATCCATCGGCCTCTGGGGTGATGCCATCATCCTCAGGCCAGCACCCCTAGCAGCCGTGGAATCCAGCACTAGTCATAAACCCCTACGACTCGCCTCAAATACATTATCCTAACCCGCCACCTTCGCCTTCGCAGTATCCCGCACTCCCAGCTCCCCCTCAGTATGCGGCGTATTCCGTGCCCCCGCCATTGGCTGCATTACCTCCGCCGGCTCAGTTGGCACCTGCAGACAATGATATTCAAAATAAAATCCTCCAAGAGGTACGGGCTCTGGCCTCTGGGTATCATACCATGTTTAATGACATGACAATAATGAAAAAGAAGCAAGCCCAGATGGAGTTCCTTCCAAGGAGGCCATACCCTCCTCCGGCGCTAACGAAAGATCAAGCCGCACAAGCTCAAAGGCAACCCCCTGCAAGAAATGCTGCCATTGAGGATCAACCTGGCACTTCTGACCAGGTTAACTGGTGCTCCACGTGCAACGATCCACACTCAGAATAAGGGTGCACGCTGCATTAGCATTACCTCCAGACCCTGGCAGGCAGCGCCATAGAGGATGAATTATACATGATCCTGGGCGATGAAGGCAACTTTGCCGTCCCAGAAGAAGATCTTGCGTTGCTCCTGCCTAAGGAAAGCAGAAAGCTCGTTGAAGCTATCGCGGCCCAAGCAAAGCCATTAAAGGTATACGCCATAAGAGAAAAGGCGCAACTTGCTGGGCTACCACCTGGCAAGTCACTGTGGCCTCATGCAGCCAAGGAAAAGTTTCTTGCGCCCAAAGCCCTCGCAGCTCAGTCTCCAGCTGAAAAAAAAGAACAAGCTCAGGAGATGCTGAGATATCCGTCGCTGACAAAGAGACAGAGAGTCGAAGCCACCCAACAATACCGGACTAAGTATGAGCCTGCGAAAGAAACGGAGGGAGCCAACACTTCAAGTTACAGCATAGTTGACGAGCTAAAGAGGACCCCCGCGAAGATAAGTATGTACGAGGCTCTTCTGCTCCCAGGGCAAGTTGATCTGCTGCAGGAATCTTTGAAAAATATAAAAGACGGGAAGCCGACGCAGCCTGCTGTGTTAGCTCAACCCCTGACAGTCTCCGCCATCGGGAAAAACAGGCCACCTCCTTTCTATCTGTCATTACGGATGGAAGGCTATATAGTTCACAACTGCATGGTGGATTCTGGTGCCTCCACGACTGTTATGTTGAGAGCCGTCTGCGACGAGATCAGTATGGAATATACAAGGAGCAGCCAAGGTGTGCTGCAACTAGACGACACCCCTGTCAAGACAGTTGGTGTCATCAAGGATATCCCGATCCGGCTGCATAAAGCTCTCGACATAGTGGTCATACAGGAAGTCGTGGTGGTCGACTTGGAACCCTACTTCGGCATGTGCCTCTCCAGGGAGTTCACTGCAAAGCTGGGAGGGTATCTGTCTCTGGATTACTCACATATGGAAGTGCCCTTCAAAGGAAGAAGACTGAAGATCTACAATAAAAAGCCTTCCACATTTCTAGTAGAGAAGATACTCGGAGAAGAGTCACAGAAATGCATGGTTCAGCTGACGACTGAGGAACTGGTGGTGGTGGACATGACAGAACAAGCCCTTGAGCTGTTACAAGTGGAGGATGAGTTCTCCTTGTTGGACTTCAACGCCATGATCTAGACTGAATAAGGCTGCTACTCCGTTACTCAGCTTGAGAGACTTGACCAGTCAGCAAGGAAAGAGGTAGGACCTGCACTAGAAAAGCTATGGTAGCTCTTCTTTGATGGCGCCCGATGCAAAAATGGCGCTGGTGCAGGGGTACTCTTGGTTTCCTCGTCCGACATTCAAAAGGACTACACCTACAAGCTGGCTTGGAGCTGTCCTAACAACGCGGCGGAGTATGAAGCCCTGTGCTTGGGTTTGAGAAAAGCAGAGAGACTGGGGATAAAACATTTGCAGATCTTTGGTGACTCAGAGTTGGTGTGCAACCAGATTACGAATAAGTGCGCCTCCAAGAAGCATTATCTCAAGGCGTATCGTAATCGTGTTTGGGACTTGATGGAGTCATTCGACTCGTTGAATGTCAGAGCCATATCACGTGAGAAGAACAAGCACGTTGACATTCTGGCATCTGTTGGAGCCAGGTACGTTCCGACTGATGACACCGTCCGTAAGCTGAAGCCGGTTCGTACCATCTACGAGCCTTACGTGCCTGATAAAGACACCCACTGGCAGGTGTTTGACTATGACGAGGATATCGTCACTTTTTTGATTACCAAAGCATGTACAATAGAAGGTAGAGACCCTGATGACGAGCAGTACGAGGGGTTGATACAGTTGAAAAATAATCATGTCCCAAAAGGACTGATTACCTTAGAGAGTCTCTTTGACCAGAACGATAGAGCAATATCACACAGGATCAAAGTAGACCCCAAGCAGTACGTAGACCTGGAGCTGGAACCTGGAAAAACAATCAAGGTCGGGATGGACTGCACTGAAGAGGAACTTGAGCAGATCAGATCATTATGCAAAGAGTTCCTCGATATCGTAGCCTGGTGCTACCAAGACTTGAAGGGGTATGACAGACAGATGATCCAGCATACCATAGAGCTGGAAGATAATGCAAAACCTTTCCGGCAAAAGCAAAGGGCAGTAAACCCGAAGATTGAAGCCATGATGAAAGCTGAGCTCTTGAAGATCTTGGAAGCCAAAATCATCTACCCCATCAAGCATTCATCTTGGGTCGCTAATTTGGTTCCTGTGAGGAAGAAGAATGGAGACATCCGTCTCTACGTGGATTTCAGAAATCTTAATCAAGCCTCGCTGAAGGACCATTACCCGTTTCCCCAAATTGATCAGATCCTCCACATAGTTGCTGGAGCACAGAGGTTCTCTCTCTTGGACGAATTCTTTGGATACAACCAGATATGGGTAAAGGACGAAGATCAGCATAAGACAGCGTTCACCACCAAATGGGGAACGTTTGCGTATCAACGCATGCCCTTCGGCCTGTCTAATGCCGGCGCCACATTTCAGAGAGCCATGGACTTGGCCTTCCGAGAGCTGCTCAACAAGGTCATTGTCATCTACTTGGATGATATGACTGTATTTTCTCACAGAAGAGAGGACCATGCTTCCCACCTGCGACAAATATTTGAGAGATGTCGTGAATTCGGCATTTCCATCAACCCGAAGAAGTCAGTCTTCGCGGTAAAAGAAGGTAAGCTGCTGGGACATGTCATCTCCGAGAAAGGCCTTGCAGTGGATCCTGATAGAGCAAAAGCCCTCCTCCGCTTGCCCATCCCAGTCGACAAGAAAGGGTTACAGTCATTCTTCGGCCAAATCAACTTCGTGAGGAAGTTCATACCGGACTTCGCACAAGTAATTAAGCCCATGGCCGAACTGTTAAAGAAGGATGCCGAATTCTTGTGGACTGATGAAAGAAGGCAGGCCTTCGAAGAGATCAAGGCTAGAATTGCGCAAGCTCTTGTGTTGATTAATCCCGACTATTCCAAGGATTTCATCCTGTACGCGGTGGGAGAACCTGAGAGTTACGCCGCAGTCCTGACTCAAAAGGGAGAAGATGGCGAAGAATGCCCCATAGCGTTCTTAAGCCAGGTGATTCAGCCGCATGAAGAGAAGTACAATTTTATTGAGCGGCAGGTTCATGCAGTCATGAAATCCCTCAGGAAGTTCAAGCACTTCGTCTCCCAGAGCCGGATAACTGTCTTCGTGATACATCCGGATGTTAGGAATTTCATCATACAAGGGGAGCCTGGTCACAAGATGGCAGAATGGATAGCCAAGATCCAAGAGTTTGACATTGAGGTACGACCAACAAAGTTGATTAGAGGCCGAGCCTTATGCCAAGAGCTGGCCCGAAGCGCAGCAACTGAAATCTCTGCCTGCAAGTGGGAAGATCCGATAGCAGAAACCAACCTAGCCAACTCCTTATCAGAGGAAAGTGATTGGACAAATGACCTGGTGCAGTATTTTAGCACCGGGAGATGCCCAGATCACCTCAATGCCTCACAAAGGAGGTTTAGGCTAAACGCCTTGAGATACGTACTCCGCCCTGAGGGGCTTTATTTTAAAAACATTGATGACATCCTGTTGCGATGCGTCAAAGAAACAGACAAACCTAGGGTCCTCGGAGAATTCCACTTCGGGATGCCTGGGGGACATCATTCTGGAAGGCCTACGGCCTTAAAAATCATCAGAGCTGGGTACTATTGGCCCACTCTCTTCACAGACGCACATGCGGTCTGTGTCAAATGTGATAAATGCCAGAGGTTCGCTGGCAGGAACAGAAAAGCACCCTTGCCCCTCCAACCAATTCAAGCCGAGACTCCGTTTTAGCAATGGGCTCTAGACTTCATCGGGGTCATCATGCCTAACTCTGCAGCGGGACACAAGTTTATCCTTACAGCCATCGATTATTTCACCCGGTGGGCAGAGGTGATCCCCACTAAGCATGCGGACCAAGAAACGGTCATTGGGTTCCTCGAGAGCCTCATCACCCGTTTCGAGGTCCCGGAGTCAATAGTGATAGACAATGGTCCGGGGTTCGCAGGCGCTGTACTCACGGAGTACACCAGCAAATATGGCATCTATCACAAGATGTCTTCGAACTACTACCCGCAAGGGAATGGCCTGGCTGAGTCCACCAACAAGAATCTACTGAAGATTGTCAAAAGGACAGTAGACAGAAACAAGAGGACATGGCATCGACTCCTGGATCGGGCGCTGTGGGAGGATCGCATATCATTCAAGAAGTCTATCAAGACATCTCCCTACGCGCTCGTGTACGGCAAGGAGGCAGTTCTGCCTATCCACATAGAGATACCGACACTCTGGATGCTAGATGAAGAAAAAGGCAACGGGGATCCGGTGGACGCCAGACTGTGCCAACTGCTGCGGTTAGAAAAAGAAAGAGAAAAGGCATACTAGGCCTTTACTAAACATGCTGAGGGGACCCAAGGCTGGTTTGCGAAAGGCACCACTGCCCGAGTTTTCAAAATCGGGGACCTAGTGTTGAAGTGGGACACATTGAAAGCAAAGCCGGGCAACCATGGTAAATTTGATGCCCTCTGGGAAGGTCCCTATCAGATTGCTCGGGTGAACCAATTTAATGCATTCGTGCTCCGGGACATGGAGGGACAGCTTCTCCCCATTCCCGTCAACGGGTTCCACCTAAAGATTTACCACCACTGAAGGCACCCAAGGGGTCCTCCCTTGTACATATTTATTTTCTGCATTTTAGTTTATCACAATGTACATATTTATTTCAGCATTCAACTTTTAGTTTTCAGAGCCTAAGTGAAGCCTAGAGCAAACCCCGACTTCGCAGCGAAGTCGGGCATCGCTCCTTGAATGGTGCGACATCGGGACTTTGAGAAAAGGCAGCTAACGAAAAAAGCCAAAAAATGACTAAGTGCTCGGTGAGCAATCCGACTTCGCTGCGAAGTCGGACTGCGCAAAGCAAAAATCGGCTAAGTGTCGAAGTCAGACTGCGCAACTTTTCTGAGTGAAGTCTGACTGCGCAACAAAGTCTGAGCGAAGTCGGAGTGCGCACGTTTTTTTGGCGAAGTCCGAGTGTGCCCTCAATTTCGGGCGCACCTTGGATGGTCCTGCGCAAAGCAAAAATCGGCTAAGTGTCGAAGTCAGACTGCGCAACTTTTCTGAGCGAAGTCTGACTGTGCAACAAAGTCTGAGCGAAGTCGGAGTGCGCACGTGTTTTTGGCGAAGTCCGAGTGTGCCCTAAATTTCGGGCGCACCTTGGATGGTCCTTCGCGGGAAACAAGGGACTTAATGATAAAATATTTCTAAGTATGGGCCCAGACAGCGCAGCGTGGCATAGTGCGAAGTTGGGTTGCGTCCCTCTTTAAAACCCTGGGCCAAAATTTCTCCCTCGAAGTGTGTGCCTAGGCGGCGGCTGTGACGTCATTGGAAGCATGAGGTCCGAAATTTAAAAAAAAATAATGATTGTGCGTCTTTCAAAGCGAATGACATTAAAAAAAAAAGCAGGCGCATTAGGACCAACCGCAACCAGGGTATGCTTTCCAAAGAAAAATCCATGCACGACCGCTAAAAAATTATAACGCTTCCAACTACTTCGGGTAAATCACCTTAACCCCCTCCCTTGCGCCATTAATGCTGTATTCCTTGCCTAGAAAAGGGGCCCTGGCATACTCAGAACATCCAAATTGTCAAGCTGACTCTAAGCTGCAAGGCGCAGAACTGAAACAATCAGTAGCCAGAATCCCCGTCTCTGCCAATTCGAGCAGAAAAGAGAGAATGGACAAGGGAAAGGCGCCAATGCAGGCGCAGTCCAACAACGAAGAACACGAAGCTGAAGAACATACAGAATCCAGCGCTTATGAGAGCGAAGCGCCACGAGAGCAAACAAGGAGAACCAGGTCGAAGAGAAGCCAAGGGCAAACTCCATCGCCGCCCATCAATCGCCTGGCCGGGTATAGAGACGACGAGTACTCTATCAGCCTCACCAAGTGGGCTGACAAAGTTTCGCCCTCGCACCATGTCGGGGCTGCATACAAATCGAACCTGTACTGGTTCTTGTGCCCTCCTGTCCACCAATGCCCGGAGCTGGTTGAATCCATTATGACATACTACAAACCAGCTGCCCGACAAGTCTGTGACAAAGGAAGGGTGCTGTTCACCCTCTTCAGGGAGAGCATCCAGCCAGCTTTCGCCCCGGGGCTCCAGTACGACCCTAACGCAATTGTCAGGAGAATTAACCTGGACGAACAGGCGGGCAGATTCGCCCAGACCAAAAGAATGAGAGAGTTCCTCGACTCAGAGCTGAAAACTCCGCTACCAGCCGGACAGTGGCCGACAGGCCCTATACCCATGGACAGGTTAAAAAACAAGTACATATATATCATCCTGGCATGGGTACTCGAATGCGATTCCGACAGAGTGGTACACCCGTACCAGCTGGCGCTAGCAGAATGCATCTTGCATGGGGAGTTTTATGACTCCACGGCGCAAAGAAGCGGGAGGCGCCCTATTTTCTTTGACTGGGCAGATTGGGTGGCGTACACCATATATTCGAACTCGGTCGGGTTGCAGCGAAGCAGACAACAGAATTCCGACTCTGCTCGTTCCTCACATGGTTGTGCCTGTACCACACGCACTACCGGATTAAAGTGCTTGACCTGAAGAAGGTGAATGAAAAAGGAGAGTCGTTGCCTGTGTACGAATGGATTGAAGCCCTGTATAGGAAAGGGTCATACTACGAGTTCAACTTCAAATTTCTAGGTATGACCCTGGCGCTGTTCAACGATGAGGGATCTCGCCCGCCAGTAGCCATGATGAACTATCTGAGGAAGTACAAGTGTGGGGATACCTTCCAGTTGACGCAGGGTATTGTAGTCAGAATCTACGGATTCAAGGGGAAGCCGTTCCTGCTGCCCTATTTTTGCACTGACCATCAGTTCGGTATGGGGATATCACGCCAGATGGACTATGTCGAGGAGGAATTCGGCTAGGGAAAGAAGAGAGGCCATATTTTCAAGTATCCTATTACCTGGGCGAACATTCAAGTACGCGAGATTGGACAACATGTCTACCTCGAACAAGAGCTCATTGTCATGGGCCTGATACAGTTACCTCAGCGCTGGAAGTATGACCCAATTGGGGTCAGGGGAAAGTTTGTGCATATCTGCCCCCGAGTCGAGATCATGCAAGAAAGGTGCAACAGAACAGGCGCATACCTGGAATGGCACATTGAGCGGATGCAATCATGGCCGCCATGGCATGATTTTTACTGCGAAGAAGTGGCGTTTGATCCGGAGCGCAACCCGGACCACCGGTTAGACTCAGCGGGCTTCAAGAAATTCCTCTCCAAGGTGGCGCCCCTCAACTGGCAAAAAGACAAAATCATTGAATGCTGGAAGATGAGGTGCTGCACGCAACACGATAAGTCTAACCGGAAAACGTTGGCCATAGATGATGAATTTTCGGCCTTATATGATCAATACGCCGACAAATGGCAGCTGTTCGCATTCCGAGATTGCGTTCCCCCAGGCGCCAGAAAAGTTATAAAAGGAGGCCCTCGTCCCAGCAATTGCCCACTTCAGGAACTTCCAGGACGACACCAACAAGCAGCCAAGTGGGCCCAATGTTGCCTCCAGCTCCTGAGGCGTTACCTCAAAGGGTACAAGAGCCAGAAAAGTCAACTCCTGAGGTGGCCCCCCAAAAGGAAAAGGCGCCAGAACTGTCAGCCAATGGGACGGCCGCAGCAAGCATTCTCCCGTCAAAACCCAGGTACAAGTTTACCGTGGGAACATCGCTGCCTACCGCCCCAACCTCCTCTCCCTCCTTTGAACCAGCTGCAGCTCCAGAAGAAAAGAAGAGGAAGAGGAGCGAAAAGGCCAAGCGGCCTAAGGAGTCTGCGCAGCAAATGGCCGCAACACGGACAGGGTCAGCCGCGCGTGAAATTATTTCATTAGACAGCCCCGGGGTAGAAGCAGAAGCTTGGGCTGCAGGCGTCCTTAAATCAACGGCTTAGGCGGAGCCCGCAGGTACGTCCTCTTCCCTGCTCCCCCAAATCCCAGTCGGCCCTGCCGTAACACCGTCCCCCACTGTATCAGGGCAAGCCATAGTTGCATCCTCTTTGTCTCAAACCACCCAACCCTCCCACAGTCCCCATTCCTTCGATCAGTTCGCCCAGGACCCAAATGCTTTCCAAACCCTCAGTCAAACCCTAGACCCCTCGCCCGCGGCCAGTGCCGAAGCCGTGCCTACATCGCCGCGCCGCTCACCTCCCTTGTTCAAAACCCGCCTACACCTTCCACTCAGCCGCTCGCTTCCCCTAGGACCCGGTCGCCCTTAAAAGTGACCACGCCTTCTGGAATATCCCCTATTTCGCTGTTTGCAGGAAGAATGCCGCAACAAGATTTAGCCTCGACGTGTCCGATGCTGGCGGACCTTGAATTCATGGGAGAATAACTGCAGATTACAGATGATCAGCCTCTGGCAGCAAAGGCCATAGGGTGTTCCGCTTCTTTCCTCCAGGGCATCAAACGGAGAAGAGCTGAGGAGATAGCTGCCCTGGTGTAGCTCACCAAGTTCGACTTGGACATGAGAGTGCTATGAACTGAAAAGTTGATCTTGATGAACACCAAGTCAAGGAGAAGAGCTTTGACGATATAAACGAGGAATACAAAATCAACGGTATTCGTCGCAGAACTCATAATCTCCTTGTCAAGCGACTCGAAAATCAGGAGACGCTGTTTCGGCTGCAAAATGACTCAAGGCAGCTGGAGGAAGATTTGGCTAGGGCCACCACGCGACTGGAGTCTTCCCAGCAGGAAATCGATGACCTGAAAGCACAGCTCGCCGCCTCTCAGCAGGAGGCTGCAGTGCAAAGAAAGACAGCCGAACAGCTGTCAGAGGAGAAGAAGGCAACGTTGGAGCATGTCTCTCAGCTCCAGGATTCGTTAAGGCAGGCTCAATCTCAGCTCAAGGAGAAAACGTACCAGACGGCTGCCTTTTCAAAGAACAAGGTTAAAGAGATGCGGGCTGGTTTGCTGCAGGGATGCAGGGCTAACGTCGTCAGGTCCATATCCGTCCTGGATTTCGCGTCCAGGATCCAAGAAATGTTTGCCCAGGGAAAGCCTGTGGTAGAGGAGGCCGAACACCAAGCGAAGCAGTGGCTGGACTTGGCATTGAAACTTGAGGAGTTTGCACGCAAAGGCCTCCGATTTCCCCTAATGTCCCGAATTGCCTTAGAGTGGGCAGATGCAAGGGTAACCTTGCACAATTATTTTGAAAAAACAGAGAAAACAAGGGCCGCCAGGAAAATGCTGGATGCATTGAACCACAAAATAAACATTTGCCTGGCCCCCTTCGACACTCTTTCTGAGCTCGGTTGCCCAAGCGTCGTCAAGGATGGGGAGTTTTTGCCCCTTGAGCAAGTGAAGCTGAATTGGCTGTCGTTTGAGGCGGACACGTCAGAAATTGACAGCTGGGCCGAGCCCATCCAGGAAGCTCAGGTTACCCAGATGGTGTTGAGATATTGCAAAATCAACACCTCCCTTCAGGAGTTGGGAGAGAGATACAACACCATCGACGTGCATGCAGTTGCGGCATTCAGAGCAGCGTTGAGAGATGTCAGCGGCTTAGGGCCATTTTAGGCAGCAGCCTGGGACCAGGCCAGGGCCGCATACAATCATGTCCATGAGCGGGAGCAGCAGGCCGAGCAAGAGGGTGACAGTGGCGATCATTTAGATTCAGAAAGAGGAGGAGAAACAGAAGAGGCAACTGCCGAAAGTGAATCCAAAGAGGAGTAGTTTCCCAAGAAGAAGCCGTCAGAGTAGCGAAGTGCAGGGGAAGGGAGTTCCTCTGCGCCCAAAGGATGAAGGCCTGGTTGTTTGCGTCGAGGCGAGCTCGACACCCCACGAGCCGCCAGGAATGTTGCCACATTTTGCACGGGGTGCCATGTTTTCAAATTTTGTAAGTATGCTGTTCTCCCTTCCCTCCTCCTCCTTTCCCTTTCTCCATTGTCCCCTTTCTCCCCTTCTAGCAGCTTCATTTCTCCTCTTTTTTTCCCTTTGTACTTTCTCTGGTCAGATTCCTAAAATAGAGCAAACATCCCTTGAAAATTTCTAAGTCTAAGAGCGCAACCCGACTTCGCAGCGAAGTCGGGGTGCGCCCTTAAGTTCGAGCGCACTCGGGAATGCGAAGTGCGGAAGACGACGAGAAAGAAGCAAAATTTGGCTAAGTATAGGAGCACAACCCGACTTCATAGCGAAATCGGGGTGTGCTCTCTTTCTTGTGCTCACTTGGGAAGCAATGTATCCAAAAAATCAGCTAAGTGCCAGAGCGCAACCCGACTTCGCAGCAAAGTCGGGCTGCGCCCTGATTCTTGTACGCAGTCTGAACAATGGCCAAAATGACTAAGTGTCGGAGTGCGCAACCCGACTTCGCAGCGAAGTCGGGCTGCGCCCTCTAGCTTGTGCGCACTTGGACAAGATGTGTCAAGCGACCCAACAACAGTCTAAGGCACGGGCTGCGCCCTCTAGCTTGTGCGCACTTGGACAAGATGTGTCAAGCGACCCAAAAACAGTCTAAGGCACGGAGGTCTCCCCAACTACGTTGTTCCCCACTTGCGCTATCCAATTGCGCTCTGATTCTAGGCGATGTATGACACAAAAGAGAGACTGCCTTTCAAGGCAGATGCGTCCCTCATCAGAATTCGACAAGTGTCCAGCCTCGGGATCCGAGCCGAGATGTGATGGGACAAAGGACAGGCATGGGCCAAATTATCTACCGTATCTACCCTCATTCATGCTGACTCAAAGTTTCATCAACCGCACTGCCACGTAGCTGCCAAGTTTTTAGGTGGACCTTACTGCCAGTACAATCCCTGTCTGCAGGAGTCAACATCAGCAGCTCTTTTGCCGCTTTTGTTAGCTTTTGTCAGCTATTGTCGGGTCTGGGATTTTGTGCCCAGGATTGTAATCGGGGGAATTGCGCTATAAATAGCCGCACCACATCATTGTGAAGAGGTGGAAGGGGATATCCTGCTAGGGGACCATTGTAGCTATACGTTTGCTTCTGAATGCAAGATACACTTGGCTCTATTTGCTGTTATCATTCTTTATGCTGCCTTTACTTAGAATTTCTGCCTCATGTTGCTTATTTTATTGCTTACTGTTATTCTGATATCTGGATATCGGTATTTGATGATTAAGTATTCCTGGAATGCATAGATAGAGGATACATAGGATGTATGACAGTTGTAGTTTCTGTAGTGTATTCTGTATTTAATTGCTATTAGTAGTGGTGATTGATCGTTGCCGTGCTGCTTATCCTCCCCACCCAACTCAAATCATATTTGCATCTCTTTCCGCATTTTAATTTCTTTCCTGCACTCTTAGCTTAAAACATTTGAGAAAACCCATAGGAAGCCGACCTTCTCCGGAGATTGGCACGGAAGGCATCCCTTCCTTCCGGCCTTTCAATCTGGTGGGCGAATCTAGGGCACATTTCACTAAATTCTTTCCTAGTGGCAGTTTCGTAACCAACAATAACATGTTGTAGAAAGCCCTAGTGGAGCTCGTCTAGAATAAATGGAATTCACAAAGATCCTACCCTCTTTAATGTTTTGGAATATGTGGTGGTTAAGCTTCTCTTGAGGCCATGACCAATTATTTGCACTTGTATTTGTTATATTTGCCCTTTGGGCCCATGTAAACCTTGTAAAAGGTACTTTTGTAATTTTTTATAATATTTTATTCTTGATAGTCGGTCTCACAATGTTGACCTAAAGGCATCATGTACTTGTGTATAAATACCCTTTCGCATTGATCGTTTCATAATTGTTTGGAGTGTAATTTCATCTCCTTTAATGAAAATCATTTGGTGTACATAGACACCCCATTATATTCTATGATCTTTTTTATGTTGTGTTTTTCTTTTGTTAAGCAATACTAGGTAATGATTGATTCCATTCGTTTCTAGAAACTATTGTGAAATTTGACATGGAATCAGAGCAAGAGTGAATCTTCATTATTCAGTTGCTTTTGCTAGTAGGAGTTTCTTCTTCCAGTTTCTCTTGAGGGCAATTTTGTAGGAGCTAGCAAAGAAGGTTTTTTGAAGGCTGACGACATATTCTGAAGAAGGGTTTTTGTTCAAAACCCCAAGAGGACTTGGATAATGAGGATCTCACAAGAATCAGTAGATTTGCCCCAAGGGAAATATTCATCGATAGATTTATCTTCGTCTCATTGGCAGTCAATCTCGTTTTGTCTTTAACTTTTTGACCAGATAGATGTCCTAGTTTCAAGATTGTTTTTTTTTTTTTTGAAGTTTTTTGAAAACCTCATTTGTGTTTTACGGATTTTTCAAAAAAGTCTATTTCCTTTTCTCTTCTAGATTTTGTTGTCTAATAGTAGCACTTTTGAGAGGGTGCATTGCTTGGCCACTGCGAAAGAAGAAAAGAGGTTGACTTTTTTCAGATAGACCCCTAGTGCCAGAGAAGTCATGGACAGGCTTCTGTGCTTAGCAAAGACCTTTGAGCCACTTGACAAAGTTCCGAAAAATGGTCCAACAATTTTTTGTTGCATAGGCATGAGAGGGGGTCTGATTGGTTGTGTTTGATGACAAAATGGTTGTGTAGGGTGAATCATAACAGATATAGATGAAACATCGACATTTTTGTATTCTTTGCAAAATTTCAAGGGGGTTCATAGTTCAACATTTTTTGCCGTTTTACCTCTAGGTACTCCTAAATTCATTTGAAATTTTCTCGTCTTTCACTTCAAAATTTGAAATTATGAATTTTGAAAAAGGAATATTCTATAAAAGGGGGATAAAAGCGTGTGCATGGGCATGCTTGCGTCATAAGGCGGTTTGGTTGTTTTTAAATCTAAGTGTCCTCCTTTATCTCCCAAGCTTAACGCTTGGGGAGATGGCCTAGCTGGAGGGACTTAAGTTACTTGCCCTTGGGAGGTCTCATGTTCAAACTCCCTCCCCTTTATTTTTTTGATGATGTGAACTTACAAACAACCTAGACTATTGATGACATTAACACCTTTTATGACGTGGCACTACGAGATGACGTGGTAGGTCCATAGAGATTCCATGTGGTAGTTCGTATAGCTGAGGTGGCACCAAGTGCATGAATCTTGAGGCAACATGTGGTAGCCGATGTGGTAGTCTCGATAGTTGATGTGGCACGACAATGGCTAGCTTATGAGGGTGTAGAGTGGTATGGATCTTAAGGCGACACATGGTAGTGGTTGACGCAGGGGTCGGCATGGCTCACTCTAGCATGGATCCAAAATAAGTTGTTGCTCAAGTTTAGAATGATAAAAGCCCAAACAGAATGAGAAAAAGCCCAAGAAGCCCTTCAAGAAACCCACTTGTGAATTTTGCAAAAAGGAAGGACACAAGGCAGAATTTTGTAGGATTCGGATCAAGAAATTGGAGGAAGCAGCAAGAAAGGGGGTGCTGATGCTGCTCTCTTCTATGCACAAGGTGAGGATAGTTTTGATGGAGAAACCTCACAGGCACATGTTGCAGTTCATTTTGCATATTGGACATCCACCTCTTTGGATGAGTGGATAGCTGATTCAGGGGCTACTAGGCACATGATGAAGCACAAGCACCTTCTTCAAGGCTATAACAAAAATCATGGAGGGGAACGTGTTGTGATTGGAGATGACTCTTCATTGTAGGTTGCAGGAAGTGGAGACATCACTATTGGATCTTCGTCATTTGATGAGGTACTTCATGTTCCTAATGTTGGCCCTAACCTTTTGTCTATTTATCGTATTACTCATACAAACAAGAAAGTAGAATTTTGGCCTGATAGATGGGTGATCAAGGACATAGACAATGGGTTCAAAACTGTTGATTTTAGATATTGTGATGAAATTGACCACATGTATAAGCTGGGTGAAAGACCTGTTTTTTGCTACTTCTTTTGGCAAGAAAAGCTTTGTTGCTATGGTTGCACATGCTGATAATGAGAGTCAAAAGTGGCATCATAGGCTTGGGCATCTCAGTTATGGTTCCTTGAGATACATGAGTCAGCATCAGATGGCTATTGGGCTTCCATGCATATCTCCTCCAAGTGGTGCATGTGAGGGATGCATTTTGGGAAAACATCATAGGGAGACCTTTCCAAAAGGGGTTGCTAGGAGGGCATCTCACCCTTTGGAGATCATACATAGTGATATTTGTGGACCTATGGGTACACCTCTTTTAGGAAATAGGTACTTCCTTCTTTTCATTGATGATTTTTCTAGATATGTGTGGGTGTACACTATTCGTACTAAGGATGAGGTGTTTGAGAGGTTTAAGACCTTCAAGGCTCTTGTTGAAAACCAACTAGATAGGAGGATCAAGTGTCTAAGAACAGATGGGGGTGGTGAATATTGTTATGCTTTTCATGGGATAGCATATCAGAGGACTGTTCACTATACTCCTAAATAGAATGGTGTGGCTGAAAGGAAAAATAGGGTAATCATGGAGATGGCACGATGTATGATTCATGCCAAGGGACTAGACCACAAGTTTTGGGGTGAGGTTGTCACTTGTGTAGGATATATCATCAACAAGGTTCCTACCAAGGTAGTTCGAGGGATGACACCTCTTGAGAAATTGACAGGGGATAAGCCAGATGTGTCTCGATTTTGTATCTTTGGGTCTTCAACATGGGCTCACATACCCAAGGATCTTTAGAAGGAGGCACCAAAGAGCCATAAGTGTATCTTTGTGGGGTATTTTGATACCTCAAAGGCATATTGTCTTTATGATCCTCAGAGGCATGAGGTTTTGATCAAGAGAGATGTCATCTTTGATGAGGTTCTTCTAGGTACTCCTTCCACCCCCACTTCCAGAACTTTTGGCTATTGATTCTTCTGATTCTTTCTCCTTCCAGATTCAGTAGGTTCTTCAAAGATCTTGGTTGGCTCTATTCCTATTAGAGCATCTTCCTCTTCTTCTTCCTGAGTGGTTGTTCCCTGCCTATCGATTTGACCCCTTCACGGGCAGCTTCTCAGGTAGTTTCTTCTTCCCTAGGAGTAGGGCAGGATGAGCAGGACACATTAGTTCAAAATGTTCCAGCCTTGCATGATGAGGTGAGTGGTGATGAGTTGGATTCTTTCATTTCAGTTTTTGATGTTGAGATAGTGCAGGATACACATGATTCTTTTGTTCGTCCTACACCCAAGTGGGTTAAGACACTTCTGAAGGATGCGTAGCCTATTTTGTCCCTTGAGCGACATCAGAAGGCTCCTTCCAGAGCATTGCTTTCGAAGGTAGCCCATTCTCAGGATCCTCTCACATACTCTTAGGCTAAGGGCAAGCCTGAATGGGAAGATGCTATGGCGGCAGAGTATGAGGCATTGATGAAGAACAAGACTTGGGAGTTGGTTCCTCTTCCAAAAGGGAAGAATATTGTGGGGTGTAAATGGGTCTATAAGACCAAATACACATCGGATGGTCAAGTAGAAAAGCACAAGGCATGCCTTGTCACCAAGGGTTTCTCTCAATAGGAGGGAGTGGACTATTTCGAGACTTTTGCACCTGTGGCCAGGATGGACTCCGTCAGGATGATTCTCTCCATTGTTGCCTCCTATGGATGGAAGGTTCATCAGATGGACGTGAAGAGTGCCTTTCTACATGGGGAGCTTCAGGAGGAAATCTACATGCAATAGCCACCTAATTTGAGCTAGAGGGACCTACTCCATTGGTATGTCGCTTGACTAGATCTTTGTATGGTCTTAAGTAGGCTCCTCGGGCTTGGTATGAGAAGATCCATTCCTTTTTCCTTAGTTGTGGATTTCAACGATGTGAGGCTGAACATGATGTTTACATCAAACATCAGGATGAGGAAACTTTGGTGATTGTGTTGTATGTTGATGATCTTCTCATCATTGACAACTCCACTACTCTGATTCAGGATATGAAGTCATGACTTCATTCCACCTTTGAGATGATAGATTTGGGACTTTTGCACTATTTTTTGGGAATCCAGATTTATCAGATAGACTTTGGCATTACTATTTCTCATCCAAGTATGCTTTGGATCTTCTTTAGCGGTTCAGGATGGAGGAATGTAAGCTTGCTTGGATCCCCTTTGCCTTAGGTTTGAAACTTTGGGCTGATTGCACCACACCTTTAGTTGATGCCACCCTATACTGGTCTCTTGTGAAAGGACTTGTCTATCTCACTCACATTAGAACGGATATAGCCTTTGTTGTTAGCTATTGCTCTAGGTACATGTAGGCACTCTAGGAGAGTCACTGGACAACAAATAAGAGGATTATCAGATACATTAGAGGGACCTATCAGATGGGCATCCACTATTTTGTTGGTTCCCCTTCGATTTTGACAAGCTTTTCAGATGTTGATTGGGCAGGTGATTTGGATGAGTGGTAATCCACCACAGGCTTTGTGTTCTACTTGGGATCCGACCTAGTTTCATGGTGTTCTAGAAACCAATCCACCATTTCTTAGTCTTCCATAGAGGCTAAATATTGTGCTGCCAATGAGGCAACTAAGCATCTCAGGTGGATGCTAATGATTTTGGAGGAAATTGGCATTCCTCAGAGCTTTCTTGTTACTCTTCATTGTGACAATCAAAGTACTATTCAACTTGTTCGTAATCCAGTGTTTCATCAGCGGACAAAGCACATTGAGATATGGATGCATTTTGTGAGATGGCTTCATGCTTGTGGGATGTTAGATCTAGTATTTGTGCCTTCATCAGAGCAGGTAGCGGACATCTTGACCAAGATCATGCTCGAGGTCACTTTTGTGCGCATGCGGGAGCTTCTTGGAGTTGGAGAGTGTCCCTTAAGGGGGATCCAACGTAAGGGTCTCTCTCCGTGTCCCCCATTCAGCTTAAGGGGGGATGTTGGAATATGTGGTGGTTAAGCTTCTCTTGAGGCCATGACCGACTATTTGCACTTGTATTTGTTATATTTTCCCTTTGGGCCCATGTAAACCTTGTAAAAGGTACTTTTGTAATTTTTTATAATATTTTATTCTTGAGGGTCGGTCTCACAACCTTGACCTAAAGGCATCATGTACTTGGGTATAAATACCCCTTCTCACTGATCATTTCATTATCGGTTGGAGTGTAATTTCATTTCCTTTAGTGAAGATCATTTGGTGTCCACAGACACCCCATTATATTCTGTGTTTTTTTTCATGCTGTGTATTTCTTTTGTTAAGCAATATTGGGTAATGTTTGATTCCATTTGTTTTTGGAAACTATTGTGAAATTTGACATTTAAACTAATTGCAAGAGGTTTTAGCTCCTATGAACTTCCAAATAGTATGCAACATTATTTTGTCTTGCCAAAATGTTATACAAGCAGTGTTTGTGAACCAAGGACTTTTCAATCTTACATTTATCAATATGCTATAGTGAACTAGCCAACCCAAGACTTTCTGCTTGGAATCAATTTCGGCCTTGTATATACCATGGCATTTATGCAACCATTGTTATTTACGATCCTCGGTTCCTTGCTTCTTGTTTGGTCTTTAAGAAAATAGGAAATTGTGCCTAACTTTGTGATAGAGATTGTTGGTTCAGGTTTTATTACAGTGGAAAGGCGGATCGCGATTGATGACTTGCAAATGTTCTAGGCACTGATTCTTCCTATAGTTAGTGGATAATGATTTGTTTTTAGCATTTAGAAGAATTTTCTATCATGATTTGTCTTGCAGGATACTTGCACACACAATGACAACATACAAGACACTACTGCTATTGAAATTTATTGGTGCTTGGACATATGTCACTCATTCTGGTAATCATACTCAATAGGTCTAAACCAGAAGATCATCACTCAATGCTATTGAGAGATGATTGTCCTTTGACATAAATGTTGGTTGTGGAGCATGATTCTAATTTGGAGGCCCTATTTTAGCCGCATTTGGACCCACTCTACGAAAGGATATGGGCGTTATGTAGTTGTGTGTCAAATTGCATGTCAATCTGAGTTTTTTTGTGAATTACTATTTTTGGAAATTTTTTGACGAAAAATAATTTTTCGAAAATAGTAATTACTAAAACAAAATTTTTTTGATGAAAAAATAATTTGCCAAAAATAGTAATTACTAAAAACAGAATTTTTTGACCAAAAATGATTTTCCAAAAATAGTAATTACTTAAAATGACAAATTTCGACAGAAAAGATAATTTGCCGAAAATAGTAACTTTTTTTTTTAAAATTTTGGGGCCTTAATGATTTGCTCTAAAATTGTAACCCTTGTTTTATAAGAGGATGTTGTACGACATCGAATATGTGAGAAGGAAGAGAGATTGTAATTGTGAGATCGAAGAGGAAGTACAACGGATTTGTTGTAGGTTGTATCCCTTAGAGATTTGCTGGACGGAATAATAAATCCTGATTATTTTCTCCGTGTGTCTCTTGTGTGCTTTATTTTCTGCGTTAATAATTTCGCGTTTTTTTATTGCTTGCGATTTTATATTCCTAACAATAATTTGCCATAAAGGCATTGTAGTTATTAGGGCCGGCTGAGCTTTGTATAAGGTTGTGTAAGTTTCAATTCAGACTGAACTTTTGCGAAAGATTGATACAATTTGACATGGTTTGGATCAATTTTTAATTTTTTTTTTTTGTGATTTAAGACTTGGAACCTATAAAAATACAATATAAAAATGAAATTAGAAAATATTATTCTTTCAAATGATGACAGCTTGTCTTCGTAAACCAAGGTGCATTCTTTGATGAGGTAGTCCCTCTACATTCGTTGGTTTTCTTCATTCCTCTTAATTCTTTGTTTACAAGTTTTGACGTTTTAGCAAACTATTTACACCTGCAATCCTGCATATTTTTTTGTCATGATGACTCTTGTAAGATTAATTGTTAAAAGAAAAATTATATTATTATTGATTATATTCTGTAGGTAGAAGCTAGAACATTACTTGAAAAGTCAATGAAGAAAATGACTTGTTTCATTAAAAAAGCTCATTGCTGTAATGACTAAAATTGCAAGTAGCCTATTGGATTTGGGGCAAGTGTGGAAAGCAAGGAGTTTTACATTGTAATCCAAGGTACAAATCCCAAAGGCGAAACTTAAAGTTTTCATCCAAGGCATTGTGTAGCAAAGGTGAATGAGAAACAATTATATGAGTGCGACGCTATATAACTAATTATGAAAAACGAAAAATATTAATGCAACTAAAATTCTACGAAATAAAAATATCTCAATAATTCCACTCCCTTGAAATTACTACAATGGTTGTTGGAAATGTGAATTGTTTGTTACTTTCTGCCAATGGAGGTACATATGAACATAAGAAACTTGATTGCTTGTAAGATAGAACATCCTCACTTTTATGAATATATCATCGATGTTGGATTTTTAAGCTTTGCTACCACAAAATATCATAGGTCCCATTATAAAATAGCCACAATATTAAAGGTTAAAATATAAATAATGTAGATTATATATGAGCAAATTAATATGTATATCAAGGCCTATATAATACTGAAAATAACATTCATTTATATAATCAAATATGAATGTAAATGGCCTAAATCATTCATGTACTATGCATGAAGAAAACTTACAATATTAATTGCTCAAAATCTGTATACAAGCTTTATTCACTTCCTTCCACTTACAATCAGATAATTGTTGCCACATTTTGCACGAGGTGCCATGTTTTCATTTTTTGTAAGTATGCTGCTCTCCCTTCCCTCCTCCTTTCCCTTTCTCCACTGTCCCCTTTCTCCCCTACTGTCGGTTGCTTTTCCCCTTTTCCCCCTTGAACTTTCTTCGGTCAAATTCCTAAAACAGAGCAAAAGGTCCTTGAAAATTTCTAAGTCTAAGAGCGCAACCCGACTTCGCAGCGAAGTCGGGGTGTGCCCTTAAGTTCAAGCGCACTCGGGAATGCGAAGTGCGGAAGAGGACCGAAAAGGAGCAAAATTTGGCTAAGTATAGGAGCGCAAACCGTCTTTGCAACGAAGTCGGGGTGCGCTCTCTTTCTTGTGCGCACCTGGGAAGCAACAGATCCCAAAAATCGGCTAAGTGCCAGAGCGCAACCCGACTTCGCAGCGAAGTCGGGCTGCGCCCTCATTCCTGTGCGCAGTTTGAACAACAAGCAATTTGGTTAAGTGTGGAGTGCGCAACCCGGCTTCGCAGCGAAGTCGGGCTGCGCCCTTTGACTTGTGCGCACTTGGGCAGAATCTTTCAAGTAGCCCAAAAACTGTCTAAGGCACGAAGGCCTCCCCAACTGCGCTGTTCCCCACTTGCGTTGTCTAATTGCGCTCTGATTCCGAGCAAAGTCGGACATGAAAGAGAGACTGCCTTTCAAGGCAGATGCGTCCCTCATCAGAATTTGACAAGTGTCCAGCCTCGGGATTCGAGCCGAAGATGTGACAGGAAAAGGACAAGCGTGGGCCAAATTATCTACCGCAGCTGCCCGCATTTAAGCTGACTCAAAGTTCCATCTACCGCATTGCCACGTGGTTGCCAAGTTTTCAGGTGGACCTTGCTGCAAGTACAGTCCCTGTCTGCAGGAGTCAACATCAGCAGCTCTTTTGCCGCTTTTGTCAGCTTTGTCAGCTATTGTCGGGTCTGGGATTTTGTGCCCAGAGTTGTAATCGGGGGGAAATTGCGCTATAAATAGCCGCACCACATCATTGTAAAGTGGTGGAAGGGGGATATCCTGCTAGGGAACCATTGTAGCTATACGTTTGCTTCTGAATGCAAGATACACTTGGCTCTATTTGCTGTTATCATTCTTTATGCTGCCTTTACTTAGCATTTCTGCCTCATGTTGCTTATTTTATTGCTTACTGTTATTCTGCTATCTGGATACCGGTATTTGATGATTAAGTATTCCTGGAATGCATAGCTAGAGGATACATAAAATGTATGACAGTTGTAGTTTCTGTAATATATTCTGTATTTAATTGCTGTTAGTAGCGGTGATTGATCGTTGTCGTGCTGCTTATCCTCCCCACCCAACTCAAATCATATTTGTATTTCTTTCTGCATTTTTAATTCTTTTCCTGCACTCTGAACTTAAAACATCTGAGAAATCACATAGGAAGCCAGCCTTCTCCGGAGATTGGCACGGAAGGCATTCCTTCCTTCCGGTCTTTCAATCTGGTGGGCGAATCTAGGGCGCATTTCACTAAATCCTTTCCTAGTGGCAGATTTGTAACCAACAATAATCAGATTGTTGGATATCAGATATTTCTTCATGGAGCTTTGTCTCCATAATATAGACATAGAAGATGACTCTTCATATACTTGACTATTGCTCTTCATATGACAAGTCCCATGACCTTTGGCTTATCATCTTGCCACTTGCATACTAGACTCTTCACTTTCTTTTTACATGGACACTTGACTCTATGACACTTGCACACTTCTACACCTACTCTAAGACACTTGTGCACATCCTCACATTACATATTTGCACACTAACTTACATGTGCATTTCCTGCACATTGCACTCTTACATGACACTTGTGCATTTCCTGCACATTGACTCTTACATGAAAGGGGAATATATATATCACTCACCTAAACTAAAGACTCAACCCTAATCTATTACATATATACAATTGTACCATGAAGGTACCATGGGGGTACATTAGCATGTACCAAATAATGTAATATTCTTCAACAATCAATAAATAGAATGAATGCTTCCTAAGTTTTATTAGTCAGTTTGACAAGTGCTAAGATTCAGTGTGTAATTTTTAACTTTCTACATTTTCAGTATTATTTTATTTTGATGATACTTTGTTACAATTGCAGAATCTTCTACTATCCACAGATGATAGCAACGCACTGCTGAAGATTGCAGACTTTGGTTTTGCTAGGTGGGGTTTTGGATTCCTTTTTTAGCATTCTTTTTGTGGGGAGTTAGTGCATGATCTAAAATGCTATTTCCTTGTCTTACCTTTATATAAATGAATGAATAATACACATTGTTCTTTTTTCTCTGTTCTTGTTTCTTGTTTCATCTTGAATATTGCAGGAAATTTTAAATGCAAATCAGAAACCAATTGAAAGTGGCCTGGGGTAATGCACTTTAGGTGACATGTTCCCCCCCAAAATATGCTCGTTTCACATTTGCAATGGTTGACATTGATGTTCTTGATGTGCATAAAGTTTTTCAGATTATTAGTATGTTAAGCCTATGCCAAAGATGCTTTTATAAATTAATCATAAAATGTGTCTATCCTGAAATCAAACAGGATAAATTGCTTTTCAACTTTTCCCGAGTATTATTCTGGGTCGTTGCAGTGAATAAAACCTTCTGTAACACATTTGATTTTTACAATTGGTGTAATTGAATTTGACTGAATTTTTTTGTCACAGAATCATGCTAATAATGAAGATTGGGAAATACTTTTAGAATATGTACCATTGCCGTCTGGAAGGTAGCTGTGGCATTATCAACTGTAGGAATAAATGCTGTACATAGTCAGACAGTTATTCTAATGAGCATCCTATTTTCGATGTTTTTTTTTAATCTATGCCATTTCTCTGAGGAGAGCATCTTGTTTGAAACAACCTTCTCCAAATTTTGGCTTGTGAAAGAGATTGGAAAAGGTATGGTCTTTATAAGAATGTTAAACTTTCCATATATGAATCTAAAGATTGTCCACTTTCCCTAATGCAGTCACTATTTGGAAAATACAATAAACAGTACTTCCCTTGTAAATATAAACTAGGAATAATTACACCCTATAAATATATGGTACCAGATATTCATAGACTGCAAGTATTCCAAAGACCATAATGTAAGCAAAGTTTGTTGAAGGGGACTTTGTTAATTGTTTATCAATTAGGTATTTATTGTTTCTATTCTCTTGTTCTATCTTTGTTTTCTAACTGAATATATTAATATTACCTAGTTGAATTGCCTAATCTGAATGAAATTCTTATATTATTCCTGAGGTCCTTATAGAACCACATCATCAAGACAGAAAAATTCAAAATTTAGAGTTCTTCCAATGCATTTTTGAAATGGTGTGGACTCTGGAGTAAGAGGAATCTGTATTTTTGAAAGCGATCATGGAGTGTGACTCTCCCTTGCAGCAACGAGTCCACTTGAATTGAAAATCTAAAACTTTTGACAGATAGTGTTATATTGTTAATTATGTATTGCAGACCTTTGCAACCCCAAGGATTAGCAGAAACTGTATGTGGGTCACCCTTGTACATGGCCCCTGAGATCTTGCAGTGTCACAAGTATGATGCAAAGGTGATTTACTTTAATTATACCCCAAGTATATTGCTTTTTTCCTTTTTTGTTTTCTGCAATTTATTGAAATATATGCTTATATATATATTCATTATTATTGTCTACAGGCAGACCTTTGGAGCGTTGGTACTATACTCTTTCAGCTTGTGACAGGGAGGACACCATTTTCTGGGCATAATCAATATCAGGTCTAACAAGGATGTCAACAAATTTGATGCTCTCCTGTATTATAAATATTGATTATCGGATATCTATAATTTGTTTTTCTTCTTGCTTGCTTACAAATTTTACTGGTATATTTGGTACTCAGCTGCTGCAAAACATACTAAAATCAAACGAGCTCTCATTTCCACCAGAAGTAGGACCCCTGAGTACAAGCTGTATTGATTTATGCCAAAAATTGCTACGTCGGAATTCAGGTATTATGTCTTCTTTATATCTCCTGAATTCAATTATCAATTTCCAATTCCATATCTGCTGTCCTGTTTAAGCTTTGATCTAGTTTATTTGTACACAGATAGGACGAGATATAAGATGACCTAGTAACTTGATCATTAGTTTAATTGGAGAATATTATTTGCTTATAAAAATATGCAGCAGCCTGCCAGATTGCAGTCACCTTACGTTACAAAGTTCTCTTAACAGGGAGCTAGATTTTATATAGAAATTAAATGCACAACTATACAGTACATGTAAACAAAATTTGCTCTATATTGGCTGAATCCAATGTTGTACAAATGTATAAATTATATAAACAGCATCAAAATCCAGGCATTGTCACTTCTTGATAATTTCATAACCACCAATATTGGAGTGAGTTGTCATGTTTCAATTTTGCTTTAAATTACCTCTACAAGAGATATACAATTTAACATTTATTTGTCATTTTAGTTAGGAAAATGTTATTATTGTGTAAAAATTTAAAATAAAAAGAAAGTCAACCACATGATACATGCAAAAGTGCCTTGATCCTGTGACCAGATTCTTAAAAAGCAAAAACTGAAGTATTTAACTGGCATTAAGCTAAATTTGCTCATCATAGGCCATAATCTGGTCCCTTTAAATCTATCCCTGAAGCACAAAACTGTGTATCAAAGAATCTCCATTGCCACCCTATAGGATTAAGCCCCCTTCCTGACTTATTAGTCCGACAGATGAGATTAGCCTACTCACGGGTTCCCGTAGGCTAAATTGGGTGGATGGGAACCCATGGTGATCATATTGAGGCCACTTTCAGTCTTTAGTTGCCGGTTTCGGTGGCTTATTTGGTAATTGGGAGGAAACTTACTATTTATAGTAAGTCATTTTGCTAGGGTTTCAGCCAGAGCGGACGGTACGACTGGATTGTTCGGCGAAATGGGTATCCAAATCTATGTTTAGTTGGAGGTTTGGTGTGGCAGAGCCTAGAAATTTTAATGTCCGAAGATTTATCTATATAAAATTAAATTAAATATTTAATTTTATATAAGTCATTATGTTTTATGAAAAGGTTATTTAGAAGTCACTTAAATAAATATTATTTCATAAAGTGACTTTAGTTGTGCAATAAGGGGGGATGTCTTAATGATGGAAAATAAAGAATATTCTAGAAGCAAATTTGAAATTGAAGTTTTTTTCCCTCCAAAGCCATCGACCTCTTTGGAAGACTCTATAAATTGGGGTTTGGGCATTCATTTTTGGGCATCCAGATTTGAGAACAAGCTTTGGCATTTTGGGAGACCACTTGCAGAGGAATTTGCAGGAGTCGAGCTTATTGGGGACGACAACCTCCAGTAAGGGCATCCACTTCGGGTATGAAAGATTACCCCTGGCGGATTTATTGTGGTGGTTTCATCCAGAAATCACACTAGGGCGTTATTGTGAAGTTTGACAGAAAAATTACAGAGAATATTGGAAGGGTTTGTGGCTCCATTCTTCATTGTTATTAGCAGCAGCCATTCCCTCTCTGGCCGTACCATGCAGGGCCAAAATACTGGTGCGATTCAGATTGCATACATCAGGGTTTGTGTTGCAAAGCCTTGACATCTTTATAGCAGGCATAAGGATCAGAAAACGTGGCATTCTGAGTGGAGATTCTGCAGAACGTTGAACACACAGCCCTTGACAGCCGTACTGTACCTGACAGGAGCTAGGCGTGACAGTCCTGGACTGAATCGCTTGGGTTTGGGAATGATAACTGTGTCAAGAAGGGGCGGTGGCTAGTAAGGAGGACTCAGCAGTGCATATCAAGTGGGGAAGCCTGCAGATTAGTCAATATTAATCCTTTTCAGTCCTTTCAGATCGTCTGGTAAATATCTGATGTAAATTTCAGACAGTTATAAGTGTGAAATGTTTAACTTCAAACTATATTCCTTGATGGGTTTTGAGTATTTATGTTAGTATCCTTCCTTGTCCGAATTTCTGGTGTGTTTGTTGTATAAATTTGAAGTATTTGTGAGTTTGAGTAAGCTGATTAAGAGTTTCAGTTTCTTCCTAATTATTTTCAAAAAAAAAATACAAAAAATCATATATTGCAAAAACACAAAAAAATTAGAAGGCAGATCCGGGTGGGTTGTTACATGGTATCAGAGCCACGTCAACACTGCCATCCTGTGGGGATTTGTGCTTTTCATGAGTGAAAGGGACAGAAGAGCAGCGGAAAGAGAGAAGAAAAAAGCAATCCAAATGGGGGAACGAATTAATGAAGAGCCAAGCCTCATAAACGTATTAAATGCTCTAACCAGAGCACAGGTTGACATGCAAAGAGAAATGCAGAGAAATCAGCAAGCCATAGCTGAAGCTTTGAGGGAGGTAACATCAAGTTTACGAGGAGCTAATATTGGAGGACAAAATGGAGAAGCCAGTACATCACACCAGCCATTGACAAGGGGAAGCAGTAATACTCCTAGACCTACACAACCCTCTTTCATTCCGAGAGAGGAACCCCTTGAACAAGAGCAGCAAGTGATATCAGATGAGACCATGATAGAGTGGTGGCGTCAGTATGAAGCTTTTCCTGAAGGGCTTAAAGCTAATTTGTCTTTCGAGAAGTATTGTGCACAAAAACAAGGAAGAGCAGAATTTGGAGGTAGACATCAGGATCACCGAAGACAACCAACTCCGAATGACCTTCAGCAAGCTCTGAACAAAATAACCATTCCTCATTTTGACGGAAGTGGAAAAAGTACAGCAAGGGCTTGGGTTGAAAAACTGGACAGCTTCCTATCGCTTAGGCCAATGCCAGAAGAAGAGGCAATCAAATTTGCCACATTACACTTGGACGGAGCAGCACATGACTGGTGGTTTCACGGACTCACCACATTGGGTCATGGGACAATCACTACATATGATGAGTTTACTAATAGACTCATTGACCGTTTCGACAAGAAGGATCCAGAACTGCACTTTCGGGTGTTGGCTCAGCTGAGGCAGAATGGATCAGTTGATGCTTTCATTGCAGAATTCCAGGGGCTATCAGTTAAGGTGCAAGACATTTCTGAAAAAAGATTGGTAATCCTCTTTGTAGAAGGCTTGTCCGAGCCACTTCGTGGATGGGTGAAGGCTTTTGAACCGCAGACATTACAAGAAGCAATGAAGAAAGCCCGCAATATGGAATTTGCTGTTCCGAAAAACAAACCTTCATTTAAACCATTTCAGGGCAGCAAGGAAAAAGATAAAAAATATTTTCACAAACATCCTCAACAGCCAAAGGTGGAGCAAAAGAGGTTAGGGGATGAGGAACTCAATGAACTAAGAAAGAAGAAATTATGTTTTCACTGCAGGGAACCATGGGACTTGTCACATAAGTGCTCTCAGAAGGCTCGGGCAAGAAAAATGGCACAAAAGGAGTACTTTGAAGTAGAAACTTCCGAATCAAAAAAATCAGACCAGCAAAGTGATTCAGATGACAGTGATGATGAGAAAACAGGAAAAGAGCCTGAAAAGAGTGAGACAATAGCTCAGCTATATAGCTTTCAGAAGGGCAGTTCATTCAAGGTTCGGGGGGTCCTGAATGGGCAACGAATAATCACTCTTATTGATACAGGAGCGACACACAATTTCATTGATGCAGGGCTGATCGACAAGAGGGGAATAGAGACTGAAAAATTTGATGGATTCAGAGTTCTAGTAGCAGACGGATCAGCAATTCAGTGTGATCGCAAAATCTCTAATCTACGGATCAGATTAGGAGAATATGATCTTAATGATGAATTTTATGTTGTCAACATCGGTGACACCCATGCAATCCTGGGAATGCAGTGGATGCGATCTCTTGGAGAATTCACTATGAATTTACATGCCATGGAGATGAAGTTTGAGGTTGCTGGAAGGAAAATTGTCTTAAGAGGAATGTCAGATGGAGGACCAAGAGTTGTGTCTATGAGACGTATGGAAAGATTATTTAGACATGATGAGATTGAGTGGGCAGCAGAATGCCTTATCATGCCAACTGGTAAGGAAACACAGGTAGTCACCTACCATCCGGAGATACAGAAGATTTTGACCAGACATGCCAAGGTGTTTAGTGACATACCACCTGGGAGGCCACCAGAACGTGGAACAGAGCATATCATAGAATTAGAGGATGGGGCGAAGACAGTCATTACTACACCTTACAGGCACCATAAGAGGCATAAGGACGAGATCGAGAAGGCGATCAAGGAGCTCTTGGACATGGGGCATATTCGACCGAGTAAGAGTCCCTTTGCTTCCGCCGTTGTGTTGGTTAAAAAGAAGGATGGCACATGGAGGATGTGCGTTGACTATAGAGAGCTGAACAAGAGGACAATAAAAAACAGGTATCCTATCCCTCGCATAGATGAGCTTATTGATGAGCTCCACGGTGCCTGCTACTTTTCGAAGATTGACTTGAGGTCGGGGTATCACCAAATCAGAATGAGGGAACAGGATATAGAAAAGACAGCGTTCAGGTGTCACCTTGGCCACTTCGAGTTTTTGGTTATGCCATTCGGCTTAACCAATGCCCCAGCGACATTCCAGTCCTGTATGAACAGGACTTTCAGCAGACAACTCAAAAAATATGTTTTGATCTTCTTCGACGACATCCTAGTTTACAGTCGCACTTGGGAGGAGCATCTGCAACATCTAGATGAGGTATTGAGCATATTAGAGCAGGAATATTTTTATGCTAAGGAGTCGAAGTGTGATTTTGGCATGACAGAGCTTCTCTATCTAGGACATATCATTAGTGCCGAGGGTGTACGCATGGACCCTGAGAAGATCAAGGCCATTATGGATTGGCCAACTCCTACGAACCTCACTCAGCTTAAGGGGTTCTTCGGATTGTGTGGATTCTACCGGAGGTTCGTGAAGGGTTTTTCGCAGCTAGCTGCTCCGCTCACCGATTTAACCAAGAAGGGGGCATTCTCATGGTCAGATACTGCACAAAAGTGTTTTGAACACTTCAAACAGGTCATGTGCTCGTGCCTAGTATTAGCTATACCAGATTTCTCTCAGCCATTTGAGCTTCAGTGTGATGCCTCGGGAGAAGGGATTGGAGCGGTGCTAATGCAGAACAAACATCCGATAGCCTTTGAGAGTCGGAAGCTCCAAGGGGCTGAACGGGGTTACTCGGTGTATGACAAGGAAATGTTGGCCATTATGCATGCATTGGCCAAGTTCAGACAGTATTTGGTAGGAGGTCGATTCACAGTGAAGACTGATCATAACAGTCTTCGATATTTTCTTAACCAGAGGGATCTCAATGAGAGACAACAGAAATGGGTTAGTAAGCTACAAGCTTACGACTTTGACATTGAGTATGTCAAAGGTAAAAAGAATATTGTAGCAGATGCATTGTCTCGGAGACCGTATTTGGGAGCTATGTCGGAAGTCTCTGCAGTTTGGAGAGATGAAATTTCTGCTGACTATGCTAAGGACCCTTGGACATCTAGTTTGTTGGATGGCACTACCTTAGATGACAGATATACAGTGGTTCAGGGGCTGATAATGTACAAAGACCGGATCTTCCTACCGCACAATTCCAGTTTTAAGAAGAGGATTCTACAGAACTTCCATGATGATCCCACAACAGGACATGCAAGATTCTTCAAAACCTACCGAAGCATCAGGGAGCGGTTTACTTGGAAGGGGCTCAAGAACGAGGTCCTTCAGTATGTGAGAGAATGTGCCATCTATCAGCAGAATAAAGATGAGCACACGTATCTCGTAGGGTTATTGTAGCCATTACCGATTCCTAACCAGAAATGGGAGGGAATTTCCATGGACTTCATCATTGGATTGCCCAAGGTGCAGGGCAAAGATTGTATATATGTGGTAGTTGACCGGCTGACAAAATTTGCACATTTCTTTGCAATTTCAGCAACGTTTACAGCAGCTCAGGTGGCCGAGTTGTTTTTCAGAGAGGTGTTCAGATTACATGGGATGCCTAAAACAATTGTCAGCGACCGAGATAGTAGATTCCTGAGCATGTTTTGGCAGGAGTTATTCAGACTTGGGGGCACTGAGCTGACTCCCAGTACCAGCTATCACCCTCAGACCGACGGTCAGACAGAGATAGTGAACAAGTGGTTGGAGGGCTATCTTCGAAATTATGTCTCGGGTCAACAGAATGCTTGGATCAAGTGGTTGCATCTCAGTGAGTTCTGTTACAATACTACCCACCACATGACTATAGGGATGACTCCATTCAGAGCTTTGTATGGTTATGAAGCCCCGAGCTTCATAGACCTGTTGCTTGGTGACAACAGAGTACCCCTAGCGAAGGAGGTGTTACAGGACAGCCAGGACATCATGAAGGCCCTGAGGGACAATATATACCAGGCACAAAATCGACAGAAGATGTATGCCGACCAACATCGGGTAGAACGTAGCTTTGAGGTTGGTGATATGGTATACCTCAGTTTGCAGCCCTACAGGCAGTCCACTCTCAAGAAGAGTGGAAAGGAAAAGCTGAAGCCGAGATTCTATGGGCCCTTCAGAGTCATCAGACGGGTCGGAGAGGTAGCATATGAGTTAGAATTACCTGCAGGCAGCAGAATCCACAATGTCTTCCATGTGTCCCGCCTCAAAAAGGCCCTCGGTCACAATGTCACTCCTTCTACAGAGCTACCACCATTAGATGAGGAGGGGAAGTTAGTTTTGGAACCTGAGGCCATCATCAGTTTCAGAGAGAAGACGCTAAGGGGGAAAGTGATTACAGAATACTTAGTCAAGTGGAAGCACTTACCAGAAGAGGATGCTACGTGGGAAAGTGAAGAAGTATTACAACATCCAGAGTTGAAATTGCTTGAGGGCAAGCAATTTCGGGGAGGGCGGACTGTAATGTCCCCTTCCTGACTTATTAGTCCGACAGATGAGATTAGCCTACTCACGGGTTCCCGTAGGCTAAATTGGGTGGATGGGAACCCATGGTGATCATATTGAGGCCACTTTCAGTCTTTAGTTGCCGGTTTCGGTGGCTTATTTGGTAATTGGGAGGAAACTTACTATTTATAGTAAGTCATTTTGCTAGGGTTTCAGCCAGAGCGGACGGTACGATTGGATTGTTCGGCGAAATGGGTATCCAAATCTATGTTTAGTTGGAGGTTTGGTGTGGCAGAGCCTAGAAATTTTAATGTCCGAAGATTTATCTATATAAAATTAAATTAAATATTTAATTTTATATAAGTCATTATGTTTTATGAAAAGGTTATTTAGAAGTCACTTAAATAAATATTATTTCATAAAGTGACTTTAGTTGTGCAATAAGGGGGGATGTCTTAATGATGGAAAATAAAGAATATTCTAGAAGCAAATTTGAAATTGAAGTTTTTTTTCCCTCCAAAGCCATCGACCTCTTTGGAAGACTCTATAAATTGGGGTTTGGGCATTCATTTTTGGGCATCCAGATTTGAGAACAAGCTTTGGCATTTTGGGAGACCACTTGCAGAGGAATTTGCAGGAGTCGAGCTTATTGGGGACGGCAACCTCCAGTAAGGGCATCCACTTCGGGTATGAAAGATTACCCCTGGCGGATTTATTGTGGTGGTTTCATCCAGAAATCACACTAGGGCGTTATTGTGAAGTTTGACAGAAAAATTACAGAGAATATTGGAAGGGTTTGTGGCTCCATTCTTCATTGTTATTAGCAGCAGCCATTCCCTCTCTGGCCGTACCATGCAGGGCCAAAATACTGGTGCGATTCAGATTGCATACATCAGGGTTTGTGTTGCAAAGCCTTGACATCTTTATAGCAGGCATAAGGATCAGAAAACGTGGCATTCTGAGTGGAGATTCTGCAGAACGTTGAACACACAGCCCTTGACAGCCGTACTGTACCTGACAGGAGCTAGGCGTGACAGTCCTGGACTGAATCGCTTGGGTTTGGGAATGATAACTGTGTCAAGAAGGGGCGGTGGCTAGTAAGGAGGACTCAGCAGTGCATATCAAGTGGGGAAGCCTGCAGATTAGTCAATATTAATCCTTTTCAGTCCTTTCAGATCGTCTGGTAAATATCTGATGTAAATTTCAGACAGTTATAAGTGTGAAATGTTTAACTTCAAACTATATTCCTTGATGGGTTTTGAGTATTTATGTTAGTATCCTTCCTTGTCCGAATTTCTGGTGTGTTTGTTGTATAAATCTGAAGTATTTGTGAGTTTGAGTAAGCTGATTAAGAGTTTCAGTTTCTTCCTAATTATTTTCAAAAAAAAATACAAAAAATCATATATTGCAAAAACACAAAAAAAATTAGAAGGCAGATCCGGGTGGGTTGTTACAGAGATCTCTTTGGACCATCCCAAAATAAGACTAACACAGGGTATGGTGTTCATCCTGGAATGTTTTCATTATCTGTGTTCTTGCATTGCCTTTAGTGTCCAGCTCCTTGACCTCTATTCACAAGCTATTTTCTATGAAGCTTCTGGGACGGACATGGCATGGTATGGTATGAAGGGACATATTTCCAGGGCAGCATGCATCTAGTGCCATTTTTGGGGATGGCAGTGGGATGACTAGTGGATGGTATATATAAATTTATATTAATAAAACAATTTAAAGACACATTATGGATTTTTTCAGTATATGCAATGTTACAAAGGTTAAAATAAATAACATCCCCAGACATCAACAAAATTTAAGACCATAGACATCCATCTATGTTTAGAGTTTTGAACTTAAAAAATTAAAATCATAACCATAAATAAAAGACTTGAAGTGTCGAAGTTTCAGCGGTAGTCTAAGTTTTCAGTATATAATCAAAATGAAATGCTGAAATTAAAATGAAATATGAAAGTTGAAAAAAAAAACAATATCGCATAGTCAAAATCAATCATCCTTTGGGTCATCTGTAATGCTAAAAGTGTCTGCATCATCAGTGATTTTCAAAACATGGGGCTCATGCATTGGGACCCCAAGCAATCCTGCCTGTGCCTCCTTATCCTTATTAATCTATCCCATTGTGTTGCTGGATTCTCACAATACTCGGGTGTCAAGTTCCATAAAGGATGTTGGGATGCGTTTCTGGCATGGCCTCGTATGGTGGCATGTGTTTCTGGGATAACCTTGAAATAGTGGCATGTGTTGCTGGGATGGCGGGATGAGTCCTTGAGATGGCTCTTGGAACCCACGATGTGTCCGCATGGAACATATCTCAGGTGTCTAAAGATCCTGATAGGGATGGAAAAGGGTCATGTAGGACTCTCGTCATCAATTGAGATTAGTTCAATTTAATTGCTCCTTTTCAAGTTCCAAATTTCTGTGTGTTTTTGTTTTGGTTTAGTTTACTTCTATACAGATAGCTTAAGATTAGCTATATCTTTCTAACAACTTGATTTTAGTCAATTGAAAAGTTATTATTATATCATAAGATATGCAGAAATTTTACCAGACAACAGTTGCAGCATACATCAAAATGCCCTAAACCCATATCCATTTTCTTTTCCCAAAAAATCGATGTGTTTAACTGTGCAGTTTATGTAAGCTAACTTGCTATAGATGGGCTTTATATGAATCCTTCTGAAACTATCCTCTGGGCTTTACTTCATCACCAGTTTATAAGATTAAGATTTGTTGATCAAAAAAGTAATTCTTACACTGTGAATGTAATTCATCCTGAACTGATTATCTACATCTATGCATTGCATTTTATGTCCATCTTCTCTATCTCTAAAGCTACTAACCTGTTTTCAAATGCTTGCTTGTTCTTCAATATTCGAGAAGTTCCTCACCATTTCTTGTAGTCTTCCTCAATAAACCCATTACTGCACTGTACTTGAGATTTTCTTTCCTACCCTAGTTAAGATTGCCCTTTACTTGCTGCTTTGTTTCAATTTGCTGACTAGAACAAATATATTTTAGCTTGTGTGGTGCTATATCAGCCAGCCATTTCTGTCTTAATTTTCCCAATATCTATGTTGGGTACTGAATAGTGAATAGTATAAATGTTGCTTCTTCATATCGTTTTTTTTTTCTTGCAATCTAAGGCTGAATATTGGAATTTGTATCTTATTCTTATGTTTTGAATCCTGTTTGGATCTATCTTTTCCAACACATTTTGAAGAAGCTTACTACATGCAAAATGACTCATCTTCGCTCTTCAGTCATCAAAGATGGCTGGCTGTTGCCATGATGAACATCAGTGGCCACTTGTTTATCATATCTACTCTTTGTTTTTTGATTCAAATTTTTAGGATCATAACCATGACATGAGATCCAACTTTTAGATCCTTTTAGTACAATCTTACTGTGGTCTATTCTGAGTTTGGGAAGATGATTGTTCATCTTGTCAGCTAACTTGTTTAAACATTTTTATACATTAGCAGTATTTGTTTGAAAAGGTAATGTTGATGTGTCCTCGGGTTCCTGAAGGAGGTCTTGTGTCCATAAATCACTATATTTCCTGATAGGAAGAATGTTGAACACTACCCATGTTTTTTTCCTTTATTTAACAAACTACCTCTACTTAGATAAGATATGATAATTCTATTAACATCCACAGATGGCCAAAGTAGGCCAATGGGACTCATTGAAAAGAGCTGTTACAAATTACAATGCATTGTAGTAACCACTACGTACAATGAGAATAAGCTAAACTAGAGTAAAGAATCTAAAGTAAACTACTCTAAAATGGAACAATTATATGGCATAAATTACAGCCTGGTTACCCAAAATAGATGAACCAAAACATGCTAAAAGAAATGATTAAGAGAGATCTAGAAGTTGAGGTACAGCAAAGATAGAAATGAGCTCCAATGGACCCAAGCGCCAATATTAATCTATAGTTGATCTAAAGTAGAAGCATAGTAGTTGTCGTCACCAACTATTCCAAAAGGACCAACATAGGATCTAATGATGCTCCCAGGAGAATGGCCAGGACTAAAAGGGCCTGGTTGGATAATCTTGGGAGGACATGGAGTTTGATCCCTCAAGACTCTTCTAGCATCCATGGCTGTGAAACCAATAGAAGAGGACAAGAAACTAGTAAGTTGCACTTGTCTACAACTCCTCGGTATGTGAGGGGTGGTCGAAACTCAACATCAAAGAACTGTAGTCTTGTCTTGTAGAAACAAGAAGAAATAGCTTAAGCCCTAGTAGCTAGTCTTGTATGTAGACAAGGGCGCACAAATCTTTCATTAATATTTTGGATAGTTATAACTTCCCGTGAGAGTTGATTATTCTCGACTGCAAAGATAGGGTGAAAGGATGAGGTGATTAGTCAAGTAGTAGTTTGTCTCCCTTGTAATAACCGACCCCGAAGAGTCATAGCTTCCCTGAGGTAAAGAGCCAAGCATCTTTGGTCAGGATAACTGAAAAAAGTGGGAAGTAATCCACCTGAGTCTCTATACAAGATATAGTACCTCCCTCGAATCTCATAATAAATAGGACAACTGAAGATGAATGTTCTTTAGTTTCCATCTCCCGAATAGAGTAAAGACATACCCTATCCTCTTGAGGAATATGGTGGTCCGTCTCGATCTGCAATTGATGTGAGCATACTTTGAGTTGACCAAGAGGAAACCTAAGGCTGTGTCCAACGCCGCTGGACATAATTAGGACGAGAAATAATGTCATTCTTAATCCTCATGAAATGCTTTCTATAACATGTCAATGTAGGACTAAGAGGTTGAGATGGAGCAACCCAAATGATCTGAATATATTGTTGATAAACATCATTTTTGACTGCTTGATTAATTATCCTCTTACTAAAAAGAAGGCGGGGAGGATCATTTAAGGAGTATTTGAAAGGAGGTATGGAGATACCAACTGACTAAAGAAGAGAAATAACTTGTGAGTACCATCCACGATGAGGACCAAAAGAGCCCCTAGAGGTAATGCATTTTGAGGAGTAAAGCACCAAATATGGGTATCTCTCTTGGCCTAAGGTGTAGTCACCCATGGATCTAAGGCGATGAAGCTGAAAAATAATTTTGAAGATGCTGTCAAGATGATAAGGATGAATGCCAAACTTAACCTGAACAATACATTGGGGAATTGTTCTTTTACATTGGATAAATCGCAGAAGCTAAATAGCCGGGACCCTCACCATGCTAGCCCAATCAACACATCCTAGACTTAGACCCCAAATCTCAGATCCATATAGGACTTTGGGTTTGATGAAGCAATCAAAGAGGTGCATCTTTGTAGGTATGTCTTGAAAGTGTTGTTGGAAGCATTGGTGTTCCAAGATTGAGAGAGGTGCGTATCCCTTGCAAAGACGTGACTGTGAAGCTAGCCGAAGATTAAGGGAAGGACTTGTAAATTGAACCGCCAAGTAGGTGTAAGCAGTGGTGATCTCAATGGACTCGCCCTTATAGAAGAATTGAAACTTAGATAGGGCATTCTTTGATGCGTTAAAGAGTATCACCTTAGTCTTGCTAAGATTGATTGCCAGTTGTTTTAAGTCACAAAAGTGAGCAAGAACATTTGATTGTCTTTGTAGGCCCTCAGAAGTATGAGCAAGAAGAAAAACATCATCTGCAAAGAGCAATATAGCTATCAAGACATAGTGTAGAAGGCAATTGTTGTCAACATGTGTATTGACGAATAAATTCTTCAAGCTCATCAATGTAGATCCTAGAGAATGAAGGAGAAAGAGAACAACCTTGTTTGATGTGTATGGTGCTCTGGACATCCTTTGAGAAACCAAAAGCTGTTCGAAAATGGCCAACAACTACCTTATATAGTCTCTTGATGGCAATGATAAGGACCTCCAACATGCCAATGTCATGTAGTCTGTGAAATAAAAGATGCTTGGGAACGGTGTCAAAGGCCTTTCTAAAGTCCACAAAACAACATAACACTTTAGAGGACCGTTGGCTAGCCTCCTCAATTATAGCTTTGACAGTGAGAATGTGATCAATAGTTTGATGATCCCTTCTAAAACTATCCTGCTTTCTCAGGCTAAGCTTGCCTTGATCCAACAATTCTACGAGTTTCATACTCAAAATTGTTGCATAAAGCTTATCAAATGTGTGCCCAATCATGATAGTTCTGTAGTTATTTGGATCTGAATAGTCCCCAGATTTTTGGATGGGGTGGATAATATGTTGTGACCAGGAGGTAGGGAACCCAAAACAAGCAACCTCATTGAGTAATTCTGCAATGGGATAGACAAGAGCTTCAACACCATGTTAGTGCTTAATTTATGTATAGTTTTTTTGATGTTCCTTGAAGAGAAGAGGTGATATGATGTTGGGGGGGGGGAAAGAGATATGAATGGTGGGCTGCCTTGGGATATCATATAAAGAATTAGCCTGGGAGAACCAGGTCTTGTCATTGGGATGGGTTTTCCTAGGAAGAAGAGTGTGCCAAAAGGCTTTGGGAGAGTGATGAAGACCATTTAGAAGCTCAAACTTGTCGCAATAAGAAACTTTCGCTTCTTACGTCGAATTAGGCATTTATATTCCCTTCGAGTGGAAGATATAGTCGTAGGCTTATGTATACGAGTAAAACGGAGCTTTTGATGCATGGACTTACATTCCTTATTGTACCAACAATTCATGGGGCAAGCACCAATGTGACGAACAGGCTTTGGCTGAGGAAAAGTGTGGGGAAAGGAGTCAAGGGCTGCATCCCATAACGTACGAGACAAAAACTGATAACTAGACCTTGAATTAAGGTTTTTTTTCTGCTATTGCAATTATGGAGTGTTCCAAACCTATAGTATAAGTTACAATCAAATTATCTTTATGATGTTTGATAGACTCTTCTCGTCCTTTAATTTGTTCACTCTCATAGCCATTATTATGTTGCAAAAATTGCATTTCATCTTCCACACCAAGGTCTTAGCATGTAGTGACCTTGGATTTCATCATTTTCATTCTTTAGTTTTCAGGCCCATAGAGATATTCTGCCAAGACACTCAAAATGAGACCTGTATTCTTCAGAAATTTATTTAATGTTTGAAGCATCAATAGAAGGTGCCCTTTAATGCAAATCTTGCAAGAGATTGACAAATGCATGTAGATCTCAAGAAAATCAATGTGATGTATTGACTATAGTTTCTGGTAAGATTGTTGCGTCCTGTCCTTGCACACAATGCAACACATAAAGACCTTCCTGAACAAAAAATTAAATAATCATACAAATGGTTTTGACAAAACCTCTGCAATGTGTGAGCACTTCTTTCAGTCCTCAAGGTATGATACAAAATAAGGGTGGAGCGCCAAACCTATTCAAGTCATGCCATTTGACAATAAGTCTCCACTCTTCTGTGCTTGTGTTTTTTCTAATTCATGTCTCCAACCAAGTTTAAAATATTCAAATGCCTTCTTGATATTGACTTTTCTATTGTGGTCACACTGGAAACACATACACTGAGCCTAGCAAGGACTCCAAATCCACATTTCACTGGGATTCCACCCAAAACCCTCAGACATTTTACTATGGTTCCACCCACAACTGGCACATTTGTAGGGCACATATGCCCCATCATGGTTTGTATCCCACCTTAGCCCACATGACAGTATGGACTTTACAACTCTAGTAGGGACTTCATCTTGGTCTATGCACCGAGGAATTATGCTTTTCTTTTGTTATGTAACAAATCACATAGTTTAAAGTGTTTGAAGAAATATAGTAAAATCAAGATGGTTATAGTTAATGGAACACTCCTTAAGCTTAGTTATGAGAAAGGAAAGTTTGGTTTGAACAAAAGAGGGAAATGTTTGGAATTTCAGAATTTTTGAAACGTTTATGTTCGGATTGGTTTGGAAATTATAAATATTTATCATTATATTTTATGTTATGAAAAGTTTGAAATAAATTAAAAATTATCATGTAATGTAAAATAATCAATAATGTTCTTAAACCACCCTAAGTGAGTTAAAAAGTTATAATAATAGACTATAAAATACAATATCATTTATTTATATAAACACTTTGATAATATTATAATCAAGGTTTGAGGTGTAATTGGTGTGGCGAAACCTCGTAAGGGGGATAGACGCCCAAGGCTCAAATCTTGGGCCTCGTTGGACTGAACGCTTGTCCCTTTCTTGGTGCTTTCAGCGGCGTAAAAGGTTTAAAATGAATGTGGCATGGCGGTTATAGGGGCGGACTGTGCGGAGTACTATGTGGCAGCTTTCGAGGCGTACAACGCGGAATACCGTAGCGGCCATAGCGACGGATAGCGCATCGAGATCATCATGGTGGCTACCGAATCTACGAAGAAGATAATATTATAATCAATTTCATTATATATAAATTAAATTCCTCTTATTTATATAAACTTATAAATTATATTAAAATATTTATATTAAATATTACAAACCTAAGAAGTTAGTTTTAGGCATAGTCACCAAGAGATTGGTACAAGAGATGGGGATGGGATGTCAATTTTTACAAAATGGATACATGGGTAGATGGAAATGCCAAAATTAATTAATTAATAAATAAATAAAAATATAATATTCAATTTTTAAATTAAAATATATCATAAACACAAATAATAAATAAAATTTAAAAATAATCAAGATACAAAATGCATAAACATTAAACTAGTCTACATGAATAAAAATTATAGTCATAATTTAAAGTCCTCAAAATAGGTTATTAGAGAGTCATAAACCCTTCTATTAACCTCTTAATAAATAACCAAGAAATCCTCAAGTATGTGTTAAGGTATAATGTTTATTTCATAATTTTAGGGCCTCTCAAAGGGGATCTTAATGTTGTGATGCCATTCAGGGCCACCCGTAAAAACTCTCACAGTTTTTTTCAGAAGAAACAGAGGAATTTTTCTCCAACAGATCAGGGTATTTATCTCCAACAGATGAGGGTATTTATCCAACCATAGCAGACGAACAAGCTAATCCATGTCATGCAAACAAGTCATTACAGAGAGATTCTTGTTTTCTTTTGCCCCTTGCTATATATATGAGTATATATTGGAATTTAATCACCATAGTTACCAGGTTTGGCGAAACCTGGTAACTATGGTTTCAAACTTTCAAGTAAAAGATGAAGAGGGAGCACCTTGAAAATAGTGATTAAAGCACTTCACCACCTTAGAAAAAAAATGGGTTCTTAATCCACTAAAATATAATTAAGTAATGAAGAGATAAAAGATATGAGGTGTGTTTTCTTCAAACGTTCCTTGACTTATATTTGGTTCACATAACTTTCCTAAACCTTCATTGGTTGACTTTTAAAGATAACTTTCTCTTAACCTTATTTGATCTTCTATTGCATGTGGCATACTTTGTGTTGTTTCCATCTGCCATCTTGAAAATAGCACGCCATTGTACATACTCTAGTGTTGCTTGATTCTCTCATATAAATTATGCCAAATACATATTGACTGGATGGCCTTCATAATGTTGGTGTCAGTACATTTGTTTGCCAGCAATCATTATCATGAGGATGTTGACAGTGGCAAATTTTAGTTGATCCCTTGCTGTCATTAGAAGAAAGTTCATTGTAGCTGAGACAAGGCATGCTTTGATCTTGTCTGTGCTTCAATAGGAATTTTAATACATTGATGATCAAAGCAATAATCTGGTGAAATTCAAGAACAGAAAAGTAATTAGGAGGAACCAAATAAATTGTTGCTAAAATTCGTGAATGATTTGATAACTTCAATTTTTGGCATGCATAAGGCCAGGCAAGATTTTCACCTGGAGTCTGAATAAGACTTTGCTGCAGGAGCAAAATTGATCAATGGGGTCCAAAGAAATCACCGGTCAAATTTGAGAAAAATCTACAAAATTTTGTTTTTCTCTGGTCTGACATATCTTTGCTTGCATATCAATATTATGCCCAATTTAGCATAATCAGAATATTTGCAGAAGAATATTTTTCCCAACATAGCCAGCACATCAAATTGGCATATGAGAACCTTTTGTAGCAAGTGAACTTTTAACTTTACCTTCTAATAATAGATAGCATCAAATTTTCTAGCTCTTTGGGTTTTGACCAAGGTTGCACGAGGCGCGGGGATGGGTTATAGGGATGGCGGGGGATGGCAAGTCGATTTTAGGAAATGGCTGGGGGACGGCAAGTCGATTTTAGGAAACGGCTGGGGGACGGCAAGTATAATAGTATTAAATTTTTTAGAAATTTAGAGAGCATCAACTTAACTGTGAACTCATCAATGACATCTTCAACTGATGCAAGATATTCTCAAAGTAGAGAGCATGGAGGGCTTTCCACTTAGGTGATAGGAGATTATGATATGACCATGACATCATTTGATCTTTTGTGACGTCATGATTGCAGTTATTTAACAACAACAGAATCATGTTAAAAACAAATTGGTTCAAATCCCTAGTTATCTCTCTCAAGGCAGACCTACATGTGCATTTTTGCTTTTCCATATTTAACTTTGGTGATGCCAGTTTATGGATCAGTTAACAAACCATTTGACAAATCAAATGAAATCAAAATTTGCTAGTGTAACCAAATCAGAAGAGGCACAAGTACATTCTACCTGTGAAACATACCTTTAGAAGCATTAACCAACTCCAGTATCAGTGTTTATTATTTGTCAAGATTCACTTTTAAGTGAAATTGATTATTCTGACTTTAGCCCTTGATTGCATTGTTCACAATGATGAATAGGTCTGTTGCAGGATTTTGACTAGAAATTTTAGGGATGACCAGCTATGACAGCAGTGAATTTTTTTGCAGTAGCTATTGACTCCTCTTAAATTTATGATAATCCTGTTCACTTTAGTGCAAATCATTGAGTATTATACTCGTAGTATTGATTTTTTTAATGTTATTGGTAAGTAGTCATGTTGTTAAAAAAACAATTTTTTTTTTTTTTTTAAATTAAGTGTGAGACGCCCAGCCATGGGAGACGGCTGGGTGTCTCTGGGGACGGTCGGGGGATGCCTAGGCATCCCCCAGGAGTCCTTGAGGACGTCACCTCACAGGTGACGTCTCGGGGACGGCAGGGAAACGTCTGTCCCCATGGAACACTGGTTTTGACCATTTGGTAAAGCTTATGTTACATTATATCTGCCAAACTCCCTAAGCTCAAAGGTACACACTTTGACAAACAGAATATGTTGAAAATAAGATAAGCAAGATAATACTACACCAAGTAAAAGATGAATAGGCACAGCTTCAAAAATAAGAATAAGAGCACTCTGCTACCCAGGAAACTTAATCCAATAGATAGATAAAGAGAGAGATGCGGCAAGGAACCTTCGAAGGAAACATATATAATATAAATAAATATGTGAACTTCCTTGGATGTCCATTCCTGATGAATAACTGTCTCATAACTTTCTAATTAACCCTCAGTGAGACTACCTTATGCCTACATTCATACTTGTGGCCTGCATTCATACTTGTAATCCTATTGCAATAGCCTGCACACTTGGAGAGTACACATGACACATTTAGACGGGTAGCAGATACTGACCTGCACAATAGTAGAGATTTTATCAAGAAATATAACATAAGCAATGAAATCTAAAAACAAGGCATTATAGGTATGATGATTGTATGTGCTACTATATATTAAGGTAAATAATAAGAAATAATGGGAGAAAAGTAGAAAAGCATGACCTCTTGTCATAACTTTGACCCTTGTTGATTTAGAATTGTTGATACACCGACCCTTTAGTAAAGGAAATCCCTTTGATCGCTCTTTGGCATGTTTAGCATTTTCAGCATATGCGTGTCACCGTTGCCAAAATGTTAGTTACATGTAAGTAGACTGAACAACAAAAAATGTCTTTAAGGAAATAGTTCTTTTGTTGGCACAAATTAGGATGCAGCATTGTTTAACTTACAAAATTAAAAGGATAACATGTACTGGAATCAGTACATGATGCTCAAGAGTCGAAACTAATTACCAATTAGCAATCATAATAATTTGGAGTGGTTTGTATAAATAACATCGAAGTTTGTGGGTGATCATTTATAGCAAGTAACTTTTTAATCAACTTTTTCTGGGCCCACCCCTGATTCTACTTTCATATTGTGACCTACATCTTAGTTGTTATAGGAACACCACAGTGTGCACAGCTAGGGATACGGATTCCATATTCAGTAGGCCAGTGGGACTCATTGAAAAGAGCTGTTACGAATTACAATGCACTGTAGTAACGAAAAAGTACTACTAAAACTTAGCTAAACTAGAGTAAAGAATCTAGTGTAAATTACTCTAAAGTGGAACAAATTTATGACATTAAAATTAGAGCCTTGAGGGTTACCCAAAATGGATAAATCGTAATATACTAAAAGTAATGATTAAGAGAGAGTTAGAAGTTGAGGTACAACAAAGACAAAAAGGAGCTCTAGTGGATCCAAGTGATAACATTAATCTATAGTGGGATGTAAAGTAAAAGTACAGTAATCGTCATCACCAACTATCCTAAAAGGGCCAATACAGGATCTAATGATGCTGCCAGGAGAATGGCCAGGACTAAGAGGGCCTGGTGGGATAATCCTGGGAAAACAAGGCATATAATATAATATAAATAAATAATTTTATAATGTAGGAAAAAAATTAAATAACAAGGCATTATAGGTATGATGATTGTACATGTCACCATATATCAAAGCAAGGAAATTATGCAAAAGGAAATCTCATGCACCTCTTTTTATAAGTTTTATACCTGATGCTTTAGAATTACTCATACATTTGTTCTTCTTTTCAGAAACTCCCTTGATCCCTCTTCGGCATAATGTTTATAGCATGTGTTTATTGTGCAATTAGACCAGAATATTAGTTATGTATAAGTGGGTGGAAAGTTGAAAGGGATTTTTGAAAAAGTTGTCTTTGTGGGCAGAAATTTGGATGCAGCATGGTTCATATGCCATGTTAGGAAAGGATAATCTGAGTAAAGTAAGTAAGTAATGCTAAAAAATGATAAGCACTTATAATCTAAGTTACCAGGTTTGGGTTCAGGTTTGAGTTTGACAAGGATAAAAATTGAAAAAAATAGTCATTGAAAAAATAAGCTATAAAATTTGCGATGAAGTTAGAAAAATGATATAACTATTTTTATTACTTTAAATGTCTAAAGTAAATATAAATATGTACCAAGAACTTCATATTTTGTAAAAAATGAGATTGACTTGCAAATGCCTCTATGAATGATTTGCCTTAAAAAATTATTTTACTCTACTGAGTTTGTTTTAACTTTTGTTTTTTTATTTCAACCTTTAGTTTTTGTATATGTAAACTGGAGTCAACTGGATTGGGGAATGGAAGATGGGAATGGAACAAGTTTTATGTTTTATATACAAGGGACAAACTCAGCACTGCTGTCCTTTTGATTGCACACCTTGTTATTGCGAGGAGATGAGTTCCTATTGTTTGAATAGGATGGAGATGATTTACCTAACTCATAGTCACCTTCTTCGACCTTCTCCCCTTTGCAGCTTTAGACCCTTCTAAATTCAATCTCTCACATTGCAGTTGTTCATCCAGTGTATCATTCTTTGGGGAATGGAACAACTTTTAGGTTTTATATATAAGGGGCAAACTCAGTACTGTTGTCTTTTGATTGCACACCTTGTTATTGCAAGGATATGAGTTCCTATTTGTTTGAATAGGATGGAGATGATTTACCTAACTCAGTCACCTTCTTCGACCTTCTCCCCTTTGCAGCTTTAGACCCTTCTAAATTCAATCTCTCACATTGCAGTTGTTCATTTTAGTGTATCTTTCTTGGTTCTTTGAAAAATTTGTTCCAAGTGAACTGTGACAATCTTTACCATTTGATGAGCTAGAGGGTTTTTCTCTGCCACATTTTTGGAAGTCGAAAATCTTTGGTGTCAGTCATCTTTTATTTCTATATAATCCGCTTGCTTTGACTTTGGGCTTCTTTTATGACAAGAACCTTTTACATCTTTTTCAATTGTTCTCATTTTGAAATCTCTTGTCATGTGTCCAGTATCATGGCATATACGACACCAAAATGCAATGTTTTCATATTCCACCTTCTTGTCCTAGTATCTTGATTCATATTGGATAATTGGATGTTGGTAAAGGTTTTGAAAGATCCATGGCAAGACATCTGCATGTACACATCTAGATGCCATTCCGTTGAGGTTGGTACTAGTTGGATGAACTTTCTTAGGGTATTACTAATATTTTTCAAAACCTTAATATTGATAAGCTCATACAAAAGTACAAACAGCCAGACCCACATAGGAACTCTTTTAAGAGTTTCTATCTCTAGAAAAAAGTTTCCACTCTATAGTCTTAAATACAAGTCAGCCCTCCCCCAAACCATGGACCACCACCCATTACTTGATCCTTGGTTTTGGAATTGGCCAAGGTCATGAGAAACAAATCCTTTGGGAATAGAAGTCAAAGAATAGTGTGAATTCAATCTCCATATCCTTTCAATTCACTTTTAAATCTCAAAAAGTCTATCCAATAACCATTGACTTTACAAATTAACTCTAAAATTAAAAAAAAATATCACGGTCAACCATCTCATCCTTGATAATTAATTTTGTTGAAGCATTTGTGATCTCATTGGGGTTGGCCATAGATTCCTTCTTCACTTTGTTCTTAACCAGCAAAAGATTACTTTCCTAAATCAGGCCATCCTTACTTCCAACTAAAACTTCTTTAAATGATTTTCTTTTAATATTTGGCTTGTCCATGAGGGCCCTCCATTGTTTGATTTTTTTCGATTATTTAAGGTGGTGAACTGAACAACAACCTCCCCTAGCAGCAAAGGATTCATAGTTCACTCTCACCCATAGTGCAAGATTTGGTTTCGTTTTGTTTTACACGCTCCAGACGGTGTATTCGGAATTCAACCCTCAGTTGGCAATGTTCCTAGATGACTTGCCTATAGATGGTGCCTTTCACAATTGCTCTCAGACGACAATCGAGGTGACGACAAGCAAATGATGGCAACTTAGGTGGTGGCAAGTGTATGACAGCAAGATTTCCCTTACATGCTCCAAACGATGTATTCGGAATTCAGCCCTTAGTTGGCAATGTTCCTAGATGACTTGCCTATAGATGGTGACTTTCACAATTGCTCTCATACGACAATCGAAGTGACGACAAACAAATGATGGCAACTTAGGTAGTGGCAAGCATATGACAACAAGATTTCCCTTGCACGAGATTGGGGAAATACAAGATGGCAACACCTTGAGTCAGCAACTTTTCAAGATGACGATTTGCAAGACGACAATTTCCAAGTTAGCAAGTCGACAATTAGCTAGACGGGCCCTTGCTTTGACGACTTCTTTAGAAGGCTCTTTGCTCCGATTACATCTTCAAACGACTTCTTAGCTTCGATGGCGTCCCTTAGACGACTCCTTGCTCCTTCAGACCATTCCCTTTTGTGACGACACCTTTCACGACTGCATCCTCTTACCTCGATGACTTCCCTTATGATGGCACATTCAAGACGGTGCGTGCTAGATGACACCTTGCATGACGACGTTTACAACGACGTACCCCAAGACTGCACTTGCCACATCATGCCCCAAGGATGGCACTTGCTAGACAGTTTCCTTATAAAAGTCTAAAAGGATGTTAGGTGCACAAGTATATGAAAGTCAAGCAAATATCAAAATGTAGGAATAGGAAGATTAAACGACGATGCTAGGTAGGTGCTTCTACAGGACATTTCAATTTTCGGAGCTCAAATGGTATAAGTATTGATCAAGTTGTTTTTTGAAAGACTGCGCTTATTTCACACCTAGGAAGTGGATCTGTTAATGATGGAAAATAGAGTAAGTTGATCGATTCTACACTTCTGATTTCTTGTGAATCACACTCTGGAGGGTGCAACAAGTTCAACAATGGAGGGAAACCCAATCCTACACATCTTCGTCATCACATTATTTTCTTCCCCAACTTTAGCTTACAGAATGAATAGTTCAAAGGTGAAAGCTCTTATGGTATTCTTTACCCTGATAGCACAACACAAACAATGATATATAGAAACCAATACAAAGATATTTCACTAAAGCAATTAGTGAATTGTTTTGAGAATATCCTGACAGCATGCAACAAGAAGGAAAAGAAAATGAAGTTGTTGACTTAGGCTGATTTCCCAAATACAATTTTGTGTTAGTAAGATAATCAAGAATGGGCAGATATCAATCTAGTGATTTCAGCAACAATTGATCAACAAGTACAAGAGACAATATGCATGCTACAGGCACTTTGGAGGCAATACTGATAGAAAAGGTAAAAGCAATGTGTTGGATGAATTAGAGGATACATAAGCTTTGGCATCCATCAACTTGATAAAACGCAAGTATATGAAATTCAAGCAAATATCAAAATGCAGGAATAGGAAGAATAAATGACGATGCTAGGTTCTTCTATAGGACATTTCAGTTTTTGGAGCTCAAATGGTATAAGTATCGATCAAGTTGATTTTTGAAAGATTGTGCTTATTTCACACCTAGGAAGTGGATTTGTTAATGATGGAAAATAGAGTGAGTTGATCAATTCTACACTTTTGACTTCTTGTCAATCACACTCTGGAGGGTGCAACAAGTTCAATAATGGAGGGAAACCCAGTCCTACACATCTTCGTCATCACATTACTTTCTTCCCCAAGTTTAGTTTACAGAATGAATGGTTCAGAGGTGAAAGCTCTTATGGTATTCTTTACCCCGATAGCAACACAAACAATTATATATAGAAAGTAATACATACATCAAATATTTCACTAAAGCTGTTATTGAATTGTTTTGAGAATATTTCTAACAACATGCAACAAGATGGAAAAGAAAATGAAGTTGTTGACTTAGTAAGATAATCAAGAAAGACAGATATCAATCTAGTGATTCTAGCATGTAACCACCCACCAAACCATACCAAGAGAGAGATATAGATATTTTTTTTACAAGCAAGGTTCACAAAGGAGTCCCAATATATTTTTCAATAACAGACAGATATCAATCTAGTGATTTTAGCATGTAACCACCCACCAAACCATACCAAGAGAGAGATATAGATATTTTTTTTACAAGCAAGGTTCACAAAGGAGTCCCAATATATTTTTCAGCATTATAAGGCATAACCACATTTTGAGTTCAATGTCGCTGCAAACGACATTCAAATGGACAAGAGTGGCCAATATCCCGTATTTTTGGGGTTCACCTTTCTAGACCTCACCGTTTTGAAAGGATGCCAAAAGTGGTCTCCTAATGGCGTAGGGATTATTCATATCACTTAAAGGGGGCGCCTTCTCCCTAACCTTACATAAGTCCGTCTATGTAGGATTAATCTAGCGTAATGCCTTAGTGCTTAGTTACCACACCTCTGCAGGTTAACTAAGGCCATTACCGTCCAAGGTATATCATTCACAATCATTTGGTTATTGCATCACCATAACTCTTTCCAGATTTGCAAATACCTCGTTATTGCATCACTGTAACTCCTCCCAGATTCACAACTACCTGGTTATTGCATCACTGCAACTCCTCCCAGGATTCGGTTTGACTCTAGGGTTTTTTTGTAGAAAGGGTTTTTATATATCCCAACAGTTCCCTTTCCACGTAATAAATTACAGATCTGCCAACATTGTAGTATAGCAATAATAATGCACAGAAATTCTGCAACAGCATTAATAACAGCAGTAATAACAACAATGGCAGATAACAGAAATTACAGCAGTTTTATATTAATAATGGTATGTGTGATACAGCATTACAGTTTCATCAATACAATCTACAGTCAGCATAACCATGGCTGTACACAGGACTGGACTGCACTTTGCCATCAATCTGCCTGACTTCCCTGCAATACTTCTTCCACGTATCAACCATTCAACCCTAGGCTGAACATCCCTCATGGTTGCACATCATGCTAGACTGCATTCTGCCCATAGACTTCAATCTGCTCACGTACCAATCTCCACCCACTCTAATGAATGAGGGGGGGTTTATTTATACACCCACCAAGTAGTTACTTTCTCCAACTACCTTGCAACCACCCTCAAATTACATTTTATGTGCATTTGCTTTGCATTTACATTTCATTTGCACTACAGGACGAAATAGCTTATTTAGCCGACTTACATGATTTAATATGACTTTACATGACTTTATTCTTTACGTACAATATTAAATTGCACTTACAACATTCAAATATATGCACGGGCGTTTCGTCAAACTCTTTGCGTGCATTTACAATAAAACACATAATATCAAAACTGGTTTTGCAATTAAGGATATCTCAATATGCCTGTCTACATCTATCCCCTCCTCTAAACTGGTCGTTGTCCTCAACGACACGAGCTAAACATTGGGAATAGAAGTACTGAGCAATGTAATAAGATCTCTTGTCACGCTCCTTCCTCTTGAAAGGATGCCAAAAGTGGTCTCCTAATGGCGTAGGGATTATTCATATCACTTAAAGGGGGCGCCTTCTCCCTAACCTTACATAAGTCCGTCTATGTAGGATTAATCTAGCATAATGCCTTAGTGCTTAGTTGCCACACCTCTGCAGGTTAACTAAGGCCATTACCACTCACCTGGAAATGAGCATGGTCACCTGGTTCAAGGTGCCACCACTATATTGTCATGTGAATGATTCGAAAGACCTCACCGCTTTGGGACACCCAAACCTTACTGTCCAAGGTATATCATTCCCAATCATCTGGTTATTGCATCACCACAACTCTTTCCAGATTTGCAAATACCTCGTTATTGCATCACTGTAACTCCTCCCAGATTCACAACTACCTAGTTATTGCATCACTGCAACTCCCCAGGATTGGGTTTGACTCTAGGGTTTTTCTAATATGGCTCTACTTCCATGACCCAAAACCCCTATATACGCCCAAGAATCATATATATATATATATATATAAACAATAACATCTCTCCCAAAAAAGACAAAGTGCTATTACATTTATGGATTCAACATAGCACATTGCAAAACTAGCAATTTAAATGCTTTTCAAATCATCATACTATCATTTAGCAATCAATATTAGAAAAATGTGACTACATCTAAAAGGATTATAATCAAAAGCTAGGAATCATAATCCACCATAACTTATACTTTCCATTTGTCACATAAAATTATTTCAAGCTTTTACATAAAAGAATTGCAATGTATAATATTTCATCTTGCACAAAGCTATACAAGAATTTACAACACATCCTTTCTTTCAATAAATCCATACATTTACTTCCAAGCATTCTTTCTTCAACAATACTATTACATAACAATACAAAGGTTCCATTTCATTATTCACTCTTTCAAAGTCTTCCTCCGGATAGCTGCTTTGCCCACGAACTTAGTTTAGAAAACTTAGGGATCAGGACAACTCTTATATGCATATGCAACTTAACATGCACCATGCATAAATGCAAGCAACCATGCAAAATACATTTTCAAGCAATGAAGAAGAGAATCCCATACTTGTCTTTATAATGGTTTCCTTACCTACTCAAGTCTCAAGAAATCATTATAAATACTTATCATTACGAATGCATTTCTCTTTTCTTTACAAAGAAAACCCCATAACCCAAATGTACAATCATTCAAATCCTTTATACTTCCAATGCATCTTTCCACCATTGCAAAAATACATAAAATGACTATAATGAAATGAAATGAAATGAAAGATTTAAATTACGTCTGTGAGACCCAAATATGGTCTATGGGACCTCAAATATGGAAGTACAATTACTCAAATCATATCATATGATCTTTAATATCTTTGAGAAGGTTGTTCCTTCTCCTGCTGACTTGTGTAATAGGTGTTAATTAGGTGTTATAATTAATCTAATTTATAAGGAGGGTCATTATATAGCAACAATTGATCAACAAGTACAAGAGACAATATGCATGCTATAGGCACTTTGGAGGCAACATTGATAACAAAGGTAAAAGCAATGTTTTGGATGAACTAGAAGATACCTAAGCTTTGGCATCCCTCAGTTTCCTTGTTCCCCAAAACAAAGGTGGGAAAAGGGGCTGGCCAAAATGCAACACATAGAAATTTGGAGGGAAAGCCTATCCTTGAGAGTTTTTATGACTAAAAAACCAATATCCTAGTATGGGCCGTACCTGTTACGGACTTGGTTCTAATACACTTGTGGGTCTGTCCAGGGTTCTGCCTGGGGGATCTGGATACGTCCAGGTTCGTCCTTGGTTGAACCCGGGCGTATTTGGATCCCCCAGGTAGAACCTGGGGAGAACCTGCGTTATTTCCCAGAAAAAAACGTTTTTTTATTTAAATTTTTAACTCGCTTTTGATTGGTCAAACATGGACAAACCTGGGCGTATTTAGATCCCCCAGGCAGTACTCGGGCGAACCTAGGGAGAACTCGGAGAGAACCTACATTATTTCCTAGGAAAAAGTGTTTTTTTTTTTAAATCTTTTAACTCGCTTTTGACTGGTCAAACATGACCAAAAAACAATAAAAAAACAATTGCAACCCTAAAACTAACCTAAAAACAACACACACAAATCATTTACCAAGCATTTGAAAGTTTTTTTTCCTCTCACAGCTTGCTGCCATTTTTAGCTGCCACTGCTTATTTCAGGTTCAAAGTTCATCAAGTAAAGGTGTAAACTCATTGTTATTGCATTCCTAAGCTAATACAAGTGCCAGAGGTGACTGAGAAGCTTGCAAAGGACAAATTTTTAGACTTTCACTTGCAGATTATAAATTAGAATGGCAACAAGTGCAAGCTCTGTAGGCAAGTCCCGATTTAGAATTGATCCAAAAGCCCCACTGTGGAAATATGTCACTATGTTAGAGCAGATTCCAGGGGGTGGGGGCTACGTATGGGTTTGTAATACCTGCAATGTTCGATATAGCAGCTCATACAGCCGAGTGAAAGCTCATTTGTGTGCCATACCTGGCCAAGGCATCAGAGCTTGCCCAGGGTCAAAAGATGCACCAGTGCCAACATCTATGATCATGCAATATATAAAAGAACAAGAAGACGCAGATGCTTTAGCTGCCTTACAATCAGGTCATCCTTTGGCAAAGAAAGGATCTCGATCGAAGAAGCCACCTACTACCCCACCTCATGTTGGCAGCCCATTTGTGGTTGCACCCCATCCATTTTCAGCCACACCTTCCACACATGAAGAGGATTCTTCTCTTTCATGGAAAAGAACAAAAGGACCGTTGGAGAAGGCATTCCAAAATGAGTCTAGGGACATTGTAGATCAGATGATTGTGCATTGTGTGTATGCCAACAACTTGTCTTTCAATGTGGTTAGATCACCATATTTGCAAGATATGGTGAAAGCCATTAATGAGGCTCCAAAAATGTACCAAGGCCTAGGTTATGAGAAGGTGTGCACCACTTTGTTAACAAAAGAAAAAGAAATTGTAGAAGATTCATTGCAGCCCGTTAGAGATTCATGGGTTGAAACGGGGTTGTCCATTGTTTCTGATGGATGGAAAGATACAAAAAATCGTCCTTTGATAAATGTCATTGCAATAAGCCTCAAAGGGGGCAATGTTTTTGAGAGCAGTTGATTGTGAAGAGCAAGTGAAAGATGCCCAATTCATTGCTAACATTTTGATTGAAGCAATCGAATCGGTGGGCTCTCAAAACGTTGTCCAAGTCATAACGGACAATGCCAAAAACTGTAAAGCAGCGGGGATGTTGGTGGAGGCGAGGTATGGGCATATATTTTGGACACCTTGTGTTGTCCATTCACTCAACTTAATGCTGCAAAAGTTGGGGAATCAAATTGAATGGATAAAAGAAATTTATGCCGGGCCGAAGACATTCAAATGTTTGTGACAAACCATCACATGTCGCAAGCTATCTTCAAGCAATTCTCAAACTTGGAGGTGTTAAAGGTAAGAATTTTGTATGATTATGTTTAGTTTGTTTTAAATTTTGAAAACATTTTTGTTTTGTTGTTTATTTTATTTTTACTAGGTTGTTGAGACTTGATTTGCCTCGCACACAATCGTCTTGAGGTGACTTGTGCAAGTGCGAGAGGCATTGCAAAATATGGTTATTAGTAACCTTTGGAGTATATGGCAGCAATCAAGCACTGAGAGGGCACAAAAAATAAAGATGTTGATCCTCAATGATGATTGGTGGGGTCGTGTTGATTACTTGCTCAGTTTCACTGAGCCTATCATAAGCATGATCCGATTCGTAGACATGGATCAACCATGTTTAGGAGAGGTATATGATGGGATTGACTCAATGATTGAGAAGATCAAAGCCATCATCAATGCAAAAGAGCAAGATCCCTATGAGACATTTTTCAAACAAGTGCAGTCATTTCTAATTGAGCGGTGGAACAAAATGACGACTCCATTGCATCTCCTTGCCTTCGCATTGAGTCCCAAATTTTATAGCAGTGAAATCCTTTCTTTGCCTGGTAGAGTGGCACCATATAAAGATATTGAAGTTAGTGAAGGGTACAAGGCAGCATTCAGAAGGCTCTTTCCCGATCCTGAGATTGAGGACATAGTTTCAGCTGAGTTCGCGGACTTCATTTCCTCTACAGGACATAGCCTTAGCGCTTGTCGTGACAAATACAAGAAGGATGCCCATATGTGGTGGTATTTGCATGGGAAAACAACCCCAACCTTGCAATCTCTTGCAATCAAAATATTATCACAGGTCTGATTTTAAATTTTAAAATTTAAATCTATATTTTCTTATTGAACTCTATATTTATAGGTATAATTTCAATTTTTTATTTTGCATTGGTTTTGAAAAATTTTCACTTGTGATTTTCTTAATAGGTTGCGAGTTCGTCTTCATCTGAGCGGAATTGGAGTACATACTCCTTTATCCACTCGCAGAAGCGCAACAAGCTGGCAGCAAAGAAGGTTGAGGAGTTGGTCTACGTGCATTCCAACTTGCGCCTTTTATCACACATGCAATCAAACTACAAGGAAGGGCCAACAAAGCATTGGGATGTTAGGGCAGAAGATGTTGATTTAGATGCTTCCCACTCCCATCGTTTATTACTTGACATAGAGGCAAAGCTTTGCCAAGCCAATCGAGTGGTGTTGGTGCTAGTGGGAGTGGGAGTGGGAGTGGGAGTGGGAGTGCTAGTGTTACTGCTACTGCTTGTGGTTCTAATGAACCACATGTTGATGTTGATGCTTCCGATGAAGACATTGAAGAGGAATATGATGATATTTAAGTTCAATTTGTAAATGTTGATTTAGTAATTAATATATGATTTTTATTAATTTTTGTATGGCCGAACCCAAAACGAACCCAAGACCAAAATTTTTTTGTCGTACTGGCAAACAGGGTCTTCGAACACGAACCCAAACCCAAAACGAACTAGTAACTTAGCTATAAAAAGAGAAATGAAGAAATTGATAATTCAAATCATAAATGGTTTATTCCCATACATTAGCCAGGCATTTAAGAAAATGGTTTGTTCATAGACTAGATGAGTACCTTTTGACATCACAAAAGCCGTTGAAAAATCATCACATACAGGTGCTTTGGGGATGATTTCAACATGCGTATAAGGACAAGTCGTATGCACACAAAGTCCTGTAAGACATAGATGAATAACATTAGAAATCTTAAAATGGCATGCCAGAACACAACACAACTCAATACTAGCTCACCTTCAAGGAAATATGAAAAGTCTGGCGTTTGTTCAGGGATAACCTGTACATATTATATATATTCCATTGACTATTGTTTGTCCAATTATGTTCATTGAATTTATTTGTGTAAGGTACGCTTAAGTTTGGACATTTTTGATAAAATTTGCCAAATCTAGTAACACTGATCATAATAATTGGTTAATATTTATTAAATTATCACATGACACGACGCATTGCAGGATTCAGAAAATCTTAAATTCTCATTGTTGAATTATGTTATTAAGGTCACACTGTGCTTTGTAGGGTGGTTAATTAAATAATAGGTTTAATGCCTAGTTATTGTCTTCATATAATGATGCCTTTTGATTTGTGCAACATGCATGGTAAATAAGCTAGAAAATCCTATTGATTACAATAATAGATTTAAATTATAAGAGTTAATTTTTCATTTTTGCAATCATCTGTAACTCTGATCACCTATTAAAGTGCAAGTGGCATGCTTATGTCTTGTGGTGAAACTGGCAAAGCTTCCTGTTATGTCTAATGCTGTTGAATATCACCAATATCATGTCAACTGCGTTGTTGTGTGACTTTTTGAATTGTTCTCTCTCTGGTATATAAGAGCATGCATTGTATGCAAGTTAGTTTTTTGCTTGCTCATTGCATAATTAGATAAATGTAAAGATCTCGCTTTTTCAACACTTCGGGCACATGCATTTTTGTTTTCTAAATCTTTTATCATTTATTGCATACTTCTGGATTGTACTTTAAAGTATGGAGGTGTCTAGAACAGGTATCCGAAGTTGACTAAGGTGGATATTGATATTGCATCTTGTAAATTTGAATCCTTTTCAGTGGAAAGATTGACATTTGAGGAGTTTTTCAATCATGAATTCCTTCTTCAGACAAATCTGAATAAGTCTCCAAAATCAAACAGGTAAAAATTAACTAGTTCTTTGTAAATTTGATCCAATTTTATAATTACATCCAGTGTTTGTTTTATGGGAAAAGTTGAGTGTTGCTTTTGCTGTAGTCTGAATTGATTCTGAAGTTCTATGTTTCTCTATTTGAAAACCTTATTTTATCATTTCAAAGAGATTTTAATTTTATCAGTTCAAAAAGATTCTGTAACCAGCCGTTAAGTGTAAGCTGTGCTCTGTCATTTAACATTGTAACAATATGACTACACATAGAGAGGATTGCTAGCATCTTCATAGCTTGCATACCTCAGATCTAGTTTTCATGTTACATTTTAAAGCAGTTGTAATAATTGATGATTGGAACAGGTGATGATTGGCATGACTCTGGCATTGGAAACTTCTAACTGGCCTTCATAGAAGCCCTAACAATGACATACTGAACTGTAGAGGAGTCTATTACCTCTTATTGACCAATATCTGGAATTATGGAAATCTTATGAAGAAAAAATGTTCTGAAGATATCTCCTTTTCAGTGTCTTATATTATTTATGAAGAGCATTAAACTAGATGGTTACTGAAAATTGAAGAATTACCAAGGGACCATGAGGATAGACATAAAGTTTTCTTTAGTCCATGAAGTTGTTGGTAATGATCTAGGCCAAAGGGACAGTTTTTAGGGATATGAGGCTGACAACAAGGGTGTGGCTGAAAGCTTGCTCCACTGTTTTGGTCATTATCATCCTACAGTTGCTGTTGTTGGACTCCTTAGAAATGAGACTCAAAAAGGGGGAAAAGCCAATGAGCATCTTTTAAATGTGTACCACTTTTGCCTCTACTTTTAGTATCATATTTGAATGAAAAGTGGTAGAAAATTCAGCAACTGATTTTATTTATTTTGTTTTTAGCCTTGGATATCATGATTATGTGGATTAGGAACAGTTTCATCACATTTGCAGTGCTTGCATGAATTGAAGCTAATACATAAGGTTTGCATCAAAGGTGAATTGTTAGGCATAGAGTACAAGCAACCTTGCTGTCAAAGGTTCTTTGCTAATCACATCAGAGACAGTAAAAGCTTTTGGCTTATTTGCCAACGTGAGACAAGTCTACATTTTGCTCCATGGATATATCCTGTTTAAGCACATTATTATTTTTAGCAAATAAATTTCTTTCTAACTGGAGCATATATTTCTTGTTAGTACAGTAAGTGATAATGCCCAACCGCAAAAGCTGGAGAAATTGATGTTCTCATCTCTCCCATTAGGGAACATGGATGGAGAATATTGATATCAAAGATCTATACAAGAGAGGTTGCTATCTACACTTTCTCCCAAAATGTCTACTGGATTATTGTTTATGGCCATTTGAGTCAATAGGCGAAGCAGCAAAAATTTGGAAAAATTTCATGAAGAAGTTAAAAAATACATCCAACATTTCAACTGCTTTGGCATCCTGGAAGTATCCCAGAAATGTGTCACACCACCTTGGGATGGGGACTTCATGGAACATAGGTCAATGTTGCATCAACAAATATAGGCATTGTTTAAACCTTGACTGTTTAGTCTTAGCTCGAGTCTTAACTGGCCATTGATAACTCAGTAATTGATAACCTCTTTTATTCTGCCACATCGCCTGGACTGAGTGGTACATAAATCTTTGAAAAGAGGAAATTCAGGGTACATATTTTAATATGGGTGAGATTAGAAAAGTTCTTTTGGCTTCTTTCTCTATATCAAACATTTTTTAAAATGGTTTTCAAATACGTTTTCATTGGAATTATCCTTTTTAATTCTTTACAGGACTACAAGTGGTCTCAGTAGAGCATCGTTTCTGTCAGGAGGCAATCCACTGAGTGACACTGGAGAGAGTTCACAAGAGGATTGTTTACCCTTTCCCTTGGATGATGATCTACATGGTCAAGTGGGAAATTTATCATTTTCGTCAAAAAGAAATACTTTCCCTGTTTCTTGTTCGTCTGGATTGATGGGCACTGCTGCAGTGGCTGGAAGGAATCCATCTGTAAATTCCTCCATAGGTAAAGGTTTGTTTTCTAGAAGCATAGAAGGTGATATGGAACGGCAAGTCGTGGTTCTTTGTAATAAGCGAGAAAGTCCCATTAACCATGATTTATTTAAATCCCTGATAGCTGATGTGGAACGTGAATTTCCAAACACCCTGACTTCTAAAGGTAATCAGTCACATCTTTAGCAGAAGTATTACAAGCAGGTGCTTCCAGAAAAATTGTTTGGCTTCATGTTCTATAACAGATTTTGATTATATGACATAATATTCTGGTTTTCCTAACTTGTCCTTTGATGGCCTTGCCAGAGCTCGACACATTTGATATTGATCAAGATTATGTTTTTGTTCCTGCTCCATCAACAGAGCTTTCTTCTTCATCACTTATTGGCTCTGGGCCAGGTCCGTTGCCAGATAAATTAGTTAGTTCCTCAGTAAAGCACAGTTTGAAGAGTCCAGCTGTAAGTGAACCAATGCCAATAATTGGAGCAGCATTAGACTTTGTTGGCAGTTCTGGAAGTCATGGGAACCAGAGTTCAATACGATCAAGCACTTCTCCAGGCTCAGTTGACTTAGTGGATGTATCAGATCAACCCTCCACCTATCCTCGAGCAAGGCTTCAATCATTGATGCAGTGTGCTTATGCAATCTCTGAGCTAGCAAATGAAAAGGTACAGCTGTTGTTTAGCAATTTGTCTTCCTGTAGTTTTAATGATCTCATCTTAAAGCTACATGGCAATATCTTCAATTATGACAGATTACTAGCCATTGATATATTAACCTACACCTGTCACTAGTCTGTATCACATGGCATGCTAGTGGTATCTTGATGGCCTATACCCATGCTTAGCCTTGTCTACCTTTTCTGACCTTTCGTCCAAGGAGAACCTGCAGCACCTTTCTTAAAATTCATAAAGTTTAGCCTGTGAATAATGTTTTCTGTAATTATGTTTTTAAAGCTTGCAAATTCAAAATATACTTGCTGGTATAATTAGTCAGGATCAGTGATGAGTAAACAAATTCAGGATGAGGTGATAATCACTTAGGAAACTATCCATTCTTCTCTGCAATCATGGAATTTCAGAAATGATTATTGAAATATATGTGATGAAAGTGCATAGATAAAATAAGATAAGATAATTCTATTTATGTCCACAGATGGCCAACGTAGCCCAATAGGACTCATTGAAAAGAGCAGTTATAAATTACAATGACCTTTAGTAACCAAAAAGTACCATGAAGCTAAACTAGAGGAAAGAATCTAGTGTAAACCACTCTGTGAAACAACTGTATGGCATAAAATTACAGCCTAGAACAATTTGAATCTCATATTCAGCATTGCCTGACTATTTTGGTTCCTTTTTAAGCTGATCAAATGAATATATAATTGCATTTCAAACTCAAAATTTTCTTTAGCAAAGAACCAAATTACCAAAGTTCCTTTCCAGTTGTTAAGATGTCTCAAATAGGAAGATTCAAATTTGGTTCCAGCCCAAACTCACCTCAAGTTTGCAGGTAAACATTGTTAAAGCTACAATGATTCCCGGGGATGCCAAAATGAAAATGCTGGAGCAGATAATCTTTATGAAGCTGCATCTGTACAAGAGATCCCTTATCAAGAAAGCACACTTACCAAAATGAAAATGCTGGAGCAGATAATCTTTATGAAGCTGCATCTGTACAAGAGATCCCTTATCAAGAAAGCACACTTATATTCTTTAACACTTTGATATGTAGATGCAACAGCTTCAAAAGAATCCTCAATTTAAATTTAAGAAGTTTACGATTTAAGGATCTTGCTTGCATCAGTGGAGCAGAATCATAAAGTTTGACCACAATTAAGAAAATGTTGTTAGAAAAGATTAATTTTAAAGCAAAACTCTGGACCATCAATGACTTCAATAGAAGTGAATTCTAATGATTAACTTGGTTTTACAATCAATTCTGATATAAATTTGTTCACTGATTAAGATTCCAGGATCTACAATCCGTGATATTAACAGCATACTGAAGGAGATTTTAAGGAGCTACAAAAATGCATAAACTGTAACTGCTTTCATGAGACAATATTGTTAGGTGTGAAGTCCGTATGGCCACTAGACGTCTAACCTGGCTGACATCTAGGCCAGACATTTGGACTGGCAGACGTCTGGGCTGGCAGACGTCTAGGCCAGACGTCATGCCAAGAAGACGCCAAAGCAGTAGACGTCTAGGTAGACGTCAGTACGCGGAAGACGAACAGTCTTGGAATGCGGAAGACCAACAGTCTTGGGAGCGGAAACGAACAGTCTTTTGGAGGCTTGCGTTGGAAGATGAAACAAACAGTTTTGGAGTCTTCCTCTGCTCTATAAAAGGGATGAGATCCCTTGCATTTAGGTTGAGTTGTTGAAAACGTCCAAGGACGTGAATGTAATCTTTGTTGAAATTAATAAGAAAGAGAAGTTGCCATTGCCCCGTGGTTTTTCCTGCACATTGCAGGTTTCCACGTAAAATCTCTGTGTCACTTGTGTTACTGTTTTCGTGTTCTATATTTTTGTTATTGTGCTTCCTCTTGCAGGTGTGGAATCTTGAAGTTTTTCCTAACATCTGGTATCAGAGCTAAGGTTTTGTGCGAGTGGGAGTTGCAACAATGACAAAAGGTGTAACCAAGTTCGAGATTGAGAAATTTGATGGCAGGAACTTCGCTCTATGGAAGATGAAGGTGTAGGATTTGCTGGTTCAGAATGACCAAGCGCAAGCCTTGAATGGGGTCGCGAGTAGACCGAGCAACATGAAAGATGAGGAGTGGGCAACGCTTGACAGGAAGGCGGTTTCTACAATCCGTCTCTGCCTAACGGACTCCGTCTTGTTCAATGTAGCTGAAGAAAAGACCGCGGAAGCCCTTTGGCAAAAACTTGAAAAGTTGTATTAAACAAAATCAGCAACTAAAAAGGTTTTTCTGAAAAAGCACCTTTATAGCTTGAGGATGAAGGAAAGTTCATCTGTGGCAGATCATTTGAATGAGTTTAATACTCTGATCAGTAAACTGGTTTTAATTAATGTGAAGATGGACGATGAAGATAGAGCTATCACCCTACTTTGTTCCCTCCCGGACACTTGGGATCATATGGTGATGACCATCAGTAATTCATCATCAGGAACTCTCAATTTTGATGATGTGGTAGCCGCTTTGTTGGCAGGAAGAGTTGAGGTGAAAAACGTCTCCGGAACCCTCAACCAATGAAGCCCTATCCGTGAGAGGTCGATCGTTCGAGAGGAGTAAACAAGGTAGAAAGCAGTCCAGATCTAAGTCTAAAGGACATAAGCGAAAAGGGAAGTGCTGGCATTGTGGGAAGCCAAGACACTCCAAGAAGGACTGTTGGCAATTAAAGAATGGTGAAAAGCAAAATCAGCCATCGGCTAAAGCCGATGCAGCAGATTCGGGAGAGACGACAACATGTGAAGCCTTCTGTATCGATAATGAGCAGATCGGTGTTATATACCCGGGTTTTGGATTCAACCGCATCCTTCCACATGTCTCCCCACGGAGACTGGTTTGACAAATATTAGCCATACTTGTGGTGGAAAGGTCTATTTGGGTGATGATCATCCTTTAGAAATTGTGGGAAGAGGGGATATAAGGATCAGTTTGGATGATGGTAGAGAAAGGATGCTATGTGATGTGCGACATGTGCCCGATTTGAGGAAGAATTTGCTATCAATCAAAATGATGGATAAGCTAGGGTATTCTCGTCACCTTCAGTAACAACTATTGCAAGATTACCAGAGGAGCTCTCGTAGTAGCAAAGGGAGAATCTTACGGGACCTTATACCGTTTATGCGGTGATACGGTGACAAACCATGCAGCAGCAGCAACTTCTGTTTAGGATGCAGTAATGCTATGGTATCAACGCCTAGGCCATATGAGTGAAAAAGGCCTGAAAATTCTGCATGACAGAGGTAAGCTTTACGGGATTAAGTCTTGCAATTTAGACTTATGTGAGCATTGTATTTTTGGTAAACAAAAGAGGGTTCGGTCGCCTAGGCCATATGAGTGAAAAAGGCCTGAAAATTCTGCATGACAGAGGTATGCTTTACGGGATTAAGTCTTGCAATTTAGACTTATGTGAGCACTGTATTTTTGGTAAACAGAAGAGGGTTCGGTCGCCTAGGCCATATGAGTGAAAAAGGCCTGAAAATTCTGCATGACAGAGGTATGCTTTACGGGATTAAGTCTTGCAATTTAGACTTATGTGAGCACTGTATTTTTGGTAAACAGAAGAGGGTTCAGTTTACTGCAATTCCTGGTAAGAGTTCTAATTTTCTGCAACTTATACATTCGGATATATTTGGACTAGTCCCCACTCAATCCTTGAATGGCTCCATCTATTTTCAGACTTTTATAGATGATTATGCTAGGAGAGTGTGGTTGTATTTTCTGAAGAAGAAGTCGGAAGCTTTGCAGAAATTTAAAGAGCACAAAGCACGGGTAGAGAAGAGTTTGGGCAAGTCAATTTTGTGTCTCAGGTTAGATAATGGGGGTGAATATTGCTCCAAGGAATTTGATAAATTTTGTATGCAGGAAGGGATTAAGCACCAGAAGACTGTACCATACACTCCACAGCAAAATGGTGTGGCTGAGCGGATGAATCACACAATCATGGAACGTGCAAGAAGCATGTTTAGCGCAGCCATGTTGGAGAAAAAGTTTTGGGCGGAGGCTGTTAATACAACAGTTTATCTTATTAACAGGTCCCCTACAACTGCATTGGATGGACAGATTCCGGAGGAGGTTTGGTGTTGTAAGCCAGTTGATTACTCTCATTTGCGAACTTTTGGCTGTGACGCGTTTGCCCAAGTACCCAAAGAAAAAAGGTCCAAGCTTGACCCGAAGTCAAGCAAATGTGTTTTTCTCGGCTATGGATATATAGTGAAGGGGTATAGACTGTGGGATCCTACTGCCCACAAGGTAATTATTAGCCGGGATGTAATTGTTGATGAAAAATCCATGCAAAGGAAGGAGATGTAGCAAAATCCTAATGTTGTACCTGTTGAAGTAGAATAGAGTGAAGATGACTATGAAGATGAACATGCTGAAGTTTTTGATCAGCATGCAGAACAACAAGTAGAATAGGAAGTAGAGCAGCCACAACGGTCACAAGACCAAGAGCCAAAACCGACAGATCATTGGGTTAGAAGATCTACACGTCCACAAAAGTGGCCGGAAAGGTATTCTCATGTGTATCAGTCCTCTTTTGCTTTGTTAACTGATGATGGTGAACCTAGTTCATTTCAGGAAGCTAGAGAGTCTGAGAATGCAGCAAAGTGGAGGAAATCCATGGAGGAGGAAATCGAGGCACTTCGAAAGAATAAAACTTGGGAACTTGTGGATCTCCCACCTGGAAGAAAGATTGTTGGAAACAAGTGGGTGTACAAAGTGAATAAGAACAACAACGGGCTGTTGGAACGCTATAAAGCTCGCTTGGTGGCAAAGGGCTATGTGCAGAAGTCAGGTGTTGACTTTAATGAAATTTTCTCTCCGGTTGTGAAGATGACTACTATAGAGTTCTACTTGCACTTGTAGCTGCACTGGATTTGGAACTGGAGCAGCTTGATGTAAAGACTGATTTCTTGCATGGTGATCTCGAGGAAGAGATATATATGGATCAGCCTGAGGGCTATGAAGAAAGAGGCAAAGAGCATTTGGTTTGCAGACTGAAGAAATCACTGTACAGGTTTAAATAGGCTCCAAGGATGTGGTACAGGAAATTTGACACCTTCATGAAGAGCCAAGGTTTCAGCAGGAGTGAAGCTGACCATTGTGCATACTACAAGAGGTTTGACGATGGCAGTTTTATTATGTTGATGATATGTTGGTTGCAGGCCCCAACATGAAGAAAATCATTGATCTTAAGGCTCGATTGGCTAGGACATTTGAAATGAAGGATTTAGGAGCAACAAACCAAATTTTAGGGATGAAGATACACAGGGACAGAAAAGGAAGAAAGATCTGATTAAGTCAAAAGTCATGTGGAAAAGATTCTGCAGCGCTTCAATATGCAGAATGCTAAACTAGTTAGTACCCCATTTCTTACACACTTAAAGTTGTCTTCCAACCAGTGTCCTAGAACAGAAGCAGAGAAGACAAGCATGTCTTGTGTACCGTATTCATCGGCAGTAGGAAGCCTCATTTATGCCATGGTGAGCACCAGACCGGATATTTCCCAAGTAGTGGGAGTAGTCAGCCGGTACATGGCAAATCCTGGTAAGGAGCATTGGAATGCGGTGAAGTGGATATTCAAATATTTAAGAGCCACTTCAGATGTTGTCATTTACTTTGGATCGGCAGATTTGCAAGTTACAGGTTTTGTGAATTTTGATTATGGTGGAGATAGATATGGGAGAAAATCCACTACAGGATATACCTTCACCCTTGCAGGAGGAGCGGTGAGTTGGGCTTCTAAGTTGCAGTCTGTTGTGGCCTTATCAACCACTGAAGCAGAATACATTGCAACAACTCATGCCAGCAAAGAGGCAATTTGGCTAGAGCGATTGTTGGGTGACTTCAAGGTAATGCAGGAGAAAATTACGCTGCATTGTGATAGCTAGAGTGCTATTCAATTAGTGAAGAATCCAACATTCCATGATCGCACGAAACACATTGATGTCAAGTACCACTTTATCAGAAATGTGGTGGAAGAAGGTAGGATCCTGTTGCAAAAAATCGACACTGAAGTGAATCCTGCAGATATGCTTACAAAGCCGATCAAGGTAGAGAAGTTTGAATGGTGCAAAACTTCTCTGGGCTTGCTGAAAAAGTAACAAGGGCAGCATTGGGCAATTGGCACTGGATGAAAATATTTTGGCAGAAGAGTTCCTGAATATTGACTTCAAGTGGGAGAATGTTAGGTGTGAAGTCCGTATGGCCACTAGACGTCTAACCTGGCAGACGTCTAGGCCAGACGTCTGGGTTGGCAGACGTCTAGGCCAAACGTCATGCCAAGAAGACGCCAAAGCAGTAGACGTCTAGGTAGACGTCAGTACGCGGAAGACGAACAATCTTGGAATGCGGAAGACCAACAATCTTGGGAGCGGAAACGAACAGTCTTTTGGAGGCTTGCGTTGGAAGATGAAATGAACAGTTTTGGAGTCTTTCTCTGCTCTATAAAAGGGATGAGATCCCTTGCATTTAGGTTGAGTTGTTGAAAACGTCCAAGGACGTGAATGTAATCTTTGCTGAAATTAATAAGAAAGAGAAGTTGCCATTGCCCCGTGGTTTTTCCTACACATTGCAGGTTTCCACGTAAAATCTCTGTCACTTGTGTTACTGTTTCCGTGTTCTATATTTTTGTTATTGTGCTTCCTCTTGCAGGTGTGGAATCTTGAAGTTTTTCCTAACAAATATATATATTTTAATCCAATTTGGGGGTACCAAACATACTAAAACTGGAGAGTCATAAATAATCCTTATGGCACATGGAGTAGGGTCATTGCTGCCAAATATTTTCATGATGAGCCTGCAACTGATACCCTTAGTGGGCAACACTCTGTATCAGGGATGTTCATCTGGGCTTGCGTCAAGCATTGTAATACCTAATGCCTATTGTTTTGGCAAGCGGAATCTTGGGTTGCCCATAACATGGGTATCCACTTTTGGCAACACAAGAATTGGTGAGTATCCCTCAAAGATTATCTGCAGCAGCAAAGGTTTTCATAAGCCAAATGAACTCATCTGGACATCTCAGGGCAAGTTACAATATGCATTGAAACATGGATATGACAGCCTAATCCATGATTTGTCACACACAAATCAAGCCCTTGCCCAAAGTATGGAGAAACCCACATCTTCAGATTAAAGCCTTTTCATGGTTTCCCACGCAGCATAAAATCTAGACATGGGACAAGCCCTTGCCCAAACTATGGAGAAACCCACAACATCTTCAGATCAAAGCCTTGACATGGTTCCCCACTCAACCTAAAATCTAGACATGGGACATATTGCTATGGGAGGGATCGTGAGGACCATCCAGATGTGTGTTTTTCTGCAATATGAGGAAGATATCTTCCCATCTATTTATCGCCTGCCTAAAGAGCAAACCTATGAGAAGCTGTCCGGGCCTATTTTGATTCTGCATCTAGAAAACCGGATTGTATGGGAGACTGGTTCTTTATCTCTACTATAGTTGGGCTCCCCTATTTTGTCTGGTGGACTTTGTGGCCTAAATGGAATGGCCAAATATTCCAGTATACTTCCAAGGAATAGATACTCTTTGAATACGATGTGGACCATCTAACAAATACTTGGCACATTCCCAGTTGACAAGCACATAATTCTGTCAAATTGAGGAGACCCTGCTATTATATGTGTTGAATTTTCCACACTGCTTTCAACCCACCTAGATCATTATTCACATATATCATGCAGTAGCTACTTTAACCTTATTATTTTAATCTTAATTATAATAGGGCATTGAAGTGCTAACTCTGATCAGGTTGGAGACTGTGGTGAGATTTTGGGATTATGAAGGTTTTCTGTTCCTCCTATATGCATTTGATGCAGGTCACTTAACAATAGTGAGGCTGAACTTCAAGCCACATTTGTGGTTTGATGATCCTTCCATTCCTATGTGTCACACAGGTCTTCATTGAAGGTGACTAGTATAGTCACAAAGCTGTGTCAAGTCAATTGTCAAAAGTTGAGTAAATTCTCTGATGTTCATAGAACCTGAAAAAAACATGATGCAATCTGATCAAAATATTTAAAAATGTCAAACTCCTTGATATACTTTGTTAGGCTAACGAAGTTGTCTATGCAATACCAATGTGGGTGTTAGATTGAAGCCATTGGCGTTAATATCGGTGGTCCTTCCATAATCTTCCTTAGATTGTCGTAAACAAACAAGTTCAAAGGGTTATTAATGAAGAAGGCCATCGATTTTAAGCCCTTATCTAACGTGGTTCAGCATCTGTTAATCTGCATGCTAATCATATTTACCTCTTTACCTATGTGCTGCCTTGTATGGAGTGATGTGTATTGGGTATGCAGCCTCACTTTTGTGGACTTAAGTAGAAGCATCATCAGCAGTTAAATGACAGTTCTCTCGAGCAATGTTCCTTGCCACTAGATGGAATGCAAATTAGAAACATTGATAAACTATTTTCATTGCAGAGTTCTGCCTCCCAAACTCCATTTGCCCTGATCCTGGTACCCATTGCCCCTTATTCAGCACATGCATCATTTCTCAATTATGCTTTTCTTAGCATTTATATATTGAGATAAGCTTCAAGATATTTTTGTGCCAAGGAATTTTGCTTAGTTATGATGGTTTCTGCTTATGTGATTAGCTTGTATTAGGGTTACATGTTATTATCTCTTTTTGGATTCTGGGCATTTTCAGCAACGATGTGGTGAGCTATTTCTATTTTTTATTTTTATTTTTATTTTTTGTTATCAGTGGCTCTTTGGATTCCAGCTAAATATTGTTGTTAATTTTGACAGTGCATGTTTTATTCATGAAGTCTTTGGGCGAATATGGTATAATTGACTGCCCATGGAGGATGTGGATTTATATATTTTTTGGATTCATGCTTTATCCAATATAACATAATTTTTTTGGGAACAAAACAGAAAAATTAACTAGTCTGTGGAAGTCTGTAATCACATACTAGCTGTGGGCATTTGTTGCTGAACAGACTACAAGAAGTGTAGGGTCTTTTTAGACTTCAAAAAGATTGATATCATTGTTTTTTAAAAATTAAGTTCCTCTTTATTGAATATATTTTAATAGTTACTCTTTACCTCTGCAGCCTAATGCAGATAAACAGCTGGAGGCATTCTCACTTCAGCTTGTATGCTTAGCCATTTGGAAGCAGGCTTTGCATGTATGCTATGATTGGGCTGCATCTGCTACTGAAGGAAGTTCTTCTCCAGATGTTATTGAGAGCAGTCATGGTTTGAGTGGAAGTATCAATATTGCACAAATATCAGAGCTAGACTTCCAGGGAGCAGCAACAGCTTGTTCACAAACAGAAAAAGAATTCATTTTAGCAATTGAGCGTGCTGAAAGGCTTGCCCCATTGGATGGTAAAAATGGATTGCATTGTTCCCTGTTTGTTTTTGCCTGTTTAACTAAATTGCTAGACCAGTTTCATTTAATTGATTGGTATAATTTTCTGTTTAATGTTAAATCTATATGTGAATGAATAAGCTTGTACAGAAAATGGAACTGGTCTTGAACTGGGGGTTTGAAGATTAATTCATGCATTTGTGTCACAGGCAGTGCAGAGATGCCAGATGCGATGGAGGCTATATTTCAAGAAGCTCTTAATTCAGGAAGAAATGGTGCTGTAAGTAGTGCGCAAATGCAACATTTTGGCATTAATTGATGTAGTTTATATTTTGTTGATAGACTCGTTAGAAAATATAATTCACTAAAAGAATGGTAACAAATTGTTTTGAGCACCTTCGCTTTCCATTATTGATCAACTAATTAATTCACCATAGATTTTAAAAACAGGAAATGGCCATGCTATAAATCAATCATTATTGTAAGGCATAAGGTCAAGGCAATTGACAAAACAAACCCACGTAGAATGTGCTTCTGGTAGCCATCATGATTATGTAAAATGTTAACTTTTGCCTTTGTGAGTTAAGCTTTGTATTCCATAATCAAGCTCCTAACAAAGTAGGAAGCCTAATTTGATCATATATGTTATAACTTGTGATCTTATAGCCATGGGAGTCAATGGCATGGGTGAGGTTGAAGTAAACCATGTGTACTTATGATTCACTTACAACTCTTGTTTGTAGCAAAACATTGGTTTCTTTCTTGCAAGAGATAAGGAAGTATCATCTCATTTTTCTATTCCATTAGCTATCTTCTCTTCATTAAAACTGACTATCAGGCTGTAAAAAGTCAAATGACACCCAATATTTCAGGTGAAGGAATGCATAGAGGTTACCAGCGAATTAATAGTATGAAGTGGACGTAACTGCCATAGGCATAGAACAGACATGAATAGAAGAGTGTGGCAGTAGTGGTTTTGTAGAGCAGCGTTCACCATTGAAGGAGTAAAAATAAGTCCATATTTTTGAGTACCCAATTGAATAAACAGTTAGGTATTTGATTGCCTTGGAAGTAATTAAGGTTTGTCTCTACCAGTTTGATTGCTTATGTGTTGTATAGGTGTTGTTGTCTTCTTTTCTCTGGCAGAAAAATTTCACCATTTTCTCCCTAGTATTGGCCCGACTGAGTGGTCATGGGTTGAATGAGTGCAGACACTCTTTCTTCGACGATTCATTCGTTGCAAGGGAACAGTCCCTCGTTCTATTATTTTGGCAGAGTTTGGGGCTTCTCCTCTCCAGCTTGAGATTATCTTCCTGATTATCGGTTATCTTCACAGGATCCGTACTTTCGGAGATACCCCTGAGGGTTGCAGGCGGTACCCTTCCCTCGCCCTTCGCTCCTCGATGGAACTCTCTCCGAGTTCTCGAGGAGGCCGGAGGAGCTGGTATTTTCAGGTTTCTACTCTCCTGGCCAGCATTCAGATACAGATAGACAGGCTGCCCCCTTATTCTTTGGGGGTTCTCCCCCCCTCTCGGCTTACTAAGGAGAAGATGCTCCACGAGATTTGGAAGGATGTTAGTCTCTAGTACACCAGATGCACATGGATCTCTCCTGTTGCTCTCCTTTCCCCCAAGCTGTCTTTCTACCATGAGCACTTCTTACAGATACAGGAGGGCAGAATAGTTCCTCCACAATACCTTCAACAGCACACAATGCATAGTCTTCGGATCACTATTGGGCAACTCAGGGTGTGTTCTCACCAACTCCGGATTGAGTCAGATCACCATCTTCCGATGGAGGAGCAGATTTGCTTGTTTTGCTCCTTGGGTGAAGTTGAGACCTTGCATCACTTCATTTTTTGTTGTCCCATTTATTATGAGATCCGGGGTAGGTTCCATTGCCTTTTCAGGGACAACTCTCAATGTGTTTCTACCTTCTTCAGATACCCGGACCAGTGTTGTCTCACACTCTTTCTTAGGGAGATAACTCAGCTTCGACGACATAAAAATTCTCCAAATGGATCTCACCCTCCTCAACATCGGCTCATCACAACATACTTCACCAACTTTGACGGACCAGGTGACTTCCACTGGAAACGCCCCACACCATCCAGTTTGAACGTAGCGTGGTCACTAGACAACGCACCAACAATTTGTCGTGGTTCCGAACTAGCAATGGGCAGAGACATATCATGGACTTCTTCAGCTCCGGTACTTCGGCCTCGATCGTTAGGAGAGATTAGTTTTTGGGGGATTCTCGGAGCTTTCCCCTACTGGTCTGCTCCCCCCTCCTCTCTCCCTCCGTTCTTCTTGGCATGCACTTCTCTCTGTTGGACTGCAGCCCTCCCCCCCCTCTGCTCTCCCTTTTCTTTTCTTTTCCCTTTCTCTTTGGCCCGTTTTTCGGGTTTGATCTTGTATCTTTCTTAGTTCTTTTCTTTGTTGGGCTTTTTAGCCTGCTAGCTGGCAGTCATTATTGTACTTCTTATAGTCCCTTGGGTCTTATTTTGGCCCACCGCGGACATTAATAATATTTCATTTCATTTCTGGTTACAATGTTCTTGAATGATTCATACCTAATTAGCCATCATGTGTTTCTATACTATTGTCTATCATCTTTCCCACAAAACTGATCAGCAAACTGGTAATAGTCAGTGAAGTGACAAGCAGGATTTCAGATGAGAAAGAATATATAGAGGTTCCCAGTGACTTGACAGGGTTAGGTATAGGTGACCACCAGAGATGGAACAGACATGCCAACCAAGCGAATGGAACAGTAGTGGTTTTTAGAACAATATCCACCATTGACGGAGCAGACATAACTAGAGGATGTACATGTTGGTTACGAATCTGCCACTAGGAAAGGATTTAGGTCTTTGCGCCCTAGATTCGCCCAGCAGATTGAAAGGCCGGAAGGAAGGAATGCCTTCCGGGCCAATCTTCGGAGAAGGCCGGCTCCTATACTAATCTAATTGGGGATTTTTAGATAAGGGAACAGGAAAGAGATTGTAAATTGCAGAAAGAAATTTAAATAACATGTGGTTTGGGTGGGAAAGAACAAGCAGCACGATCACTAGCAATATCCAAACCAACAACAATCAAAGCAAAGCATGTAACAGAAACTAACATTGTTATTCCTCCCTATGTATCCTTCATTCAGTATTCCAGATTCAATTAATCACCAATGCTCTAATCCAAATTTCAGAATTACAGCAATCAGAAAAATAAATGAACATAAGCAGAAATACTTGCAGAAGGCAGCATAAAAGAAAGAGACAGATATCAGAGCCAAGGATGCTTTGTATTGACACAAATGTTTGATTACAACAGAGCTCTCTAGCAATATGTTCCCCCTCCACCCTTTTACAATGATAATCTACTGCTATATATAGCAGAATTTTCCCCCCAAAATACAAATATGCACGGAACCCAAAACCTGCAAAAAGCACTGAGATTGGACCTCTGCCGGCTACGAGTGTACTTGCAGCAAGGTTCATCTGAATTCTGGTACAGCTCAGGACAGGTTTGGTGGGTGAGAAATCAGGTCCGATAAATGCGGTAGGTTGAGTACAATTCGTCGTTCAATGTTCGCCTACCCTGTACCTCTACAACACACTTTCTGTCTCATCCTGTCGGGTCCAAATCCCAAAATCCGTGCATAGGCTAGCCTCGGTTTGCGGTTCACTGACGTAGGGGGGCTTGACCAAAGTCGCTGAGAAACTATGGCGACGTCGGGAATCGCTCTGAAACGGAGCGAACCTGGGCTGCACCTTGCCTTAGACATGTTGGCAACTAGGTCCTTTTTCTCACGTTTGCTGACTTGGGGGGGAAGATGACGACGGTCGCTGAAGGAAGGCAGCGATGATGGGAGTCACTTGAAAAATGAGCGACCGATGTTGGTCGCTACCTTGGGGACTTAGACAAATTTTGGACTTCCTCGCCCGCTATCGTTGGAAAATGGCAGCGACGCCCGACATCGCTCCAAAACGGAGCGACCGACGTCATCCTTGAGCGCTGCCTTTACTTGACTTGCTTGGCGACGACGGGCGGCGACAGCGATCGCGGGCGGACCTGAGCGACGACGGGAGTCGCTGGCGATCTTGAGCGACGATGGGAGTCGCTCAACACTTAGAACATTTTTCTTTAATCTCTTCTTTTCCTTTGCCCACGGTCGCTCATCGGGCGGCGACAACGATCGCGGGCGGACTTGAGCGACGACGGGAGTCGCTGGCGATCTTGAGCGACGATGGGAGTCGCTCAACACTTGGAACATTTTTCTTTAATCTCTTCTTTTCCTTTGCCCACGGTCGCTCAGAAAGGGGAGCGACAACGGGAATCGCTCGAAGAATGAGCGACCGATGTTGGTCGCTGCCAAGCCAATACTTAGAATATTTTTCCCCTTTGTTCCCCCGTTGAGGTTCGCTTGAGGCCACGGCGATGACGGTCTTCGCTGAAAAATGAAGGTGACGACGGGGGTCGCTTGAGCTTCAACACTTTGAAAAATTTCACCATTTTCTCCCCGTCTACTCTATCGCTTGGAACGCCATCAGTCGTTGGAGGGGAGAGGCGAAGCTGGGAATCGCCCGAAGGAGGGAGCGACTCCCGGAATCGCTCCAAAATGGAGCGACCGCGGGAGTGCCCCATACTTAGAAATTTTTGGGCTTTTCACCAGACTCACCGAAACTGCTGGAACACTTGGAAAACAAAGCATAAAAACAGAAAACTGAAAACATGAAACATGGAAACTGCATGAGCGAAGCTGGAAAGGAAGGAAGGAGGGAGGCAGCAGCAATTTTTCAGATTTTTTCAGAATTTGTACCCCTTAACAAAATGTGGCAACAATACACCCTAAGAAATAAGAATTAAGAACTATGAAAACGAGAAGAATAAAAGGGAGACATGAGATAGCAAGTAAACCCTTCATAAATACAAGACAAAAGCTCAACCCTTTAATCTCCTCTAGAATCTGGGCTATGCTTATGTATTTTGTGTAGAATCAAAAGCAGGATAAGGAAATAAGATATATACCCTCAGTCTAATTTGAACAAATGTGCAACAGACATGTTGACTTACTATTTGATGGGAATATTCTTACAATTTGACAAAGATGTCAACCCAACGAACCACATTGTAATATGAAGCTTAATTATGATAAGTGTCAAAATGAAATCTTGGCAGTGCTAATGTTAGAAAATTAACATATAATCACCATTGTCAGCCCTTGGCATATTACATGCATGGACAACTGTAAACAGTGATGCAAATTTATAAGTGACATGCCTAGCCTTGAGCTTCTTATTAACTCACATGCCATAATCATGTTTATTTAAGGAGACTCTCAAATTCCTTTGATATTTTTAGGTAAATTAGAGTATATGGATCGTATTCTTTTGAGATTGGATGGTTTGATTAAGATGAAATAAAAGATTATATGAACAGTTCTCTAGTTAGAGGTCTCTACATTGCATTGAGGTAGCTTTTTTGTTCGAGTTAGAGGTCTCTTCATTGCAGATCCTATTGCATGATGCCTCGGTCAGAGATGAGTATCGCTTCAATCGTTTGCACCAATTGGAGTTGCTGGATGACAAGTGCATTCATACCTTAGAGAATTTGCAAGCCTATCAGAATAGGCTTAAGCAATATTATTCCAAGAAAGTTTGAAATCATTCTTTTGAGGTTGGGGACCTCATCCTCAAGGAAAACCAGAAGAACACTGTTGGTTACGAATCTGCCACTAGGAAAGGATTTAGGTCTTTGCGCCCTAGATTCGCCCAGCAGATTGAAAGGCCGAAAGGGAGGAATGCCTTCCGAGCCAATCTCCGGACAGGCCGGCTCCTATGCTAATCTAATTGGGGGTTTTTAGATAAGGGAACAGGAAAGAGATTGTAAATTGCAGAAAGAGATTTAAATAGCATGTGTTTCGGGTGGGAAAGAACAAGCAGCACGATCACTAGCAATATCCAAACCAACAACAATCAAAGCAAAGCATGTAACAGAAACTAACATTGTTATTCCTTCCTATGTATCCTTCATTCAGTATTCCAGATCCACTTAATTGCCAATGCTCTAATCCAGATTTCAGAATTACAGCAATCAGAAAAATAAATGAACATAAGCAGAAATACTTGCAGAAGGCAGCATAAAAGAAAGAGACAGATATCAGAGCCAAGGATGCTTTGTATTGACACAAATGTTTGATTACAACAGAGCTCTCTAGCAATATGTTCCCCCTCCACCCTTTTACAATGATAATCTACTGCTATATATAGCAGAAATTTCCCCCCAAATTACAATTATGCACGAAACCCAAGACCTGCAAAAGTGCAAAAGCTACAAAAAGCTGCCAGGATTGGACCTCTGTCGGCTACGAGTGTACCTGCAGCAAGGTCCACCTGGAAATGGTACAGCTCCGAACAGATCTGGTGGGTGAGAAATCTATTCTGATCAATATGGTAGGTGTGGCACAGTTTCCCCATGAGGATTCATCAATGATCACCTACCATGCATTCTGACAGCACACCTTCTGTCTCATCCTGACAGGTCCAAATCCCGAAATCCTGCGTGGTCTAGTCTCGGTCCGCGGGTCGCTGACGTTGGGGGGTTCTGACCAAAGCTGCTTGCTGAAAGGGACGACCTCGGGAGTCGCTCCAGGATGGAGCGAACCCGAGAGACACCCTGGACTTAAAAATTTTGGCCACTTGGTTTCTCCTTTTCTCATTCGCTGATCTGGGGGAGAGGCGATGGCGGTCGTTGAGAAGAGGCAGCGACGACGGGAGTTGCTCGATTCTTCTTTTCTCATTCGCTGATCTGGGGGAGAGGCGATGGCGGTCGTTGAGAAGACGCAGCGACGACGGGAGTCGCTCGAAAAATGAGCGACTCCCATCAGTCGCTACCTTGATGCCTTAGCCAAATTTTGAAACTTTCGCCCGCTGTCACTGAAAACTGGCAGCGACGCCTGGCATCGCTCCAAAAATGGAGTGACCGGTGTCATAATCTGAAAGCCACTTTTGCCGAAAATCGCTTGGGGGAACGGGCGACGATGAGAATCGCTGGCGATCCTGGTTGATGACGAGAGTCGCTTGGGTTCCAGCACTTAGCCTCTTTTAGATCCTCCTTTTGATTGTCGCTCGTGGTCGCTCGAAAGGGGGAGCGACGACGGGAGTCGCTCGAAAAATGAGCGACTGACGTCGGTCTCTCCCAAGCCGACAATTAGAAAATTTTGGAGCTTACTCCCCTGCTGAGGTTCGTTGGAGGCTGCAGCGACGACGGGCATCGCTGAGAAATAAAGGCGACGACGGGAGTCGCTCGAGCCTCAACACTTAGTAAAATTTCACAATTTTCTCCCCTCTACCTTATTGCCTGGAACACCGTCGGTCGCTGGAAGAAAAGGCGAAGCTGGGAATCGCCCAAAAAAGGGAGCGACTCCTGGAATCGCTCGCGGGAGTGCCCCATACTTAGAAAATTTTAGGCTTTTCCCGAACTTGCCGAATTCACTGGAATGCTGAGAAAACAATGCTGAAAACAACAAACTGAAAACTGGAAAGTGGAAACTGCATGAGCAAAGCTGGAAAGGAAGGAAGGAGGGAGGCAGCAGCAATTTTTCAGATTTTTTCAGAATTTGTACCCCTTAACAAAATGTGGCAACAAACACCAATGCTTATTTAGATCTTAAAGGTAAGTTCCAGCCCAATTGGTTAGGTCCCTTTGTCATAACAGCCAAGTTTGGCTTATGGACCTATCACTTAGCTTCCTTAGATGGTAAAGAACATAAAGAACCAATGAACATAATGCATCTAAAGAGATACTATGCATAATTCTGCATTTTCATATTGCATTTTAGCTTTCATATTGCATTGGTACATGTACCTTTATCTTCACGGGTACAACGCTCGAAGAAAAGATCTATGGTAGCAACCCTCTTCTTGTAAAGCGTTTTTTTACCCATTTTTACCTATCCAATGATTACCCACTTCCCAAGAAAATCCTATCTAGCATGGGATATTGATGCAGGAGCATCCAGTGGTAGTAGAGCAATCTTGCATCAACAAAAAAAAAAAAAAAAAAAAATTCTAAGTATTTTTTCTTGGTGTTTGTCAGCCGCCAGTTGGGCGGGAAAGTAGAATTTAAAATTTTTGTCAACCGCCAGTTGGGCGGGAAAGTAGAATTTAATTTTTTTGTAAAGTAGAATTTAAATTTTCAGCCGCCAGTTGGGCGGGAAAGTAGAATTTAAAATTTTGTCAGCCGCCAGTTGGGCGGGAAAGTATATTATTAAAGGGGATTTTGGATCTGGAAAGAGGATCTTCGGATCTTCGCTCGGGGGTCCCAATATTGAACAAGTCTGGCAATGTAATTTCTGCCCCTTTGGGCTGGCATTATTATTAAAAAAATTCTAATTTAACTCTTTGGTATTTTTTTTTTGTTCGTGTTTGTTCATCCTCATTAAGTGGTATCAGAGCGGGAGTTCCTGAGTGTGTAAGCAGATCGACGAACGTGAGGCAGTTTACACCAGGATCTGTGGTTGGGGTTTAGAGAAGACGGAGCAAGATGCCCCCACGAAGGAACCGAGGTGTTGCCTGTAATGTTGTAGTGCCAGCAGAGGATTTCCGAGCTTTGCAGAGGCAAGCCCAGGCATTACAAGAAGAGTTGCGTAGAGGGTTTGACCTAAGAAGAGAGGAAAAGAGCGAAGATGAAGCCGAAGAAGAGGAAGACCAGTTTGAGGAAGAAGAAGAGGCAGTAGATCCTGCCCAAGCGAGGTTGTACAAAGCCATATCCCAGATTGGGAAGAGGCCGAAGATGGAGGTTTCCACATACTTGGGAAATATTAACCCGGAGGAGTTGATTGACTGGATCAATGACCTGGAAGAATATTTTGAATATGAAGAGGTGGAAGATCCTGACCGGGTCAAGTTTGCTAAGACCAAACTGAAGGGTCATGCTAGAATCTGGTGGAAAGGAGTATTGCTTGACAGAAATAGAAGGGGAAAAGAGAGGATCACCAGATGGGAACGAATGGCGGTTTCGATGGAAAAGCTGAAGAGGCAGTTTATTCCGGTAGATTATGAGTTGGATCTACTGAAGAAGATGCAAAGTTTGAGAGAATCAGGAAATTTTGTCAAAGAATACACTGAGGAGTTCTACAAGATCTTGATCCGAACCGACCATTCTGAGGCTAACAAGGAGAAGATAGCCCGTTACATCCATGGGTTGAGAACCAGTATTCAAGAAGAGCCGAGTCTGGTTAGGATGAGCACCATTGAGGATGCTTACCAGTTTGCTCTAAAAGTTGAAGATAAGCTAAACAGAAGGTTTGAGGATAAGCAGAAAGGAAGAGGTCATGGAGAAAGAACTGGTGGAAGAACAGATGGAGGACGAGGTGAAAAGAAAGAAGAAGCTAGCAGCAATCAGGACCAGAAGGGAGATAATGCTTACAGATCCCGTGGTCGGGACAACAACTACCCAAGAGGAAGAGGTAGATCTAGCCAAGGAAATGGAGGAAGAGGGTTTCGTGGAACTTGCTTCAACTGTGGAGAAGGACATCAAGCATATGAGTGTTCACAACACCAAGAGAAGCCAAATAGGAGGCCAATGGGTAATGTTAGAGTTGCTATTGCAGATGAAGGAGCTGAATCAGAGCACTCCGAGGAGGCAGAGAGAGGAGAAGTTATGGTCACAAGGAGAACCTTGTTGAATGAGGAGAAGGAATCAGACTAGAGGAAGAGTCTGTTCCGCACAAGGTGCAAATGTTCAGGTAAGGTCTGCAATGTTATTATAGATAATGGTAGTACTGATAACTTGGTCTTAGAAGAAATGGTTACTAAGTTACAGCTAGAGAGGAGGAGACACCCGCATCCATACCGGATTGCGTGGTTGCAGAAGGACCATAAGGCATTGGTCAATGAACAGTGCTTAGTCAAGTTTAATATTGGGAGATACCAGGATGAGGTCCTCTATGATATCCTGCCTATGGAGGCTTGCCATATGCTGTTAGGAAGACCATGGCAGTTTGATCACCGTGCAGTCCATGATGGACATGCCAACACTTACTCCCTAACAAAGGAAGGAGTGCGCCATAAACTGAAGCCATCGAAGGAGATGGATGAACAGAGTTTGCTGACAACAATGAGAGTGGAAGTTGTGGGGTTTGAAGAACTTAAGAGTTTGTACCCTAAAGACCCAGATTTTGCTGAAGCTTGGAGAGCTTGTACAACACCAGTTACTATGGATAGGACTGTCAATAGGAGTACTAGTAAATCACCATTCCAGATTGTATATGGGAGTAGTCCAAGAAATGCTTTTGAGTTGAGGAATTTGGACAAGGGATAAAAGAATAGTGCTGAAGTGTGTACTTTGTAGAGCACCTGAAGGATTTGCATGAAGAAGTAAAACAACACATCAATAAGATGAACACTCAGTACAAGACAATGGCTGATCAGAAAAGGAGGTTTAAGGAGTTCCAGGTTGGTGATGAAGTCATGGTGCACCTGAGAAAGGAGAGGTTTCTTGCTAAAACATATAACAAGCTGAAAATGAAGAAGTTTGGACCATGCAGGATCATACAAAAAAGAGATTCAGGAAATGCATATGAGGTGGAGTTGCTGAGTGGATTGCGGGAAAGTAGATTTTAAAAGGGGATTTTGGATCTGGAAAGAGGATCTTCGGATCTTCGATCGGAGGCTCCAATATTGAACAAGTCTGACAATGTAATTTTTGCCCCTTTGGGCTGGCATTATTATTAAAAAAATTCTAATTTAACTCTTTTGGCATTTTTTTTTGTTCGTGTTTGTTCATCCTCATCAGATTTATAGGTAAAGGTTTGTGGCCACAATAGAAAGGTATTCAAGAGCCTTTGGAAGCTGAGCTTTGGCCTAGGAGATGTGGCATAGGCTACATACCTAATAAAAACCAACCTTTTCCATTTGATAATGATGATCATCTTATTACTTATGCTGAATATTTAGATCATCAAGGCTTGGAGTGGAGTGATGAGGATGAGGGACCACATTATACCATTGACATTCTATTTTGCAATTTGGTAACTTTGGTGCATCTTGAGTTAGTTGTGACTCCAGGGAAGTATGCTAAAGGGGATACTCTTTGTGATATGGATAATGAGGATATCCTTCAATACAACTTCTTCTTTGATGGGTCAATCCCTTGTGTTTCGCATATCGAGCCTTCTAGTTCTAAAGAGGACTTCAATTTTATGTCTGTTGAGGACCTTGAGAAACTAGGAGTGATCCTTGCCCCACCTCCTTATGAGGATGAGTCTCACATTCTCATTGAGGAGACCATAGATGTTAACATAGGTTCTTAGGAGAGCCCTAGAATCTTTAAGTTAGGAAAAGCCTTGTCCATGGATGAGTAGAAGCAATTGACCAATTTGTTGAAAGAATTTCATTATATTTTTGCTTGGTCATATGTGGACATGCCAGGGCTTGATTCCTCCCTTGTTATGCATCATTTTGTAGTGAAGCCTAGTGCTAAGCCTATTAAGAAAAAACTTAGGAAGATGCATTCTAAGGTCACCCTTTTAGTCAAGGAGGAGCTTTAAAAACTCCTTGATGTCAGTTTTATAAAAGCTATCGACTACTCTGATTGGATCTCCAACAGCGTTCCTATGGCTAGGAAGGTAGGAACAATCAAAATATGTACCGACTTTAGGGACATTAACTTAGCATATCCCAAGGATGATTTTCCTCTCCCCAACATAGATATGATCATAGATTTCACTACCAAATATTAAATACTTTTGCTCATGGATGGTTTCTCAGGATACAATCAGATCATGGTTGCCCCTAAGGACTAGGCCAAGATAGCTTTCATCACACCATGGGGTACCTTCTACTATAAAGTTATGCCTTTTGTCTTAAAGAACACTAGTGCCACATATCATAGGGCTATGACTTATATTTTTCATGACATGATGCATGATATTCTAGAGGACTATGTGGATAATCTTCTAGGTCATTCCATACATAGAAAAAATCATGTTCATGATTTACGACAAATTTTTGGAAGACTTTGACAATTCAAGGTTTGTCTTAAGCCCTCCAATTGTGTGTTTGGAGTCACATTTAGCAAGTTGTTATGGTTCGTCATGTCTAGATGAGGTATTGAAGTGGACCTCGCTAAGATAGCAACTATCACTGGCATACCTCCTCCTTGTACCTTAACCGAATCTATAGCTTGTAAGGTAGACTTCAAGCTATTCGTTGATTCATAGCTCGGTTATCCGATAAGTGTTAGCCCTTTCTTAAGCTTCTTAAGAAAGATGTAGTGTTCTAGTGGGATTCCAAGTGTCAATAAGCTTTTGATGAACTCACATGATATCTCACATCCTTGCCTATTTTAGTTCCTCCTAGATCGGATAAGCATTTGATGCTTTAAATAACAACCACAACTTATGCTTTGGGAGCCGTGTTGGCTCAACATGATGATCAAAACAAAGAGCAAGCTGTCTACTATATCAGTAGAACCTTGGTTAGCTATGAAACATGATACACTCCCTTAAAGAAGCTTTGCCTTGCTGTGGTGTTTGCTTCCTAGAAGCTAAGATACTACATGCTTAGTCATAAGATATTAGTTGTCGCAAAGTTTGATCCTTTGCACTACTTGATGTCTAAGCCCCACCTTTTAGGTCAAGCCATTAAGTGGGTTTTAACCCTTAGTGAGTTTAATCTCACCTTCATAGGTCAGAAGGCTATCAAGGGTCAAGTGATTGCCGATCAGTTAGCTTCTGCTACCCTAGAAGTCACCCATCCTTTGGTCGTCAAGTTTCCCGATGAGTGCCTTAGTGTAGAATCCAAAGAGCCTAAGTCTTGGACTTTGTTTTTTGATGGAGCTTGATGTTTAAAGAGTGTTGGTGCTGGAATTGTTCTAGTTACCTCACAAAAATAGTTCATCCCCCTATCCTTCAAGCTTCGTTTCTTTTACACGAACAATATTGCTAAGTATGAAGCTTTGATCCTCGGTCTTAGTGCAGCCTTAGCCTTGAAGGTTAGTGTTCTTTCAATCTTTGGTGACTCTTAACTTCTTGTCAATCAGATTAACGATGTTTATCAGCTTTACAAAGAGATTGTCACCAAGCTTTTGTCCACGTTCAATAAGGTAACCATAGAGTTTGTCCCTAGATCCTCCAACCGTCGTTTAGATTCCATGGCCACTACTACATCCTTGTTTCCCTTGGAGTTGGAAGATGATCAAGCATCAATTATCATTAAACAACTTTGGGAGCCTACATCGCTTAGTTCTAGTCTTATTCCATTAGATGTTTTGACCATCGGAGCTTCCCCATCTGATCCATGGTATAACGACATCTTTAATTTCTGTAAGGATGGTTCGATCCATGATGGTTTAGATCACAATTAGCATAAGATTTTGCACAAAATAGCATTCCAATTTGTTATAATTGGCAATACCTTATATTGATGTTCTTTTGAAGGCATCCTCTTGCGATGCCTTAACTTTGATGAAGCTCGACTAGCTCTTAGTGAGGCTCATAAAGGTCCATATGGAGGTCATTTTAGCGATAATGTCATTTCCAAGAAACTCCTTCGGATGGGGTATTATTGGCCTTCCATGGAGAAAGATACATGTGACCATGTTCGATGTTGCGACAAGTGTCAATGCCATGACAACCTTGTTCATGCTCCTCAAAACCTTTAGGTTATTTCTTCTCCTTGGCCATTTTCCATGTGAAGATTGAACATCATAGGAAAGATTAATCCAACATCATCTGATGGTCACAAGTTTATCATAATAGTGACTGAGTACTTCACTAAATGGGTCGAAGCTATGCCCCTGGCCATGGTGACTGGAGCTCAGGTTTCCAAGTTCATCTTCAACTAGATCCTTTGTAGGTTTGGGATTCCTTCGATGATTGTTTTTGATAATGGCACTCCTTTCAAGAACAAGGATATCCATAAGCTTTATGTTATGCACAAGATTCAACATAGGTGGTCAACTCCGTATTACCCCTAGGGAAATAGATAAGCTAAGGCATCAAACAATTCTTTGATCAAGATCCTCAAGAAGTTGGTTAGTGAGCCCAGTCACAACTGACATATCCAGCTTTATATTGCCTCGTGGGCCTATCATACTAGTGTGCAAACTCCTACAAGCGCTTCTCCATATGTCTTGGTCTATGGGATTGAGGTAGCTTTTTTGTTCGAGTTAGAGGTCTCTTCATTGCAGATCCTATTGCATGATGCCTCGGTCATAGATGAGTATTGCTTCAATCGTTTGCACCAATTGGAGTTGCTGGATGACAAGCGCATTCATACCTTAGAGAGTTTGCAAATAGGCTTAAGAAATCTTATTCCAAGAAAGTTTGCAATCATTCTTTTGAGGTTGGGGACTTCATCCTCGAGGAAAACCAGAAGAGCACCAATGCTCATTCAGATCTTAAAGGTAAGTTCCAGCCCAATTGGTTAGGTCCCTTTGTCATAACAGCCAAGTTTGGCTTATGGACCTATCACTTAGCTTCTTTAGATGGTAAAGAGCATAAAGGACCAATGAACATAATGCATCTAAAGAGATACTATGCGTAATTCTGCATTTTCATATTGCATGTTAAGATTCCAAATCTGTTGCATCCCTCACCTTGTTATCGTTCCGCTGACTGTCCTAGCATCTATTTACAACCCTTCCCAGTCTTAACCATGATACATCATAATACCATGGAGATGCTTATAATCAACTAGCTCTATCCAATAAACAAAAGAAGGATGCTTAAGGTAGTTGTGGTTATGAACCTTGGAAATAGTATGGGCATGGCTGTATCATTTACTTTCAGACATGCATCCGTATTTATAATTGCAAAATTTTCTGATAAAATAATGAGCATAGTTGCTTGATGATAGCATAGTTTTTCAAGCAAGAACTTGTAAATTTTTCAAACTTAGAATAAGAATCTAATCCACTCATGCCATCTGGGAACAATTCTCACAATCCATTTTATATTGGCTAACGCCCTAGCTACAAATGAATAAATCTATGCTGTAGATTCAAATTTAGATAAAGGTCATTACTGTGCTTTTGACTACTATTTTCTGCTGGAAATTCTTAGAAAAAACTTTCAGACTTTGTGCCACTAGATGCATGAGCTGGTAGTTTCTAATTTTTATCTGTTTTATTTCAACTATTTATATGTTAAACAATGTACTTCCAGGTGGATGAGCTTATGGGCAATGTGAACTTGGCAGCAAGTTTGTACTCAAAGTCTGCAACATTGCTCCACTTTCTCCTAGTTGAAGCAACATCTCTCCCACTGAACCCACCCTTCTTGCTCAATACTTCTGACCGGCTTCGTCTTCGTCATTATATTGATGCCATAAAAATCAGACAGCGCCATTGCAGTGCACATGGGATGAACCTCCCACATCCCAAAGGCCTACAAAGCGTCTGAATGGGATGTTCTTTCTGCCAATATTTGATGCCAGAGATATGCTCATTTGCCTGCTGACTATCAGAAAGTTGCTAATCTTAATCATCTTCAGTCCAAAATATTTTTTAGCATCAAATATTTCATGTAATATTTTTACTTTTGAAACTAGGTGATGACCAAGGAAGCTGGAGTCATATTTGGAGTTTATTGCCTCAACCATCAACTTATTGGGGAAAAACATAGTTACTTAGCTCTCAGCATGCTTCTAAAGCTTTTGTAATATAAATCCAGTTGCTTCTCTGTATATATATTCTTTGATTCTTTACTTGGAAAAGTCAGTTGCTTGAATTGTTCTCCTTAATGTAATTTGTTCAATCATATATTTATATATGCACTTAGATAATGTTTGGTCAAACAAAGTTCTTCAAAATTGAAAAACCTATCTACACAGAAGGCATTGTCTTTGCAAATGAGACGGTAAAATCTGGCACAGTCTTGGTCTTCACAGTTTCTGTTTAGTTTGAACTTGAAGCTGAAAATCGTGGGAATGAATAAGAAATTACCAATGTCTTTCATTTGTTTAGATCACAGAATATGGCATAGTTTTATCCAAGGGATTCTTACAGATAAGTTGGAATTTCTTTCTCATTTTAATCACATTGGAATACATATACACTTAAATTCAATGTGGCCTAAATTCTTCCTGGATATCCCAGTTCAGAAGTATAGAACCTTGAGAGCCTTTGTTTCTCCTCCACGTTGTTGTTGTTGTTGTCTGTTGCCTTTGTCTAGTTCACCAACTGAATGCAGTTCAAATTCCAGCCTTTTTGCCTGCAAGTTTTGTTTTCAATCCAGAAGGAAGCACTGTGGTGCAAGTGTCATGTTTTTAAGTATCTTGTATTGATATTACTTGGGGGTGCTTGTGTTCTTTGTGAAATACCTTGCCTTTAGCTGTAGGTGGTTGTATTAGCAACATCACCTTTCTAATATGGCTTACTTGTGCCTGTTTATACTGTGAATCACCGTGTCATATGATTACAAGCAAATCACATGGTTTAATATTTTGGACTATATTTAGATTAAAGAAATACATTAAATGGTCAGATGGATTTGCTTCCTAAGACATGGGGCTCACAATAACTCAACGCAGGTTGTGCAAAATGAGAGGGAAGATGGTTAGGGTAGACGGAGGGACAAGAGAAGGGGGAAAATATCTAGAATGTCAATTTAATTTTTCTTTCAAACCATTCTTGGTGGAAGCAAGAATACCTCGACATGAACAAAAGTGGCTAAACATGTAGCAAACATTGTTAGCGGTATTACATTATTTGGTAGCATTGAGTATCAATGAGGACTATTGTAAATATTTAGATTTGGAGTATGATCAGTATTTGTCAATAGTAGTTATGAAGAGTGTTTATGTGTTATGTAATTATGTGTGAAAGGTGTCAAGTTACGAAGAGTGTTTATGCGTTATGTAATTATGTGTGAAAGGTGTCAAGTTATGAAGAGTGTTTATGCGTTATGTAATTATGTGTGAAAGGTGTCAAGTATGCAAGTGTGCAGAGTCATAAGTGATAGGTGTCAAGTGTGGTTGTGAAATGTCATATGAGATGTGTCAAGATGTGAAGTAGGAGGTTATGTAATCATGAGAGTCTTTGTCATAATGTGAGGCATGTGAAAGGTTGCATCTCCCATGAGTTAGAGGAGAGCAAAATTCATGAGTATTATTATATATTGGAGACAAAGCTCCATGCTATAAAACTGATACACTGAATGTAATTGAATGAGTTTTGTAATGTGATTTATGAATGAAATAGTGAAGTTTCTTATTGTGCAATACTTGTGTTACTATTAAATGTGATTTTGTGTGAGAGATTTTGATCTGGAGAAATTTACTTGTGAAATATTTAGGTATATTTGCCAACAAATGTTACCTATAATGTAGATTTTTGGGTAGCACAAACAAGATTTTCAATTGTAATCGTAAATCACTATTTTTAACATGTTAAAATTGTAATTTTCACCATCGTTTCGGTTTAATTCTGATTTAAACATGTCAAAATTGTAATTTAAACAGTGGTTATTACAAAAATTCCAAATTTTTGTTGGAAAAGCACTTGATCGAAAACCTGCCTAAAAGGTGCCATTTGCTACAAGAATAGACAACTCCGGCATGACTCATTGTCACAGATGAAGAACATTGTAGAGTGTGATAAGCGAAGCAAAACATCATGCCACATGAAATGGGCAAGTCATTGTGCCCAATCACAAATGGGATAAGCAAGGAAAAGAAAAGGAGAAGATATTTTGTCAATCCTTGTGATAATGTATAAGCCATGGTGTGCTATGAAAATGGGAAAAGTTAGAGAAGCACTCAAAGGTTAGATAAGCAATGTATGATGCCCCTTATAATGTATTTTGTTAGGTACAAAACAAAAGATCAAATAAATCTGTTGTCTAATATTGATTGAAGATATAAGAAACGATTGTGAAAGAAAGATTAATTTTTTAAGATGAAACCATAAGGGAGAAAACCTAGATGAATTATTAGAGGGGAGAAATCCTTAAATCCTTCCTATCAAGTTACAACAAGATGTTGCAAAAATCCTCGTCACTCTATCACAAGTTTGCCACTTGTTACATCTTATTCACAAGTTACACATCTTTTATGTTTTCACCTTCTACACCTCTTTATACATGAGTACATGGAAAAAGAGAGTTAGAAGCTTTAGATCATGACTTTTACCTCCCTAATTGTATGAGTGTGATCTAAACTTCTTTATGCAAGTGAATTTTGAGGGACAGAGAATTTAGAGTTGTATAAGACCTATCACTCTAAATTTACCTTACATAGCACCTATTATAGAGCTACATAGGAGACGTATAGGTAATTTTCTCATCTATGAACAAGTGATGTCTCACTTGGAGAATGTAGGAGAAAGATTCCTCTCACAAATATTATCTTCATAAATGTTAATAATAAACATTTATCTAGGTTTTAGATGTAACCTAAGGACAAGTAAAAGTTAATCCCTAGCACTCCTTGTAATCTTTATTTGGGGTTTTTAATGAATATTGAGATGTGTGTATTGACCAATACATATGTTTAGTGAACAAATATAATCATGCTTCCTTTTAATGTACATTTAAGATGCCTTCAATATAGATATACATAAAAAACGAGGAGGTGCCATTACTTCACACTTCCCTTAATGATAGCTCCCACAAAATAGCTATGCCAAGGAAGGTGTAAAAAATAATCCATAGATGAAATATGGAGCATAGTAGTGCAAGTAGAAGACAAGGACAAGCACTTCGAAAGGCACACGATGTGAAGCAAAGTCAAAATTAGAAAGAAGGATAAAATAATTGTTCTCATTCTTAACTCTTGTACTTTGAAATGAACCAAGTTTACAAATCTTCAAGCAGTTACAAATTTTTTTATAGAAGTTTAAATAAAGGTACTTGCAAGAAAAACATCTCTAAGAGGAAAATAATAGTTATTTATGTGAATTTGATCAATAAATCCATGTAATAAGTAATAATGATAGTTTTTATGCCTTGCAAGAGTGAATCTTGTTCACAAGTGTTAGTAATGATCTATAATCCCATAAGTGTAACCTTAAATAGATCCTTTACAAGGAATTAAAGTGCTCTTTGGCTTGGATTCACTTAGGCTCGTGTGAAACTAGTCACTAGAGAAACCCCTAAACTTGTGTCAAACTACTTTTCCATGCCCAATAATAACTTATGTAAGCAATAGTTGTGTATGGACAATCCATAAAGAGATTGATGCAATGCCCATAAAACCAAAAAACACTGAAGAACAAATATTATAGTGATGTACCAAATCATAGTCCATTATTAGCTTAAACTAGCTAGTTACCTAGCATTGAAAATATATAGACTTTCTTACATCCCATAGAATGAAGAAAATGCAAGTAAAACTACTTAATGCACACAAAGAATACATGCAACAACAAATAACATGGTAATTTAATGTTGAAAACTCTTGCAGGAAGAAAAACCACAAAGAATTATTCAAGCTTCTTATTGCATACAAAAATAGTAAGACAAACAAGAGTTGTGACCATCAATTTGGGCATCTAGGAGTATTATATGTCCATCATGTCCTTACTTGTGGCTTCATATAATGCCTCTTAGTGCTATCCTTGCCTTTTCAATGCTAGAAATGCTTTGCCCCTATTCTTTACTCTCTAAATCACCCTCCTTCTTCATTGTCTTGGCATAAATAAGCCTCTTTTTGGTTCTTTTGTTTCAAATTTGGGAGTGCAAATAATTTTTTTTGATAATTGAAGTTCTAAGTGGAAACCAATTCATAGAGATGATGTGTCATGTCTCCCTCTACAAATAATTCTCTTGATTTGTTTTAGGCCATATTGCACATGAGAAATCAGCCCATCCCTTGCCAACTCTTTGGCTGAATTGTTTTCTGGCCTTTTGAAGGCCCAAATAGATGAATTTTGAGATAAAAACTGGTAGGCATGTGTGCAATGGTGCAAGAATATTTAGCAAAAAATTGTCTTATTTGGAGCTCTCAACAATGAGAAAATAGGATTGTACCATAAACAAAGTTTTTCCATTTTGACTAACTGAATGGATGCACTTTGACATAAACTTTATACCACAAATAGCCCTTTGAGTCACCTTTTATATGGAAAAAGAATCACTCAATGTGGATTTTGATTGGGTTGACTTATGTCAAAAATACCACTCGTTGGTCTTGATTGTTAGTTCCTACTTTTTTGGGGTGACATGATGCATTTTGAGCATTCTCCTTGATGCTAGGAATGTCTAAAATATGATGCCCCTCTATTTTGGATACTTATAGGTTCAAACCTACTTGATTGTTCTTCCTTAACAACTTTTTTATGCTCCCAAGTGATCTACTATAAACCCATACAGATCAAGTAAGGAACTTGCCAATAAGCCAATACATCTCATACAATAATTGAAGTCAATAACACATTATTAAACTTTATTATTCCATAGTAAAAGACCCATTGGTAAATCATCACCATCATTCCTATAGGAGATAGTAATTTACAGTTAAGCTAATATATTAATGACATGTGTAGTGTGGTGATACTCTAAATTAGAGATTAACACAACATAGGAAGGAAAAATTAATAGAAAATGAATTTGCAAAAAACCCCAAAAAAACACTTCACCAATATTCAAACCCGTACATTCTACTTTACCACAATGCACTATACATTCTGCTTTACTGCAATGCACTATACAAATATACATACAAAAGGATGTCTCTTAGTTGTCTTAAGAGACTCTTGATGCTCCATATTCCCTCCAAATTTAGGTGAGAACCATTTCTACATATTATTTTAAATTTTCACTTATTAACTCCAATTTTATCATGTTTTGATTTTTGTGCTATTTTTAATTTTTTATTATTATATCATAATTTTCAACACTCCCCCTTGGGACTCAATGGAAAAATTCCTATATAAATTGATTCATTGCCACTAGCTTTGTAAAAGTGTCCACATTGATCTTTTGAATTGTAGTGTTTGAATTCAACTTCCTTGTTTTGATCTTGTATGAAGAACATGATTTTTAGTTATTTAAATTGCACTCTTGTTGTCACAAAAAAGGTAGTTGGTCTTTCTTTGTGTAGACCTAGGTCTTCTAGGATCGACCTCAACCATACTACTTGTGTGATTGCTAATGTAGCTATTATGTACTCTACCTCTATTGTTGAGAGTGCAATAATTGCTTTTCTTCGAACTCCATGTTACTAATACATTTCCCAATGGGAAATAGTTTCCTAATGTAGATTTTCTATCATTAATTGAGCCTCTCTAGTCTGAACTACTACATGCAACGAACTCAATCTTATTGGTTGAAGTATAATGGATTCCATAAAGTTTCTTTCACATACCTTATAATTCTCTTAGTTGCTCTTATCTAATATTTTGGTGACATGAATCTTGAAGTCCAAGACTACATATGCAATATTTGGTCTTGTTGGTGTCAAAGCACATAAGGTTGCCAATCAAACTTCTATACTTCCTCTCTTCCACTCTTCCACTTCCATAATCCTTGCAAATTCTTTCACCTAGATAAGCATGGTAGCAACATCATTTTAACTTTCTATGTTGACTTTCTTCAACATATCATGCTCATATTTAGATTGGCAAATGAAGACCCCATCATGTGTTTGATGCAGCTCCATGCCAAGAAAATAATGCTTCAAACCTAGATCACTCATTTCATTTTTTTGCATCATGGTTTGCTTAAACTCTCACTTTATTTTTAACCATCTTGCTATGAAAATTTGATTATCAACATACAAAAAATCGATCAAATTATCATCACTTTTCTTTTTGTTGTACAATATGGGCTTATTCTTACTTTTCACACATCCACATATCAAGAAATATGCATGAATTATTGAATACAATGACCTTAGTAATTGTATGAGTCTATATAATATTTTTCAAGTAATAGATACGTCCTTCCTTATATTTCACTTCAAATACTTATGGCTGCTCCACATACACTTTTTCAATCTTACCATCCATGAATGCATGCTTTACATCAAGTTAATGTAACACTCCCTCTTTTTTAAGCTGCCAAGGCTAAGACCATTTTTATTGTGTCTTGTCTTGCAATAGGTATCATAATCTATGCTAATTTTTTGTACATACCCCTTTGTGGCTAGCGTTGCTTTTGTGCCTTTCAATTAATACATTACTATTATATTTGGTTTTGAACATCCACTTCACTCCAATTACCTCCTTGTTATTTGGAAGTTCACATGACTCCTAATTATCATTCTTTTCAATTGCATTCAATTCTTCTTTTATGGCTTTGGTCCATACCTTGATTTGGTATGCTTTTATAAAAACTGAGGGGTCCACTCCAATCTTAGACAATAGTACATAGTTCACCATATTATCTTATTCTTTTCCCCTTTTTTAGATTTGTGCTTGGCTTCTTATGAACCTCCTACCAAACATTTTATCCAACGTTTTGCAACTTGGATGTGATTGTAATGTTTTCTTCCTTTTTATGCTTGCCTTTGGAGAAATTCTTATGGCTCCACTAGATGCTTTTGACATCTTCAATTATGATTGTCTTCTGAGTCTTTATTTCTTACTATCCATGTACTCTGGTTTCATAAAAAATCACATCTCTAGACATAATGCATTGTCTAGATTTGAGATCATAACATCCATATGCCTTGTGTTCTTCAGAATAACCAACAAAAATGTATGCTAACGCTTTGGATCTAACTTCTTCCTTTTCTTATCTTCAACATAAACATAAGACAAACAACTAAACACTCTCAAATGACTTACCAAACACTTCTTTCCATGCCATGCCTCATAAGGAGTCATATTCTTATATTGCAAATGTGAGACTTCTATTGAGAATAAATACTACTTTTGCAACTACTTCAACCCATAAATTATTGACCAAACCGATTGCTAGTACCATACTTCTTACCATTTCCATGATTGTCCTCATTTTTATTTCTAGCACTCCATTTTGTTCAGATGTATAGGCTATCATCAATTGTCTTTATATCCCATGCTTATTACAAAGAATTTATCAAAATAATATTGACCATCACGACCATTACTTAAAGTTTTGAGTCTACATCCACTTTCATTCTCTACTGTGGCTTTAAAACTCTTGAATAGTTCAAAATCGTCACTCTTATTCTTAAAAAAAGAAATACCTAAGTTTTTCTAGTATGATTGTTACAAGAAGTGATAAAGTGGAAGGATTTACCAACATTTGGAGTGTGAGTGGGACCACAAATTATTTGAATAAATCAACTACAATGGATATGATACATTTTATGCTCTTCCTCTTAGAAGTCTCTCTATATGATGTTTTCCCATTGTGCAACCTTTGCACACTTCACTTCTTGTTTTTATCCAAGGCAATACATAGACCATTCCTTTAGCATTCAACAAATAAAATATTAAAAAAATTAGGTAACCATACCCTTGGTGCCATAACTGCCTCTTGTTGTCAATGGATGCATGAAACATATAACTATCTTCTCCTTGAAGCTTTAAAGGAAAAATTCTATTTTTGCTATATGTACAATAGTCACTGCTTTGTTCTCACATGCTTTGTCATAGACGACACACTCATTCTTGAACACCAATTTGCAATTTTTTTTACAAGTTGTTCCTCACTCATCAAATTGTGCTTTCAAACCTGGTGTGAGGTTAAGTATCTTGGATATTTTTCTTTTTGTCCTTTGTGTCAATTTACAAAGATTGTTTTTCTTTCAACCTCCAATGCTTTGTTGTCTCCAAATTTTACCTTACTCTTGTTTGAGTCATCTAGCTATGCAATCCACTCCTTATTACTAGTCATATGATTTTAATAACCAAATTCTAAGTACCAAGGATTTGTAGTTGAAACTTCTGTCATATTACATGACAAGAACACATTTTTGAGCTTTGACCTTCTTCATGTGTAAAGTTTGCTTTTTCCCCTCCATTGCTTACCTTTATTCTACATTCTCTCTGATATTGACCATACCTTTTTTAATAGTATCATTTGATATTATTCTTATCCACAAATCTATATTACCTCTTCTACATTGACCTCTTCCTCTTGTAGAATGCTAATTTTGGAGCTCTCCTCTCTATCATTGGGAATTAAAGCTTGATTTAGCTCAATTATTGTTTGATACACAAGCTTTGGAAGCAAAGTGTTGCTTTGATTTTTCTTCTTTACTATTTTTTAATTCTTTCTTCATAGGACATAAGTGATCCCACCAATTTAACAAACTCCAACTTCTTCAAACCTTTATTCTCGTCAATAACCATTGCACAATTATTCCATGTTGGTGTTAATGTTTACAACACCTTTTTGATGTCCCTATGTTGATTATTCATCATAGATACCCATTTTATGCCTAAAGCCATGCACCCTTGTACAATAATCTTCCACATTTATATTGTCTTTCATTCTTAGCTTTTTATATTCTCTCTTCAATGTCTATAACTTCACTAATTTCACTTGAGCAAATATTTGATAGGCTGTCTCCAAGGTGTCACAAGCTCCTTTGGCTATCTTAACACTTGCAATTTTTGGAAATTCTTGAATCAAAAGTTGCCTGTATGTAATATAATGCCAAGATATTTTTTGGTCCGTCCTTTTTTGTGTGGCTTATAAAATTGTTTGTTCTCCCGATTCTTTGTATCCATGTTCCACAAGAATCTTCACTTCTTTGATAATCAACAAAGTCCTAATATTTATGCACCAATAGTCATGATTTTGTCCTTTAAATTTAGGGATAGGAAATGAAGCATTATCATGAGCCATTACACCTACAACAATAATGTATGATGTTTTCCTTCATAGAGAATCAAATTTTCAAGCTCTTCACTTCTCCAACTTTCAAGATCCAAGCTGTGATACCATTATGTGAGATGTGGTGGTACTCTGAATCAAATATTATCACATCATAGGAAGGAAAAATGAACAATAAATAGATTTGCATAACCCTCTTCCCCAATAAAACACTCCACCAATCTTTAAATTTGTATAATCTACTTCAATACAATACACTATACTTATATACATATAATAAAACATCTCTTGCTTGTTTTGAGAGACTCTTAATGCTTCGCATTCTCTCCAAATTTAGGTGAGAACATTTTATAAATTTCACTTGCAACTCAATTTTTTTTTTGGATGAAAAAAGCCATTATATTAATAAAATAATGTCTAATCATACAAAAAAAAGGGCGGGTGGGATTAGCACACCCCGTAAACCAACACACTAACCACTGTGGTTAGGAGTACACAAGAGTGTCAGAAACAGTCCACAAAAAGCCAGATAAAAACCACCAAAACAGTGTCAAATATGCATTCAGAAAGAATGGAGCCGAAAAATCACTGCCATAGCCCTCTGCTGGTCCTAGCAGCGCAATGTGAAGAGCTGGAGCCCCGCCACGGGTGGGTGAAATGCAACTCAATTTTTGTGTCAATATAATTTTTGTCTCATTCAATATTACAATTTCCAATAATATAGAGACAATGGAGTCCTTTTCATCAATATTGTAATCTTATTATCAAGAATACCTAATTTGATTAAGCCAAAGTACTAATGCTTAAGTGCATCTAGAATTTAAAATGTTAGTGTTTCATTACTTTATGAATATTTTTTATAAGGCATAATATCTTTTATGGAAGTTAAGATAGTTATAAATAGATAATTATCCAAATAATTATGCATCAATTTAATATTAAGAATTTTATCAAATGACATGAGTTAGTTCACTCTGTCAAGCTCTATCTATTAATGAGTCAGATAAAACATTGACTAAACATTGACTGCCACCAGCAGGGACACTTTCTTTAGGCCAACAAGCCTTTTAAAGTTCTCTAAGCTAAGCCTTTTAATACAAAGGAGAGAGGATTAAGTATGGTGTATAACCCTACCCCTTTTGGATTTGAACCTTGGACCTCCTATTCAACTCCATTCAACCAAGTAAAAAAGTAAAAATAAGAAATTTCTAATGAGTATACACTAAGGTACAATACTAAAGACAAATGAAAACACATACCATATGGTCATCAATACATTAAATTTAAATAATTATATAACATTAAGTGAAAACCTATAATTACAATAAGTTACAAATATAATAGTTAAGAAGCATTTATAAATTAAATGTCTTTAAAAATGATAACAAACAAATATAATTCATGATTCAACATACCAAGATTTAAAATATAAATATTAAGTATGAATAGTGTTAAATAAATATTTAGGTATATAGATGTTCAAAACAAAAATGATTGCATTGAATTGAAATGAAAGATTTTAATCACGTTTGCGAGACCCAAATATGGTGGTCTATGGGACCTCAAATATGGAAGTACAATTACTAAAATCATATCATATGATCTTTAATATCTTTGAGAAGGTTGTTCTTTCTCTTGCTGATTTGGGTTAACAATTCTCCAACTTTTTTTATTTTACTGTCTTCAAATAAATCTGCCATAAGCCTGTTCCCAAGTGTCTCTTTGTATTTATCACGGATATCTAAAAAAATCGGGCATTCATAGATGAAGTGTTCCTCTGTCTCTACTGCCCCTGTGCTGCATAGAGTACATATCCTTTCTTCCCATTGTTATTTGGGCGTTGTCCATCTCCTTGTTTCACATCTAAGCCTATGAGAGCTAGTCCTTATCTGAGCAATGAGGATTTTTTCCTTCCACTTGATTTCAACGCCTATATACGCTTTTTACTTGTGGTAATACGTTGGGTTAAAATTTGCAATATAATATTGTATTTTCCTACTTATATTTTTCCACATTCCACTTCCGAACTTTTCATTCACATAATTTTTTATGTCTTTGTTGACATTTGGGCATTCATTTATGTTGATTTCCCAGCATTTCATCCATTTCTGATTTTGTTTCATCCATGTATTCTTTCGCCTATGCAACTCTTCGTCCCTAGCTGCCCTAGGCCATCTATCATCTTTCATGTTTTCTGTTTTTTTCAAGTAACATAACAACTTGGTCATAGCAATTGCTTCTAAAGAGAACATTCCAGTTTCAACTAGAATAATTTCATAAGGGGTTGTGGCCTTAATTTTGAGAAAAATTATGATTAGATATTTTTGAATCCTTTCTATTTGCTTCCATTTTACATTTGTTGTGCCACTAGCCCACACCTCACAACCATACAATAAAAACGATGTAACAAGTAGGCCAAATAAGACCTTGGTGGTATTCTAGTCCCACAACTCGGCATTCCTACACCTATTTTTAAGTGCATGTAGTGCTCTCCAACCACTTTGAGTTCTTTTCATCCTACATGTATTCCAATTAAGTTTATCATGAAAGTCTATGCCCAGGTATTTGTATTCTACTACTACCTCAAGCGGTTCTCCTGCAAACTGAAATTCAAGTTATTGCTTCTTCTTTTTTGCTAAAAAAATCATAATTTTTGTTTTTCTCGTATTCACCTGCATCCCAACTTATTTACAAAAGAGTTCTAGAGCTTGAAGGTGATCTTCTAGATCTTTGGCTATTTTTGCCACAATAATTACATCATTTGCATACATGAGGAGTTTTACCACATATTTGGCTAAGTGCACACCCTCTCCCCCAAATTTGTTTATCCATTCTTCTAACTTGTCAATGTACAACCCAAATAAGGTCGGAGATAGAGGGCAACCTTGTTTGACACCTATATCACTACCAAAAAATTCAGATAACCCTTTCTGTGTTTTGATTCTAGCCTTTACATGCTCATATAGTCTGTGAATTGCTGCCATGTAGTGAATTGGAACCTCTATCTCTTCCATTCTGCTCCATAATTTTTTTCTTGGCACTGTGTCAAATGCCTTTTTGAAGTCTACAAAACAACAAAAAGCCTCCTCTTTTTTGTCCCATATTTTTTCCACTATGTGTCTGAGCATGATACAATGATCAATAGTTGAGTGCTTGGGCCTAAAACCTGCTTGCCCCTTTGCTCTCTTTCCCTTTTCTTCTGCCCATATGCTGATCCTACACTCTATCATACTCCAAAACAAATTTGCAAAGAGAGGGTTGATCATGATAGTTCGATAGTTTGAGGGATTATTTACATCTCCACTTTTAAGCAAAGGAATGGTCAAGCTAGTTGTCCACTCAGTAGGGAAGCCATTTTGTATGACATCATTGAAAATTTCTTTGATCTGTGGTGCCAGGATATCTACCCCCCATTTTATATGCTCTGCTTGAAGATTTTCTATGTCACAGGCTTTACCAGTTGCTAACTTTTTTATCCCTTCAATAATATCTTCAATTGTGAAAAGTTCTTTCTTGACAATGATAGTAGGGGGTGTCTCCTGCAGTTTACTACGGTGATACAATTGTTTTGAATACTCCAACCACTGATTAACTGTTATGTTATTTTCAACTGTATGACCTCATTGAATAAAGTGGTATGAATATCAAATTAAATAATTAGACCAAGTGATTGATTAAATAAACACACTTCATATTCACATTATCATATTTGAATTCTAATCGGAAGGGTCCAACTTTACATATCAAGAATAAATAATTCCAAGAGCTAGGGAAAAATACATAATTCAAATAACTAAGGACTACAAATAAAAATTAGTGGATTAAATATGCCTTATCTATAATAAAAAGTCATGATTATTAGATTGAATATTGAAAATATAAAGGCTGTGTATATCAAATAGAAATGTAAATCATAGTTTGATAAGTATGAACTAAGATAAAATTAGATGAAACATAAAATAAGTAGTGATATATATATATATATATATATATATATATATATATATATATATATATATATATATATATATATATATATGTATATATATATATATATATATATATATATATGTATATATATATATATATATATATATATATATGTATATATATATATATATATATATATATATATATATATATATATATATATATATATATATATATATATAAAATTAGGTCTATATTATAATTAAATAATTAATGTAGCTTAGATTTAAAAGATTGAAAATTTGATTATATAAATGCTGTATCAAGATTAATAAATAGATGAAACATTCATAAGCATCATAATGAGTATGCAAGAAGAAGGATTGTGCAAATGTCATAAAATTCAAAATCACAAGCAAGAGAATTCAGTTATACAAAACATAGCAACCAAATATGCGTGAAGGATTATCAAATGATATGACATCAATTCATTACATACCATAAATTTCAAGGCAAACAAAGAGGTTCAAATATTGTCAAGCTATACAATGGTAATTTATTTATACTATTAGAAGCATAGTTGATAAAATCTACAAAAAATCTGCAAAATCTTAATTTTTTGCCTATTTTTAAAAATGTAGATGCAATTGGCAAACTCTTGACGATCCAAAGATTTTTTGTTGATTTTTTCAAAAAACCTACAATTTTTTTTTTAGGCTATGGTCGAGGGTTTTTTTATGCAAGCCCATTTTTCAACTATTAATGTTTAAAATTCAAAGTTTAAAGTTTAGAACCCTAAACCTAAAATCCTCTTTTTAAGTAAATATTGTTGCCTGATAACTATGTATTTAAGTCCATTTTCAGCTGTTAATATTTGAAAATTTGAACTTTGAATTTTAAACCCTAATCCTTAGGCTAGGCCCTATGGTTTAGGGTTTAGGATTTTTTCCTCCTCTTTTAAAGTAAATATTGTTGCCTAGTAACCATGTATGCAAGCCCATTTTTCAGTTGTTAATGTTTGAATTTGAAACTTTGAACTTTGAACTTGAAGTTTAAACCCTAAACCCTAGTCTAGGCCCTAGGGTTTGGGTTTAGTTTTTTTTTTTCCTTCTCTTTTTAAGTAAATATTGTTGCTTGATAACTATGTATGCAAGCCCATTTTTCATCTGTAAATGTTTCAATTTTTAAACCCTAAATCCTAGCCTTTGGTTTAAGGTTTAGTTTTTTTTTCAAGTGATTGTAAGTTTGTTGTTACTTGTTTCCATGTGCAGGCATATAAAAAATGAAACCTTTTTTTCCCCCTGTTGTTATTTGTAACTTTGTACTTTTTTATATTATAAGCAATACAAGATGTGTTTTGTCACTTTCATGTGTACTTAAAGCTTGAGCCTTGTATGATGTCTTGACATGAATTATTGCTTTTATTGTAATATTTGATTTGCATAATGTTAATTCATTGTAATAAGCATGAATTTTTTTTCAACGAAATTTGTTTTCTTTAGTTTTTTTTTGTCGGTTCTTTGCCGATTATTTCCCCTATTTTTTATCGATTCTCTATTGTTTACCGATTTTTTAAAATGCCTATTCTTTACCAATTATGATTTTCTCAACTATGATTAGGAGTAAGCAAGAAGTAGGAAGTAAAAAGCAAACTGCCATCACCACTTCTTGCTCCAAATATTAGGAGAAACTCAAAAGCTAAAGGATTCACGTGAAGAAAATCTAGATGTGATGTAGGAGCATCTAGTGGTGTAAGAGTGATCTTGCATCATCCAAATTTGTATTTATTTTTATTCTGTTCTAAAGTTTGTTTAGTTATTTAGGGGATGGAGAAATAGACCTAATGGTGAAAGAATCACCCTAATATCCTGAGCGGTTTGGGAGATATGTAAGTTTTATGGTAAAAACCGTGTCAAAATGGTGAAAATCCTGCCACTAAAACTTAAAGGTGAATTTTGAAGGCCTTAGAGGCCTCGTAGAGGGGTGAAAATTAAGCGTAATATCCTCTCAAAAATTATATTTTTGCAGGTATTTTCGAGAGCTTTTCGAAAACATGCACTGATAGTCAATCCGAGCAACGAGCGAGGAGTTTGCCCCCAAAATTCAAATTTCAAATGAATTGTCCTAGGCGGGAAAAGGGAAAACAGGGTATTATAGGGGAATTTCGAAATTGTAAAGGGGTTGGTCTCTGTAACTCCATTTTTTGGAAAAGTAATACAAGAAAGCTTTGGGCTCCTATTGCATTTCTTTGTTTTTCAATAGATTGTTTGTGTCCTTTTGATTCAGTACTGCTTCAAGATGACATGTTAGGAAAGTTATTTCTGAAAGTCCTTATTGGAAGTAAGGATGCCCTAGTTGGAAGTATGCATGCCCTAGTTAGTGATAAGAGGAAGAACAAATCTATAGCAAACCCTATCTAGGTAGCAAATACTACACCAAAAGTGATTATCAAGGATGAGATGATCAAACATGATATAATGGTTCTTAAAACCAAAGGGTTAATATGTAAGTTCCATGGATATTGGCCAAGTTTTTTTGAGATTCAAAATTGGATCAAGTGGAAGTGGAGATTTACTCTATGACTTTTATTTTGAAAGGATTTTTCCTCATTATCTTTTTTAGTTAAGATATAAGGGATAAAATAATGGATGGTGGCCCTTGGTTTAGGGGTAAATATGCATTACATTTAAGACCATGGAGAGATATGTTTTTGTGTAGACAAATACTATTAAAAGGATTTTGGTGTGGATTAGGCTTGTTGGAGTTCCTTATCAACTCAACAATTTTTTTTGAAGAATATTGGTAAGACTTTAGGGGAGTTCATCTAGGAGGGACTAACTACTAAGAAGAGAAGGCATGATATATACACTTGAATATGTGTTGCCATGGATATTTTAAAACCTTTTACCATAGTCCATTAGGATAAATCAAAATCAAGAGAATATGATCAACATATGGATTATGAAAATAATGCATTTTGATGTCACAAATATCATGTAACTAGACACATGACAAGAGTTTGTAAAGTAAAAATGATGGAGAAAGAGATGGAAAATTTTGGACATACGATAGACCTCAATATGAAACAATGCGATCATACCATAGTAGAAGCTCGGTCAAATCAAAGGATTTTCCATTCCGAAGAAAGTGGCAAGAGAAACCTGTTGGTCCGGCTTTCATGCACACCCCGGGAAAGGATGAGGCAAGGAAAGCTCCGGAGACACCCACGAGACGGATCCCACTCATCTTTAGGATCTAGCTGGTTATCCAAGGTGCGAGTTACAGAGTTGGGTCGAATGGCAATTCACTCTTTTCCACTTCTGGAATAGATTTCAATATGGACTGCTCTCGTTACCTTACAGGGGGTTCTTGAACTTGTTCAGTAGTTGCAAAAGTTGTTGACAATCAGATTTAACTTGAATTCTTGATCTAGCTCTCATGGGACAACAGATTCAAATAAAAGACAAATAAAGAAAATAAAAATGGATCATTCATGAAAACAAAGAGAGGGTAGGGTAGGGCAGAAATAGAAGTTTATCAGACTTCAACTGTAAAACCCAAACTATCAATTTTATCTATGCTACTAGCTTCACAACAGAACAAATAAAAGAAGAAAGTGTCCAGTCAGTCTAAGATCACTTTCAACTAAGAGCACAAGACAGAGTGAAACAGATATAGCAGAAAATTATAAATCCAAGGGCAGCTGGTTAAAACTGGTATCTTTCACCGACAGACCTAGCTCGCACAAAGGAAGACAGAGCAATTAGAACAAACTTACACCTGAAATCTGTAATTTCCCCTAGCAGACAAAAGAACAACTGAAGCCTAACAACATATTTAAACTTGATAACTCAGATTTACAGCATATATCTAATAAAATTTAAATGGAACGGATAACAAAAGAAGATACACTTATCACACTCTACAAAATATTAGGCTCTTGGCCATGCTATCACAGAAAAGCTAAAGCACATCAACTCCAAGTCCAGAAAACAAAGGATTTCACAAAATTTGCAAGAAATTGCTTATAAGCCTTTATTTCTAAGTCTCCGCCTCTCGCGATTACATTTAGAATCTGTATTTATAGACTCAGGACAGACCCTGATCTTTTCAAAATATCTTCTTCAAACCCTAAATCTTATCGCACTTAAACCCTAGGACCCGAGTTTTACAATAAAAATCCATTTAAAAATCAAAGTCCAGATAGAACTTAACCCTTCGGCAAATCCAGTGCAGTTAGCTGCCATAAATGGAGAAGATAAAATCTAAATCCACTTGCATTCATCCGCACTGCAAATAAATGCCTCCATTAATTCTGCTGGTGAGCCGGATGAGTCACCACTTCTCTCAGATCTGATCTCCGTAAAGCCATCCCTGTGTTGAAATTGTCTTCATGCTATCAAGTCTGCAATAAATTTGCTATTGAATGCTTTATCGGCTTCTTCTCTTCTAGCATGGCGGTCCTTGACTAAATCCGCACTTTATCTTTGCCTTTATGGTCTTTCCTGGTTGTCCCGTAAGTGCCAGGTGGAATCCTGCATGAAAGACAAAAAGATGCATTAGATTAGCATTTTAATTAAATCAGAAGCTTTAAAGGTTAAAACAGATTAAAAACCGTAAAATAAGCTTGCATGTCGGCTTCTGTTTGTCTCATTCACGCTTTGACACGTGTCGCTACCCCAGGATGCCTTCTGTTTCCCGTCGGAATGCACTTTCAGGTCAACTTATGACTTTCTCTCTCCTACCGCGATTCTGCGACATGTCGCGATACCCTGCCAGCGCATCGGCAACTTCTTAACTCGTCGGCCGCGAAAACGCGACATGTCGCGAAATCGCGACCCTCCTGGCCTCCGTACAACTTCTTGATTTCCTGTCGCGAAAATGCGACATGTCGCGATTTCGCGACAGTTTTCGTACCTGCATGCGTTGACCGCAATTTTGGAACATGTTTGCGACTTAGCCGATTTTTCATCCTGCAGCCCACTTTCTCTCTCCTGTCGCGAAAATGCGACATGCCGCGATTTCGCGACATGTCGCCAAATCGCGCCCTCCGTACAACTTTCTTCTCTCTCCAAAAAACTGTTGCGATTTCACGACATGTCGCGAAATCGCGACCTTTCTGGCACTTAGCCGATTTTCGTGCATTTTCTCTCTCCTACCGCGATTCTGCGACATGTCGCGAAATCGCGACCCTGCCAGCGCATCGGCAACTTCTTAACTCGTCGGCCGCGAAAACGCGACATGTCGCGAAATCGCGACCCTCCTGGCCTCCGTACAACTTCTTGATTTCCTGTCGCGAAAATGCGACATGTCACGATTTCGCGACAGTTTCCGTACCTGCATGCGTTGACCGCGATTTTGGAACATGTTTGCGACTTAGCCGATTTTTCATCTTGCAGCCCACTTTCTCTCTCCTACCGCGAAAATGCGACATGTCGTGATTTCGCGACATGTCGCCAAATCGCGCCCTCTGTACAACTTTCTTCTCTCTCCAAAAAACTGTCGCGATTTCGCGACATGTCGCGAAATCGTGACCTTTCTGGCACTTAGCCGATTTTCGTGCATTTTCTCTCTCCTGTCGCGATTCTGCGACATGTCGCGATTTCGCGACATGTCACGAAATCGCGACCTCCGTACGCTTTCTTTCTCTCTCCTCCGCCCAGCAGCGATTTTGCGACAGTTTCCAAAAATGGAAACGTCGCGATATCGCGACATTTCCGAAAATGGAAGTGTCGCGATATCGCGACATTTCCGAAAATGGAAGTGTCGCGATATCGCGACACTACCAAAAATGGAAAGTTTGATTTTTCATGAATTTATGCAACTGTTTTCTGGATTTTCTCGGTACCGGTGCAAGATTTTGCTTGTGCATGAATGATTCTAGCATGTAAAAAGTGAATTCTTGGATAACACAGCTAGAATGCAAGAAAAAGCACAACTTTAAAAAGGAGGCAAGCAAAATATGGATTTAAAACTGAAAATGACCAAGAGGGTCCCTGCTGCAAAATGGTATTTCAGGGCTTTCAAGAGGATTGGAATCTCATTTTTCAGTGGGGGTGTGTTGCTTATCAACAAAACCCTTGTACATCATCAAATGAAAAAGGCCATTATTTTTTTGCTTGATAAAAGGGGTTGTACTCGGGTCCCCCACCCTTAAAAAATTACATCTCTCTTCTTTAGATCTTGAGAGTTTACAAATAGATACACTTCTCATCTCAATTGAGTGCTATAGTTAGAAACCTAATCATTTTACATAAAATGTCTGAATTCTTGATTTTTATTTTATGAATATTTTCAAATATCTGTATGAATACAATTACTCTAGAATTTAGCATATTTCTTGATATTTTTCTATATTAGCATTCACAATGCCAAAAATTCACCTCTACTATCTATGCCTTGCAAACATCACACTAACATAGTCCTCTTTACCAAATATGGATTGCTAGTTTCCTTCTTGAAACACAAGTGCAACCACACAAATTATAATAAGTAGTCTAAATGAACACACATTATTGTTACAAAATAAAACATATATTACCAATGGAAAACATTAAAGTAAATCTTAATCATTAATTGATTTAGGCAATCAACAATTTTTGTCATCTTCAACTAAAATTTCTACTTCCTCCAACCATGGAAAGGAGATGTTAACTTTACGATCCTCAATAAAAATCCCTCTATTGGCTGGCTTCTCTGCACATTTGTTTCCTTTCTTTAATATATGTGTAAACCCCATTTCTTCAAATTCTTTAGCAAGATCTTGAATTTCCACAATTATCTCTTGTATGTTCCATGGAGCCTTTGCTTTCCTCAAAATTGTATTGATTACTATGAGAGAATCACCTTCCATCCAAACTCTATTCCATTTCATTTGTTTACATATTTTTACTCCTTCTAAAGCTACCCAAGCTTCAACTTCATTATTTGTCTTAAATCCACAATTGAAAGCATAATGAGATTCATTATTTGTCTTAAATCCACAATTGAAAGCATAATGAGATAAAATCTCCCCTCTACTATTTCTAATTATTCCTCCTCCTCCTAGTCTTGGGTTTCCTTTATATGCTCCATGAAAATTCAATTTAACCCACTCCACATATGGTGGTTTCCACTTTATATTCTTTATCTTACTTTTGCTTCTCTTGTACCCAACATCATAATTGCATTTAATGACTTGAATCCATCTATCAAGACTCTATGCTTCTAAATTAGGGATTAAATGAGTTGATAGGGTTGGTTTAGACTCCTCTATGGCTAAATATATCTTCTTTTTCATTACCTCTAAACTGCTTTTCTTTCCTTTAAATATTCTTCTATTCCTTTTTAGCCATATAGCCCAAAATATTGTATCTTTTGATATATCCCATATTGTCTGTAAAGCCTCAAAGCTATAAGTGCTCTGCCATTGCTTTAACCAATCTTCAATTCTGCTATTCATCACCATGCATTTACCAAACATATTAAGAATCCATTGCCATAGATTCTAAACTATTGAGCAATGTCCCAAGATATGGTTAATACTGTCCTCCTCTTTATTACAAAAAACACATTTAGAGGGGCCATGAAAACCCCTTTTCATAATAAATCTCAGGATAAAATTCTTCTATGACCTACTAGCCAAACAAAAATTTTGACTTTAGGAATGCTTGGGCTATCCTAAACATCTCTCCAAATTCTAGTGATATTATTATTATGTTGGTGTTGAATATTATATCCACTTCTTGTTGTGTATTCTCCTGAGCTATTCAACTCCCAAATCAATTTATCCTTGGCACCTTTCAGAATAATTATAGTTGTTATATTTCTAATCAATTGCCTCCTAGCATCAATATCTTGTATACTTTGTAAAAAAATATTCTTTCCATTTGTATCTTCCATCTCGATCCTTGTACAAAATGTCTGAAACCCTATCACCGTATTTGTCTTGAAGTAATATCATCCAAGGTTTCAAAATTGCATCTAAATTGAGTGGTTTTTTTATCACACCAAGTATCTATCCAAAAATAATTTTTTTCTCCAGTTCCCACCACCCATATTAAACCTTTAATCATAAGATCAATAGATTTTTTTAAACCATTCCAAAGAGCAGAACCATTTGTAAGAGAGAATACAGTAAATATTAAACTTGGGTCATTGGGATCAACATACTTAGAAGAATTATTGCCTATTGTCTTTGATTCTCTTTGTACAATCTCCAAATAACTTTTCCTCTAAGAGCTAAGTTTGCATCCGTAATATCTGTTAATCCAAGACCTCCCATAGTTTTGTCATCACACAACTTGCTCCACTTCACCAAAGAAAATTTCCTTTACCATTTAAACCTGAACATAAAAAGGATCACATAATAACTATTAATTTTTTTTCAACTGATTTTGGTATAGAATACAAAGACATATAATATGTTGGAATGGCTTGTAATACTGACTTAATTAACTGCACTCTTCCTGCTAATGATAACCATCTACCTTTCCAAGCTGGAATTTTATTTTGAACTTTACTAATAACTGGATTCCATAAATCTATCCTTATTATCCCCTCAAATAAAGGTATCCCTAGATAAGTTGTTGGTAAATTTACCTCCTCCATTTGAAGCAACCTATAAATTCTTGCTTTGATATTAGCCGGAGTGTTAAGAAAGTAAATTTTGTATTTAATCCTATTAATTTTTTTCCCTGAAGCTCTTTCGTACTCTTTTAAAAAGTTATTCAAAGCTTTGACCTTATTTATCCTTGCCCTTCCAAAAAGGGTTGTATCATCTACAAATTGTTGATGGGTGATGTTATTGATGTTATTACTAACCTTAAGTCCACTTATAAACCCATATTTGTAAGCCTTATTTAATTTCCTACTCAAAACTTCTACCATAATAATGAAGAAATAAGGAGATAGAGAATCTCCTTGTCTAAGGCCTCTCTTGGCTTTAAAAGATTCTATCACTAACCTATTGACCAACACTAAATAAGAAACTGTAGAGACACAATATTTAATCCATCTAACCCATTTCTTCCCAAAACAAAACCTATCTAAAACTGCAAAAAGAAAATTCCATTTAACCCTATCATAGGCTTTACTCATATCAAGTTTTATAATCATAAATTTCTCTTTTCTTGAAGCTGTTGAATGTATAATTTCATGAGCTACTATGATGCCATCCAAAATTTGTCTCCCTTTCACAAAAAGTCCTTGCTCTTCTGAAATTATTTTGTTTAACAATGACGTTAATCTATTCGACATCACTTTGGAAATAATATTATAATCCATATTACATAGGCTTACGGGTCTAAAAGAATCAAACAATTCAACATCCTTCTTTTTTGGAATTAGGGTAAGATAAGTTGCATTTATTTTATAAGGAATGTATTGTTTTACCCTAGACTGTTCCACTACCACCAATAAAGAATCCTTCACTATATCCCAATTATGTTGGTAAAAATCTACAAAGAGCCCATCTAGACCAGGGGATTTATCCTTATTAAAAGAGAAAAGAGCTAAATGAACTTCTTCTAGAGTAATAGGCTCCATCAGTTTCCTATTGTCTTCATTTGTTATAACTAAAGGAATATCTTGAAGAAGTTTATCATTAAGAACTTCGATCTCCTCTGAACCTAGAATATTATCATAAAATAACTTAGCCTCTTTTCTAATTTCACTTTGATATTCAATCCAAACCTCTTCTATTGATTTAATTCTACCAATTCTAGAAGAAGATCCCTGTACTATATCCATCCTATGAAAAAACTTTGTATTTTTATCTCCTTTTAACCAAGTCTGTCTTGATTTTAATCTCCAAAATTTCTCTTCCTTACTCAAAATATTATGATATTCACTAAGAAACTCCCTTTCCTCTGAGCTTGTATTATTTTCATCACCTTTTTAGAATTTTGGAATTTTATCTTTTAGTTCTTCTTTCTTCTCAAAAATGTTTCCAAAGGTGTTCTTGTTCCATTATTTTAATCTAAATGTCATAGCTTTATTTTGGTTTGGAAGAGCATACAACCCACCACCTAAAGAATTCCATGTTTGAGCTATCATATCAACAAATTGAGGATGGCCTTCCCACATCTGCTCATATTTAAAATATGATCTTTATTTGAATTCACTAACCACCATTTTAACTCTTATTGGCCAGTGATCTAAATCAATCCTTGTTAAGGTATTAATTTTAACACAAGTTCCTTCATCAAGCCAATGATCTGAGAGAATGCATCTATCTAATTAATCTGCTATTAGGTTATCGTCTCTCTTGTTGTTGGTCCAAGTATAGTTGTCTTCTTCAAACTCAACTTCCCATAGATTGTTTTTTTGAATAAAAGCTGAGAAATATTTCATACCTTGGGTCAATTTCCTAATTCCCCCAAAATTTTCATTAAGATTGGTAGTGACATTAAATCTCCAATGATAATGAAATGGGTTTCTTGGTCTTTACTTCTCATAAAGGCCTCAATCCCACTCTAAACTTCTAATCTACTTGACTGAGTTGTAGGACCATACACATTGATAAAGATGAAGTGAATATCAGCAAAGTAGCAAGTGACTAAAGAGGCTATCCAATGCCTAGTTTTATGAATGGTTACACAAGAGGTTCTAGAAGGATTCCAACAAGTTAGAATTCCCCTTGCTGCTCCTTCAGAATCCATAGCATTCCATTCACATCTTACCGAAACCACTTTCACAGTTTTTGAAACTTCTTTTGTCATTTTAGTTTCCTAGATACAGAGAATATCAGTTTTATTACTTAAACATAGACAAAGGCCGTTATATATCACTTGAATAAACCATTAGAAGAAAAAATGACATAAGGGATTGTGGGTGAAATTTTACACCCTTCACCCACTCTTTTTTTTTGGATGATGCTTTTCAAGGGTTCACCAAGTTTTGAAGCACTAGTGGCCAGACGAAATATGGAGGTGGCAATAGTAGTGATGGGTGGTTGCAAGCAGAAGATGAATGGAAGGTTGTTAAAGGAAAACAAGGTAGATAATAGAGCGGGGGATGTTTAGGCCCTGAATTCGGGTGGTGGTTTTCAAAAGAACTGCCCACCCATCAAGCAGATATTTCAATCAGTTAGCAAGGAAAAAAACATCCTAAAGACCCACCCACTCAAAATATGAAGACCTCCACCTATTTTTGGGTAGGACTTTGAAGCACAAATTGGGTGGAACCTTGTGGAAATAGCCAACCTCCTTCATAATATCATTTTGGGTAGAAAAGTGGCTATCCAAACGTCTGCCCAACACCTGAACTCTCGTCATCACCTAAAAATTTAAATGAGGTATTTATTATCGTAGCTGCCCAGTACCAGTCGTTCATGCATAGAAGTGATTGTTTCGAACATGTTACTCCCTAGGTGATTAATTCTTGTAATTCATCACCTAACTGGAGGACCATCGACTGGATAAAGGGGTAGCGTAGATAAGGATTAAAGACCTGAGTAGAAATTATAAAGGAATTAAGGGCTTAGATCAACCCAGCAACATCAACCCCCTTCTAGAAGATCACCAATATATCGAGAAGCATAGTACTTACTACGCTCCTGTCTAATTCAGTGCCATTTTCTTGCCTATCTTCATTAATTCTTGTATTTTAAATTGATTGTAATTTATCTATAAATAGTGGAATGTTGGTCATTCCCAAGCATGGCTCTTTGGCCATTACAATTCTCATGTAGCACTTATCATTACTATGCAAATACTAGTATATAACTATTTGCCTTCCAATATTATTCTTATATTTTGTGTTTAACGTGAATGCTTATTTTTTCTTTTTAATATTTGAGTGATCTTCATTTAATTCTGCTAAACTAGATTTCATGGGGTTTACTTGGTAGTTCTAGAATTTGTGTTCACCATTGGGTTGGGGGTTTATTTTTACAAGAAGTCGATTGGAAATGAGCGCTCTAATTTTAAATCCTAGATTTCATGCACTCATCTATCGGTCCTAGAATTCATCTTCAGCTTGTTGTGCCATTTGATAAGTGAGAACCTAATTGGGTGTCGGTTAGGGAATATGCTTGTGTTCACTTCTGGAGGCGTTGAGGATGCATGAGTCTTGATGTGGCCATAATTCGTCCTTGTGAGTTTTGGCTATGAAATCCCTTTTAATTCCTTTCTCTCTTCCATTTTCCTTTTTTCTTGTTCACGACGTAGGTAGCTAGGACCACCATAGAGAAATCAACCTTCTCTGAAGATCGATCACCCTGCCCTGATGTTGGTCATTCGATGTTGGCACTGGTCCACACCCTCAGTTTTGGATCCCCAACCAACATGGATGAGTAAGTACAATGCACAAGTTCAAATACAAAAGGAGTTAAAGGTGTGAAGGGATAGGGGGAGGCACAATTTAAAGTGAATGAGGTGGAGAAGGTCAACATTAATCCAGGAAAATCATCTTCATTTTTCTCAAAGTAGTATAAAATTTTCTTCTTGAAATAAAAATGAAAGTAGTACATAGTATATCCATAACACATTAGGGTTTCAATATCAACATAATAAAGAAATATATATGGACGATATCCATGGAAATTTAGTATTTCATGGTTAGCATAAGAAAGTAATTACTATGGAATATCATCCTTGCACTTTAGTGTTTTTAGGACAACATAAAGTAGAAGTGTCAATGAGACTATTCCTTACATTTCATATTCTTTAGGGAAACATAAATATTTAGAGTGTGTCTCATTATGAACAATATGGAAAAATAGAAGATATTCATAAATATGAGAGTGTTGGTGGGCATCAAAAAAGGAGAGGAAGGCCATAAAAGCATGAACACAGAGAAAAAGAAACTCAAAGGAATATATATTTGGGAATCCAAATAAAAATATTGTAGGTGTTAACAAGAAGTGGGGTTAAGCCCACAAAAAAAAGTGATGATGAAAATGAGGTCATGTAATATTAGGAGTATTAATAAGACCCCTAAAAAAGAGTTATTAAGAAGTTAATAACATGAGTTCATTGTAATACAAGAAATAAAATTAAGTAGCGAGGAATGTAAGGATGATTTTAAAATTATTTTAAAGATGGCTGATTATCCAACATATTCTTCTAAAGGAGCTTTGGGTAGTATTTTAACAAAATGGGACAAACACAAATGGGATCAACAATTGTTAGAAGCAAAACATAATTGGGTGGCTAGACTATTTTCTAGGAAAGAGGAAAGCATAAAATTTGGGGCTATAAATGTATATGCTTCAACTATAGTTACTCCTTAGGAAAGATGTTGGAAGGAACTTAGCATATTTTTGTTAAACATAATTATGATCTATGGATTCTTGGAGGTGACTTCAACATAGTTCTATCTCCTTTGGGAAAGAAGGGTGGTACTATAAGATGGTCTAAATATATGTAATATTTTGTTTTATTTTTTAATTCAAATAGTCTTTCATATGTTAGTCCTTCAAATTTTCAATATACATGGGATAATAGATGCATTAGGAAAACTCATATAGCAAAAATATTCGATAGTTTCTTGTTATCCGACACATCATTGCAAACAAAGTATACAATCTCTTCAAATATTTTATTGTGCAGGGTTAGATCAAGAATCTATTCTTTTGATTTGTTGTTTACCCAATAATGGTCATCCAAATCCATTTTGCTTCCAATATATGTGGCTTCAAGATCCTAATTTCTTCTAGATGGTTATGTTATGGTGGGATGAAGAAAATTTTGAAGGATCATATATGTAGAGGTTTATTTAAAAAATGAAACATTTAAAGGAGAAAATGAAGATTTGGAATGACAAATATTTTGGTAACATTTTGAAAGAAAATAAGGGAATTGAATCCAAGCTCAAAAATTTACAAGATAGTAGAAATCAATGGAATGGACCAATATTTGTATGTGAAAGAAAACAAATTAATTTTTTATTATCATAGTGCATTGAAAAATGAGAAGTCATATTGCTTCAAAAAATATTTGGAGAAATGGCTCAAGGAAGGACATGCAAATACAATATTTTTCATGTTGTAGCAATTTTTTTCCTCTTTGTCGCATAAAAAATATTTTAACTCTAGATGGAAGAATATTGAGGAATAAGAAGATATAATGAAGGAAGAAATTAATTATTTCATTTTTTGTAAGATGATAGGTAATATAAGAAGGGACAATATAAGATTTTATAAAATATTCCATCAATTATCACATAGGAACAAAATGAAAGCTTGATGAAGAAGATATATATTGAGGATCTATATGAAGCATTTTTTTCTTTCCATCCTAACATGGCATTGGCCCAATGGATTTCTTGCAATTTTCTTTATTTTTTTTAGGATTTATTGAAGAGTGATATGTTAGTTGTATTTGAAGAGGTTTAGAAATTTTTTTAATAAATGATATCAATACCACTTTTATTACATTAGTTTCCAAGAAAGGCGAGAACAAATATTTTGATAGTTTTTCTCTAGTAAGCCTTTGTAATATGATTTGTAAGGTCATTTCAAATATTATGGCAAGCAAGTTGAAAGACATACTGGATTGTGTTATCTCATAGGAACAAAGTATTTTTTCTAGATCTTAATGTTTTGAATGATTGTATTATGATAGTGAAGGGTATTTAAGTACATAGGATGCCTAATTTAGGCATAACAAACCCTCAAACAAAATGCAAATATCTTGTCCTATATCACATGCATGTACCTTATGAGGGGTGGTTATACCACTTGACTTCTCACATGATCTATGATGTAATAAATCCTAACATGCCTATCTTTATTACATCATAGTCAAAAGATCTATTTTTCTTATGATCAAATAACAACATCTAGGGAGATGAAGGAATTTGAGAGAGATTCCCCCCTTAATGTAGACTTACTAATTTTGAAATTTTAGGAGTGTCAAGTTATATCGATCATGCACTCCAAAATACATTTATTACAAAATACTTATTCAATATTCAATGCTTAAAGTGTGTTTCTTCAATGTATTCAAGTGAAGCATGTGTTTCCTCAATGTGGAGGATCTTCAGGTGTTGATGAGATCAAGTGTTCTCCTACCACAGAATTATTTCCAATTCTTGTATTGATAAATATCTTCTACTGATGTAAGGTCAATTACTTTTTTATTATTTTTCATATCTTCACTTATTTTATTAAGTATTTGTTTATGATATATAACATACTCTTACTTCCTTTGATCTTTAGTGTGATGTGTTACCATACAACCTATATCAATCATTGAGCTGACTAGTTTCAAATATGTATAACATATTTCTTATATGTAGTCATATTATCTATTCAAACTAGTTTCCATTTCAAGATTTGATTATTATTATTATTATTTTTAAGCAAGAAATACCTTGTGGGGCCGCATTGGTCTAAGAGACCATGATCGTGGGGTTCTACACCATCAAAGTCACCCGAGAGTCGCACTTGATCCTGCCCACACCAACATTATCAATTGGATTTTGGGTACCCAATTAAAATTTTTGGTAGGGTGGAGATTTGAACTTGGGACCTCCCTTGGAGGATTGGCCTCTCCTCTCCAACTCACCAACAACACTTCGTTCAAGCTTTAATTATCTTATGATGGAGAAAGATCAATCATTTTCTGCTTCTTCTTGGCATTGTTTGTTTTTAGAATATGTTGTTTGTGGTATGCAATGTATTCATGCTTTCTTTGGTGTGCTATTGATGGTTGGATCTTCAATGCTTGTTGCATTGATTCCTCATTCTCTTTGCTATCTTCAAAAACTTATATTGATGATGATAATCATATTCTGAGTGTATATATTCATTCTTAGGTGTTTGATTCCTTGTATTTTTGGTTACATTGTTCCAAAAATAATTTGGATGATTTGAATGCATCCAAGATTCTTGATTTATCATATGTTGGGAATCATACCAAACATTGATGTATTGTTTTATCTCTATTTGTATGAAAAACACATGCTCTTCTTCTTATTCAATTTCTTGATTCTTTTCTTCTTCTCTTTTAATTTTATTCTCCTCAGCTACATTACTTTGACGTGCCTTTCTCCAATTCTAATTTTGCTATTTTGAAGATGACCTATTTTGCTGCTAGTTCATCTCTTGTGAAGGTGATCCATTTTTGAATAGAATGTGACAACAATCCTTCATGGTGTGTCCATTTATTCCACAATGTTCACATATCCTTTGCATGTTGAACATACCTTTTTGATAATCATTTCTTTGATTCTAAAATATCTAAAAATTATTTCTTTATTGGAAGCATTATGGAGGTCTCATAACTCTTTTGGATGATTACTTTCCTCTTTTACATGTAACTAGTAGTTGTTATTATTCTATTATATGTGAGGCCTATACTTTTTGAAGTAGGTTCACTAGCTTCTCAAAGCTTGGTGTTTGCTTAGTAATATTTAGTGGTCACAAAAATATTGTACTTTGCTGGAACTGATCTCAAAATAATAGGAACTAACATTTTATTAGATACCTAAGTTCTCAATGCTTGCAATGATGCTCACAATTTAATATTCCTCTAATGAATAATTTTATATTTTATCCACTCTTCATATTTATACAATAGATATGGCTTTGGAGGAATAGGATCTAATTTTGATTCTTGACTTCATATACTATCTTCAATTTCTTCCATACATCCTTGGCCATGGTTGTATATATAATGTATGCTTAGGCATCATATGCTACTCTAAACATGGTGATTAGTCATTCTATTTTGTCTGCCTTGTCAAAATTTATTTGATCTTCTCATTTTTTAATAGGGTGAGAAGCGCTTTTGTCTACTACTTGTCATACTTCAAACTCAAGTTGTGTCACGAGTTTGGTCTTCTAGGTAGCATAGTTGTTTCTCCTCAACAATTGGAAATATGGTAACAAGAAATTTAGTGCTCCACTAGCCATGGTAATATTTCACAATTATTATTTTTTATTGAGTCAGCCTCAAAAATATCTTTTTGCTGAGCATATATGCCTATATTTGGATTTCGATCATTGCTTCAAAAGTCACAAGAATGAATTGTGTCTCATTGAGTGAAGGTAGAGGGAATACGTTCTCTATGAAATATTCCCTTGGAAAATTCCTCTTTAAAATACTTTCTTTTTTCTCTATGTTTAAAAAATCTTCACATGGAACTTACTCCTTTGTCCAAGGTGTTTTTTTCCTAGTGAGTTTCCTTAAACCTTTAATTTTATGATGGTAAACATTTGAACAATATCTTAATTGTTGCACTCTTTATTTATCACTATAAAAAGGCTCTTATTTCTTTTTTCTTGAATTTAAAACCTTCTTTGATAACTTGGTTTGATATTTATGCTATCCACAATGCTTTTTTATGGGCCTTTTCTTTGAGAGATAACTTGCTATGTGTCATCCAAGTGACCTTCGAGTGGTATTCGAGTAATTGAACATCTGGGCTTTGCAGTTTAATTTTATTGTGAAGTATTCCCAAGTTTGACATTTATGAATTATTAATAAGAATTGGTTCCTTCTCATTCAAAGAATAATCATTTTGACAACCTTCTCTACTTAATTTTAAATGCTTTTCTAGATGGATTTTTCAACATCGTTTAATTATCCTGGGTGAGAATTTTCTATCCTTTAGGTGCTTTGTCTTTCATAGCTCCTTCGATGCCTATATTATTTTGTGTTTCATGTCTATGTTTCTTTTTACAATATTACTTTTCTTTTTAACTTTCAATTGCATTGTGACTATGGTGTCATGTGCAATGTAATTCATCCATGAGTTTCTAATTTCCTTCTTAGATGGTTTCAGGGTTGTGATGACCCGATCATGTTTGAATGATTCGATGATATTCATGGGAGAGAAGGTAGCATGGCTCTTTATTTTCTTTCTCCTCCACAAATACTCTTTTCTCTTATCTCACTCTACCTTGCTTTACAACCTTTGCCTTGAGGTCATTCTGTTGAGACATGAGATTTTTGATGTTCTATTTTCTTCTTGCTTGTTGCTTTGCTAAATTTGGATGAGAATTATTTCCATGTGCTCTTTTAACCAATGTTTTATTTTGTTTGCCTTGATAACAAAAACGTTTATTTCTTAGTTTATTATCTTTTCTTGTTGGAGTTTTGTCTGGTTTGTTAACACTTTTCACATGTTTTTTTGAGAGTCGTTCTTCTCTATGCGACTAATATTTCTTCTTAATGTAGTAGGAACCTGCCTGATTTTCATGATATGATGCTTAGGTTCTTTCTTTTTTCTTGTTGAAACTAGATATTTTCCTTCTAGTCTTGCTTTGGCAACAATACTAACAATTTATCTTTCTTTCTTCTTGCTTTCTATTCCAAATGCCAAAGCATCTTTGAAAATATTATGCAATATTTCAAGCTTATTATTTCTATACCTTAACACATTCTCTTGGAATGTTTACAATGTTGCAAATGGCTTAAATAGGTTATATTTTTATGATCCTTCTATATTTTTCACTCTTCTTTTCAATGCTTTTCAAAAAGGCTTCATTGGGCTATATTTTGTAAGCCTTTGCAGACTATTTAAAATTTCCCTCAAATTTATTTTTTAATGCCTTTCAAAAAGGTTTCTTTGTATTTTTTAAAAGGAGCTTCAACTGACTTACTTCTTTGCAATTTTTATAAGAAGCTTCAATGGCTTCTATATTTTGTGAGCGTGTTTATTTTTAGTAGTAGGTTCCTAAAAATTCCATTATCTCAAACAACAATTTTTTTTGAATCTCAAATCTTGAAAGGAATAAATTTTGCACCATGGAATAACAAAATGAAATCAATTCTTACTCTAGAAAAACTATGGGATATAGTAAATGGAACAAAGAAAAAACCTAGTGAGGATGAAAGAGAAATACAAAAATTTGAAGAAAGTGATGAAAATGCACTCATGTTAATTACATTTAAAATAATTGATGAAATATAGCCATATTTAAGTGGAGCATAAAATTCTACATATGCATGGAACACATTGTGCAAAGTATTTGAAGGGAAAAATCAGGTAACAATTCTAAATCTGCAATCTCAATTATATTGCTTATAGGTTAATAGTGGAGAAATTATGTAATTATTTCTTTGAAAAATAGTAGATATAAAGGCAAAAATATTGACTTTGAGAGAAAAAGTAGAAGACGAATTCCTTTTTCAAGTTACATGAAGAGCACTTCCAAAAAGCTATAAACATTTAGTTACTTCTTTACAAGTTCTAAGCAAGGAGACTACATTTGATGATTTAGTCAATATTATCCATGAATATGAAGTAGATAATTTAGTCAAAGATAAAAAGACTAATAATACCTTGGTATCTAAAAAATAAATACCAAGTAATATTGCTACAACATCCAAGTATAGATCTAAATAGAATTCAATATTCTATCATATATGTAAGAGAAAGGGTTACACATTTTTGTAGATATAATCAAGAAAATCAGAATCAAGGCATTTAGATGAATATGAATCAAGGAAATAAAATGAATAAAATATTCCAGTAAAGATAATGTCAAGCTCAGTATCAATTTAATCAACAACATCATAAGTTTCAACCTCAGTATCAACAATGTCAATATTAGCCTTAATATCAATATGGTCGTCCATAACAACATCATCTACAATTTGGAGAAGAAAATAAAAAAGGAAACTTAGTTCAAGAAATATGAAATCCAAGCTTTAGAAGAACCATCAAAAGGAAATAAATTCAAAGATCTTAAAATAAAACTCTTGGTCAATGAAGATATTCATTCTTCAAAGAATTTTGAAGATACTAATGTTGCAAATATTATAAATCATCAAGATACATGAGAGAAGGATTTAGAAATATGACATGGTAAGATCAAGATCAGGATTGAAAAGAATAAAATAAAGAAACCAAATAAGAAGATCAAAAATGTAAATAGGAAGAAAGTTAAAAGAGATACTAATCAAAAGCAAGTGTCAGAACAAGAACCTGATGGATCTCATGTAGGATTCTATATTGAAGACTCAGGAAAAAGCTTGAAGAACACAAATTGAAGATCAAATACCAAGATTGAAGGCTAATTTTTTCAATAACCAAATAATGTAATACAAGGGGTGTTGGAGAATATTACATTATTTGGTACATGGAAATGTATCCCTATGGTAACTTCATGGTACAAATGTAAATATGTAATAAATTAGGGTTGAGTCTATAGTTTAGATGAGTGATTTATATTTCCTCTTTCGTGTAAGTGTCAATGTGTAGGAAATGCATAATTGTCATGTTAGAGTGCAAGTGTGTATTGATAGAATGTGAACAAGTGTCATGTATGTAAGTGTGCAAATATGTAATATGAGGATGTACACAAGTGTCTTGTATTAGGAGTGCATGTAGGAAAGTAAGAGTCATGTAGAAATATGCAAGTGTCATAGAGTCAAGTATGCATGTAAGAAGAGAGTGAAGAGTCTAGTATACAAGTGGCAAGATGAGAAGCCAAATATCAAGAATAGGAAAGGTCACATCTTCTAGATATGTGAGGAATGCAATAGACAAGTATTGAAGAGTCACATTACTATATCTATATTATGGAGACAAAGCTCCATACAATGTAACACGAGAAAAAGGAAAAACATTCTCATTGATAATAAAGCTTGTATACAAATTTTGAGCAATTTATATTGTAAGTATTCTTCATGCATGTACATGAATGATTTTGGCCATTTACATTCATATTTGATATTATAAGTGAATGTTATTTTCATTATTATATTAGCCTTGATATATATTTTATTGCTCATATATTTCTACTCTTGATTAATTAATATTTCAACCTATAATATTGTTGGCTTATTTATATTGGGACCTATGATATTTTGAGATATTTAAGATTAAAATCCAATAGGTGATGCCATTGATGGGATGCATAAGGAATTTCCAATTTATTACAACCTCATGAGTACAAATCAAAATGTGGGTTTCATAAAGTGTAGCTATAAGTTTTCATGGCCAAAAAATGAATACAGTGAGGGCTCTAGTCCCCTATCTATAGTAAATATTTACCCCTGAGTTATATGGGGTGAAAGTAATTTCTCATAGTAAAAGTAAATATTTAGAGGTAACTTTAGCAAAATTTTGTACCTCCAAATGTTACATACCTCTAATTATGCTCTAATAGGGTTAGAAGGATCCAAAAATGCTTAGTATGCCAAATAATTCCAAAGAAGTCACTTTTTGAAATATTTTCCTTGTAATATATTATCCTCTTTGATTGTCCTCACTCGGGATAATTGTACCTCACAAGGAGTGACACAGTGGGTTGTAGTCAAGAGAACATGGTTTGAATCAAGTGGGAGACTCCAAGAGTTTTTTTAAGGTTGGCTCCTTGTTAGGATGTGATCTTCAAGGCCCTTGTTGCTCAACAAAGGGAAAGGGGTGTGAGAAAATAAAATTAAAAAAAAAACTCAACAAAATAAAAGGGGGGGAAAATAGGCCTGAACACTATGTGCCAAGCAAGTGACTTAGTCTAAAAATAGATGTAGGCCCCTCACATACATACACTTAATAAAACCACTATTCAGGTAAAAGGTCACAAACGAAAACACATACACAACATCGGGTTTGTAGGCTACGCTAAAAAATAGACATAGGCTCCTATATATATATATCTATATGCAAGCAATATTTTACATAGATTGTGCTAGAAGTAGGGGTTCAAGATTGCCTACAAGTTTCTCATGATCCATAACTATTATTACAGGGAGAAATGAAAGGAAAGCCTACAAATGTATACAATTGCAAAATCATAAATCCTTTATGAAGTTATTGCTACTCCTATTTACAAATTAAAAGGGGAGGGTTTTACCTTCAAAACTCATGCAAATATTTTTAGGTGGCTACCATTTTAGATATTGAGTCATGTCTCATATGATTATTTATCCCTTTGAGATCCTCTAGATTTAAAGTTATGAATGCTGATTGATCCTAACCGCTCGGATGAGCAACTCTTATCTTTATTTCCATCTACCCATTTTTGAAAATTCCCATCACCTGGGTGTAGAAGATTGCTTTAATTAATAATTTGGATCTTTGAGTTGCTTTTGTTATGGATCCATGCTATTGTTGTCTTATCTATAAGATATTTTTACAAGAAGGTCATTCTTCCTTGAAGAATGTGCACCTCATAGATTTGAATTTCAAGGCATAAACGTTATCTTCTTTGGGAGTTTTACTTTATCTATTGGGGTTGCTTGTCTTTAGATCTTCTATGCTTTTTCCTCTTGTACCTTTGTCAAGACTTTTGCTCGTCTTTTATCCATGACTCAGGAACTTCTGACCTTCATATATTTTTTGCTCATGAGATTTGGCCTTTGATGATTAGATATTTTTGATCGATATTTTCTCATGTGCTTGTCCATGACTTAGAATTCCACTTTTGAAATGTGGTGTGATTTATCACTACATGATCCATGTTGATTTTTAGCTTTATGCTTGTTAGAGCAATTTGCTTAGGTTTGTCAAGCAATCAAATTTGTAATTTATTCACTCATATTTAGTAAGTAAAATAGCCAAATTTCTTTAGCTAATTTCTCCCTTAATCCAATTGGTGCCTTAAGGAAATGAATTGCTTCTATGACCTAATCGATAGAATTTTGAAAGCAAATCGATCCTTGTAAAATTTAGCTTAAATTTTATGATTTTGATGTATTTTCTCATACTTGATCTTTTGTTGATGCATTTCTCCTTTGAATTAAGAAAAATTGCAAAGGTAGTGCCAAGGTGCTACATTTATAGAATTTTTTGTTAAAATATATGATCTTGTCAGGCCACAACCAATGGTGTGAAGTGCTTAAGAGCACTATTAATGTAGCCTATGGGCATGTGTTTATATAAGCCTACAATAATTCATCATTTATGTAGGTCTACATGCATTTTCATGTACACCTAAGGACACCTTTCATATTTTAACCCTTGTAGATACCTAAAATTGGACCACTTGTTTTGCATCGATTTTTAAAATAAACTAACAAGACAATTCGAACACCCTTAACAAATCATTCAACCCCAAAATTTGTAGATAAAAACTAATAGAGGTGAATCCACCCATAAACAAATATGCTTTTAACCTAGCATATTTGTAAAAATTTAAACAAACCCCTTTTAATTGTAAAATTTGACCCCAATAGTCACTTGGAGCGAATACACTTAGAAATGAATCCATATTTTGACATATTCATATATGTGACATATTTGCACAAAAATAAAAAAAATTGTGCTTGTAGAAGCCTACCAAGGTACAAATCTCACCCTGGTTGACTGCTTGCAAGTGAAAGAATTATATAATAGGGGAAGGACGGGGATTGATCCCCTGCCACTTTTCCAAACCTCCCTAGCCTTCCAAACTCATCAAAGCATACCCCAAATATATAGATCTACCAACCAGACTGGTTAGCATGCTAGCCACACTACCCCTCCCACTTGAGAAACCTCAAATGGCCAAAATTCTATAAATTGACCCCCTAGTGGAACAATCCATAATCAACTCTCTCCATAATGAGATGCTACAAAATTCATGAATCAAAGCAAAGAAGCAATGAAATGCTGCAAAAATTCTTTCTTGAGCCTAGAAAGACTTCACCATGGGGTAAGGAGAAGAGAGTATTTGGTGTTACAAGCTTGGTGATACCTTTCTAAAAGAGCATCATTTCTCTATTTCAAATTTTATTAGCAATCTCTCTCTATTTGGATTTGTATCCATAATATTATCTCATAGATTTCATATTTTCAAAATCTAACATTTGTTTCATGAGGAATCTCTTTTTTCGTGTCTATGAGAGCTATAGAATAAGAACATAGTATTCAAGACCACCACTGAAAAACCTAGTTGTCTGACAAAGGACCCTACTCTTTCATCCACTAGTAGGATTTACTATCCGTCGATGGATTGAGTGAAACCACTAGCTAAATTTCTCTAGGTAGCATTATTTCTCAGACTCTCTATCCATTATTTTCTACAAAACTTGGCATTCAAAACCTCTCTACCACCCAAATCGAATCCACCAAGTAATCCTATCCTAGGTGACATATTCACATGAAGTGTCTACATTATAATTTCATAAAATTCATCTTCCTTTGTCCTCTACCACCCAAAGTGAATCTATTGAGTAACCCTATATTAGATGGCATATTTATGCAAGATGCCCAAACTATCATTTTAAAAAAACTACCCATATCTAGTCTTTTAAAACTTGATTCAAATCCACTAACTAAATATGTTCTAGGTGACGTATTCATCATTTATTTGAGAAATCTTGAATTCCTTGTCCCATCTAATATCCAGTCTAGCCAACCCATCTAGTTGCATCATTTTTCCAATATAACACTTCTATTGTCTAGTACACCCTATCACTCTTTCAAAATTTCCTATTATAGTGAATTTGCCATGAAAAATAGTTCTAGTTGGCATATTCACTCCATTTATTTCTGCATCCACTTCTAAGGTAAGGTCACCATAATTTTTACATAAACAAAGGGCTTGACTGTGCATACTAGGAAGAAACAATCTTCTAGCTATTTGGCAAGCCCCCAAATCATAATTCCATTTTTGGGTCTATTTTGTAAGTTTTAGCAAATTTGCTAGTTGTAGTATTTTCAGTCAATGTATTCGCTCATAGGCGGTGTATTTGCACCAACCGTTGGAACAGGTAAGTACCCTAATCCTCTAGTTTCATAGTATTTTCATAGGCTTGTTTTTTTCTTTTGATTCATCATTCTTTTATTCTAGGCACATAAAAGGGGATAAATAGAAATAATCCTTAGCTAAGTTAGCATCTTACTTTGTTATAATAAACATTTAGAATCAATGTTGCATGTAGTTGTACATGTAGGTTAATTTACATATGTTAGTCTTCTTTCACCCTTACCCTCATAAAAAAATAATCAAAATTGAATTACATATAGGATATACTTGTATTATTCCATAAATGATTTCATATTATATTGCATCACCCTTTTCTTCATACTAGATTCTAGAATAAACAACCAAAATTAGGTGTTTGCAAAAATTGAATACATACAATATATTAGGGAATATATAAATCCCTTCGTGAACCCATAAATCCTGACCAAAAATAAGAACTACATGTAAAAAATAGTCCTTAATAAAATGATGTAATGATGTATTTCCCATAGAGTGTGGACGACTGAATGAAAAGGAAACAAATCACACCTCCTAAAGGCCAGTGCCTCGAAGCAAGGTAGCATGATATTTTTGGTGTTCCAAATATTTTGTGAACCCCACATGAATCATATCACTTGGTTATTTTATCCAAAACTTTATTTTTTAAACATCTTATCCTTAATCAAGATAAAAATTTATTACACTTTAATCAAGATCACTTAATTTTGTTTTCTTAGATAAATAAGATTAAATTAAGATAACAAGAACATAATAAATTGTTAGTCCTACTGGGGGAAGGTTAATGACCCCTTGATCAAACCAATGTATAAACCTTGGGGAGAAATACTTCTTGCCTAGTATATCATGATGGACTAGCGAGAGTCACAAGGAGGGTTGTTTTTTAAGGTGGCATAAGGATATCAAACATCTTATTATTTGATATAAGTACTCTAAAAAAAAAACTTAATAAATTGAAGTCCTATATTTTGTCATGTCTAAACATCCTTATATCACTTGGAACATGGCACGACAAATGGCATAGAAGTTGAGCACTTCTTATAAAATTCTAGAGAAGCAACCCTTGGTTAATCCTACCAATGAGGAAGAAGTTCCTCCTTCTAGAACCTTTTCTCCTATTCATAATGAACAAGAAGAAGTAATTTATAGATCCATGGACCACTTTACTTATTTTAATGCAAGGAAATAAGGCAACTATAGAAGCCATATTAGATTAAAATAAAGACTTTGCTTAGTTGTAGAAGAATCTCTCCAAAAACTTTTGCATCAAACTAGGTCAAACCTTATGAGTACTCAACAACGAGACTCGATTGTTACCACAATTTTAGGAAGAAGATCACCTAGCATTCCATCTTGCTCAAGGACCTTGGGACCTATACCTCCCAATATAGAGCCACTCAAGTTAAACCCTCTAGTTTTCCCACACCTGAGCCATCCACAGGTCCAACATGTGGATGTTTTACCTAGCATACCTTATGCTTCAAATGTGGTTACCTATAGCCCATTCTATAGTATACCCACACCAGATAATCCTTATTTCACTAACATACATTCTCAAAGTAATCTTGGATTCAACAATTCAATGATCCCTTCTAGATCATCCCATCCATATACTCAGCAGTACCCTCTAGATAACCATCAATATCAGGAAATAGCATCTTCAATGCATTATCCTAGATTCTAGGATGTCAATGCTATATTAGAACAATTAGAAAATGAAAACTTAGAATTTAAACAACAATTGGATTTTATTCATGGAGGTATGTTTGAGAAGTATTCCTACAAGAACTGTCATAATGAACTTGTAGATCCTAACCTAATGAATAGGTCCTATCCAAAGAATTTTATATTACCATAAGTTTAGTTATACAAAAGATATTGTGATCCTATAGAACACCTTTAAATATTTAGGGAAAATATCCACAACATCAAGTATGATGAAATACTATTGTTAAAGCTTTTCCCCATGAGTCTTGGTGGTGAAGCCTTAAAATAGTTTTTATAAACTACCCCATCACTTGATTAAGAAATTTTTGGAAGTAGCTAAAATGTTTATCCAACATTTTGCTACCTATATTGCATAAAACATTATAGTTGATAGTTTATATAAACTTAAACAAGGCAATATTGAATCTACTGGGGAATTCTTTCCTAGGTGGTGAAAGCTGGCTAGGAAAATACCTTTTGCTCCACCACCCAAAGAATTATTATGTATCTTTATACGTAATTTAAAAGAGCATTTATCATATCCCATAGAGATGACTTGCATAACATATTTTTATGATGCAATTTATCTTGCAAAGCAAACGGATACTTCCCTTCAATGAAGAGGGTAATTAAAAGTTAAGAAGAAAGAAGAGAAAACACCTCCTCCTAACACCAAAGGATAGTACAAGAATATATTTTGGGTGATGGTATGACTAATTTCTGACCTAACACCAAACCTAAAGTTGGTAGTGTTAGTACTGCTACAACATTGGGTAAACTAAGCTTAGATAAATCCCCCAAAAAATCCCTAGGAGGTTTAATAAATCAAACCAATATTTTTTAGCTGTATTGATACAATTGCTAGGTGCAAAGATGATAGAGCTACCTTAATACAACCTTGAAAGAGAAAAAATCCTTAGGTTTAAAAGTGACAAACAATGTGATTTCCATCACACTAATGTCCATGATACAAACAAATGTATTACTCTAAAAAATGTAGTACAAGATCTTATTGATCAAGGTCATCTAGTAGTTGATGGTCTAGAACAAGCGACCTCTTCCAACCAAGATTTGGGGATATTTCAAGACCCCTTGTCTAAACATAGGTAAAGCACAATCAATTGAGTGTATACCACAATTTCCCTCCACTTGATCAAAATATGGTAGGGATGATGCATGTATACACTACGACTATAAATTAGGAAAGGAAGAAATGTCAAGCTTCTAAGCTAGCTCCTAAACCACCCTTAGTTTTACAATCAAGACACGTAAGTGCTCCTAAAGAACCACCATTGGTTCTAAAACTACAAGAAGAAAAAAAACCTTTCAACCTTCAATTATAGTTAGAGCATAAACCAACCAAGATATCTATACTCGAGATCTTGCAAACCTCCCCAAGCCATAGATAAAATCTGTTCAAGCTCTTAAGCAAATAGATAGTGTTTGAGAGTTTTACTTCTAATGATTTGGCTTACATGGTTGAATCACATAGTATGAATCATATGACCATATCCTTATTTAAAGATGACATTCCACCTACCTCTATGCTAGGAGAGATACCTCTATATATCACTTGCAACATTGGTGAGAAATCCATCAAAAGGATTCTCATTGATAATGGATCATCCATTAATGTTTGTAGCCTTAATTTCATTTTAAAAATAGGGCTCAAAAAGCAAGATTTAGAAAAGTCATATATCATCATAAAATATTGTGATGATGAAGAGCAAGAAGCCTTAGGTACTATAGTCCTATTAGTCAAAGTAGGACATCACATTTTGAATACACTATTTTATGTGTTATCATGTGAGCTTAACTACAACCTGCTCTTAGGGTAATCTTGGATTCATGCAATGTAAGTCGTTACCTCAACCTACCATCAGTGTGTCAAAATTGAATATCAAGGGAAATTGTACAACATAGTAGCTAACCATAATTCCTTTGCCTATTGTCAGAATATCCAATCAAAAAATTTGAAAACCTGACTTTGCCCCTCATTAAATGCTTCTCATCCTTTCATTTATGATACCTTAAGGTTTGATCTACCTAAGAAAAAAAGACTTCAACAAGAGAAGGGATCAATCCATCATGTTACGAAAAAAATATAATGAAAATATAGAGGATATACATAGCATAAACCTCAATGATCAACGATATGAATTGTTGGTCTTAGACTTGGTTAGGATACATTTACCATATCATACTTTTGAGTTGCTTTCTAAATAAGGTACGATTGTCTAGATAGGGACTTGCACTTTCATATTTGCAGGAACGATGGATGAAGAAAGGATACATGGTACCAATCCTTACCCTATGGAGTGAAAGTACGCCTCATGTTTTATTTCCAACCTTTACCCTATCCCCAAACAAATCCTTTGTAACTTTGGTTATACATGAAAAGGTTTAGAAATTTTGAGTCAAGGCTTCAAGGAACCCTTAGAAATCAAGACTTGGCCTAAATATTGTGGATTGGAATACTTTTGTGTCCATAATAAAATCATGTCAGTGATGAGGATGATAACTCATGGTTATCCTCATTCAAATCATTGATAGAAGAAGCTTTAGAAATAGGTATGGATTGGGATGAAGAGGAAAAAGTTGAACCTCTTCCTTTAAAATATTCTGATCTATTCTAACAATATCAATGAATCCATACCATTAGTGTTTAATCTATTGATAAAATTAGACAATATCCTCATAATAATATCAATAGAAAACAACAACAATATTTAATGAATGAAATGAAGATACCTCATATTATTCGATGGAAAATCTTGTGTCGACATTACATATAAATGATTGTGAGGTGAAAAATTTACCTCAATCTCCTCATAGATATGATAATAATGATAGATCTCCTTCTAGGGATATCCCTAATAATTTTTTTTTTTCTTTAGATTTACATCCCTCACAATCATTTTTTGTGGAACAATAGACTTTAGAGGTAGACGAGTTATAAATTCTAGGGGTTATACCCATATCTCCACATTATGAGGATGAATGTAACATCCTCATTGAAGAAACTAAAGATGTAAATATTGGATCAAACACCAACCACAAATGATAAAGTTAGGAAACTTTGAAAGAGAGAAAGAGGATATACAAATACATTGACTAAGTACTATGATATATTTGCATGGTCCTATGTGGATATGCCAAGGTTAGATCAATATTTAGTAGTTCATCACTTGGTATTTAGGCTTGATGCCAAACCAATGAAGAAAAAATAATGAAATATGCATCCAAAAGTTGCTTTGTTAGTCAAAGAGGAACTCCAAAAATATTTTTAAGTCAAATTCATCAAAGCTATCAATTTCTCTAATTGGATTTCAAACATAGTACCAGTTACCAATAAATAAGGTATTGTGTGAGTATGCATGAACATTTGAGATATCAACAAAGCTTATCCTAAGGATGATTTTCCTTTACCCAATATTGACATGATAGTAGATTTTTATACCTGTTGTGGAATGCTCTCCCTAATTGTCACAACCCTAATTTTTCCATCTCATTTTTTTGAACACCACCAAGGGTTCTAGGATCTAGGCTTCAGAACAACTACTGATATCAAACCATCAGTTACTTATCTAGATATTCCTTGAGGCACACCCATCCTTACACCTTACATAAATATGGCTATGTAAGAGCACTCTGTGTATTTATAAAAAGTTCCAAACTATCCATCTCTTGGATCCAAAGAGCTAGAATTGACCTCCCTTTCATTCATTTGAAAGTAACATGCCAATTTTACACTCTACATAAGTATTTCTATGTAGAGAGTAGGTGTGTGAGGGGATTGACTATCCATCTCGTATCCATATGAGCTAGACATCCCAATAGCCTCATTCCTAAAACCTTCTTTGTGAAACTATGACTTGGAAACCTTATTAACCAATATTTCATTAAGATCATTCTTACACAAAGCAAACAAGCTACATCAAGAGCCCTATTCCCTTTGTTATTCTTATGCATATCTATTTGCCCAAATCCAACAATTCCTTTGAGTTTGGTGTCATCTAATTAGAACACAATATTTTTCATTATAAATTATGCATTACCAAGTTTGTCTCAACTATCCATATGCCACATACAAGCATTAATGTTTAGACCAAAGGTATATTTCATGGTAAAGAGTCCCATATTCAAAGTATAAGATTAACCCTCTTAACATTTATAATATTACTTTTATTCTAGTTTGGGATCCAACCATTCCCCATGCACTAACAAGGTCCAACAAGAGGACTCATAATTACTGATGTATATTAAATGATAAGAACCATACATTGGAACATAACCATAAGAATCATATTCATTCACATAAGCATTTTAAATTAATAAACATTATATTAATTCCTTATCAGATTTCAACATCTTAAAAACCAACAATATTTATACTCAGAATGATCATTACATAATGCACCATACATTATCAAAACTATAAAAGAATAGCACCATAAAGAAAGTTCACCACAATAGTCAAACAACCATATTTTATCCTGGAAAACCCCCCTTGGGGGAAAAACAACTTAAACCATTTCTCTTTCATTAAATCCAAATATGAATCGGTCATTACATATGGTCGAAGATATTCCAATCTATCTTTATGACCTCTTAGGGATATTCCATTAATCCCTAAGTTCTATGAACTGAATTGGTCAATCAATTTAGACTTACATTTGTCTCCTCTCCTTGGAGTAAAGCTCCAGAATAGCCGTTCAATTACATAGATGCATTCCGGATTTCTTTACACTATGCTCTTTCCATGATACATGAAATGATATGGCTCCACACCTAGAATCATTCTTTATGATATCTACATCATACATTATTAAAATACAGAACTCACCTTCAGTAGAAGGGTCTTCATAGCATCAACCAACCCAACTACATCTAGAATTCTAATCATTTCAGATTTCTACATTGCAAATCTAACATTAAGCAAGATCATCACCCTTTCATATTCTAGGATTACTGGAATCATGTCACTAGAATGTAGCAACATAGAAACCTACAATTAGAATCAATCATACTAACATTAAGCCATTCGCTCTGTTTTATAGTACCATGTACCCGATTCACCATGATCAACTGCAATAATAACACTCCAGGCTCAATGTAATATCCTGAAACATTCACTAACCTAGAGAGCTTGAATTGACTTATAATTTACATGCATATACCACCTATAAACCACTAAAAGAGAGAGTTTAAACTCCTCTCATAAAAATTCTTATCCTTCTCTAGAATCACCTATTGTAATGAAATGATAATTACAGGTTCACCCAGCCCTTGATTACAACATTCACATCAAATCTCCACCTAGAGATAACACTACGGTATAACACTACGGTACCACTCCCTTGGTTTATCCATTTTGGATTGAGTTGAAATATTCAAGCACTCTCTAAACTCAATGGATTACTCCTTACTCATGCAAAGAGTCATAAGCATATCCCTTGATGCCACACTCAAGGATATGACACCGCTTGAGGAAAACTAAAGACTAAAATAATTACAGGTTTTCATAACCACAATAAACCACCATAATTGCAGTGGCATAAACGTAAGTGATTCCTATACTACAATATTTAATGGAGATAGATGTTGCTATGGAGGTAAAACACTCTAGTTGTTTCAGTTGTGTACTGACTGATTGAGGGGTGACAATTTCGTATCATACAATTGTAGGCCAAAATTGGCTACATCTCTACTTAGCCAAAATTTTACAAAATTGTCCGAAATAGATAAGGTAAACAAGAAAGCGCTAAGAAATGCAAAAGCACTAAAAATTGGTCGAAAGAGAGAAGCGCTGAAAACAACTAAAAATTAAGAAGTCGGGCAAGCCAAGATTTCTTGTCCCTTTGTATTCGTCGTACAAATATGAAGGGCATCTAAAATAGAAAAGAACCGAAAAGGAGTAAAAGCAAAGAAGCGTTGGAAATAGGCCAAAAGAGAGAAGTCGGGTGATTCACAATTTTTTTTCACCTTTGTATTGAGAACACAAACAAGAAAGCATTGAAAAGCACCCAAAATAGAGAAGTGCCAGAAAATGAGCAAATCAAAGAAGATATTAGAGTCACACTTTCTTGTTTCTTTGAAAACACCACAAAATTAAAAATCACTAAAAAACATAAGAGCACTAGAAAATGGTGAAATTAGAGAAAGTGGAGAAAAGGTTGGTAAGGCACAATTTATCCTTCATTTATAACCATTGTGCAAAACCAAAAATTGCCAAAAGTTGATCGAGACAGAGAAGCGTTGAAAAGCATTCAAAATAGAGAAGCTCTAAAAATGGCCCAAATTGGAAAATTTTTGATAAGTTGCACTTTCTTTTCCCCTTTGTATTCAATGCATAAATCTAAAAAGTATGAGAAAATGTAGAAAACTGAGAAAATCAAAAAGCACGAAGCTGCATTTTTCAGACTCCTTGATTGATAGCATGCAAAACATAAAAGTGGATGGAAAATAGATAAAAGATGATCAAAGGGTGACAATATGCGATTATTTGTTCTCTTAACTGTCATCATGTAAATCTAAAACAACACTATAGATGGTCCACCACAACCATACGATTAATAGATTTATGATAGATATCAAGCCCCCTTTTTCCATGCAAATTTTTGGTAAATTTTTGCGTACGTAAAATAGAGAACAAGGAAGATTTAAATTTGGATACCATAGAAGCCGAATGGTTGTTACCCACCCAAAAAATTCCAAAATATTTTGATGAAATAAAATTAGTTGCAGATGAGAATGGATTGCAAGAACCATCAGTGACAACAATGAATTGGGCCAAAAGTTAGTTGTAACTGATCAATAAATGCAGATGGTAGGTACCATAAATGGTGAGTGACAAAGAAAATCAAAATCCTTGTAATTCTTAGAAATAAATATCATTGTAAAATATATAAATAAAGGCATTGACCTCCTTTCAAAAGGTCGGCTTTGAAGTATTTGCTTCCACTACTGTGTATAGTTTTTGCAAATTTATGAATGAAGCTTTACAAGAGATATTTACCTCAAACTTGTGCCTGTGTTGAATGGCTGATATAATTTTGTAAAATGATCTCTTTCTTTGTTGCTATGGTTAGTCTATTTTGTTAATTTGAACAACTAACTTAGAGTAGATTGAGATAATTAATTTTTGAATACATGCTTTTCAAGAATTATATTTTTTTTAGTCAATACATTGATATTATTATGTTAATTTGGATAATTAATGCTTTAGATGTTTGGAATAATTTTGTGAGCATGCAAAAGGCCATTAATACTATAACTACAGAGTTTTGAATGTTGTTAGTCCCGAATGTTGCTTCTAAAATCTTAATTGTCAGGAATACTTTGTGGATTTCTATGTTGTTAGCTTCACCCATCCATTCTTTATTCATACATTTCTAACCCTACCATTTCTATTTCTAAAATATTTACTATTTGAGCTAAATAGAGTCAACATCTATTAAGTTGATAAGTTATACCAGTTTTACTTGGAGGTTGAATTAGAGTATTTTATTCTTCCAATGTTTAGTTTGGGCTGTGATTAGTGGATTCTCATATTTGAATTCTTCAATATGATGACCACAGTTATAGCATTGGCTAGATGACAAAATGGACTACAATAGTTTTTGGCATACTCAGTGGGACATACTCCATTATACATACCTTTTATATTTTACCTGAAGGAATAAATATTTATTGAATTGTTTTGACCTCATGAGTAGAGAGAGTAAATTCACTCGACGACTCCCTAAGAATAAGACCCAGTAATACCTTAGTCCTAATCATTAGAAATTCATGTTTACTAGAAGTTCCACTAAGAAAGGTGATCAACCTACCAATTTTTATGAACTATTCTAAAAATCCAAGTATCCGAGATATCCTTCTTTTGAAACTTCTGCAGAATAATCCCAAACATCACCCTCTACTTTAGATTCTTCTAGTACCCAAGATAACATGGTTGAATAATGGGATGAAGTTCAACATAATTATCTAGATTGGAATGCTCCAACCCCACCATATTTTCAAGCTTCACATGATATATCTATAGCTACTATCAAAGCTATACCTACCTATGATGGCACTGGTAGAACAACGTACGAACATTGCCAAGATGTGCTCTCAATGGCTATCATTCATAACATCAGGCATGAAGATATCATCATAAAGTTGTTAGTTCTTTTCTTTAGGTGTAAAATATTACATTGGTTCAGAACCTTAGAAAATGGCTCTATTTGTAGACACCTAAAACACATCATGTGTAGGGGACTACTCATATGGGTATCCTAATAGACCATATGAATGATCTTGGACCATTCCAAGATAGAGCAGTGGTTTTAACCACTCAATTTGGGTAGAGTTGGCATACTCAGCCTTAGCCACAACTGACACCCGTGGCTAATAGAGCTAGCTATGTATCAGAGCCACAACTAGCCCTAAAACTATTTTGAATCCTGATCCAAGCCAAAAAGCCATTACAACGGCCATGGTGATGGACTTCAAAGTGGTTTTGGGCGAGGATGTTAGAGTAATTATCTGGGTAATTACCATAGTTTAGATTATTTATTTATCTACCTAGGTTAGTTATACTGATATTTTCTTTCTTGTCAGAAGATATTATATTGTTGACATATTTAGTAGGTTAGCATAGATTAAGGGATTTTATACCTATGGACTATATTTAGCCTTTGCATTATACTATTTATTGAATTGATTTATCAATGCTAAGAAGTGGGATTTAATACCATAATATGGTATTAGAGAAACATTTTCTTTGGGATCATTCATAGCCCAAGAGCCGAGCTTGCTTCCCGAGGTTTGAGGGGATTCACTAATTTGACTCTAGGCTCATTCGTGGATTCTAAACCTAGTTTTGGAGGTAGAAGCTTAGACCTAAGTATTGGAGGTAAATTTGACTACACGCAACACAATGTAATAGGCTAAGCTACATATGTGGCCACCCTTCAGACTATAGATCTAAACTACACATGATATACAGATCTGGAAGACAACTAACACGAGATCCTAGTGATGGACTGACTAGCTACATGCGGTGACCCCTGAAGTGGTAGACTGTACTGGATGTAGGAACCAAGACCTGATAACTGGACCTAAGTAGATGTGGCACTGACAGACCTGACGTGACGAAGGATAGAAGACACATGGTGGTAAGCGATGAAAAGGCATAAAGGAGAAACCATACACCATTCGATGGATATTAACCTATATGAGCCTATTTATTTTTAAATAGCTCAATAGTTGTTGCCCACCACATGTGGGATATACTTGTACATTCTTGTCATGCGGGATCGAAGTGTGAAACACACTATTCTAAGTTCGATCAAAGCCATGATAGCAGGAAGACATTAATGCTAGTAAGGAGTTTACAGCTGTGCATCTGAGGTGAATATCTTGTAGGAGGGGGTATTTTCCTGATATTGGTATCCAATTTGTAGGTAGTGAATGATGCTTATGTAGTCACGGTAATTCCATCTCTAATAGAATACATTTATAGACGATCAACATCGACGTGTAGATTTCCACTCATTGATCGACATCTCTAATTCTAAGGCATGAGGTAGATTTGTTAGCATAGGAAATAATTTACTAGAAATGGGTAGTTGCCATCTATGACAACATGTAGATTGCATATGTGATGCAATCACTGATGTTTTGTTAGAAACCAATTGCACATTGTGAGATAACCCATTCTCCCTGAGAGCTGCCACCACTTCATGCAACAAACCATCATTGAGGAGATTGCAGGTTTAGACATCAAAAGGAAGACCCACCTGAGTGGTGCCGCTTAGGCATTCTAGTAGATAAGCCCATCGACGATTTTTGATTGGAGATATTGCACAATTTGGTGAGGGTGACACTAAAAGCACTCGAATTGTAGAGCAAAGCATTTCTATAGCATTTTTGTTGATCGATCGATATAAGAAAAATAGCACATAATTTTCTCTATGCAGTTGAAGCATGGAAGGCACGCAAGCCACTTACAGGCCTAGTCATGAGCAGTCATAGAAGCCCAAAGAGTAACACCATATGAATTCATAGATATTTTTATGATTATGCAGTGTGCAAAAAACATTACAGTTGTCACCACAAGTGATTATTTACATGTAAGCAGACCCTATATCGTACCATTGTTGAGTTATGTGTAATAGATAGTCGACAACCCACAAAAGCAGGTGCAAACTTCTACCTCCACAAAGGAGGCTCTGAAGTCGGTTGCAGTATGGCCTTGTGCAACTTTGACCAACCATAGCAGCTCACCACACTCATAGAACTAGACTCCTTACTGCTTAATCTGAGGTGCAGGACACCATAAGGGACAAGGATCATATTCCCACACACAAGTCATATCAATTTTGTTAGTGACAAAATTTTGCTGCATTTCTTTTGTTGACAATTTTTTTCCAAAAGTTGCTTCCCTCATTGAAAATTGCTCACACAATTTTGTTGCTGAAAATTATTGCTAAAAGTTGCTGACAGTTGTTTTTTGCAAATTTTTCTCCAAATTGTTTAGTTTTTGCAATTCTTTTTTCTTAAAAGTGGTTTCTTTTGCAAAAATGGGGGAAATTTGAGTTCATTTTGCACAATTGCCTAAGAGGCAATATTTGTAAAACCAAGGGGGATATTTTTTGCAACTAAGGGGGGATACCCATTATTTTCCTACCTCACAGAATATTGTTGCTAAAAAGGGAGGACGACTTAAAAAGGGTGCATTTTCGACAGCAATCGACACCTTAGTCACACTTCTTGCAACATTCTGTCAAAAGAAAATTTTGCAAAAACGGGGGGAAAAAACTATACAAGGTGCATTTTCGACAGCAATCGACACCTTAGAAAATTATTTTATAAAATTCCCTTGTAAAAGGTGCACTTTCGAAAGAGATCGACAACTTTAAAAATGGGCATATCAAAGAAAAAGCAAGATCCAAAACCAACTGATGATGTTGTTACATCAGTTAAAGGTCCTTATTTTCCACCAAAGATGGATGGACCTAATTTTTATGAGAAGGAGACATTTATCACACTAAAAAATGGTTTAGTAGCCCTACTCGAAGATTCTAAGTCTTCTACAGACCTTTAGACAAATGGGGTTCAATTTCCTATTGGCATTATAAGGGGCATATACATGTCATTGGTTGCACTTGACCTTGCCCAACGTAAAGTGAAATTGGACATAAGTGAGGAAAAAGTGGTCCTAATGGTTAATGGTTGTAGTGACACAAGTGACCTTCATCCCATGGTGGTGAATGCTTATTGTGACATGAGTTACCTTCAGCCCATTGTGGTGAATGCTTGTTGTGATACAAGCGACCTTATACCTTCAATGGTAGATACTAGTTGTAGCACAGGTGATCTCATTTCAGTAGCAAATTTTTCTTGCGACACTAGTGACTTAACAACTAAACCTCCTCAAAAAGAGTTTCATAATCTCATCAATAATGATAAATGCCATATTGTTAAAAGTATTGATGAATATGATAAAATTAGGTGTTTTGAACAACACACCAAAGGATTTGGTTCCAAAATAATGAATAAAATGGGATTCAATGGTGAGAGATTAGGTAAATAGGAACAAGGTATTAAAACTCCAATAATGCTAAATTCCAGGGCAAAGAATGAAGGCCTTGGCTATTTTGGACATGCAAGTACCAGTAAAATTGATGAGGAAACTTAGACCTAGGGCTAATTATTTTTAGACCTAGGATAAATTCATTAGGACTTAGTCAGCTGAATAATCAACGTGAGTTGTTTGTTTCCTCCGTTGAATGGTCTAGGTGTAGGTGTTTTTTTTTTCAGCATTGTAGGGCTTACATATTTAGCCTTTCCGAATTTGTGTGCATAAATCCTTGGAGTCGTTCATGATTTCCAGGTTTACGGTTTTATTTTTGGACTTATTTAACGTCCTAAGTTTTCAATAATAATTAGCTTCATTTTAATTTCCATATCATTGGTATCAGAGCTTAGGAATTTTGGAGGTTTTGGGTCATTTTTGACCTCCATAGTTCTACTCTACCACCTGTTCCAGTTGAAGCTCAGGGAAAATTGCAGAATTTTTGCTGCCATTCTTGCAAAAAAATTGCTGCTAATTCCATTGCTGTTGACACAAAATTGTTGACGATAATTTATCGTCGCCAAAAATTGTCGACAATATTTTATCAACATTTTGAGTGACAAAATTTTGTTGATAACCTTGCACAATTAATTGTTTTGTTTGCAGCAATTGTCATCGCGTCGGAGGTTAAGTGATCCAATTAAAAAAAAATGCGTGATCGCTTTCGACAAAATTATTTGTTTTTTCAACGATCGGGAAGCACAGATTGTTGCACTGGACAATTTTTGTCCACCCTTGATCATTCGGCTGCTGCTCGCAGCTAGACCTGGTGAGTTGTGACGTTCGATGGCCATTTCATTCGCCGATTTCTGATGTCCGTTCTGCCATACCAAATTTCGACGCAAAAATTTGATGGCAGACGTGACGTTGGCGACAGTAAAGGTCTGGACTGGTTTCATTTTTAATTCCACGTAGCAATTCTATTTTGGGACGTTCCAGATCTGATAGATCTATGAGGAGGAGCCAACCCGATTCTGCTCGCCTTGCGAGATGTTGGACGTCGTTAAAAAACCTAACAACTCTGCCCTCTCGACCTGCGTACCTGTAGAGTCCGTTCCGCTTGGCGCCAGCAACCTAAAAAAAAAAGCAAAAAAAAAATGATTCGAGAAATCACGTTTTCCCTTGACGCCCTCTGCGTTTTTCGGCATCATCTTGCCGACTGCAGTTTCAGTTTTTGAGTGCCACATATGCGTCGGTCGATGGCCACTTTCATCGTCGCACCGAGGGAGTGCCCGTCGATTTTCACTGCAGTACCTTTCGGCATGACAGAGTTCCACTTGCAGGTGGAGGACATTCCATCTGCGTTTGCCGTTTGCGTGCCATTTGCCCTTTAGATCCAGAAGCATTTTTTGGCATGCCAAAGTTGTGTGGGGAACCTATGATAGAATCAACGCTACCCTTGTTTTACCCACCACGTCGTCACGTTCAATCGACCGTTTCACATGCCTGAAGAAACCTCATTCACTGGTGATTATTGACTCAAATCCAATTTGTTGATCATGGATAGTCTGCCAGAGTGGACGGATCTGCTCCGCATGGACAGATTTGCTGTTCGCTACTCGTGGATGCGTTTCTCGTCGCACGTTTGCCGAACATCATTTATTGTCTATACCACCTTCGGCATTTGTGGCTAACCTGTGCTTGGTATCCATTCTTTGGTATTAATTAAAGTTGGCACTCTTTTTAAAAAAAAAAACAAGATTAACCATTTTTTCTTTTTTTTCTTTTTTTTAAAAAAAAATCCTTTTTGTATTTTTCACAAGTCTATTTTGACTTTTCCAACTTGTGCAAAATTTTCTTTTTGCCCTTCCATGTTGTAAATTTGCAATTTTTGCAAATTAATTTGGGCATATTTTATTTTGCACATTTTGTAATTTGTCTTTTTGTGACAATTTTTGCTGGCGATCACTCGGGGTCAAATGGCTTCCGAATTAGCCGATAAGTTGGCTCAAGTAACCCAACTTGTCAGCGTTTTGGCTGATAAGGTTACTTCTAATGAAGTTCAACAACAATGTGAGGTTCCGGTTTACACTGGTTCGCGAGATCCCGAGGTCCTCAACAGTTGGATTTTGGACATGGACGAGTTGGTTTGAGTATATCAAGATCGCAAAGGATCAGGAAGTTAACTTTGCAAAGTTGAAACTTTTTGGCATTGCCAAGGTCCTTGTCACTGATCGACAACGGACCCAAAATCCCATTGACACGTGGGATGAATTGCAAAGAGTATTGAAGAATAATTTTTATCCTTCAAACTATGCCACTGAGCTTGAGATCAAGTGGCTTCGTCTTCGACAAACCTCCAATATGACTGTTCATGATTATATTTTTCAATTTAGCAAGTTGCGAATTTTGAATTCTATACAGGATAATGCAGCACAACTTGTTAACAAATTCAAAAGTGGTTTGCAGGAGCCCATTTACAGGAAGATGAAATACAAGTTGATTGTAAACATTGACATGGCTTTCAATCAAGCCCTTCTTGCTTAGGAGGAAATGAGGGAGCAATCGCGTGGGACTCGCTCTTCTACGTCGGGAGGAAATCAGAAGGCTTCTCCTCAACCTTCCAAGGGAGCTAAATCTTCTTCTTCTCCTTCTCCCTCTTCTTCATCTTCCCCTTCTTCTTCTTCACAAAAATCTTCTTCTTCTAAGTCACCTTTGATTTGTAATTATTGTAAAAAGCCAGGGCATACTCAAAAGAGGTGTTTTAAGTTGCAAAATGTGAAGAAACAATCCCTAGTTGTAAAGCCTTCCAATGAGGACTCACAAGAAAGTCCCATTGAGGCTACAAGGGAACGTAAGCCTTATAAGGAATTGGCGGGGTTAAACAAATTGACCCTTATGAATACTTCACAAGGTGATCGCGAGAATTTGTTTGTGACTACGGTCCATCTCGGTGACACCTTTATGGTTGATTGTATAATCGATAGCGGCTCGCAGAAAAATCTAATTGCGAGGTCCGTTGTTGACAAAGCTGAAGTTACCGATGAATCCCCATCCTCATCCTTATCCTTTGGGATGGAAGGACAATGGGATTACATCCGACATCACACACACTTGCACTGTGAATTTTGCTTTTGAGTCCTTCTTTTGTGGACTCGGTTGTGTGCGATGTAACTCCAATGGATTGTTGTGGCTTGTTGCTTGGAAGACCCTATCAATACGATAGGAGGTCTATACATGATGGGTACAAAAATACATACACTTTGCACAAAGACAATAAAGCATTCATAATCAGAAGTACACAACAAACACCACATAATTTGATGTTGAGTTGTAGACAAGCACGCAAAGCTGTAAATCAAGCAAAGGAATTAGCACTCATCTTCATCAGACCAATTCAAGAAGAAAAGCAAGCACCTAAGCACACTAATAACAGGAGTTCTTCAGTTCATTCAATACTTCAATCATTTTTTGATGTTTTTCAAGAACCCACAAGTCTTCCTCCTGAAAGACAGATTAATCATAGTATTGAGATTGTTCCTGCATCTTCTCTTCCTAATTCTTCAATGTATAGACAATCAATAGTGCAAATGGAAGAAATTAAAAAGCAAATTCAAGCATTGTTGACTAAAGGGTTCATCAAACCCAGTACTTCCCCTTGTGCTTCTCCTATCTTGCTTGTGTTGAAGAAGGATGGCACATGGAGATTATGCATTGATTTCAGGGCACTCAATAAGATTACAATCAAGAATCGTTATCCACTTCCTCGCATTGATGATCTTTTGGACCAATTGCAAGGTGCAAAATTCTTCTCCAAAATTGATCTCAAAAGTGGGTATCATCAAGTGAGAATTCAAGCGAGAAGACACTTGGAAAACAACATTTAAGACCAAGATGGGCCTCTTTGAGTAGATTGTAATGCCCTTTGGCCTTACAAATGCTCCGACTACATTCGTGCGGCTGATGAATGAAGTATTCGGAGATTGTTTGGATCAATTTGTAATCATCTATTTGGATGACATTCTTATATATTCTTCTACTTGGGAGAATCATTTGGAACACTTGGAAACGGTTCTTCAAACTCTTCGAAAGAACCAATTGTATGCAAATTTTCCTAAGTGTTCCTTTGGGCAAACATTCATTGCCTATCTTGGGTTTGTAATTAGTGAAAAAGGTGTGCAAGTAGATCCTTCCAAAGTTGAAGTTATCTTCTCTTGGCCAACTCCTACTTCAATCCACGGAGTTAAGGAGTTTTCTTGGACTTGCTAATTTCTATCGCAAGTTCATTGGAGGATATTCTTCTATTGCTGCACCTTTACACTATTTGACGAAGATCAAAGTTCAGTTTCAGTGGACAAAGGATCAACAAAAAGCCTTTGACACATTGAAACACAAATTGAGTATTGCACCAGTTCTTGTTCTTCCTGATTTGTCTCAACCATTTGAGATAGAAACTGATGCTTCGCAAGTTGCACTTGGAGTTGTGCTCATGCAGAATGGCCATCCAGTGGCCTATCATTCAGAAACATTTTCAGAGGCCAAGAAGAACTATTCTACATATGATAAGGAGTTCTATGCTTTGGTTCAAGCAATCAAGTATTGGAGGCATTATCTCTTGGGAAAAGAAACAATTGTTCATACAGATCACATGCCCCTTAAGTTTCTTCAATCTCAAACAAAAATTGAGGAAGCTAGGCACATGAAATGGGCATCGTACTTGCAACAATTCCATTTGGTAATCAAGTACAAGAAAGGACGAAACAATGTCGTGGCTGATTGTTTGAGTCGTCCTCCTTCTACTCTTGTTTTGACAATTGTCACTACTTCTCATCTTGGCTTCCAAACTTGGCCTACACAGTATCCTATGGATCCAGATTTTGGCAAAGTTTTCCACCAACTTTCCAATCCTTCTTCTTCAAATTTGAGAGCTCTTCAGGACTTTCATATTCAGGATGGACTGTTGTACAAATTGGACAAACTTTGTGTTCCTCATGGGAACAGGGAGTCTCTTCTGAAGGAGGCTCATTCCACACTCTATGGGGGACATTTTGGTAGGCAGAAAACTCTTCATCATCTGCAGAGGTTTTTCTTTTGGCCACACATGCAAAGAGATGTTCTTCGCTTCTTGCGACAATGTGCAATATGTAATCGCTCCAAATCAGCCAATAGGACATTGGGAATGAGCATGCCTTTGCCCATTCCTTCTCGTCCGTGGGAAAGCATTTCCATGGATCTCTTGAGTGGTTTTCCAATGACAGTACGCAAGCATGATTGTGTCTTTGTTGTGGTGGACAGATTCAGCAAAATGGCCAAATTCATTCCTTGTCGCAAGACAAGTACTTGCACTGAGGATCTTGCCCAACTCTTCTTTGAGGTGGTATGGCATTCTTTTGGTCTTCCTACCAGCATTGTCTCCGATCGTGACTCACGCTTTGTGGGTCACTTTTGGCGATCACTTTGGAAGATTTTGGGAGTATCTCTTAACTTCTCTACTGCTTATCATCCTCAATCCGATGGGCAGACAGAGGTAGTTAATCGTACTCTAGTGTAGAGTTTGAGGATTTACCATCATTCCACTCCAGCCAGGTGGGATTTAAGCCTCACTCACATTGAGCACGCCTACAACGGGGCCGTCCACAGTTCTACAGGGCACTCTCCATTTGAAGTGTGTTTTGGTTTTCAACCACTTGCTCCTTATGAGTTACCTTTGTCTTTGCCTTCTTCAGCCACAATGCACATTCAGAAGGAACAAGACAAGGCCAACTCTTTTGTGCAGCATTTGTAGAGTCTTCAAGCCAAAGTGGTTCAAATTCTTCAGAAGACTCAGCAAAAGCAGAAACAACAGATGGACAAGCACCGCACTCCTCATTCCTTTCAGGTTGGTGACAAAGTATGGTTTCATCTTGACAAACGACGATTTGCAGATAAGGCACATAGCAAAATCAAGCCTCTTCGTTATGGGCCTTATACTATTCTTCAGCAAATCTCTGAGAATGCCTTTCGCTTGGACCTTCCAGCTCATCTTGGCATTCACGATGTTGTCAATGTTGATCTTCTCAAACCATACTATGATTCCACATTGGAAACAGTTCCAACCATCATTCATCCAGTTGATGTGGTTCTTGATGCTCAGCTTCCGCTTGACGCCGATACAGTCTTTGATACGAAGACCCGACAAACACGCCAAGGTGTTTCTACTTCATATCTTGTGGCCCGTCGAGGCCAATTTCCACATCAGGCTCGTTGGATTTCTGCTCACATTCTGTCCCGGGATTTTCCCTCTTTGTTAAAAGCATTGGAGTCCAATGCTTCTTTTGTTGGGACGAATGATGAGGAATCTTAGACCTAGGGGCTAATTTATTTTTAGACCTAGGATATTTTAATTAGGACTTAGTCAGCAGAATAATCAACGTGAGTTGTTTGTTTCCTCCGTTGAATGGTCTAGGTCTAGGTGTTTTTGTTTTCGGCATTGTAGGGCTTACATCTTTAGCCTTTCCGGATTTGTGTACGTAAATCCTTGGAGTTGTTCATGATTTCCAGGTTTACGGTTTTATTTTTGGACTTATTTAAAGTCCTAAGTTTTCAATAATAATTAGCTTCATTTTAATTTCCATATCAAAAACCATGTTTGTAAATGCTAAATCTCCTCTAAATCCTAAAAAACATTGTTGCAGTCATTGTGGAAAAACAGGACATGTCATAGCTAGATGTTGGAAATTACATCCTTGTGACTCATGTGGATGTATGAATCACTCTTCTTCAAGTTGTTGGTACAAAATTAAAATGGCCAACAAAGTTCATATTGATTGTGGATGGACAGATCACACACAATGGACCATGATGAAAGAAATATTGTATGGCTTCTACCAAAAAAGTAAAACTTATTGTAGACCCTGAGGTAAATCCAGTGATAGACCGAGTAGTAGTCCTAGAGACAATGAACCAGAGACATACCTAAAAATAGACCCAAAGACAAAGTTCCAAAGGTAGATCTACAGGCAGATCTAGAGGCAATGATCGAGAGGAAGACTCACAGGAAGATCCTGAGATAGACCCAAAGGTACAAATCTAGAGGTATGCTTAGAGCTAGATCCAGATCCAGAGCCAAAAACAAAGCACGAGCCAACATTATTTCATTTCTCTTTTTCTTCACTGTATTGGGAAAGTTATATACTTTACCCAGATATTGTTGTATATGAGGATGTATATGTATTACCCAAATAATGTAATAAGGGGTAATGTTAGAGTAATTATCCTATTACTTGGGTAATTACCATAGGTTAGATTATTTATTTATCTACCTAGGTTAGTTAGTTATATCGACATTTTATTTCTTGTCAGCAGATATTATATTGTCAACATCTTTAGTAGGTTAGCATAGATTAAGGAATTTTATTCCTATGGGCTATCTTTAGCCTTTGCATTGTACTATTTATTGAATTGATTTATCAATGCTAAGAAGTAGGATTTAATACCACAATAGCATCTAGAACCTTCCTCCCAACTATCCCAACCTCCTGGTTCTTGATCTTGGCTTCTCCATGAAGCTAGACCAAGGACTTGAGAAGGCTATAAGACCCCCCTTCAAATTGGGGAGAAGTCTGGAATGATCTTGAGTTGGAATGCAGTGAAGCTCTACCAAAATGGATAGTGAAGTGACAACCCCTTGAGGAGAGTCGAAGTGCTGGCCAATTGTAGAGTGACAAGCATGAATCCATCAATGAAGCTTCCAAAGGACTAAGAAGCACCAATCACAAATTCAAGCCAATCGAACATGAATCTTATCAAATTCAACTACCAATCCATCTTGGGACACAAAGGTGACCCTTGATCATCAATTCCATGGAGGAAATTGAAGATCCAAGCCCTGATTACAAGAGCAAGAATACTTTTAGCTCATGCTTCAACCATGGCTAATAGTGCCAGCTGCACCTCAGACCCATGATGAGGGTTTGATCTCTGATTTCCTTTGTTTTAGCCATAGATTTCCTCTTTCAAACATGTATTTAGGTAGATATAACTTAGATTAGCTTTCCTTTATGCATTTGTATGGTTAAATTTAGGAATTAGAGGTAGATTTGCTTCCATTTTCCTTGCATTTATCAATTTAGACTAGTTTCATTGAATTTGATGCATTTCAAGTTCTAATGGTTAATTAGGATGCATAATTGCTAGATTTCATGCTTTCTTTACATGATTTACAGTAATTTGGTGATTTCATTGCATATATTTACTAGTTTACATGCTTTCTTGCTATCTTTTTCATCAATTTATGCAATTGTCTATCAAGAGCCTCATCAAGAGAGGCCTCCTTTGTTATTAACCCCTTTTATGTTGTTTCTTGAACATAGGTTTATAGGATCTAAGCATTTCAAGGTATTCTTGGCAACATATTCCTCCAATCACATGAGAAGAAGGCTATCTTTGGCCTTGAGCAGTTCGTGTCCATTCTAAAGAGTCTACGGATTACACCAATCCCTCATTTAGAGGGCCTCAAAATTGTATCAATTGTATCAAGGATTTGGGTATCCCTAAGAGGGACGTATTTGTAATCGGGATTTGGAAAATTTTTAATAAAATAAACCTTACTTTCTTGTTAAATTCATTGTTGTCCATTATTTATTGCTTTAATGCTTGATGTTAATTGATGCACTAGTTAGGTGTATGCTTTTTAGATCGGTACAGATGGCGATCATGATGGGAACCCACAAATTATGCTATAGATGACTAATTTTCTATATTTTTTTGTTGAAGATCTCCTTACATGCTTGAACCATTGAATAAAAAATAAAAATAGAACACACCAATCTACATCCACACTTGGATCTCAGTAGAAATTCCTATTTTTATTCTATCTATTTTTATTTCTTATAATAATTCTAATAGAAAACATAGAGAAATATTAAAAGCAAAATTTTAGATTCTCTTAGGTTTTCTTCCAATCATTGCTAGGAACAATACTTCTGATTGCAATCTCCTAGTCTCCAGTGGTCTGGGTTATATTTGTAGAGTTTGCTTGCTTGGGCCCAATTAGAGCTAATTTTATCATATAAATGCATTCTCTAAATATCATTTAATAAAATACATGCATCTTTCTAAATATTAAAATGCTTTTATCATTAGGCATATAGGAAAGAGCATTGTATGCTTGGTGATGCATTTTCTTTTTCACAAAGCTAAAATGAACACACACACACCACGCAACATCTAAATGCTAGTGAGTTGGAAGTCATATCCAACCACTAGTAGAGCTCAATGATGGTGGTAGTTATTTCCATCCATTGGCTCAACTCCCGTGAACCTTGTACTATTGGCCAATACCGACTCCAAGATCTATCCTAACCATGCAAAATAGCATGCATTCCTCTTCAAAGGGGTGTATCACTATGCATGAGGTGTTGGGTGAGGATCGATAGGACCTGTGCTCCCTACTCAGGTGTGGATTTCATCTCCACATTTTAAGGGGTTTACGTGACCATGACTTTCATTACCGATTGTCGAGCTACGAGCATACAGGTGAAAACCTTAAACTATTTGAGCATTACATCAACAATTTCAAACACGATGAGAGTAGTTTAGATTTTCAACAAATTTCAAACACATCAAACTAGTGTAGGGCTCACAAAGAAATTTTAAAAGAGATAATCATTCTTGTTTCTTTGTTTGCTTTAAAATCTACATACAAGATAATACACATCATGGTTAGAACACGGAGAGGCCGATCTCGATGTAGAACCGAGGTCGAAGTCAAAGCTCCACCTAATGCACAACACAATGCATCAAACCCTCAATCACAAGATCCTCCCGAATGATGTTCGATGAGCATTAGAGGGGATAACTCTATGTGTGAGGGTTCTCATTAGAATACCCCACCTAGAGGAGGTAATGTACACTCCTCATGAGATAGATCCAAGTATGGAAGATCCCAACATGGGGCATTCGAGCATGGGAGCATATATCATGATCGTACACCTCATGGATCTACTAGATCCACTAAAGAGTACATCATGGAGGAAGGAACTATAACCAAGTTGGTTCCCATCCATACTCGAGCTAAGGGTGGCTCAAGGCCCTCACTAGTTCAAAATAGACAAGTAGAAAATCTACCCATTCAAGGGTAGGAAGAGAGGGCTACTTCAAAGCATAGGCCTACACAGACTCCAAACAACAATGAACTTGGTAAGTTCACATTTGATATGTCTAAAGTTGGAGTCAATGGTATGCCACCACATGAGTCATGGTGCACTAGACAACTGGATGGTCTTGATAGAGTCCTAGGGTAGTTAGGGTATAAACCCTTGGTTGCTCACTCTCATTCTATGAGTTCTCATAGTGAGAGCACACATAGGACTATTAGAGAACTAGGAGAATGCTCTAAGCATTCTCATAGTATACTTGCCCCATCGACCCATACGGGCATAGATCACAGACAACACTAGAATGCAAATGTCATCTATATAGACAAAGGCAAGAGCATGGCAAACAAGTCTATTGGAGGTCATACCAACAAAGCTGCTAAATAGAACAAATCCACCAGAGACCACATACGACCGATCTTATAGATCGATCACAAAAATTAGTGTCAGAACAATGGTAGAAGATCTTCCAAGATCAATTGGAAGATGTACGCATAGAGCATGAGCACCTCAAAAATGAGGATACTCAAAGATAGAGGTTGCTAAGGTAACATATTTTTGAGCAACGCATGCATGAGCAATGCATCCTTGATCAAAAGGAGCATGCTGAGAGAGAGGATCGATTAGCTCATACCAATTTACCCCCTCAGAGTGAATACAGGGAGCACACTCATAGATGAGCTACTTCATAACCCAAATTGTACCTTGAACACATTGAAACTCATACTCACCACATGGCCCAAAACATGATGCACCAAGTGCTTGAACATCATGGGCATACGTAGTATGAAGAAGTAGCAAGAGATGACCAAGAATAAGAATATCTTAAGATCTCCTTAGTGGACATGGAGGATGAGCCTAGTCCTCCACCTCGATCGAAGAAGAATTTACCTCCAAAGGCTCCTCAAAGACCTCTCAGAGAAGAGGAAATTCTATCTTTGAAGGCCTACAAGGCCTTGGTAGACAAGGTTAGAGCTATAGAGAAACAAGGGATGACTTATCAAAATCCAACCTTGAACAAAATACATAATGAGCCTTTATGCCCTTCAGTGCCCATTCTAGCATATCTCGATCACTTCGAGATGCCAAAGCTAGAGAAATTTCAAGGAGAGGAAGATGCTCAGGAACATGTCATGATATTTATGGATATGTGCTTTCAGATAGAAAGCAATGATGCTCTATTGCTGAGAACCTTCATCACAACCCTTTTAGGCCCTACTCGAGAGTGGTTCAATCAACTTAAGAGGTACAACATAACCAACTTTGAACAATTGGCTAATGCATTTCTTGAATGCTTCTCCTTTGGCATCAAGAAGAAGGTAAACCTATCTGATATGGCTGCTTTAATGCAACATGATGATGAGCTGATCATGGATTATGGGAAAATATGGAGAAAGTTGATGGTAAAGTTGCCATTTTCCATTTTGACCATAGAACTAACTCGAATGTTCACAAAGAGTTGTGTGAAGCACATCTCATTACTACTATAGTTGCAATAATATCAAACATTTGAGGAGGCCTTGGTGCAAGCCAAGGTAATTGAGGACATCAAGTTACAGGAGGGTAACTTGAAGCTCTAGAACAAGGAGTGGAACAAGAAGAACACCCAAAATCAAAATCACCAGGCCAAGCCGGCCCATGTGAACCAAGTGGTGTTAAACCTTTAGAAAGGGGATAAGGGGCAACAATAGAATTATCAAGCCCAACCTCCTCCTGCATGATACGATCAATGCAATAATAACAAGAAGGGTAAGAATAAAGAGCAATGCCCACCTCACTAGTTCACACCTTTTTAGAGTCGATGACATCGATATTCCATCAACTATGTGAGGCCAAAGCCCTTAACTTACCAGAGATCAAATTACAAGACCCTAACCAACCCAAGCCAAAAGGGTATAGGGATGATCTATATTGCCCTTACCATAGAATGAAGGGACATGACATCGAAGGATGTTATAGTTTCAAACACGTGGTGCAAAACATGATAAAAAAAGGTGAGCTAATTATGGACAACCCTCAGGCTCTAGACAACCAAAATATGGGGATCTTCAAGAACCCCTTACCGAATCATGAGCCATCGAGGAACAATGTTGGTCATGTGAATCAAGTGTGGGTGGAACCGCCAACTCAAGGATTCATCGGCATGGTCAATATTATCACAAGACAAGGGAGGTATGAGTGACCAAATCTACCTCTAGCTCCAATCAGGGTTCAAGTTGCACCCCCTCAAAGGCCAGCACAAAATATTCTAGGCCCACCAACTAGACCGGTGGTGACCATCAAGAGTAGGCTAGTTCAAAGCCTATAGACAACTCCAACAAAGTTGTCGATATATGAACTGATTCAATAGTCTCCTAAGCATAGGGAGATGCTCATGGACATCCTAAGGTCTATCGAAGTTTAGTCCCAAGACCCTAAAGCATTTACAAATTTTATGGGACATGTGCAATAGTGTAGTGAGTCGATGATTCAATTTCATGATCACGAGATTAAAATGGTCTCTACTGCTATAGCGGACCCATCACTACATATAATTGCATGTGTTAACCACACACCATTTAAATAGGTTTTTATTGACATAGGGTCATCAATCAACATTATTACTACCAAGGCATTGACATATCTGAAGTTGCCAAAATCACACATTGTACCTTCTACCTTCACTTTGAGAGCATTTAACGATGCACTATGCTCAATGGTAGGTACTATAGTTCTTCCAATTCAGGTTGGACTGAAGACCATCCCTGTGATGTGTCATGTGATAGAAGGTGCCATGCAATATAACATCCTCCTAGGGAGGCCTTGGATTAGAGAAATGCATTGTATTCCCTCGATTTTACATCAATGTATTAAATATATACATGAGGGACAAGTTCACATGGTTCCTTCCGATGAGGAGCCATTTAAATATGTGAACTTAGCAGATTTACCTAGAGATTTCATTCTCCCCTCAATGCACCTGGATATATGGCCGACATCACCTATCAAACATCCAGAAGGTAAATTAAAAGGAGTGTGTGCAGGACCTTCCACGGTAGCACCACAACTATCAGAGCACACAATAACAGCTTCAACAAAGCCTACGACATCCAAGATGCTTAGGAATGACAAGAAGCTTAAGGTAGTTATGGGTGAAAAAGAGCCAAAGCAAGCACCCAAGGTAGCAACTATCGAGGTTCCTAGTCCCATGGATGAAGGGGATGCTCAAAATCAAGTCGAGGAGGCACCTCAGCCTACCTCGCCTACTTCTTCAATAGGGTCATATGCACCGTAGGTGACCATACATTTGGTTAATCCTGGATTAGTAGAGTATATAGTGTAGAACGTGACATTCATACCTTTTATCGAAACTACACAGGACATGGGCTGACCTCAAGCCCATCACTTTCCTATAGGGATGGTGGTACCACTAGGGGTGCCACCCAACCAAACAAATTTTATCTATGGAGGGCTTGACCAACTTGCAAATCGCATGCCCATAGATGAGGATGATGATGAACCATTCATGGTGAATGTTCATTATTTGTCTAACCCTGAGTTCACCTTGTACTATTTTGAATGTTACCATTGGCATGGTTACGGTCTAGGCTTATTCGAGCAAGGGCATAAACTCCCTATGAACCACAATATCAGTTACCAACTGATAGGTTCAGGTTAGGCTACCATATAAGAGGATAGGATGAGCTCTTAGCAGCATCTCTCGATCATCTTAACCTCAATTTAGGGGATGATGTGGATTGGAATCCTTATCACCCTAACCCTTCCTACATACGAAGGGGTAATAGGTTGGTGACCTACATCTCTATTGAGCCACCTGAGATCTATCATGATAACATCATGGTAGAGGTCAATCCAATAGATATTCCAAGAGTTGACTTGGACATTGAAAGTCATGAAGCTACCGATGACACTGGCATGTAGATCCAGAATCTGGGTATAGAAATAGACACTGAATCAAAAGTTGCTTCTGAGGAAGTGCAAGCAGAATCCATTATAGAAAGTGATGGACCAGAATGTGATTCTAGAATAGATGATAATGAGCAATCCTCAAACAATGAATGATATGAGGATGAAACTGAGTTGGCCTACTTAGGTCCTCTACATTTACATCATCTATTACCCATGGAGATAGTGGGCGAGAATGAGGGAGCCCTCATTGATGATAGTGGCTATGAAGAGTGGGCCTACCTTGGGCCTCATCTTGCTAATCACCCGATTCTAGTCGATCGAGGTGAAGGACTCATATATGATAGTGATGATGAGGATGAGACCGAGAGAGCCTATCTCGAGCCTCACTATTTACATCATCATCATGAACCAGTTGACATCGATGAGATGTATCGAAGAGTCTATCCTAGCCCATACCTCATAGGGAGACCACCCAATTTAGATATGATTTATCATATAGTCTTCCCTGATCCACCGACATACATGCAACTCCTTGAGCCAAGTGATCCCACTTTCTAATCTATTCATAGACTAGATCCGGAGATCCCCATACCCCTAGAGCCACATCTTGGGTATGTGAATAGCATAGATAAGGTAGAATTACACACACGTGGTCCTAGAGATCTAATCCATTCCATAAATATGATCTCCATTGATCTGACCACTCCACTTCACAATCTAGCTGATCCTTCCAAACCATTGTGTCTTAATCTAGATGCTATTGATTGGGATCACATTGATTCACCACTAGAGCCTAAATATTTCTTCCCTAATGAAGAAATGTTGCAACCTTTCCATTTTGTGCTAGGATGTGCACATGATGTTTATCACACTGAGGGAAATTCTAATGTAGGACCTTTAAACCCAGTTGATGACATCCACTTGATTCCTACGCCTCACCAGCTTGAGGAGGGATCACATATGTCAGTAGAGGAAACCTTCGATGTGGATATCAGTGATGATCCCACTAATCCTAAGAAGGTTAAATTTAGAGAGAGTCTATCTCCTGATGAGTGTGCCAACCTCATACCTCTACTGAAAGAGAGACCTGATCTCTTTGCTTGGACATACAAGGATATGCTAGGACTAGATCCAAAAATGGTTACTCATAACCTTTCGCTAGACCCCTCTAAAAGGCCTATCAAGTAGAAGCTCAGGAAGATGCATCCAACCATCACTTTAATGGTTAAATATGAGTTGCAGAAGTTGTTGGATGTAGAGTTTATTATCTCCATCGACTATCCAAAATGGGTATCAAACATGGTACCTATAGGAAAACCTGATGGAAGGATCCATATCTATACGGATTTTAGAGACCTCAACAAGGCAACACCAAAGGATTCATTCCCATTGCCCAACATAGATGCTCTTGTAGATGCAACTATAGGTCATGAGATGCTCTCCCTTATGGATGATTTTTTTGGTTACAATCAAATTCAGATTAAAGTCGAAGACCAACACAAAACCATGTTCACAATGCCATGGGGAACATTCTATTATAAAGTTATGCCATTCGGCCTTAAAAATGTTGGTGCCACATATCAACGAGCCATGACATACATTTTCCATGACTACATGCACAAAATCTTAGAAGATTATATCGATGACTTATTGGCAAAGTCATTGCTACGTTCAGAGCATGCAGAGGTCCTGAGGAAGGTCTTCGATCGCTTGATAGAGCATAATGTCAGGTTGAATCCCAAGAAGTGCGTATTTGGCATAACTTCAGGAAAGCTCTTGGGATTCATCATTTCTAAATGAGGGATCGAAGTTGACCCAAAGAAGGTCAAGGCCATACTAGAAATGCATCCTCCCATAAATATCAAAGAGCTAAGAAGCCTACAGGGCAAAGTAGCATCCATAAAGTGATTTATCACACAATTATCGAACAAATGCTGACCCATGAATCGGTTGCTACACAAGGGGGTCCCATTCAATTGGGATGAGGACTATCAAGCGGCCTTTGCTAAAATTAAGCAATACCTAGCAACACCACCAGTGCTAGCTCCACCAAGACCAGATGTGCCTTTCTTACTATATATATCAGCTACTAACTTTGCATTGGGAACCATGTTGGCCCAAAAGAATATGCAAGACAAAGAGCAAGTGATATATTACATCAATCGCACCTTGGTGAGTTATGAGCTAGGGTATGCATACATGGAGAAGTTGTGTTTAGCAATGGTATTTGCAATAAAGAAGTTGCATCATTACATGCTAAGTCATACGATGTATGTGATATCCAAACAAAATCCTTTGTAGTATATGATGAGCAAGACATATCATAATACATGTACTGCAAAGTGGATCATGCTATTGATAGAATTTGATTTGGAATTCATCAGCCAAAATTCCATCAAGGGATAGGTCATAGCTGATCAACTAGTAGAGGCACCTCTCAAAGATAGTAGGCCTCTTATCATAGAGCTTCTTGATGATGCAATATTTGCATTATCAAAATCTCCCAAACCCGAAGAACTAGATAACAAAGCTGACATGACTTTGTTCTTTGATGGTTCAAAGTGTGAGCAAGGGGGTGGTGCAAGAATTGTCTTCTTCATACCACAAGGTGCTCCAATGCCCTTGTCATTTAAGCTAGAATTCCCTTTCCCCCCCACAAAAACTATGGCATATTTGGGATCTTTAATCCCTCAGAATCCATCTCCAATTTTACTACCATTCATGTAAAGATGCTATCGCATGTCATGATGCAGCATGAGGCTTTCGATAACAAGGAATCAGTCAACATGATTCATATAGAACCAAACCATGAGTGGTTCTATAAAGCCAAAGACTTTCTCAAGAAGGCACCCTAGGGGTCTTTGATCTCGTAGGGTCCTATGGGGAATGGCACCACCATTCACCACAAGGTTGTATCCTAGTCTACATTCACACATAGCAAAACACCAGGGGAACAAGTCATCTTATCAATCGAGGTAGAAGCTTATCAAGATTGGATGTCACAATTACATGACTTCCTTAAGCTTGGTTTAATCCCTTAGGGATTATCATGTGCCATGAAGTGCACATTCAGATAGAAAGTGACAAAGTATGTCTTGCTAGGAGACATCTTGTACCATCAAAGCTACGATGGAGTTCTCCTTCATTGTCTTGAGCCCCAAGAGTCAGCTTGGGTAATTTCATAGGCTCATGATGGTACATGTGGTGGTCATTTCAGTGGCATGGCCATCGTCAAGTGCATCCTTCGAATGGGTTATTATTGGCCCACTATGGAGAAGGATTGCATCGTGTATGTCAAGAAATGTATTAAATGTCAGCATCATGCTAATCTTATGCACTTGCCATCATAGGCCTTACAGCCCATTCAAGTGGCTTGGCCATTTTCTCAGTGGGGTTTGGATCTAATCGGTAAGATCTCTCCCCCATCATCGGGCTGACATACATTTATTATAATGGCTACTGAGTATTTTACAAAGTGGGTGGAAGCAATCCCTCTAACAATGACAACTAGAGCACGTATTGTGGAGTTCATACTTCACAATATCATAAGTCATTTTGGGATACCATCCAAAATAATCTCGGATAATGGAACATCATTCAAGAACAAAACTATAAGGGCTTTAACATCCAAGTACAATATACAACATAGTTTTGTGACTCCATACTATCCGTAGGCAAACGAGTAAGCTGAGGCTTCAAACAAGATAGTGGTAGCCATCTTGAAAAATATGGTACAAGAAAACCATAAATATTGGCACATCCAGTTGCCCCTTGCATTATGGGCTTACAGGACTAGTATACGGATACCCACTAGGGCAACCCCATTTTCACTAGTATATGGCATTGAGGCCATTATGCCCTTAGAGTTGGAAATTCCAATGTTATGCATCACATTGAAAGAGTTCATCGATGATGACACCACATGACAAGCTCACCTTGATCAATTGATGCTTCTTGATGAACATCACGTGAATGCCCTTGAGCATCTCCACATTTATCAAGAGTGCTTAAAATGAGCTTATAATAATAAAGTCCATCTAAGAGACTTTAAAGTTGGTGATCTTGTGCTGAAGGAGAACCAACAGAACTCAAACCTACCATCGCACTTGCGAGATAAATTTATGGCTAACTGGTTAGGTCCATATATCATCTCAGAGCAGATTGGACCTGGAACGTATCACCTAACATCGCTTGAAGGTGTTGAAGAGCCTGAACCTCTCAACATCCTTCATCTTAAGGCGTTCCACACATAATAATTCAAAAATTTAAAAATATGGAAAAATTTCAAAATCCATAAAAATCAAAAAGCAATAAAATCTAAAAATATTGCAAAATATTCAAAACTTCAAAAACATTTGCATCATGCATTTTCATTTTGCACATGCATTCATTTAATTGCATTGCATTTAGGCATTTCCATCCATCGCACTTGCATTAGGATAGGTTGTGTTTGCAATCTTACAAATGACACCACGTTTGTATTTCAATCATGCATCTATGCATCATCATCATCCATCACCCTTGTGAGTAATTGTGTTTCTCAACACAACCCCTCCTATTGCTATGAAGAATATACTAGGGTTTTCTGGTCATTCAACCATACCTAGTGGTCTTCTCAAAATTTAGTAGAAAGCTTGCTTTGCTTTTGAAGATGAGGTCTAGTTTTGATAGCACTTAGCATATCAGAATCCCATCACTAATCAAACACATTAACAATCCTAATTAGGGTAAGGAAAGATGAACACTACAAAGTGGTCCTAGTCACCTTAAGTGAAAGGTTTTGTTACTTGCTCATTTGTGAGGTGCAATGGTCTAGAGTAGTGGTCATTGGAAAAAGGACAAGTTCCCCCTACCCAAGAAATCCCTTGCTTACAAAAAGGAGCAAAAATCCCAAAATCAAATCAAATCCCTTGCTCAAAACAAAAAAAAATAAAATACAAAATAAATAGTGATTTTTATCACTATATATGAGCAAGTATCCCAATAAAATTGAAGAAAATAAGGGGGTGAAGAGCTTGAATCCCTGGAATGGTCAATACTCGAAAATCATAGAGTGATCCCCAATACAACAATGGGTTGAATGAATCCCGCCTGACATTGGGGTAGGTCTAAGCAATTTACAAATGAGCTAGCTTTAGGTGGCTTGTATTGCCTAGTGGTCTAGTCCAACTAAGTCCAAACCTAGGATCGGGTGAGCATGTGGTGATCCTCATTACAACAATGGGCTGAATGAATCCCACCTGGAAATGAGGTAGTCTTATGTCTCATCTAATATATTCATTTGCACACACAGGGGTAATGAATAGCTTGGTCTTTCATAGCAAAAACTTTATCTTTCAGAAGTCTAGTATAGTCATTATACAACTTTTGATAAGTCAACTAGGGTGTTTGAGTCTCATGGAAAACCTCAAAAATTCCCAAATAGCAACAAATCAAATCAAGCCATCAATCATCAATTTATTTTTATGAGATTTTTTTATTAAGGGGTGTTCATAACATAGAATAGATACCGGATGGATATCAACAATGATATTTAGATGGCCACTGACTATTTTGTGCATATATTTTAACTTACAAAAGCTCATGAAGAGAAACAATATCATCATCTCATCTCACATATGGGTGTCTAATTGATTAATTCTTATGATAAGATTTATCAATTACATTCATGATTGTTATACATTCTGTGGTGTCATCCATTAGATTGTTAACTCATATTGCATTCATTCCTTATGTTTTAAGTGATTAAAGCATACATGTTCATTTACATTAGATCACATCATGTAAATAATGCATTACATACATTGCATTCATCATATCATAACATCATAAATTAAATGCATACAAGTAAATCAAATTAAACATGCATTTAACATCTAACATTGCATCCATATGCATATATCATAGTAGTCCATCTACACATCTAGATCACAATATCTAGTCATACATCCATCATCTAGCTAGTGCATGTCATCCATACATCACATCATATAGCATCAAATCAACATAACATATAAGCATTGCATCCATATGCATCTCATAAACATAAAACAACAAATAAATGTACACATATAATGAGTCATAAATCAATGTCATATCATATAAATATATGTGTCAAAATAGAGTACATAGGCATGTGTCCAAAATGCCCATAGGCTACAACTGTGTAGGTCCTCAGACCTTACACTAAAAAATGGTACATACAATCTGATAAGATCTGTACTAGCTAGGGCCTGCACCCCCTATCTAGGAGTCTCCTCCACTAGCTCCACCCTCCCTATGAGTCCACCTCGAGCTGGTACCTGTGGACCTCTCTGACCTATGAGTCCTATGACTGGGCCATGTTGATGACTACCCTCTCTCATGTCCTGGTTCGTTGTGTCCCTACAGTAGTAGTCCTCTCTAGCACCTCACCCCCAAGCAATTTGATCTCTCCCTCCAGGAGAGTGATGTAGGCCACATCTGAGGAGTGCTGCGTATTAGCCTCCTGAACGAGGGCACACAATCTTGAATCTCTGCACCCACATCCAAACCTGCCAGTCTCGATACAACTAGAGTAGTAGGAGCAACCTGAGAAGTCGAGGGTCCTCCCCTCATAGATCAAAGCAAGTCTCACTCTATGGTCACAACATCCAGCTGAGCCTAGAGAAGATCACATTGTCCAGTGACCTTCTCTATCTCTATATTAGTAGTGGCAATCTATGCCTAAAGAGCTATCCTCTCCTCCTCAAATCCCTACCACTATGCCTATCCCTCTACAAGATGATCCTATGCTACCCTCAACTATGCCTATAGAGTAGCCATAGATGTATCCCTCTCTAGGATCTGAGTCCCTACTATCTACAGCTATGACTCCAAGCTAGCCACCTAGGCCCAGAGCTATGACACCTCATCATCTGGCTCCTCCTCACCCTCCTCCTCTACCTAGGGCTCCTCCTCTACTAGAGCCTCACCCCATCCACCCTCTATCCTCTAGGTGAACTCATCACCCCTAGGATCTACTACCTCAGCTATTGCCCCATCTCTAGCTCTGCCTAGTGGGCCACCACCCTACCATAACCTGGTAGTCCACCAGGCATCATAATATGTTATCGTCCCTACATCGATGAGCCCTGAATCCTACAAGGCATCATCCTCATCCCCTAGTGGAGTCACTATAGGCCAAGCCAAGTCTCTCTCCACCTTAAGGTGATGGTAAATAACTGGCTCATCTGGGATGTCCTGGTAGATCCCAAAATACCTAGTGATGCATGAGAAGTAGAAGAACTCATGTATCTTAGGCTTGCACCTAAGGAGCCATCTCTCACATCATGCCCACCTCAGATAGTGGTCTACCTCCTCCCATGTAGGATAGTCCATGTAGGGTCACCATCTCACATGCTCTAGCCATAGTCTAGTCAGCTGATCCAGGTAGTACTAGAGATCCCCTACATGGGACCTACTCCTAAAGCCCTCGACCTCCCTAGGCTAGCAGGCAATATAGCACTGGTGCTTTGCTATTATATCTTTGATATCTAGTGGTAGTCCCCTAGGGAGATCGATGGTAATATGCTCCCACGCCCATATCTAGAGTAGTATACTACAGCCAACCCCACATAGCTCCATTGTGTGATCCGATACAACTCATCATAGAGTTGTGCAAGTAGAGCACTCCCCTAGGATAGAATCAATAGCTCTCGGGTGGTGCTCACTAATAGGTCCTGAGTCCTAGCTAGGAGGTTCCAAGGGAACCTCGCTCTTGAAGTGTCAAGCAACACAATATATACGATCAACTGCATCAGTACAACTGCTCTTAGGAGAAGACATTATCGTGGTACCAATACTCAATGTGCACTCCACCATGGTCAGAGTCCACCTGCACCTCATCACTCCTAGCATGGAATATCCTCTCAAATATTGCATCCTTCACCATGGTGGGTGAATATGTGATGGCCTCACCATCAATGGGGATACGAAAGATGTGGTAGACATCCTCCAAGGTCACTATAATCTCACCTATGGGTAGGTGAAAGGTGTTGGTCCATGCATCCCAGCGGTGGGCCAAGGCAGTCATGTAGGCCTGATCGGCCTGGATAGATGGTAGTCACAGCACATAGCTAAAGCCTATAGCTCTAAACCAATCTCGCTCAGCATCAGTCAAGCCATCATGGAGCTGGTGAAGGATATCAGACTCCCTCACTCTAGTAGTCAATCTCTAAAGAGAGCAATAATAAAATCATTCAAAATCACAAAAACATAAAAAATGCACTTAAAAATGCAAAAAAAATTAAAAAACCTTCAAAAAGGAAAAAACAATCATAAATGCATTCAAACTAAAGTAGGGAAAAAGGATGCACCAAATTATGTGAAACAATATGCGTATCTACCCCATCTCGCTCATGGGCATAAAAAAGGAAGCATGCATGTGAAAAGGAAATAATACCAAACAAAAGGAAATGAATCAAAGCAAGTCTCTTCTCATTAATTTTTTGGATCAGATCCAAGGTTACACAATAGTACCCTTGAGGGCTCAAAATGTGATACAATTTTTACAATATTGGGTGCCCAAAGACCAAGTCTTTCACGGAATCCGGGTGCACATCCAATGTTTCTTTGCATACCCACAATCGAGGTGGGTGAGCCAATGCCTCCACTGCTTGTATCTAGGTTCTATGATGTATGATCTTGCTTCCCAAAGCCTTCTGAGGACCTGCACCTGCATATAAGTGATGAGTGTCATCAACTCTTCATCATTTAATCATTATGTTTGTCAATCCAGGGCGGTGTCCAAGGCTATATACGATAGGAAAGGCAAGCAATTTAAGGATCAGTTCATTCAGGAGATGGCTTTATTGGTGAAACAGTTAGTGCTTGGGGGTGTTTGTGTCTCATTTTTAACTCCTAAAAACTAAAATTGACTCCTATTTACCCTTGCAGAAATGAATTTGCAGGAATTGAAACAATTGCAGAAAAAGAAAACTATCTACTGCTTCAGAATTGAAAATGATAAAACTGAAATGTTGTAGGAATGAAAATAGCAAAAAATAAAACTTGCAGAATTTAAATCACACCTTGCATAAAGGAAAATCTAATTACAATAATAGAATTTAAGGAATAATAATCAAATGTTGTAGAACTGAAACATGAAAATATTCTCTGATGCAAACTGGAAATTACAGAATCTGAAAACAACTTGCTGAAACAGGAGATTAACAGAAAATGTTGTAAGATGCAAGAATTTATGCTAAGTGATCAGCTGATATGCACACACTCCTATGATCATTACAATTTATTACATGTAATCTTAAAAGAATACAACTGAAATTATGAAATACAAACTTGATAGATTCTTGCTAATTTGTTGCAGCAAGAAATGAGCAGGAAACCTAGGAAAGTTGCTCCTTCTCCTGGCCCTGGAAGTGGGCCCTTGCTCCCTGACCCAGAAGAAGGTGGAAAGAACTATTTTAAACTACCTAGATCTCACACACACTCATTCATATTGCCAATGAAATAAAAATAGTGCACCTTTTATTGATTCTGCAGCAGCATTACAGTATTGCAGGAAAAAGCCTGCAAAATATTGTTCTACTATGATTACAAGGAAAGCTTATGAAATTATGCAATTCTATATCCTTTCTATCTATCTATATCCATCCTATGCTCAACCAAATGGGAGCATTTTATTTATACAAGTAGGGTACATGATTGATAAGGTTTTGTGCTACAATATAGGACTATTACAACTGTGGCAAAACTATTTCCAGAATGCAGGGATATGATCCATTATCCCTTATCTATTTCATCTGCTGGAATGCATCCATTGAAGGAAAAGTGTTGGAAAGGATAGGGATATCCCTTAAATAGCTGCAACCACCATTTACCACTTTGTTTGTTGCATTTAAAGGCTCTTTTGACCAAAATTGTTGCTTCTGCGCTCATTCTGGAGTTGCTCTGAAATATCAGGCAATAGAATAGAGTTTGCAACAATTCCCACACCAGAAGCATATGCGAACAGTTGTGATGGTGGAAATAGTCTCCATGTGTGCCCAGAAGACTAATTCCATCTTGTGCATCAGCTGGAGTGGACAAATTCCAAACCATGTTGTATATGTACAGATGGCTGGAATTTGTATGGAAAAATTCTTGTTTTCTCGCATAGTCAACTATTGACAAAGTTTTTGGCGCCTTTTGGTTATTCAAAGTGAGTGAACGATGGGAAAATCTTGTGAAAGAAGCACAAAACCAAATAGATAGCAGTACCTTAATATTACAACTTTAATTTAATGCAAAATATACTAAAACATACAGCTAAAACAGACTATAAAACATAGAAAAATAGTCAAAACAGGATATATGCACTTTAACATTTACAACATGTAAACACCAATACATAATGCATTCTATCACTATAATTAGCATCAAAACATAACATAAGGTGTTCAAAAGTGTTTATAAGTTATCAAAACTAGTCCATGGATGAGGCATTTGCAGGCCTCATCATTTTCCCCCAACCTATTTTAATGCATGTCCTCATGCATTATGTGCAGCCACAATAGCACAAAGATCTACATCCAGATTTCGTTCTTCATAACTTAGCTTTGGTCCTAGAACCTTATAATATCCTCTGATTGCTTGTATTTTCTTGAGCCATTCCTAGAACTGCTCATCTGATTGGGGATCACTATCAAAGAAATAAGGAACTAGAGTTATCACATTTGGCAGCCTATACCTCAAACCTACCCAGTGATCCTGCAGCTTGTGGATAACCTGTACTATGCCTTCTACTCTCCTTCTAGACCATAATAAATTGTTAGGTGAGATAGGTTCCCTCTTCTGAAGTGATATTGACAATTCTCCCCACCTGCTTTTACAAGCTGAGAGAGCATTACCAAAATGCTGATTACAGAAGACCTAAAAATTCTTGATACAATCAGTAAGATTGCTCTTATATACTTCTCTGATTTTTTGTTCTCTCATCATAGTAAAATGCTGATTGATGGACTCCCTGTAATTAGTATGGGTTCTTCTGATCAGTAACTCAGTTGTTAACTCCATTTCCTTGCTTACCTTTTTCTCCTCCTCCCAATAAATCTGATTTTGCACTAAAGATATAAAGGCTCTCAGCTGAATATCTCCTGTAAAGATGTGTGGCAAGAAGGTTCCATTTTCAGGTAAGAAGAAGTTATGCAAAAATAGTTCACAAAGCAGATTCCTCTGTTCCTCTGGACTATGCAAATATGTTTCCACAAATTCTTCAACAGTGTCCAGTTTATATGGAAGTTTGGAAACAATTCTCATTAATTGCCAGCGGAGGTATTTTTCCTTTAATATTAGAGTATAAAACCTTGCAGGCCTTCTGCACTGAACTAAGTACTCTGCAATTTGGCACATATCCTGTATTTGTTCCTGTAACTTAGTTATATCTACAGTTTGGGCTTCTAGCTTCTGCTTCAAAGGTTTTAAGGCTGAAATTTGTGCCTCCATATGTTGACACTACAACATCCAATGTGCTATGTCCTCATTATATTTTGTCATTGTAACTATTTGTGGGGGCCTTATGACTGATTGTATTTTTGGAGGCAAGTCCACTTGTACACCAACTTCTGATGTGTTAACAGTGAATAGATCTACTTGCACTCCAATTTTTGTTGTTTCAACTTGAGGTGATTCAACTATAATTAATTCAATAGATAGTTGAGGAGAATGTATATTTACCTGTTCTTGCACTTCCTCTTGTTCATTGGCCTCCTTAGCTGCTTGTATTGTTTGTGCCCCCTATTGTGAATTTTCATAATGTTCTGTAGAGGCTTCTGAATCTATCATGCTGACATCCTGCTAGAAAATTTGGGTTGTTGTTTCTTCTATTTCCACTCCTCTGATGGGTGATTCTTCCTCAGGTAAGGCCAACTCTCTATGATCTTCTACTAATTCTAATAGAATTCTGGCCAATTCATCCTTAGAACCAGTTTCTGTAGACTATTGCTCCAGAGTGGACAACCGAGCCCTTAGTTTATTCACCTCTTCCTACAAATTAGCAATAAGCTTATCTTTCTCTATGTGAGAGGCTTCATGTTGTTCAATCCAACCCATTTGTGTCTTAATGACACTTCTAGCAGCATGTAACTGGGTTTTTATATCAGGCTCTTCCTCTTCTCTTATTGATTCTTTGCCAGAATCAGAATCTTCAGAGTCTGAATAGTCAACAAGTGAGACTGTAGGTATTTCTGTATCTGTGACTATTGTCTCTACCTCCAATTCTTCTATGTCCATATATACTTCCTCTGATATCTCTTCTGTAAATTGTTCTACAAGAACTTCCTGCCCCTGCTCTGTATTTAACTACTGAAATAGTGGTGTAGCTTCTTCATCCACTATTTCTTTTGTTACTTTTTGTTTTTGAAGTCTGGAAGACCTTCGTAACCCCATAGGAGTTTGTTTAACCTTTTTAGGTAACTCCAAAACAAATTCTGATGATTCTGGAGTAGAACCTACTTTAGGCATTTCTTTCCCTATTTGCCTTTCTTTACTTGAACTACCAGGCTGCTCAATAGGTTGTGTTGGAAAAATAGTTACATTCTCAGAAAATGTAACTTTCTTTCTTTTTCCCACAGGACCAGATTTTGACTGTTTCTCCCTTTGTTTCCTAGTCCTAGAGGATGGAGGTCCTTGTGGTGAAGAGGGGGCTTCTTTTTCAGAGGATTCAGTTTCAATTTTAGGTTCAGACCTTGTAATTTCTGCTTCATCTTCAGATTCAGACTTCTCACCTTCTGCCTCTTCCTCAGATTCAGGGCTTTCACTCTCCAATTCATTCCAGGTAGAGAAGAACCATTCAAAACTCCTAGGGTTTCCTCTAAAGTGATGTTTGCAGATGAGCTTGATGAGCCCATGGTGTTTGGGAGTGCCCCTTCCTTGTTGGTATTTTCTAGCCATATTGCTCAATTCTTGATGAAGATATAAGGGCAGATTTATCTTGACCTTCGGGTTTGAACGACCATGCCGTAGATGATTCAAAATTCTGATATGATGCCCAGATAGAATAGGAAATTGTCCATCATAGGTTAAAAACCTAATAACCCACACAACTACTTCATTCCAGGGAGGTGGTAGACTAGACCGCTTAACCCCTTTACAAACATTTTTGCTCATTAAAAATTCAATTGGCCTGTCCCCTTCTTCTCTAAATTGATTGACAATTTCTACCAGGGCATTCTTTCCAGTTTTTACAATTTGGACCCCTTGCAAAGGCATTTCAGTAATAGAACTAAGAATTTTTGGAGTTACCTGGATGGTCATGCCGCTAATATGGACTTGGTTGTTTCTGAACGTTCGGGCGAATTCGACTGCCAACCCTTCAGAGTGTCCATCGAATTTTTGTAGAAATGACATAAACCCTTCCTCCGTGAAGATACACAGTGATTCAGGATCTCCTTGTAGGCAATCTACATTTTCTGGCTCAATATGATTTTTCTTACCCCCCATTTTTATTTTTCTGTGTTCTATCTCTTCTCAGTGTCGAAACAACAACATTGTTCCTGAGTCTGGATCAAATTATTTGTAATTGTAGGGCAAAAATGGCTTCTGGGCTATGAAATTAAAATTTTACAATGTCGAAAAAATGCTTCAGAACGTGTTGAAGCATTTGAAAAATTAAATTTCTCCTTTACGTATCACGTGGCAGATTTCTATTTCTCTGAAGGAACGTGATCTGTTGCATTTGATTAAATGATTACGATGCATTGTCGTGGAAGTCATCTGTTGGTTGCATCATGTACTACGTACAAAACTTTCCTTTTTCCCGAAGTCCTTGTGAAGTGTGCCGAAGATTTTTGCTTATCGTAAAATGTGCGATGATTCCCAACACCCTCGTTCCCATCGTTGTGTTGGAAACCTGCATCTTTAAAATTTGTGCCATAATTTTTCCTTACTTCAAACAATAGGAATTGGATTATGATGCCACATGTCATTTCATTTTTATCTTTACTCATTCCAGAGTTTTTCTTCGAGGTTTGAACAATTTTTTCATTCTGAAGCACACCCCTTTTTATGCTGAAGCTGCTTTTGTTAAAACAATAGTTTTTCATTCCAGAGCTTCCATCATTCCGAAGCTGAACATAAATCTTACTTTGGAGCATTATCATGTTGAAGCATTTGAAGGTAAAAAATTTCTTGCTATTTTCACAACTTCCATTGACTAGATGGATAACTTTTTTTTTAAATAACCTTATGTATGCCTCATATACTAACTAAGGATATTATGCACTACATACTTGATATCAACAATGTTCTAAAATGAGAAAGGCACATACCTGATATAACCATTTATCTACAATTGTACAATGGTTGTTTCTGCTGATTCTCTGTTGGTTGCTCTACTGACTAAGACAGGTGCAATCTGAAAATAGGTGAAACAGTGATTGTGAGAAAATATGGAACAATGATGGTGGGTACAAATGGTGAGTCACTAAGGCAAACATGCCAGAAAACCGGTTTTCATGCAAGCCTAATTCAGAAGTGCCTCAAAGAGGTTTTCACTTTCTGAATTTATTCATTTTTTTATAATTTTTTTATTGTTTTTTTTAATTTCTTTTATGTTACTCTGCTGAGTCCGGTGTGGAAGAAGTGTTTTCTTCCAAGATGTGTACATCCAAGTTCTCCACTTGCTTGAGAAACTCCTCCTTCGTTAGTGGTTTATGATATATCCGAAGACGATGTCCATTAACCACCAATTTTCTTCGTGAATCATCAATGGGTGAAAGGCGAACAACTCCATTTGCAAACACTTCCTCAATATGATATGGTCCAAGCCACCTAGTCTGCAATTTTCTAGGATAGTCTTCATAACGTGAGTCAAACAACAAAGCCCAGTCGCCTTGCTGAAACTTCCTTTGTTGAATGTGACTATCATGCCATGATTTTTGTTGTGCTTGGATCAGCTCAGTCTGGTGCAATGCATCCCTCCGTAGCTCATCCAATGCATTGAGCTGTAGGACTCGGTCCGTTTGTGCCTGTGACAAATCAATACCTACATCCAAAGTAGTTCGAAGAGTCAATAACTCAAATTCAATAGGCAAAAGAGGCTTCTTACCATAAACCAATTCATATGGTGTAAATCCAGTAGTGGATTTCCAAGTAGTGTTGTAAGCCCAAATTGCTTCAGGTAGTTTTTCCAACCAATTCCTCCTATGGGAAGCTATGGTTTTGGTTAAAATTCTCTCTAATTCCCTATTTGTTACTTCAACTTGACCATTGGCTTGTGGATGATAAGGTGAGGATTTCCTATGCTTGATTTCATATAGTTGAGTGAAAGCTTCAATAAGTCTTGAAGTAAACTGAGGTCCCTGATCTGTAGTGATGGATTGTGGGGCTCCAAAATGCAGGAAAATCTATGAATATAGGAAATCAACAACTTTTTCTTCTCGAGCATGCTTAAAAGCACGGGCTTCTACCCATTTGGTTACATAATCAGTACATACCAAGATATGCACTTTCCCTTGGGAAGGAGGGTCAATAGGTCCTACAAAATCTAGCCCCCACCTCTCAAATGGTTATGTTCCTACTTGAGGTTGTAATGGCATTTCACTAGTGAAGGTAGGTTTTCCCATCCTTTGGCATGCATCACAATGTCTAACATAATTTTTCACATCTTTATGCAAAGATGGCCAGTAATAACCAGTACCCAAGATCTTCCGAATTGTACTCTTGACTGAATAGTGTCCTCCTGAAGGTTCATCATGACATGCCCGTAGGATATCATATACCTCATCCTTGCGGATGCACCTGCACAAAACATGGTCAGGACTGCATTTGAAAAGTAAACCTCCTATCCATTTGAAAGAAGAACTTTGCTTGATTAACTGTTTCCTTTGTTTAGGAGTAAAGTGAAGAGGAATTTTTCCTGTAGCCAAATAATTAGCTATATCTGCAAACCATGGAGACTGCACAGAAATAGCAAATAATTTCTCATCAAGAAATGCATCTTCAACCAACTCTCATGTATCTGCATTTTGCAATCTTGACAGAAAATCTGCAACTACATTAGCTTTCCCTGGTTTATTAACTATAGTGATATCAAATTCTTGCAATAGTATTAACCAGTGAATAATTCTTGCACTAACCAGAGGTTTATTCATCAGGTATTTAATGGCAGCATGATCTGTATGAATGAATACCTGATATCCTGTGATATAGTGTCGGAACTTATTGATAGCATATACTACAACTAAGAATTCCTTCTCAGTAGTAGTGTAGTTCTTTTCAGCTCCTGTCAAGTTTTTACTGATATAGTAAATGGCATAATGCTCCCCATTGTCAATTTATCCTAATGCAGCTCCAATAGCAGTATTGGAAGCATCAGTTTGAATATGGAAGGGCAATTCCCAATTAGGTCCTCTCAATATAGGGGGAGTGGTTAATTTTTCTTTCAATTCATCAAAAGACTTTTGACACTCAGTAGACCAAGAAAATTCAGAATCCTTCATTAGTAATGCAAACATTGGATTGGCTATGGTACTGAAATTGGCAATAAATCTATGGTAGAAACCAATATGTCCCAAGAAACTCCTTACATCAGTTTGAGTTTTTGGAGGAGGAAGGTTTTTGATAACTTCCACCTTTTTAGGATCAACCTTGATCCCATAAGAGGAGATATGATGACCAAGGACAATCCCTTCCTCCATCATTAAGAAGCATTTCTCAAGATTAAGAGACAAATGGTATGTTTCACAATGTATTAAAACTTTTTCAAGTTGTTCTAAGGTATATTCAAAACTATCTCCAAATACTGTGAAATCATCCATGTAAATTTCTACACTCTCATTTGTCAAATCAGAGAATATGGCCAAAATAACTCTTTGAAATGTTGTTGGAGCATTACATAAACCAAAAGGTAGAACCCTATAAGCAAAGGTTCCCCAAGGACATGTGAAAGTGGTTTTCTCTTGGTCTTCAAGTGCAACTTGTATCTGATTATAACCACTGAATCCATCAAGAAAACAGAAAAAATTCTTGCCAGCAAGGGTATCTAACACTTGGTCTATGAAAGGTAATGGGAAATGGTCCTTATGTGTTACCTTGTTTAACTCTCTATAATCCACACACACTCTCATTTTCCCATTTTTCTTTGGAACAATGACTAATGGAGAAACCCATATACTATCTGAAATTGGGTAGATGAATCCTACATCTAAAAGTTTTTCAATTTCTTCTTTAACAATATCTTTCAGAGCAGGGTTCAAACATCTTTGAGGTTGTCTCACAGGTTTAACATCTTCAGTGTATATCCTATGTGTACACACATCAGGGTGAATTCCAATCATGTCCTTATAACTCCAAGCAAAATCTTGAACATGTTTTTGTAGGACAACAAATAATTTGGCTTCCTGTTCATTAGTCAACCAACTATTAATATTTAGAAATTTTCCTGGCTGTATTTCAATTTGTTTAATCCCTGGATAAATAGAATTGACTGCTTCATATCTACTGATTAAATAATTTAATGGATAGTGATGTGGCTGCAGAGTATGAAATACTCTGGATTCTATTTCATAAGTGATACCAGATGGAATCATTCCTGCATAGGACATGTGAAAGAGGTAAGAAGATGATGATACCATCCATGTGGTAATGTGAAGGAGCTTTATTGTAGTGGAATAGATGATATATGTTCAGTAGTTTGTTCTTCATCCTTCCATAACAAACGATGGACAAGAATTTGATCATCCTTAAGGCCTTCCTCTTGCAATGTTTTCACCAAAACTAGTTTCATCTTCAAAAATTTCTCTTTCTGGTGAATTGACTTCCTCAATGTGTTCCTTCACTACAACTGTGGCCAAAGTGGCAATAGTTTCTTGTTCTTCATCAGACTCAGGATACCATATCTGTCCAAAAAAATTGGTTGAAGGTTGGGCTGGTGGATACAAGGAAATCTTCTTAAGGTCAATACCATTTGAAATAGTCATCTCCCCATATCTATAGTCTATAAAAGCAGCTACAGTAGCAAGCCAAGGTCATCCTAGAATGATGGGATAACCATTGACTGAATTTCTAGGTTGCAACACTAAGAAATCTATAGGATATTCCTAAGAAGAGACTTCAATGGCAATATCTTCTAGGATTCCTTCTGGCTTGGCAACTGACCTATCTGCCATTTCTAAAATTGTAGTAGTAGGACTAAGATTATTGAGTTGTAATTTTTGCATGGTTTCCTTAGTCATTACATTGATTGCAGCTCCTAAATCAATAAGTACATTTGGAATTTGAACTAACCCAATAGTAATTGTAACTACTGGACTCCCTAGATCACCATATTTGGGAGGTACTAGTTTTCCAGAGAGTAGGTCAACCAACTTACCTTCTACTTGCACAGTCTTAGGAAAGGCTTTCTTCTTCCTACCAGGTTTCCTGATGCACAACTCCTGAATGGTCTTCTTAATTAGAGGCACATCCTTTATTGCTTGCAACAAAGGGAGAGAGATATATCATTTTCCTCAATTCTATGATTAATTCTGATTGAGGAGTGATAGTGTGGTCAAACCTTTCAGGATATGGTACGTCTCGTTGAGGCGAGTTCAATTTTCCCTTGTAAATTTTCTAGTTTTCCTTCTTTTTCTCTTTGTTTGTGGTTTTTTGGACTTGGAAATTCTTGCTTTCCATCAATCTCTTCAATAGTGGGTGGTGCAGGGTTAGGTAAAACCTTCCTTGAACGTAACTGGATATTACTACAATCAAGTACATGAACTATAGCAGAATCTTCAGACTCAACTCCATAAATAGGGGTTGCTTGTCTGGTATTATTTGGGTTAGCCACAGGCTGAGCTAGAAGTGGAGGTTGCTTAACTGGTTGTGATTGTTGTGGTGGCATTCTTCCTTGAAAGTTATGATTAGGAGCTGGCAATAGGTTTTGAGTCTATCCTTGATACCTCTACTGCCCTTGATATGATGGGTATTGTGGCCCCCATATCTGCCCAGATTGTTGATTCTGTGTCCAAGGTGGATTAACAGGATTCCATGGTTGATTCCAACCAGAATGTGACCAGTCTTGAGGGGCTGACCAAGATTGATTCCATGGTTGTGAAGGTGGTTCTGAATATCCCCAAGGCATATTCCAAGGATTTTATCCCCAACTTGTAGGAAAATGAGGGGCATTCTAGTATTGTGAAAAGTTACCTCCTGGCCTCTGCCCAATAACATTAAGTTCTTCAGTTTGGGTTTGCAAAATATTTTTAAGGTGAGGCAGGAGATGGCACTTATCAGTGTTATGCTCTTTTGAACAAATGCCACAAATAGTTGAGATAGAGGTTCTATCCAAAGGATAATCATGTAGGGCATGCTTATTCCTGCATCTAGGACAATAGATAGCTAGGGGTGGTGAAGAATTAGATTTTGCATTCCTTTCCCCTAATGCAGTATTTAATTGAACAAGAATATCAGTTTTCATGTTAGCCATTTCTTCCATCAAATATTTTATATCAGTATTACCAAGATTCCTCTTCCTTCTTCTTTGCCTAGTGCGGGAATAATTTTTGCATAACTCTACAATATCATTAATCTCAAGCTGGTTTATATCTCCTTTTCCCATTAAGTCCAATACTTCTCTGGAATCATCCTGCAAACCTCTCAGAAATATAGTTTTTAATAAGTCAGTTTCCACAGGACCACATCTCTTTTGGATAAAGGTAAATCTATCAAGATAATCCTCTAAGTTTTCATCCTCTTCTTGTCTAATCCGAAATAACTCATCCTTCCTATTTCTCACTCTACAATACTCCTGATACTTATCCAAAAATGCAGTTTCCATTTGATCCCAAGTGCGGATTGAATCTGGTTCAAGGCTCATAAACCATCGTAAGGCTGCATCTTTGAGTGTAGAGGGAAATAACTTTAGTTTTTGGTTATCATTGACATAGTCATAAGTCTGACACAGAACTTTGAATTCAAACAGGAACTGATCAGGATCTTCAGAAACAATTCCCCTAAATATTGGCAATACTGAGGGTGAAATTGTTTTCATAGGAGCATTCTGAGTAGGATTCAGATGAATAGGGTATTCAAAAGTTCTAACAGGAGGATTATCAGCATCATGACCAACAATTTCCCTATCACGTTCTCCTTGTTCTGCCATAGGTGCTTCTTCAGTTTTGACTTGTTCAATTGGTTCAGATGGATCAACCCTATGGGTATGTCTAGAAGCAAGTGCCTCTAAGAGCTCTTCTTGCAAAGATCCTAAAATTTTAGTTGATGAAGAAGATGATTCTCTTTTAAGTCTTTCAGGAAGTTCATACACAGGCAGATCTTCACCTGATCATGAAGAATGCCTTGGTGGAAAAGAGCCAGTTTTGATAAACCTTCCTCTTTCGTCTCTTGGCCTATTCATCCATGCTCATCCACTAAATGAACTAGAATTCGAGTTTTCAAGAACTATTACCTATAACAGGACAGTTCCTGGACTGCTATACCTCTCCTAACAACACCTAAAGTGTCCCCGACAAAAATGCCAAAAATGATGAGTGTCATCAACTCTTCATCATTTAATCATTATGTTTGTCAATCCAGGGCGGTGTCCAAGGCTATATACGATAGGAAAGGTAAGCAGTTTAAGGATCAGTTCATTCAAGAGATGGCTTTATTGGTGAAATAGTTAGTGCTTGGGGGTGTTTGTGTCTCCTTTTTAACTCCTAAAAACTGAAATTGACTCCTATTTACCCTTGCAGAAATGAATTTGTAGGAATTGAAACAATTGCAAAAAAAGGAAAACTATCTACTACTTCAGAATTGAAAATGATAAAACTGAAATGTTGTAGGAATGAAAATAGCAGAAAATAAAACTTGCAGAATTTAAATCACACCTTGCATAAAGGAAAATCTAATTACAATAACAGAATTTAAGGAATAATAATCAAATGTTGCAGAACTGAAACATGAAAATATTCTCTGATGCAAACTGGAAATTACAGAATCTGAAAACAACTTGTTGAAATAGAAGATTAACAGAAAATGTTGTAAGATGCAAGAATTTATGCTAAGTGATCAGCTGATATGCACACATTCCTATGATCATTACAATTTATCACATGCAATATTAAAAGAGTACAACTAAAATTATGAAATACAAACTTGATAGATTCCTGCTAATTTGCTACAACAAGGAATGAGCAGAAAACCTAGAAAAGTTGCTCCTTCTCCTAGCCCTAGAAGTGGGCCCTTGCTCCCTGACCCAGAAGAAGGTGGAAATAACTATTTTAAACTACCTAGATCTCACACACACTCATTCATATTTCCAATGAAATAAAAATAGTGCACCCTTTATTGATTCTAGCAACATTACAATATTGTAGGAAAAAGCCTACAAAATACTGTTCTACTATGATTACAAGGAAAGCTTATGAAATTATGCAATTCTATATCCTTTCTATCTATCTATCTCCATCCTATGCTCAACCAAATGGGAGCATTTTATTTATACAAGTAGGGTACATGATTGATAAGGTTTTGTGCTACAATATAGGACTATTACAACTGTGGCAAAATTGTTTCCAGAATGCAGGGATATGATCCATTATCCCTTATCTATTTCATCTACTGGAATGCATCTGTTGAAGGACAAGTGTTGGAAAGGATAGGGATATCCCTTAAACAGCTGCAACCACCATTTACCACTTTGTTTGTTGCATTTAAAGGCTCTTTTGACCAAAACTGTTGCTTTTGTGCTCATTCCGGAGCTGCTCTGGAATATCAGGCAGCAGAACAGAGTTTGCAACAATTCCCGCACCAGAAGCGCATGCAAACAGTTGTGATGGTGGAAATAGTCTCCATGTGTGCCCAGAAGACTAATTCCATCTTGTGCATCAGCTGGAGTGGACAAATTCCAAACCATGTTGTATATGTACAGATGGCTGGAATTTGTATGGAAAAATTCTTGTTTTCTGCATAGTCAACTATTGACAAAGTTTTTGGCACCTTTTGGTTATTCAAAGTGAGTGAACGATGGGAAAATCTTGTGAAAGAAGCACAAAACCAAATAGATAGCAGTACCTTAATATTACAACTTTAATTTAATGCAAAATATACTAAAACATACAGCTAAAACAGACTATAAAACATAGAAAAATAGTCAAAATAGGATATATGCACTTTAACATTTACAACATGTAAACACCAATACATAATGCATTCTATCACTATAATTAGCATCAAAACATAACATAAGGTGTTCAAAAGTGTTTATAAGTTATCAAAACTAGTCCATGGATGAGGCATTTGTAGGCCTCATCAACAAGGAAGCAAAAATAGGTCAAATAGCAAGGGTGTATGGTGAAAACATGCAATCCCCATAGGGGCAAAATGGCATATAAATTAAAAATGTATCAAATGATATCCAAATGACTTGAAAATTTGTAGAGATGTTAAAGAGATGTTGTGGGGGGATATCACAAAAAATATATTGGAAATTGCATCCATATACCCCTCAATTTAGCATCGCTGACCTTTAACCTATGAAAAGGAAGACGACAAAATATTGAACCTATACTTATCCAAAACTCAGGAAATTTGGTTAGTATGCATAAATTGGAATTTAAAGACAACCCATGTAATCATATTTTAAAATTGGAGCCTGGATCCACCTGCATCAAACTGGGTGGCCTAGATGAGCCCTACGAGCCTATAGAAACTTAAAAATAGCATAAGTCCTTAATTTTAACTCCAAATAACCTAAAATTTGAACTGTAGCATCAAAGAGTAATGTAGAAAATAAATAATTAAAAATAATAAATAAATTTCTTAATAATGTACCCTCATCCTGGGAGGTGATGGTGACTGCAACTATTTGGGGGGCACCCTAGGAGGGGATACCCATAAAATTTGGCCACTTTTTGTTACCAAAACACTAGAATATGTTCCTAAACAACATAATATGTGTTGTAATCGAATTGTGTGAAGAAATTCACCCGGATGGAAAATTTATGATCGGATTACGTTCTTGAAGTCACCCGGTAACCTCCTTGGAAAAGGGGATATTTCAAGGGCAAAAAGGTGCAATAAGGTGAGGAGAAATATAAAAAAAAATCTATTGCATATCCTGGAACTCCTCTCTATATTTTTGTGTGGATATGGAACCCATTTTATAGCCCAAAGGGGCTCATGTGCAAAAAGGCATGCAAGGGCATGCATGGCAGGAGGTGCCACTTGTCAAATGGGAGGCATGCACAGGGTGTGGAAGAAAATATCCTAATTTGGCCTTCATCAAGATGGATTTCATAAGGATTTCCTATCCTCTACCTTGCATTCTCTATTTGGATGGTCAAATGGCAGTTTTTGGGTGCCATTTGGCCAAATTTTGACTTTTTCTAGGTCAAAATCCACCACCTTCCCACCCTAGGAGGAGGGCTCACCATCATCCCAGGGTGGGATGATGGGAATATACCATAATCATAGGGTGGGATGGTGGTGAATTTTTGGCCAAAACATCCCAAAATTGGGTCGATAGCCTCCAAAAACCTTTTTGGAGTGGCTAGAACCACTGCGAGCCTCCTGAGGGCTGTCCAAGGGGCCATATTATGTTAATTTTTGATCACTTTTTATGGGTGCTTAATTAGATTTACCATATTTTAGTGTCTACAGATACCCCTTTTTGATATGCATTGTGTGTAGCACAATGCTAAGCAAAAATAAATGACCAAAATGTAGAATGATTAAGGTTACTCGATAACCTAACCAACTTTAGATGCCCTAATCATGAAAAGGGTGTGTGTTCTTGAATCCTTGCTTCTGACTCATTGAATGAGTGTGCTTATGCTTGAAAATTGTCTTTCATGAAGGGATAGGGCCTATGACTTCATGATGCCAGTAATATCAAGTGTTATAATGTGATATTGTGTGCTTGTTTGCTGCCCCAAGCAGTAGCATGATTGTCTTTGTCAAAGATTCGTTGAACAAATGCAATTCACATAATTGAGTGTGTGCTTACTGATTTGGACTGAGTATGACTACCCCCTAAAGTGATGAGTCAATGAGGGAATGACCAGTAAGAGAAAAGCGATGAGTCGCTTGACCCAATTGACTTATGTTATGCTTACCTTCAGTTTTATCCCTTGAAAATAGGGCAATTTGGAGAGGATTTTTGTGACTTTGTTGAGTTTTCCTGGAGGAAAGAAGCTGAAAAATGCATGTCTGGGGGGTGGCCTAGCCACAATGGCATTCTTAGGGCATGAATTAACAAATTTTACATCCCTCCTAGGATCATCATGGTTGCATTTTGATCTATGTGAAATTTAGACCCAATTTGAGCTATTTTGGTGTAGTTTTGGACCTATTTTGGGTCATTTTGGGTTGTTTTGGCCTATTTTTGCTACCACCATCCCAAGGTGGGATGAGGGCATGTTATACAACCATACAAAGGTGGCACAGTTGGTCAAATGTGCGCTCATCCTACCCTAGTATGGTGGTGACCCCTGCATATTTATATAAACCCAAAATATGAAGGTTAGGCTCATTTTTGCATGCTTTCTTTGGTAGTTTGAGAGGTGAGGAGTAGGAGAGTGATTATGAGTAGTGAAGCACTATAAAATTCATCCCACAGTCACCATGATTAAGCAGGTAGACTCAGCTAGTGGAGGAGTCGGTGCGAGACAGGTATGCCAAGTCTCTCTTATTGCATTTTTCTAGTGTTAGGAGTTGATTTTTTTGCTTTTATGATATGTTTTTGGATTGGAAGGATATCACACTATAGTTTAGGTAATTAAACCTAATTTATGAGCTATGTACCAACTTTTGTATTTTACCGATGTTTTTGTGAATTAGATTGCATTTTGTAGGTCTAATTTTGCATTGTTTTTGCTATTTTTGATGGCCTAAAAAGCCTTTTTGAGCCCAATTTTTTGGAGTCATCCCTAAGTGGGATGGCTAGTGTGGGCTGGTCATAGGCCATCCCTTGATGGTTTTGCCACAGGGTTGGGGGCCATTCCTAGGAGGAATGGCCACAAACCAGCCTCAAAGAGGGGCCATTTTGAGTCTTTTCTTTTGAATGTTTTTGGGGCCATGTGAGGCCATTTTGGTGGTGTATTATTGAGTTGTTTATCCCTGCAAGGTGGTGAGGAGTCGATATCAAGTACCAAATCTCTTTGATTCCATGAGAGATACCTTGACCATAGAGGACTGGGAGTGGTTGGATGCCATCAACCTCAAGCAGGTGACCCATATAGAGGTTGTTATAGGAGACTGTGCATATCTGACTACCGTGATTGATCTAGGGATCCACGCACCAATACCTTCCACCTAACCACTGGGGAGATGATTATAATGCTATAGGATGTCTATCTGATTCTTTGGATTCTTATAGAAGGGAGACCAATCTGCACAACACCACGAGACCAAAGATAGACAGTGCTTAAGAGGTACTTTAGTTATGATCTAGAGACAACCAAGCTAGACTGCTTTAAGGGTGGTATGCTGGTAGGATTCTGGGATGAGGTGAAGTTATTGGGGGTGAGGCATATACTACTCATGATGCTCATCTCCAATATGCTACTACCGAATTCTTCTGGAGCGAGGTTCCCATGGAACCTAGTGGAGATAGTGTTTTTGCTAGTGAGGTCTACTGTGGCGAAGCCACTGGTGATGGCATGGAGTACTACACTATTGGCACAATTCTATGATGAGTTTTATGAGATCCACTACTATTGGTGAAAGGGTATTGGGTGTAGCTTTTTGCTGTAGTGCTGGGGATGGCAGCACATAGCTATAGGGTGACCACAGGGGCTACCCTAGATGACTCGGGCACAACTAGCAGATAAGAAGATAGGATACGATATCCTATGATAGAGGGCTTAGGAGAGGGGACAGAGTTGGTGATTCACATGCGAGGTGGCCTAATATGCAGATCTATTTACCTGACTCAAGATAGGTCAGGTATTATGGAGGCCATATGAAGATTGTCCAGAGTGGGCAGATGCTACTGTACAGCTCCATAGGGTACGACAAGGTAGATGGTTGGTTGGATGACATGGCACGGAGCGAGAGTACTTCCCTTTTGCTCGGGTGATGCAATAGTTTGGGCTACACCAGGGGGTGCCTAGTGAGCTAGTACCTTATCGACATCATGAGGATGAGAGGAAATTGGCATGGTCGATGGTAGAGGTAGTGGCACAATATACGGATCCTATAGTAGATATTCCAGATGTGGATGATGTCGGGACTACATCGGAGTATGATGCTTGGTGGGTGACAGGACAGGGTTGTGGAGAGGGACCACTGAGGAGGGGTGCAGCTAGGGAGGCACATAAGGATTCTTCTGGTGAGGACCAGGATGAGGCAGGTGATTGGTAGGGACATAGGATAGTGTGGATCTTCTAGACTTAAGGGATTGAGGTGGCTTAGGGGATGATTATTTTGGGGATGAGGAGGTGCAGGCACCAACGATGGCATCGGGGGATGCAGAGGTATATCTACGAGAGGAGCTACTCAGGGTGAGGTAGTAGAGAGATCTTCTACAAACATAGGTGCATGATGTATAGGCAGAGCTAGTAGCACAACGAGCCAAGGTATTGGTGGCTCAGGCTGAGATAACATCTCTTTGGGTACAACTATGATCTTAGAGCCCAAAACGGGAGGATTCTAGCAGTGGGGAGGTGACTAGGCTTAGGTAGAGGTGACACGAATCCATTCTATGGTGGAGAATTACCAAGCATGGTGTTGAAAAGGGTAGGATTATGCAGATGAGCTGGAGACTAAGGTAGTATGCCTTGGTGGGTGTCTACAAGATGATGCAGGTGCTTGTGGGTCATACCAAAGTTTCCATAGTAGGACAAGACAATTTTCCTCTAGGATGGAGGCACCAAGGTCTAGGTAGAGAGCTGATAGGGCAGGTGTTAGAAGATATGGGAGTTCACAGAGGACTCCTACTATAGGTGGGAGTGCAAGTCGTAGTACCGGTCCTGCATGACCATGGTAGTGGCTCACGTGACTTTATTATAGTCGATGGGCAACATGATGTATATTTTTGTCCCATACATATACACATATATATGAGCTTTTTATGTGGTTTATCATCATGTGTTTATTGTTTTATGAGATGTATGCAAATGTATGCAATTTGATTTATGTAATGATGATGAATGCCTATGCATATTTTGTGGTTGTGATTTGATTTTTATTTTGTACATGCATGGGTGTATACTGAGATGGATGATTTCTTGATCTAGAGGATGCAATGTGTAGACTACATGCTGTATTATGCTAGCACCATTGATGCCGTATTTTTCACCAACTCATATGTAATTTTGTCATGAGACTTATGTAATGGATTTGTGAATAATGTAATTGAAATGAATGTGGTGAAGTGATATGAATGACATGCTGTATAGGAAATGCCATTAGGTTTTCAGGAGATTAAAACACTCTAGTTAACTTATCAAAAGTTGTATATTGACTGTGCAAGACTTTTTGACAAGGTATGAATCTGTGAGGATGACCAAGGTACTTCATATCCTTGTGTGTGCAAGTGAGTTTATTCCTGTGAGATGCATATGGATACCGCCAGTGCCAAGAAGGCTCACAACCAAACCTGTACTAAGGATCAAAAAAATGAATGCCACCAACATAGGTTTTGTACTAAGTATGACTAGACCACTAGGCAATCTAGGTTACCAAAGCTAGCTCATCCACATGCAAACATTGGTCTACACATACTCCCGAAAGCAAATGTGATAGACATATTGTCACGTGTTTAGGATACCGCCATTGCCGGATAGGCTATCCAACAAACCCATAATGAAGATCACCTAATGGTTTTCCAAATTTTGAGAGTTCCAGGGATTAACACTTAGGTGTCTTTTCATTATTCAATTGATTGGGATTACTTGCTCTCATATATAGTGATGAAAATCACTATTTATTTTTCTATTTTTAGTGACTATAATCACTGTTTATTTTGTATTTTATCTTGAGCAAGGGGTTTGAGTAGTGGTGATAACCACTGTTATTTTTTATTGTTGCTTTTTGAGAATTTTTATTTCAAAGTTGAACTTGTGGGATTTTTTTCCTATGGATGGCATTGATCCTTTAGACCTTGGGGATGACTACCCATCCTTCGCAGGAACGTGTAGCACAAATACTTATGACTTTAAGGATCAAGGGTGTTTGGAAATTTTGATGGTGAACTTTTGGGATTTTTCTTTTGAATGGTATTGATATTTTAGGTCTTAGGCATGAATACCCATCCTTCATAGGGACATGTAGTACAAATCCTTACAACTATAGGGATCAAGGGTGTTTGGAAATTTTGATAGTGGTGAAAACCACTATTGATTTTGAGGAATTGGGTGGGGAAGAGCTTGTCCTTTTGAAAACTCTTAGAATTCTTGAACCATTTGCATAGGGGGATGAGTAGGATGTCCTTTTCTCTTAAGGTAACGTAGACCACTTCATGGATTTCATCTATCTTTGTGTAAAACTTAGATTGTTAATGATTAATTATGTTTGGGGTATGATATACGCAAGGCATATTCAATGCAAAACTCTACCTCCTAAAAATCATGCTAGCCTTCTAAAAAATATGAGTAGAGACTAGATATGGCTGAGTGATTGAAAATCCTACTGACATTATAAAACAAATGGCTAAGTGAAGGGAATGGACATGACTATGAAAATATGGAAAATGTGGGTGAAAATGCTAATTGCGGTATTTGAACTATGAGTACTTTCATGACATTTATTTTGAGCGGTAAGTAATGTACCATAATGGTGCTAGACATGTATGAGAAGCTCTAAAATGTAAAGTGCTAATGATGAATATGCCTAAATGCAATCAATGATAAGATGCAATGGGATGCAAAGTTTTTGTATTTTGATGAATTTTTTTTAATTTTTGATTAATATGTACACACATGTGACCAAAGGATTATTTGGGGGCCATTGGGGTATTTGGGGGGACCAAAGGGCTTATGGATTCCTTTGGGGCTTTTAGGTTTGACCTAGATGATCGTAGATAGTCCAGGGGTGTTTTTAATTGACCTAGATGATGAGAACCCGTTAGGAGCCTTTTGGGTGACCTAGATGTGCATCGACACTTAAAAAGTGTCTATGACTACCTAGGGCTATTTGGCTATGACCAAAGGGATTATGGATGCCTTTGGGGCTTTTAGGGTTGACCTAGATGATCGTAGATAGTCTAGGAGCATTTTTATTTGACCTAGATGGTGAGAACCCGCTAGGAGCCTTTTGGGTGACCTAGACGTGCAACGACACTTAAAAAGTGTCTATGACTATCTAGGGGTATTTGGCTATGACAAAAGGTCTTAGGGATGCCTTTGGGGATTTTTGAGTTGACCTAGATGATTGTAGATATTCTAGGAGCATTTTTACTTGACCTAGATGGTGAGAACCCGCTAGGAGCCTTTTGGGTGACCTAGATGTGTAATGACACTTAAAAAGTGTCTATGACTACCTAAGGGCATTTGACTATGACCAAAGGGCTTAGGGATGCCTTTGGGGATTTTAGGGTTGACCTAGATGATCGTAGATAGTCTAGGAGCATTTTTACTTGACCTAGATGGTGAGAACCCGTTAGGAGCCTTTTGGGTGACCTAGACATGCAACGACACTTAAAAAGTGTCTACAACTACTTAGGGGTATTTGGCTATGAACAAAGGGCTTAGGGATGCCTTTGGGGCTTTCAAGGTTGACCTAGATGATCGTAGATAGTCTAGGAGAATTTTTACTTGAACTCGATAGTGATAATCTGATAGGAGCCTTTTGGATGACCTACACATGCAATGACACTTAAAAAGTGTCTATGACTGCCTAGGGGTATTTGGATATGACCAAAGGGCTTAGGGATGCCTTTGGGACTTTTAGGGTAGACCTAGACAATCGTAGATAGTCTAAGAGCATTTTTACTTGACCTAGACGGTGAGAACCCACTAGGAGCCTTTTGGGTGCTCTCTAAGCATGAAATGGCCACAAGTGAAGGATGTTCAAGGGTTAAAGATCCTTGACACCTTCAAGTGAAGCTAAGCAATAAGTTCCAGGCCCTATTTGACTAGTGATGACAAAATGACCTAACCAGTTTATCACAAATTTGTCCTATAGGTGGGGTGGCAAGCTAGAATTCTGTTGGTTCTCGTGCAAGATGAGATCACCAATGATATTGGGATAAAACCTATAAGAATAACATTATTCTATTATCAAAAGGGTTTGGGGAACAAATTCCCCCAAGTGGCACGATTCAAGTGCTCGTGAATGTGTGAGAATCTCTCTTGATGAGGTTCTATTTGAATCAAGTGGACTTCTGGCATGGCTTGAGTTCTCTCACACTCAACTTCTGATTGTGATAGCATATTAAATTGAATGGTTGTCATATCCCTTGTGGGGTTTTGTGGAGTCAAGGATCCTAAAGAGGCCATTGTATCCTCAAAACTATTATACGATCAAGGGAGTGCCTCGATGTCATACCATTCAAACTTTGCCAAGGATTTTTCCACAAGGGCTTTGTAGGCTTGCAAAATTGGGCACTTGCACTAGAAGATTCCCTTGACCTGGTTGACAATGAGCAAGGAGTCGCCAAAAATATTGAGCTTGGTGATTTTCATGGCGATAGCCATTTTAAGCCCTCTAAGTAAGGCTTCATACTTGACATTATTGTTGGTGCAGGGGAAATCAAGTTTAAATGATAGGGATATGGGAGCCCCATGCGGTGTGAAAAACATGATTCCCGTGCCACCCCATTGCTTGCATTTGGAGCTATTGAAGAAGAGAGTCATATCCGCCTATGACTTAGGCTCATCAGAATTAGGTGATTTTGATATTTGGAAGACTCCATCATCGGGAAGCTCCATGCTAAGAGGCTATTCCTCCTAGAGAGGAGCCTCTACAAGTTGATCAACAATGAAATGTCCTTTGATTGACTTTTATCCTATGAACTCCAGGTCAAATTATGTCAACAACATGATCCATTTCATCATGCGACTACTATGATAAGTATGACTCATCATGTATCGCAATGGATTCTCTTTAGATACAACATACGTAGTGTGGCTGAGCATATAGTGTCATAGCTTTTTGGTAGCAAAAACCACCGCTAGACATAACTTTTCAATGTATGTGTACTTGATATCATAGCTCACTAGGGTGCGACTAAGATAATATGTGGCCTGTTCCTTATGAAATTCATTGTTTTGGGCTAACATGGCACCCAATGCGACCTTAGTAGCTGAGATATATAATCAGAATGACACCCCTGGTCTAGGTGGAGCTAAAATTGGAAGCAAAGCTAGGTATTGTTTAATTGTGTCAAAGGCATCCTAACATTCATCATCCTAGTGGAATGTGATCCCCTTGTGTAAAAGTTTGTTCATGGGTCTACACTTGTCCGAAAGTTGTGCTATAAAGTGTTTGATGGATGCAATCCTCCCCTGAAAGCTATGAAGTTGCTTTATGGTAGTCAAGGGAGGCATTTCAAGGATTGCCTTGAATTTGTTAGGGTCCACTTCGATGCCTAATTTGGAAACTATAAATCCCAAGAGCTTTCTAGATGTGATGCCAAAGATGCACTTCTTGGGATTCAGTCTCACATTATGTTCAATAAGGCGATCGAGGAATTTGCACAAGACATCTAGGTGCTCATGACGTAATAAATATTTTTTCAATAAGTCATCCATGTAATATTCCAAAATTTTGTGCATGTAGTCATGGAATATATGTCATGGTACGCTGGTAGGTGGCACCGACATTCTTAAGGCCAAATGACATGACCTTATAACAAAATGTTCTCCAAGGCATTGTGAATGCTATTTTGAGTTGATCTTTAGGGTTGATATGAATTTGATTATACCAAGAGAATCCATCCATAAGGGAGATCATTTCGTGTCCTACGGTGAAATCTACCAATGCATCTAAACTTGGAAAAGGAAAATCATCCTTAGGACTCGCTTTGTTTAGGCCTCAAAAATCAGTGCAAATGTGAATCCTCTCGTCAGGCTTCTTAACGGGAACCATGTTGGACAACCATGGTGGATAGTCTATAGAAATAACAAACTTGGCATCCAATAGTTTCTGTAGCTCATATTTGACCATAAAGGAAACTGTTGGGTGCATATTTCTTAGCTTTTGCTTGACAGGTTTGACTGTGGAGTCAAACGTTAGATTGTGGGTGACCAGATTTGGATCTAGTCCTGACATGTCTTTTTAAGATCATGCAAAAGCTACCTTCTTCTCTGTGATAAGGGCTATATAATTGGATTGTTATTCAAAGGATAGGATTTCCCCTAGCTTGACATATTGCAAGTTTTTAGGATTTGAGCCAATATCTTTGTCAACCATAGGCTTGATTGACATATGAGACCCCTCCTCCAACTGATGGGGAGTAGGTATCAAATGGATATCGTTAGTTGGATTTAAATACTTGATGGAAACCTCGAGTTACTCATCAACATGGAAGACATCATGGGTTGGTCCTACGAGGAAGTGAAACAATCCATCACAAACCCAATACTTAGAGGGTGATGGGGTGAGTCAACGCAATCCCAATAAATCGCATCTAGGTCTATATGGAGTGGTTTGGAAGGATCGGCTAGGTTGTGTAGTGGTGTGGTCAAATAAATGGAGATCATATTAATGAAATGTGTCTATTCTCTAGGACCACGTGCATGTGAATATGTATTGGTGTCATCTCTCACCCCCAGATGTGGTTATGGTGGAATGGGGATCTCTAAATCCTGTATGGGAAAAAATTGTAGGACAAGATCGTTAGGCTCAAGGAGCTCCATGTGTGTGGACGGGTCAGGGAAGATATCATGATGAATTTAGTCTAGATTGATAGTCCTTGCCCTAAAGCATGGGCCAACATGTAATTGATGATAAATTTCATCTATGTCAATGGTATCATGATGATGTCACAAATAACGAGGACCTAGGTATACCCTCTCTGTCTCATCCTCATAGTCACTATCATATATGGGAACCTTGTTGTTTCCCCTTGGGATCAGGTGATAAGGTAGGTGTGGTCCCATATATGCTAATTCCTCATAATCATCATCGTGGATGAGGATTCCTTCATTCTCATCTTGCAGTGCCTCAGGCTCATGAGGACCCAACTACTCAAGTAAATTAACTGCTCCCCCCAAGAGGTCTATCTTCCTACGGGAAAACCGGCTCTTCAGGAGGAAGGAGCTACTGCCAAATAAGATCAAGGAAAGAGAACATATGTATGAGGCCTTCCTATTGGTCATTTATAGGGACAATTTATGAATGATTATTGTCTGACTCAAAAGGGTCATATGGTGCTGCCTCATAACCTTAATCATCCTCTGAGGTCCACTCATATGAGGTGCCTTGATCTGAATCATCACATACATGGGAACAACTCTGTGAACCTTACCCTCTCTCAAAATGTGGGGGAATGTCATTGGGGATCGTGGGGTTCCCATATAGCCATGGAAAGTAATATCCCAAGGAGTAGACTGTATTGGGATTGGAATAAGGGTCTTGAGCCAACCCGCCATTGTAGTCTATATTCAAGCTATTTAAGCTATCTAAGAGGACATCTAGAGGCAACAGATTGTTGCGTCCCACTCCCGAATTATCATAGAGCATTTGATATTGTGGTTTATAAGGGATTCTAGTGCCCTGATCATACAAGCCTAACACATAACCATGCCAGTTGCATAGGTAAAGGTACTTCAGGGCAAAGTTAGGGTTAGACAAGTAGCTAATATCCTCTCCAAAAGGTTCCTCATCTTCCTCCTACCGTTGGTAAGGTTCGATGCCATAGTCAATGCCCCCATAGATAAAGTTTGTTTGATTAGGGGGAATACCAAGAGGCACGATAGTGCCTATGGGAAGACGAGGTCTACCCATGTCTTGCATCAACTCTAAAGCAAGAGTAGTGGTAACATTCCTAACTATGTACTCTCCCAATCCGGTAGAAGCCAAATGTACTATAACCTGGGGCTACGGATAGAAGAGGGATGAGAGTGAGACTTGATCAGGATTATTATTTACCTTGTGTGGTGTCTCTTCGTCATTTGAGCTAAGTATCTCCTCTATAGAGATAATGGATATTATTGGTTGGTACTCCTCAATAGGCCGCTTCTCTGGATTCCTAGATAAAGGATCCATTGGTGTATTAGGCGTCTGGGCAAGCCGATGATGAGGAGGGCATGGTATGCTATAGCATTGGGGTCAAAACTAGGCTAGATTTATTCAGTTGAAAATCTAGATGTATCGATGGAAAGGTCAACTCGGGTAACTGTTGCACCATGTTGCAATACTTGAAGGGATCTAGGTCCACGAGGACGACATGAACTTGCCCTTCATAAGTGTACTTGAGGCATTGGTGAGCTATGGAAGGGATGTCCCTGATCCATGGTCTTCCTAACAAAATGTTGTATGCCATCTCATCCTCTAGGATGTGGCACATCATTGAGATAATATTTTCTCCTACTTGAATAGGTAAGATGATTGTACAAACCGTTGAGCATATAGCATCATTGAATGCTCGAAGGGTGTAGGTAGATGTGACAATATGAGATAATGGAAGCTTTAGGTGCTTCAGAGCTATTGTTGTTATGATGTTGCTCGAAGATCCAATATATATCAACACTCTCTTGTATGGTGTTCCATTCACACGTGCGACAATGTGCAAAGGGGGTTCCAACATATCATGTGGAACCGGTTTAAGTTCATATTATTGAAAAGTAATTACCAGTTTCGTGCATTGCTGCACATGCCCCACAAAGTTGTTGAAGGAGTTAGACTCCTAGGGCTAAATATCAATTGCCTTAAGGATATCCATCAAGGCTTCTCTATGAGGTTGTGATTGTTGTATGAGCTCATAGATGGAGAGCTAGGCAGATGTTGTTATTAAGCTCTGAGAGAGCTTGCTATTTATGGTGACTACAGGCCTAGGTGGGAGGCTCGGTCCAAGAGGTGGTATAGGCTATGATGTTGAAGGGACATCACTATGAGCCATAGGTGGTGTGACTGGAATTGGATACCACCTGTTTATTGTCACAATACTGACCATGCCAACATATCATTGCTTAGGAGGGGCGTGGTGAACCTCGTTCACTTGGAGCACTAGTTTGGCCTACTCTGTGTGGGTAGGCAAGGGATCTTTAAAGACCCCCATCTATTGGTTGTTTGGTGCGATAGGGTTATCTACCTGGAGGGCATTCCTATCAATCAGGTCTTGCACAAAATGTTTGAATTTATAGTACAATTGCACATCATACCCATTTTGCCTATGAAATTTGTAATATAGGTCTTCTCTATATCCTTTGGGCTTAGGTGCATTAGGGTTGATAGGTCGAATGTCAGGTAGATGGATTTCATTAGCCACCAACAGGTTATTAAACATTGAATCCATAGACTCTGTAATGGGCGTGAACTGTCACTTGGGGTGATGTTGTTGATTTTGTCATTGACCATTCTGGTTATCCTTGGCATAGTTCCCAAGGGTGGCCTGATAATTAGGATTTTGAGGTGGCACGACTAGTGCTGGCCCTGGGACACTAATGGCAAATTGATTTACTACTATTAAATTAGGTTGTGTTGGGGTGTTATTAGTGTTCTTGCTCCACTCCTTGCGAGGCTTCACAATCTCACCCTCTTGAATCTTGATTTCTTCGATGATCCTAGCCTATGCTAAGGCATCTTCAAGAGTGGGGTATTGTTGCAACTACAGCAACAAAGAGATTAGATTTAAGCAACTTTTAGAGAACATCTAAGTCAACTCCGACATGGGGAGAAGATAAGGCAGCTTGGCAAGCAAGGTTCACCATATATTGCCATAATTTGTTATTGACTCATCATCATATTGTTTTAACCCATCTACATCAGCCAACATTGCATTCCTCTTGGTATTGAAGGCAAAACGCTCCAGGAATGCATCTGTAAGTTGGTCCAAATTATGGATTCTATGCTTAGGGAGTTGGTAAAACCACTCGAAGGTAGGGCCAATGAGGGTAGTCACAAATGTCCTCAAAAGTAAAGCATCGTCATCATGAATGCTGAAGCATTGGCCTAAGAACCTAGTGACATGTTCTTGCGCATCCTCTTCTCCCTTAAAGGTAGAAAACTGAGGCAACTTAAATTTCTCTAGATAGGGAGGCATAGGTACTAACAGATGGATAGGTTGACTACGCAATTGATGCATAGTGGGCTTTTGAGATCCTGACCTAGAGGTCTTGTTCTCTACTGACTTCGAGCGTTCTAACAATGCTTTGTAAGGACTTGATATCCTCATATTTGTTAACATCTTGTGGTGGAGGTCTAGGCTCCTCCAACCTAGGACGAGGTGGTGGTAAGTCACCCCCTACCTCGATAAGGCGTCTCAACATATTCTAATTTTGGCTCATTATCGGTATAAGCCCTATAAGGCATCACTTGATCCAGTCTATGAATGGGGGTATCTACCCGCAGTGGGCACCATATGTTTGGCCTAGGAGGCATCTCTCCATCTGGCCTAGGAGGTCATGGAAACAATATTTGATAAGGTCTCGGGGGCCTCTCTCAAATGAGCATGGGTTGTCTTAGATGGACCTCTTGCCTATGTGTCTTAGGGGTAGGGACTCTCTCTCTCAAAGTTTTCTGGAACAACTTGTTGGTATGCTATTCGATCATTTATTTCTCAAGCTGGTGCAAGCGATCTAGTTGCTCTTTATCCCATCGAAGCTGCTTGAATTGAGCTTGGTGTTCTATATATCTCACAACTACTTGCCTAATTTTATCCATAGTACGAGGCCTAGTAGTCCTAGGAGTATCACCTTGGGGTCGACCTTGTACAAGGTACTCTGTGTTCTCCATAGAGCACTTCCCTCTCTTGAGGTTCATCGCATTGACTTGAGGCTCACAATGGAACATGTGTTCATTACACTTAGCTGGTGTAGAGGCACATCGAGCTTGCACAAAATATTATTCCTGAGGAAAATATGGGATCTCCTCATGTCTTCCTTCTTGGACAAGGAAAGGTAGGGCTGAATTGGCTCGCCCAAATCGACGGGTTTCATTCCCATCGGGCTGCAAGAGCTACTATATCCTATCAAGGTAGCACAAAGGTAGAGTCATGTCAACTTTCTTTGACCAGTGTGTGAAGTCATACTCCTACCTCTGATTAGGCATGTCAGCCCTGACGGGTATGCGAATGCGTGGCACCACTCTATCTATTAATGCCTCAACACACAGTTGCATTTCACCAAGGAAGGCCTATGAAATATCTACATTGTAGCACCCTAAAATTGGCATAGTTAAACCTTAGTAAAAAGATAAAAATTCAAATTTTAACCCCGAACCGCCCGTTACCCACTTTCCTCATTTTCCATGCCATTTTTAGGATTTGTTTTGACCGTTGGATGATATCGTCTAAGATCAGATGAAATCATCCCAGATCTGACGAATTCGTCTGGAACAGAATGTCCAGACGATTTCGTCCCAAAACCAAATTTTCATACTTAGCTTCTGTTCCAACAGCCTCTCTAACCTGGGCAGAAAGCGTGTCTGCGTAGTTAGAGTCTCCCCCATTGGAGATCTCCCAAATTGGGATGATCTCCAACCTCCTAACCTCTCCCTAATCCTATATAAACTGAGATTTTCTCAGTTTATCCCCCTGAATCTCTGCCTGAAACCCTGATTGACTCCCCTGAACCCCCCTGAGCTTCCACGCACCTCAGAGCATCCTTACACCATTATTTGCATTTTGTATTTCATGTTTTATTGTAGGAACTTTACTATTTTTTAGTCGAAGCTAGCTCGGATCGTCGCAAGCGATTCCAGGCGATTTCGGACGATCCTGTCGAGAAGCACAGACGATCTCGTACGATTGGAGGTGATCCCGACTGTAGTCCAGATTGGGGGCAATCAGAGTCTAGAGTTTGCATCTTTTATTTGTTTTCTGCATTTCTTTGTACATTATCTTAGTTATTATATTTATGCATCTTGGAGTTCACCTCATTTAGTATAACCGCATGATAAAGTTAAAATCAATCATTAAATCTACTGCATTTCTCTTATTTGCTATTTGCATTTATTATTTAGGCCTGTTTGCTATTATTTCTATCATTCTCCTTTGCTTTTGCAGTGGCATATTTGGTATTTTGTATCTATTCTTGTGATTGCAGGTTTCTGACGAATTCGTCTGATGAATTCGTCAGATTGACGATGATCTCGTCTGATCTCAGATGATTACGTACGAGTTGAGATGATCTGGACTGCTACAAAACTTAGAATCTTCATCAGACATCCGGAATCAGGTATGTACTATTCTAGTTAGCATATTCTCTGTGTTTAGCATTCATTCCTATTTTTTGTATTCATCTAAATCAGCATTGGCATATAGAATAGTTTAGATTCATCTTGGCCAAACCTAGGAATGGAATGATTAAAGCGCAAAATGAACACATCAAACTTACTATCAACCTAGGTGTGGAAACTGCCACTCAAAAGTTTCCTGGTGAACCCACCATCCGTCGAAAATTCACCCTTATACTCCTCCCCCGAGAGGCGGGACCTTCAAAGGGCCTCTCAGTCCGAGGTATTGTCCCATCCTTCTCGCATCCCCCTTTCGGGCACGGATCCTATAGCCTGAAGGTAAGGATGCAAAAAATTTGGAGCGATACATTTTGGTGAACCCGACGTGAAAACTAAAAACCTTTTGAAAACAATCCAAAAAAAAACAAAACATAAATGCATTTAGAATCAAAGATTGCATATCATATTTAGATGGTAGATTATAATAAAAGATGAGTTGTCACCATTAATGTTGAGAATCAATTAGCAGCTATAGAGATTACTTATGTGCTTAGAATACCTCAAACAAATAGGGTTCAACCTTTGTGGGACGAACTTGATAGGAGATTGGGTATCATTGGATCTAGGGCAACAGAACTTAGGCAAATTAAGAGGTTTGTCCTAGATAGAATCTTGGATCTCGATCAAGTGACCTTATATCATGAACTTCAGAGAGCTTGCCATAGGTGGTTAGCAGATAAAAGAGCCCATGTGTCTTCAGAGCTGTACACCTTTGAGGAATACTTTGAGAATGCAGTTGTAGTACATAAATTTCTATCTCATATAGAGGATCAAGAGGTCGTTCTTACGGATAGAAAAATATGGAATAGAGTTCCTAGAGCTGTGTTATATCGAGAGTATTGCCATGAACTTTATTTCTACCAGTCAGGGTATGAAATAGATAATATCACCATAGCACACTTTATCAAATTTTTGAAAAACCATTTCCAATTTGAAGAGGAGCATTTCATGACTCCCGATGAACTTGATCCTATCAATGATATCTATAAACTATTTATAGAAAACTAAGCTATTCTTTTATTATTGTTATTTCCTGCATTCAGTGTGTTGTTTGTTGTCTTTATAAGCATAAAAAAAAAAAAAAAAAATCAATAAATAAATAAAATAAAATAAAAACAAAACAAAATCATAACAAAAATCAAAACATTTTCTTTTAAGCATTATAGTAGGTATATAGTTAAAATATATACCTCCCAAATTTGTTGCAAATATATTAATATATATTTGCTAAAATCTAAAGTTAGACATAATGACTAGACTCGGGAATGGAAAACAGACTGAAGTAGAAGAAGATTGGTTAAGAAAACCAGGAAATAACCCAGATGTCCTTCCTGAAGACCCAATTCAGGAAGAAGGAACCTTTGACCAACAAGAAGAAGAATTTGCTGTAGGAAATGAACAAAAAGAAAATGATAGAGAGGAAGGATCCTCATCCCCTAAAATATCTCCGGAAGGAGCTATTACTTTTGAAAACATGGAACATTTCTGGAGGTTCCTCAATACTAATATGGGCACTCTTAATAGAGCAGTCCATATGGACAAAGATCAAATTAGTGACACTCAAGCAACCCTAGAAGACATATATCACACATGCACTAATCCCTTGTCCTTCGTTGATCAAGAAAGTGATCAAGCTGGACCATCCAATTTGGATATGGCCGCTATAATCCAGAACATGCAACAACAACAGGATACCCAACCACCTAGAGTGCCTGTTACCAAGCCTAGGGTTATTCCCACACAAAAGAAACCTTCATTCATTGCTCTATTTCGCCAAGCTATTGATCAATATACCTCAAATCAACAAAAGCCTAAAACAAAACCAAATACCAATTTCCAACAATCTGGGATACAACATAATGCTACAACAAATCTTCTTCATAATACTCTTCCTACCAACCATTTGCATAACAACAATATAGCATCTAATCCTTATGTCACGCCAACATACGCTCACAAATCCCATACTCATGTACCACCGAACCAATATGGTGGGCAAACTGGTAATCTGGAAGCCATGGTGAAACAATTAGTCTCCCGCATGGACCAGATAGATCCCTACCGTCCCTCGTACAATTATCGAGAGATGTGTAGTCAGCCTCTAGATCCTATAGTTGTAGCACAACCATATCCCAAACACTTTCCTATGCCTGTCCTACCTATATACAAAGGAACTGAAGATCCCATAGAGCATCTTCGTATGTTTAGGATAGCATGTCATGATATATCACATGATGACTTGTTATTACTAAAGATGTTCCCAAAAAGTTTAGGAGGGATGGCATTGGAATGGTATTATCAACTACCCACTCATTCTTTGAGAAATTTCGAAGAGACCGTCGAGTCTTTTGTGCATCAATTTAGTGCCTATATTGAAAGGCATGTAACTATTAAAGATTTGTACAACCTAAAACAAGACAAAGATGAGTGTTTTGCTGACTTCTTAGCTCGATGGAGGTAGTTGATAGGAAAATTACACTTTGTGTTACCTTATCGAGAAATGTTGGATATCTTTATCAATAATTTACAAGAACAGTTATCCTATGAGTTATCAACTGCTACCTTGACCACCTTCGATCAAGCTATAGATTTAGCCCGAAGAGTGGAAGATGCTCTTATTAGGAGAGGTCAGCTTAAAAAGAAAGATGATGAGAAAACATCCAGAAATCAATATAAAAATAAACAAGTTGTGGGTGATGGAGTCACTGATAGCAGAAACGTTGCTACTGTTAATGTTGCGAAAACAACAAAGAAATTTATACTAAAACCTCCTGATAAACCACCCCGAGAGTTTACTAGGTTAAATCAACCCTTATCAACCATTCTCCCGCAACTATTAGCACGAGGTTTGATTCAGTTACCAAATATCCGGGAACCTGATCCAACTATACCCGGATACAGAGCTGATTTACATTGTGATTTCCATAGAGGGCCTGGACACGCTACCAATTCTTGTAAAATATTAAAACATAAAATACAAGACCTGATTGATAACAATGAGATGGAGGTGCAAGCCTTTCAACCTAAACAAAATCCTTCTAATAATGCTCAAAAGAACGTCCCTCAAAATCAGAATCAGAATGCCAATCAGTCACTGGACATATTTCAACATCCTTTACCAAAGCATGGTAAAGAGGTGGCTAATCAAATTGAGCATCATAATGTTCCCCCTCCTACCCGATATGTAGGAACTATTAGTGGACATTCACCTACTCATGATGTGGAAGTATTTGACACAACTTTATCCATGGTTACGACCAGACCTCTATATAATACTCAGACACATGATCTTAGTGATGTAGAATATGAGACTGAAAGTGACATGGAAATCACCTCAAATCAATCGAATAGCTCTGAAGATGAATCAGATCCTATTCAACCTATCACAAGTTTTATGGTTCCAGAAGAACCATTTCCTAGAAGAGTCACTACTAGACCATCTTCTCACCAATTACTTTCTAATGAACAAGCCATAAACGCTAGACCAAGACCTATTCATCATCCTCAAAATAATATTGTAGGTACCATCGGAGCTATTACTCGACAACAGGCTCAAAACTCTCAACAGGATCAAACTCAGAATGATGGATCAACTCCATTTGTTTTGAAAAATCCCAATAAAGGGAATCATGCGCCTAATGTTCAACCTAAGCCTCCTTATAATATTAATGAACAATTATCTAATACTACAGCTAGAATTTCCCTTTTGGACCTTTTAAGATCTTCTCCTACCCATAGGGATGAATTAATGCTCACATTAAGCCAAATGATGGTACCACAAAATATTCAACCTGAAGCCATGTCCAATACTATCATAACTCGAGAAGTCGATTGTATTGACTTTCGGGATAGAGATATACCACAACATAGTTTACATAAGGATAACCCCTTATATATTACTGCCCTAATTGGGGATGTAGCCATTAAACGAGTCTTGATTGATAATGGTTCATCTTTAAACATATGCACTTTTGACTTCTACCAAATATTTGGCTTTAGAAGTGACGAAATGAAAAGAACTGATATGATCATAAAAGCCTTCAATGACGAAACACAAGAAACATGTGGAGTTATTACTATCCCCTTGCAAGTTGGTCCGAGAACCTTAGACACGACCGTGTTTATTGTACATTGCCCTGCATCATACAATATACTTTTGGGTCACCCTTGGATCAACGCAATGCGAGCTGTTCCCTCAACTTTACATCAGTGTGTTAAATTCGAATTTAAAAATCAGTTGGTTACCATTCATGGTGATCCTAGACCCTTTGATATGTGTGCTTTGGCAGAACCGGTTGGAGTTCAATTTTTCCCTGCTCTGTCATCCACACATCCTAATTCTCATCAACCGACCAAACGTGTGAAACACACACCCATAACATCATCTACTTTTTCCCCATCAACTACACCTCTACATATAGCTCAACCATCTTCCGAACAAACCACATTAGGATCTCGAAAAGATCATAAAACTACAACCAATGCTTCTTGTTTTACTCCTATAACTTCCATACCTATAGACTCCTCCATCGATATCTCTACAACATCTACATCCACTACAGGCATACTTTCCACATCCGACGATGTAGGAAATGTTCCTTCTACCTCTTATGCTCTTACTGATGAGCTCTTGCCCGATTTATCTAAATTTTTTATTAAAAAAAACAAACATTGCCATGCAAGATGCCCTTATTTTAAATAAACTCCCACCCTCTCCTCATACCTTGGGCCTCCCATAGCCTATGGGAAGTATTTACCAAGTCGGGAGTTGTGCTTTTATTTATAAGGGATATGACTGGGGAAGAATACCTAGAAACATCAAGACACATTGTGATGGATATGCTAGATGCTATTTTGCTAATGAGTATATTAAAGCTAAGCCCATAATGCTTAAATTGGGATATAAAGGGAAAGGTTTGGGACCTTTCCAGAATGGTATGAAAGAACCTTTTGAGGTAGAACCGTGGCCTGCCCGATGTGGTGTGGGCCTATTTCCTAGTAAAGGTCAGCCCTTCCCATTCGAGGATGATGACCACCTCATATGTTACCAAGATTATCTGGATAAACGGGATGTCTTGCATTTTAAGCCTCTTACATGTAATATGTTATCCATAGCTTACCCTGAGATGATTGCTGAATCCGACGATGAGTTGGAGGGGGATATCTTTCATGATGTCTCCATTGAGGAATTGTTACATAACGGGTTTTATTTCGATGGCTCTATACCTAGTATAGCCCAGCTTGAGGCCACGACTCCTCAAGATGAATTATCCAAGCTAACCTTGGAAGAATTACAAGAATTAGGCGTTTCACCCGCCCCACCTAATTTTGAGAGAGATCTACACATGGAAGTAGAAAACATCATAAAAATTAATATTGGAACCAAAGATAACCCTCACATAATCAACATTGGATCAGAATTGAGTCAAGAAAAACAAGATAAATACATTGCATTCCTTAAACAATATGAAGACGTCTTTGCTTGGACATATGAAGATATGCCAGGATTAGACCCTTCTGTAGTTATGCATCACCTAGTAGTCCATCCGGATGCTAAACCTTGTTAAACAAAAACTTAGAAAAATGCATCCTAAAGTGGCCTTACTAGTCAAAGGAGAATTAGAAAAACTCTTAAATGTTATTTTTATACAAGCCATTGATTATGTTGAATGGATCTCGAATGTAGTTCCAGTAACTAAGAAAGAAGCCACTAAAGTTAGGGTTTGCACAGACTTCAGAGATATTAATGTTGCATGCCCTAAAGATGATTTTCCTCTTCCCAACATGGATCAGATCATTGATTTTACTGCTGGGAGTGGAATGATATCCCTAATGGATGGATTTTCTGGTTATAATCAGATCAGGATAGCTCCTGAAGATCAGGCTAAAACAACCTTTATTACCCCTTGGGGAACCTTTTGTTGGAAAGTGATGCCATTCGGTTTAAAGAATGCGGGTGCAACATATCAACGAGCCATGACTTATATCTTTCATGATATGATGCATGATATTCTACATGATTATGTAGATGATATTATAGCTCGTTCCATCAAAGAAGATGATCATTTAGATGACTTGAGAAAAGTATTTGATCGGTTAAGGGAGTATCTTATCCGATTGAATCCAGCTAAATGTATATTCGGAGTTAAGTCCGGTAAATTATTAGGGGTTATAGTTTCTTTACGTGGCATTGAAATTGACCCTCTCAAGATCGCGGCTATCACTGATATGCCCGCACCCACAAATATATCGGAATTACGAAGTCTACAAGGTAAGCTTCAAGCTATTCGTCGCTTTATTGATAAGTTGGCAGACAAAACTGGACCTTTTCTTAAGCTTCTTAAGAAAGATGTCTCTTTTCATTGGGACGACGAATGTCAGGAAGCATTTGAACTCCTCAAACAATATCTCCTTAAACCACCGGTGCTTTCACCACCTAGATCTGATCATCCATTTATTTTGTATATTTTTGCTTTCGATTTTGCCTTAGGAGCTATGTTAGCTCAACTTGACGATGAGAAGAAAGAACGTGCTAATTATTACATTAGCAGAACCTTAATCAGTTATGAAACTCGCTATACCGTATTAGAGAAGTTATGTCTAGCAGTCGTATTTTCTACACAGAAACTACGACATTATATGCTCAACCAAAAAACGTATGTTATTGCTAAATTCGACCCTTTGCGATATCTCATGAGTCGACCGTACTTATCTGGTCGCACAACAAAGTGGGTTCTTGCGCTAAGCGAGTTTGAACTCATGTTTATAGGACAAAAGTCTGTTAAGGGTCAAATCATAGCAGATCAATTAGTTGTTGCACCCTTAGAGTCTACCCATCCCCTCATCATTGAGTTTCCTGATGAATGCCTTAAATTAGAGGCAGACCATCCAGAGCAATGGTCCCTATACTTTGATGGAGCCCGATGTATGAGTGGGGCTGGTGCAGGTATTATTTTAATATCTCCGTAGAAACATCTTATACCTCTGTCCTTCAAACTAACATTTGCTTGTACTAATAACACTGCTGAATATGAAGCTCTTATCCTTGGATTACGAGCTGCTTTAGCGCTACAAATTAAAAATCTATTAGTTTTTGGTGACTCTCAACTTGTCATAAATCAAATCAATGATGTTTATCAAACCCGAGATGATAAATTGCATCCATACAAAGCATATGTCTTACAATTATTATCTTTGTTTGATCAAGTTACCTTGGAAGCTATTCCTCGAACTAACAACCGTGCGGCTGACGCTATGGCTGCAGCTGCATCTCTTTTGCCCTTGGAGTTAGATGACGAATATGCTACCATCATTATTCGTCGACTCCAGGAACCCACTTCAAGAAAATCATGCTTAGAACCTTTGGATGTGTTTCTAATCAACGAAACTACTCCTGAACATTGGTACACTGATCTATTTAATTTTCTTCAAAATGGGACCTTTCCCAAAGGTTGTAATAGCAACCAGCGTAGGTTATTACGTAGACGAGCAAGTCACTTCATGATTATTGGTAATACCTTGTATAGGAGATCTTTTGAAGGCATCCTATTGAGATGTTTGAATCTAGCAGAATCTAGATCAGCTTTGAGTGAAGCCCACAATGGATCTTGTGGGGGGCATTTTAGTGGTAGCGCCATTGCTAAGAAGCTCCTTAGGATAGGATATTTTTGGCCTACCATGGAGAATGATGCACATGATTATGTGCGCCATTGCGACAAGTGCCAGAAACATGCTGACCTTGTCCATGCGCCTGCACAAGAGCTGTAGGCTATTACATCTCCTTGGCCCTTTTCAAAATGGGGCTTAGACATCATTGGAAAAATCAACCCTGTGTCATCTGATGGACACAAATTTATCATAACCGCCACTGAGTATTTCACGAAGTGGGTTGAAGCTATGCCATTAGCTTCTTGTACTGGAACCCAAGTTTCCAAGTTTATTTTTAATCAAATTATTTGTAGGTTCGGAATCCCTGCAAATCTCATTTTAGATAATGGAACTTGTTTTAAAAATAAATATGTTAAGAAATTATGTCAAAAGTATAAAATTCAACATCGTTGGTCCACTCCCTATTATCCTCAGGGTAATGGCCAAGCAGAAGCATCTAATAAAACATTAATCAAAATCCTTAAAATATTGGTCAACAAATCTGGCCGCGATTGGCATATTCAATTATATCCTGCTTTGTGGGCTTATCGAACTAGCGTTCGTACTCCCACAAGCACTTCCCCCTTTGTTTTGGTCTATGGCGCTGAAGCAGTTTTTCCCTTTGAATTAGAAGTTCCTTCTTTGGCTCTGCTACTTCAAGATACTGAAGTAGGAGATGAATATCGTGCTGCGAGACTTAGTCAGCTGGAACTCCTAGATGAAAAGTGCATCAATGCTTTGGAGCATCTTCGTGCCTACCAAAACAAGCTTAAACGAGCATACCTCAAGAAAGTTCATCAACGATCCTTTGAGATCGATGACCTTGTCTTAAAAGAAAATCAAAAAAATACTAATGCAACTAAAGATCTTAAAGGTAAATTTGAGCCCAATTGGCTTGGACCATATGTCATCACTGCTAAATTTGGATCAGGAGCATATCGATTAGCTACCTTAGATGGTAAAGATCTTAAAGAACCTATGAACATTATGCATCTTAAACGCTATTATGCATAAAAATCTGGTCATTTCATCATTGTATATATTGTTATTTTGCATATTGTTTCATTTTAGTCATTCATATAAAAATTTCAAAAACAATCACATTGTGTATCTTCTCAATTCATCAATTAAAATCAAAACATAAAAAAATCAAAAACATCAAAATCATCAAAATCTTCAAAAACATATTTTATTTTCATACCTGTCAATTCTTGAAGTATTGCAGTTATATTTTCAGTTATTTTGGATAAATTAGCATTTATTTGGAATCCCGCACTTTCACATTCACATGAATAAATATCTTGATTTTATTTTGTATGATTATTAATCTCTCTTATATCAAAGTCCACAGTTGAATTAAATAAAGTTTTGAGCATAGAGAACTGATCTTGTTATTTACTTGAACCAAATATATCTCTGCACATTAAAATGATTTCATTGCAAATTCAATATGATGCTACATAGTAGAAGTGGTTTCTTGAGCGAAAAGTTTCCCCTGCTATCCTATCATGCACATGGTCTAGAATCTTTGAGAATTGACAAAAGGACAAGCTCACCCCTGCCCAGAATAAAAATCCCTTGCTCTACAGCCAATCCGAGCAAGTATCCCTAGTATAGGAAGAAAAAGAAAAGTCAAAGAAAATGAGAAAAAGAAAAATATCATTTTGTACCATCGCAACAATATTCCAAGCAAAAATACAAAAAGAGAAAAAGAAGAGAAAAAAGAAAAGCAAAAGCAAAAGCAATAAAATCCCTTTCCCTACCCCTTGAAAAGAAAAGAAGGGTGAATGAGCTTGAATCCTTGGAATTCTCAATTATTCAAAAACTGTGAGGTAAGCCCCATAACAGGTGGTTTGTGCCCAACCCGCTTGGCCTTGGGTAATCCCTAGCATGGTGATATGTCTGTCACATTAGCGACCTTCTTTTGTACAGACCTATGTCAACTTATGGATTAGCTAGCTCTTGATAACCTAACTTACATAGTAGTCTGGTACGGTTACATGCATATAAATCATGGTCAACGAACATTCATTTGGTTAATTCAAATTACTTGTATCAAATTATCTTGCTCAAAATTGGTGAACGAACAATACAATTGCACACACATTTGTATTTGAGAGATTCTCTATCATTATGATAAATCAAGATCGGCAATGAACTCACATATGCACATGAGGGTTCCTTATAAATCTACATTTGTCTTTGAGATAATTTAAAATATTTCTGCAACTCTTTTGGAATAAATTTTATTCTTATTTCAGAACATCTGTTTAGTATAAAAACAATTACATACATTGTTTTCAAAAATCCAAAATCCTTTTAAACAACCTATTACAAAATCTAGTAAATAAAGTCAAGTTATATATTATTATTTTCTGTTTATCTCAAAATCAAAAATCAAATCATGCAATAAAACTAAAATATCAATTTCTTCTTTGGATTTCGCGATGATGGTATAAGTCTATATCTATAATTCTATGCCTAGCGCAAACCATTGCTTTAATTTTATTTTCCCATTCATTTTAATTTATAAACACATATGGCTTACATCATTATGTTACACAATTGTGCTTTCAAAAGAACGCAAATTATTCTATTTCATGTCATTATGTCAACATTCAATTTTGCAACCATGGTATAATTTCTAAGGAATTGTTCAAAATTTTATCACACTTAGGAATTTATGCCTAGCAAAATCATATTTCTTTTAATATCTCACGCATAATATTTTTATGAAAATCTGAAAACAAATCATCACCATCACAACACAAAGTCTTAAGACAGTCTCTTAAGCATTCTTTTACTTTTAGCAATATTTCTATACTGGGATTAGCTTGACGACCGAGCGAGCGGTGACTCCATGAAATGGTCTATAACAACGACAATGTCCTTTGAAATTATTGTTAGAAGTCCCTTTTATTTTTCATCAAATCACACCAAAACAACCAATTGTTTACATCAGATTATTTCATTTAAATTTTACAACATAACATAAAATTATAATATTTCTAAAAAGACATAATTACATGAATCATCAATAATCAATTGCAAAATTCAACATTAAAGCATCATCAAACATATGGACAAGTCATATCACAAAAAATATCATATATATATATATATCAAAATATCTATACATCATATCAAAACTGGACTGGTATGCCACAATCAATAGCCTGGCATACTCAATCCTCTCAAACAATATAATAAAATACAATCTCTGTGCCATGAGCGTCTAGTCTCGAGAAGCCCTCGAGCTCTCAGCCTCATCTCCTCTCCCACCCTGAGGTGGAGGAGGAGGCCCCATCGGAGTCCACCCTGTGTCGTGGGTCCTCGACATCGATCGTGATGATGTCCTCGATGACCCCATCCTAATCGGCCCCGCAATGTCGGTCGGCAGCTGTAACCTCTGGCTCTCTGGAACCATCTGGTAGTATGCTCCCCGGTAGAACATAGTCTGAGCCATAGACTGCCAACTCTCTATGCTGCTCCACCCCACCCGAGCTCTGAGCCATGTAGCCTCATCCTATAGTGTCTGCACCTGAGCCCGGAGGTGGGCAACCTCAGCCCGAAGAGCCACCATCTCATTGCTCTCCCCTACCTCGACACCCTTGCCCTTATCGGGCGATGGTGGTCTCTCCCCCTGCTGAGAAGGGACTCCCCTCTCTCTCCTCCCTATCTCCTGAGGTCTCTGTGGCACCCGAGTCATCCTCTGGCATCTCTCCTATGGAGACCATCATTGCTCTCTCCCATCGTGACCTCGAGCTGCCTCAATAGCAACCTGGCACCGCCTCCCCATCCATTGCACCATGACGTGCACTGGACCCTATGCCCTCATCATCCGAGGAGGGTGGATGCCTACATACCAGGCATCATATCCGTCTATGACCCCAACGTCATCACCATCCACTAGCTGGATGGGGGCATCGTCCACGTCCTGACTCCAAAATCGTTGCATGTCTGGAGCCCCGCTCAATGTAGTACTATCCCAAATAGTCCGAGAGTACTCGTAATCCCTGAGAGAAGGGATCCCCTACTGTAGACCGAACTATCATAGAACCCGGTCGTAGCGGTGGAGCTCTACCTCTCCTCGCTCCATCCTCAGCCAGCAGACTCGCCTGATGCGAGCCAGCTCCTGCCCATCCTCTGCCCACCCGAGGTGCTCTCGCCATGGCCTCCAGGTGATCTGGTCCAGGATGAGGTCATCTAGCAACCTCCATGACATCGATAGATCTATCCGCCACTGTGACCCCCTCTGTAGCCACCAGTAGAAGACCCGAGGCCTCTCTCGGTCAACCCCTATCCATGGGAGCCCTATCGGCCTCCGCACCATGATGTGCTCCCAGCACCAAACCTGTAGTAGTGATGTCAAAACTAGACATCGGCCTCCCTTGTATACGACCCCATGAAGGATCCTATACAAGCGACATAGCACAAAGCTACCCCAAGAAAACCTGTAACCATGGTCTCTCATATCATAGACCACATCTGAGAGGAGCCATGGTAGTCTGCATCCGCTCTGGTGGCACAACAGTAAGCCACCTACCACCCCTACCAAAACCCGAGTCAGCCTAGATGCCCTAGGCATCTACCTTAGAGACTCGATGTTCACTCTACCCTTCTCCAGGGTGAAGCTCGGGTCTCCGATCAATCTCATCATCGCCTGGCCCTGATTGGCCGTAGGCGTCATCAACCGTCCCTGTATGGGGATCCTCATGATCCTCCATACGTCCTCTAGTGTGGGAGTCATCTCCCCTATCGATAACCGAAAGCAGGATGACCCCGGATACCATCTCTCTGCTAAGGCTGTCAACAGCCCCATGTTTGTCGATACTTGTGGCATTTCTGCCACATGCTGTAAACCGACATGAGCTAGTCGGTCATGCTCTGCCTGGTCAAGCATGGCTATGTCATCTCGTAGTCCCTCATATTTCCATTCTTGACTCTTTAGTAATCCCTTCTACAAAACAAACAATAAAACAACAAAAATTCATTAATAACCAATCATTAAAATAAAATTAAAAACATTTTAATCAAGCTTAATTTCTTAAAAGTGATGATATCATCCACTATTGGATGATATCGTCCCAAATTGGGCAAAATCATCCTTTGTAGGATGAAATCATCTTCGATTTCGCAACTTGGGGGATCGCCCCTTGTTGAACGAGATCGCCCCTAGTTCGTCGATTTTGCCCTTCGACGAAATCGATGATCTAGGGACGATTCCGATGAAATCGGGATGATTTCATCCCGACGTCATTGACGGCCTAAAAACGGCCGCGATGCCCCAAACAGTCAAAATTTAAAACAAAAAATTGCACAACTTAAATTCAAACCTAATTTACTAGGATTAGATCCTTACCCGTAGCCCGCGTCGGACCTCTATCGCTCTGTGCATTGTCTCCACCATTTTTCTCTCTGTAGAGCTCTGGAACAATAAAAATGAATAGTAAAAATGAATTAGGGTTTTACCCTATTTTTCTTAATTTTATTCAAAACCAACAACTTTTTTTTAATTTTTGCTTTTTCGTGTTTTTACCTCAAACGTTCGATTTGGGTAAAAACACGGAGGGGGCACCATAGTCAGCAGTCGTACGATTCGACCAAGAATCGTTGTCTAAAAAATTGAGTACATTTTTGCTTTCTCGTAAAACGGGAAGAACTCGTCTTTAACGCATTTTCTTCGAAAAATTTGCTAAAGAGGGGGCAAAATGTAGCACCCTAAAATTGGCACAGTTAAACCTTAGTAAAAAGATAAAAATTCAAATTTTAACCCCAAACCGCCCGTTACCCACTTTCCTCATTTTTCGTGCCATTTTTAGGATTTGTTTTGACCGTTGGATGATATCGTCTAAGATCAGACGAAATCATCCCAGATTTGACGAATTCATCTGGAACAGAACGTCCAGACGATTTCGTCCCAAAACCGAATTTTCATACTTAGCTTCTGTTCCAACAACCTCTCTAACCTGGGCAGAAAGCGTGTCTGCGTAGTTAGAGTCTCCCCCATTGGAGATCTCCCAAATTGGGATGATCTCCAACCTCCTAACCTCTCCCTAATCCTATATAAACTGATATTTTCTCAGTTTATCCCCCTGACTCTCTGCCTGAAACCCTGATTGACTCCCCTGAACCCCCCTGAGCTTCCACGCACCTCAGAGCATCCTTACACCATTATTTGCATTTTGTATTTCATGTTTTATTGTAGGAACTTTACTGTTTTTTAGTTGAAGCTAGCTCGGATCGTCGTAAGCGATTCCAGGCGATTTCGGATGATCCTGTCGAGAAGCGTAGACGATCTCGTACGATTGGAGGCGATCCCGACTGTAGTCCAGATTGGGGGCAATCAGAGTCCAGAGTTTGCATCTTTTATTTGTTTTTTGCATTTCTTTGTACATTATCTTAGTTATTATATTTATGCATCTTGGAGTTCACCTCATTTAGTATAACCGCATGATAAAGTTAAAATCAATCATTAAATCTACTGCATTTCTCTTATTTGCTATTTGCATTTATTATTTAGGCCTGTTTGTTGTTATTTCTATCATTCTCCTTTGCTTTTGTAGTGGCATCTTTGGTATTTTGTATCTATTCTTGTGATTGCAGGTTTCTGATGAATTCGTCAGATTGACGATGATCTCGTCTGATCTCAGATGATTACGTACGAGTTGAGATGATCTGGACTGCTACAAAACTCAGAATCTTCATCAGACATCCGAAATCAGGTATGTACTATTCTAGTTAGCATATTCTCTGTGTTTAGCATTCATTCCTATTTTTTGTATTCATCTAAATCAGCATTGGCATATAGAATAGTTTAGATTCATCTTGGCCAAACCTAGGAATGGAATGATTAAAGCGCAAAATGAACACATCAAACTTACTATCAACCTAGGTGTGGAAACTGCCACTCAAAAGTTTCCTGGTGAACCCACCATCCATCAAAAATTCACCCTTATACTCCTCCCCCGAGAGGCGGGACCTTCAAAGGGCCTCTCAGTCCGAGGTATTGTCCCATCCTTCTCGCATCCCCCTTTCGGGCACGGATCCTATAGCCTGAAGGTAAGGATGCAAAAAATTTGGAGCGATACATACATACCAGGAACACTCTCCCAAGTAATGCTCATCATCCCTCAGGGTGTCCCAGAGAGGATATATTCGAAGATGAGGCTCATGCCCTACTATCTTGGGGCTAGGTGGAGTGGAAGCTCACTAGGGAGGTATAACCAAGTCCCTAGGGCTATATCAAAGATGATTCATGTCTCCTAATCCACTCTCCACAAATTCCACCCGTGATTGGGCTTGGCTGCGGGTGCGCACCATTGCGCTCCTTTATTAGTACCCTAAGTGATTTTATTTACAAATTATTAATGAAAAAGTATACAAGAAAGAAACACTTAATAAGACAGATGATTCTATTTTAAGTTTTAAGTGTGAATCCCTAAACTGTTTCATGTGTTTTAGATGTTTTGTTTTGTAACGAATGACCTCGTGTCACGTGTTTGAAATATTATTGGATTATAATCTCATGTTCAATTGGATTTCACCTGTATACTCGTAGCTCGACAACCTGGCTATGAACTTTAAGTTGCATTATCCTACCTATAATATGTGGTGATGAGGTCCACATATGGCCAGGGAGCACAGATCCTACCAGTTCCTCACCCAGTTCACCTACAGTCTGTGATACACCTCCCCGAAGGGTGATGCGTGCTATAACCCACGGGCTATGATGGATCTTGGAACCAGCCTTGGAAATATGGATCGGGTTTGTGGGATTTGAGTCAAGTGGATGGAGATGAAACCCACCATCACTTGAACTCTACTAGTGGATGGTAATGAAGTCCACCTCACTAGCGTTTACATGAATCGTGGTGTGTGTGGTTCATTATTATCCAAGAAAGTAAGCAAAGAAGCAATCAATGACCATTCACTAAATGCATGCAATAGGTACATTTTACTTTCAGAATAATAAGATAAGGAACCTACAAATTGAATTTATGAATGCAAATCCTACATGCTAACTTACCCAATGGGTAAGCCACAAGCAATCAAACCAAACAGATGCATTGCTACTACAAGTTATTTTTTATTTTTCTTCTACCTTTTGCTATGTGATGTTATAAGAAAAGCAAAAACACAAATTTTAACCTTTCTATGCAAGAAAGTGAAGAAAGAAAACTAATTTTGACAGTCTCTAAAAATATAGCAGAAAATCATAGGGTTTAGGCACTTACCTTGTCCATTTTGAAGCCTCCAAATTCTGAATTTTTGGGTAGAAATATCTTTGTTTCACCATCACTCCAGGGTGGGGTGAGTAGAAGATCCACCACCATCCTAGGGTGGGACGGTGAAGCCACCATCCTAGTATGTGCTAGATAAAGCCTCTACCACCGTTATAGGATGGGGAGGGGAGCACCTGCAACACAAAAAGGACAAAAATGCAAGAAAGAAGTCAAATTTTCACCTAAATCAAAATGGACAAGTGTCCCACCATGATTGCCACTGAATTAGGGAAAAACGGTGCACAAAATTATGTGAAACAATATGCGTATCTACCCCATCTCGCTCATGGGCATCAAAAATGAAGCATGCATGTGAAAAGGAAATAATACCAAACAAAAGGAAATGAATCAAAGCGAGTCTCTTCTCATTAATTTGTTGGATAAGATACAAGATTACATAGAAGTCCCCTTAAGGGCTCAAAATTTGATACAATTTTTACAATATGGGGTGCTCAAAGACCAAGTCTTTCACGGAATCTGGGTGCACATCCAATGTTTCTCCGCGTACCCATAATCGAGGTGGGCAAGCCAATGCCACCGATGCTTGTTTCTAGGTTCTATTATGTCTGATATTTCTTCCAAAAGCATTCGGAGGACCTTCAACTGCACACAAGGAAGCAAAAAGAGGTCAAATAGCAAGGGTGTATGGTGAAAACATGCAATCCCCATAAGGGCAAAATGGCATATAAATTAAAAATGCATCAAATGATATCAAAATGACTTGAAAATTTTCAAAGATTTTAAATAGGATTTTTTGGGAGGATATCACCCAAAAAATATCATAAATTGCATCCCTAGACTCCTCGATTTAGTGACGCCCGCCTGCAACCTACAAAAAGGAAGATAACAAAATATCGAACCTGCACTTATCCAAAACTCAGGAAATTTGGTCAGTATCCATAAATTGGAATTTAAAGACAACCCATATAATAATATTTTAAAATTGGAGCCCGGATCCACCTGCATCAAACTGGGGTGCCCGGATGGGCCCTACGAGCCTGTGAAAACTTAAAAATAGCATAAATCCTTAATTTTAACTCAAAATGACCTAAAATTTGAACTGTAGCATCATGGCATAATGTAGAAAATAAATAATTAAAAAAAGTAAAGAAATTGCTTAATAATTTACCCTCATCTTGGGGGGCATCCTAGGAGGGGATACCCACCAAATCTAGCCACGTTTTGTTACCAAAACACTAGAATATGTTCCTAAAAAACCTAAGTTTTGTTTTCATTGAATTTTGTGAATAAATTCATCCGGATGGAAAAGTTATTCTTGGATTACCTTCTTGAAGTCACCCGGTAACCTCCTTGGCAAAAGGGATATTTCAAGGGCAAAAATGTGCAATAAGGTGAGGGGAAATATTGGCAGCATTCCGTTGCATATCCTATAAATCCTCTCTATATTTTTATGTGGATATGGAACCCATTTTATAGCCAAAATGGACTCATGTGCAAAAAGGCATGCAAGGGCATGCATGGTAGGAGGTGCCACTTGTCAAATGGGAGGCATGCACAGGGTGTGGAAGACAATATCCCAATTTGGCCTTCATCAAGATGTATGTCATAAGGATTCCCTATCCTCTATCTCGCATGCTCTATTTGGGTGGTCAAATGATAGTTTTTGGGTGCCATTTGGCCAAATTTTGACTTTTTCTAGGTCAAACTTCACCACCGTCCCACCTTGGGACAAGGGCTCACCATCGTCCCAGGATGGGATGATGGGAATCTACCATCATCCTAGGGTGGTACGATGGTGAATTTTGGGCCAAAACCTCCCAAAATTAAGCCGGTAGCCTCCAAAACCCTTTTCGGAGTGGTTAGAACCACTGTGAGCCTCCTAAGGGCTGCCCAAGGGGCCATATTATGTCAATTTGATCACTGTTTGTGGGTGCTTAATTGGATTTACCACATTTTAGTGTCTACATAAACATTCAAAAAAATCAAAATATTACTTAAAAAAAATTCAAAAAAATTAATTAATTCAATAAAACAGCAAAAAAATCAAAAAAATTATAAATTTTTTCTAAGGTTGCTCAACCACGGCTTCGCCCCGCGGCCAGCAGAAACGGTCAATTTTTTGACCGTTGGAATTTGAAGTCAAATGTGGTTGATAGCCATGACCCCCAATTTACTAATTGGGAATCGTGGTTGCCACCCGCAACTATGGGAAAGACCTTTTTTGGGGTCATTTCCCATCCCATGCAACCTCAAAACCCAAAAATTAAACCCTCCCCAACTAAGCTAGCCTAGTCTAATCCTAACTAGGGTGAGGTTCGTTGCCAAAAATTTAGTGAGTTCATTTTACTCATTAATTAATTTGGTTCATTTTAAGTTGGTAAGTCAATGAGTGAGGTTCGAGATGCTACCTTGGTAGCACCGAATCCGCCACTGGTGGAAGGTTCTGGTTGGTCAGCCATAGATTAGGGTAGTTTATGTCCGGTTTGGCAGCGTTCCGTGTCAAGTTTGTAAACTCACCTCTCAAATATCTCTTAGCAGCTATAGCGAATTGGAAAATAATGAATTAAAAATGATATATTTTTATTTTATATTTCCAATTTTACCCATCACTGCAGTTGGTAACTGTGGGTGCAAAATTAGGGTTTTTTGATCGTGGGTCTAAGATGCGGCTATGGAATTTGCCCAAATTAGCTATGGCTGACAACCATGGCTAGCAGTAAGCAATAATTACCCTCAAAATTTCAACTGTGATGGGATTCAAAATGCAAAATCAAAAATATTCAACCAACCAAAAAGTTTAAATTTTTTTAGAAAATAACAAAAACATTAACATAATTCAAAATTTAAATGTACCTTGTATTCAGTCATTTATTCTATAAACTTGATGGTTGTAGCAACTTTTGATCCATGCAATACGGTAAGATGAATAAATCACCATAAGGACATTTGGGGTAAAATCAGTCATTTATCAAACTAAGATGCTTCAATCCAATACATCATTCTACATGCGAAGGAATTGTATCGAGAGAACATTACATGTCGTAGTAGAGAACCAACGATTCTCTATTTCTAGCATTAAACCTTCAATCCCAAAGAAGGCCACAATGATTAGACTGCCCCACATAAATGAAGATTTATCTCAATTCTTCTATGACATTTTTAGCAGATCATTGAACATAGTGATTCAACACAAGTATAATTGAAATTGCTATCATATTGATACCCTAAGAAGGCCATTATGGTTGGAATGCTCCATGGGATAGATATGTACAATTACTATTAATAGTTGAAATCATGGCTAAATTAGGCCTTGTAAAGTAATATCAAAGTGCAAAAGTCTTCAATTGTTCAAATCAATCATGTTGGTCAAGCAACTTGTCGCTTCATTAAGTGTCCTACCCTCATCGACTCGTCGCTTGAGGGGGTAGTCATAATATCAATAATCATAATCAAATTCAATAGGAGATCACTCGATCTTGTCAAATTGTGTTAATATTATGAATCATTATCAACAACTATCATAAGCTTACCCTTTGTTGGGGAAAAAAGCAACTATGATAGTTAAGCTAGTAGCTCTCCACCTATTGAAATGATTGTAGCACCAACTACCCGATCACCGTGGAGCTTGCAAACACTTTGTAAATTAAGCCTTCATCCAGTTGGAAGTAGTGATTCTAAGATGCACGTCCTTTGGTAGGACTAAGGCATCTAATGTTGATCATATCAATGATCATCATTTGACCTACGACATGGTTTTAGGAGGTCTATTTTTACATAGCGTTGTTCGTTCTCACAACACATCCTAAAAGGGTATCTATAGATACCTAAAACATATCATGTGTAGGGGACTACTCATATGGGCATCCTAACAGACCATATGAATGATCTTGGACCATTCCAAGATAGAGCAATGGTTTTAACCACTCAATTTGGGCAGAGTTGGCATACTCAGCCTTAGCCGTAGCTGACACCCATGACTAACAAAGATAACTATGCCTTAGATCCAAGACCAACCCTGAAACTATTTTTAATTCTGAGTTAAGACAAAAAGCTATTACAACAGCTATGGTGATGAACTGCAAAGTAATTTTGGGTGAGGAAGCATCCAAAACATTCCTCCCAACTACTATAATCTCCTATTTATTGATCTTGGCTTCTCGATGAAGCTAGACCAAGGACTGAGAAGGCTATAATATCCCCATTAAAATTGGGGAGAGGTCTGAATTGATCTTGAGTTGAACTATAATGAAGATTTTCCAAAATAGATAGTGAAGTGACAACCCCTTGAGGAGAGTCGAAGTGCTGGCCAATTGTAGAGTATCAAGCATGAATTTGTCAATGAAGCTTCTAAAGGACTAAGAAGCATAAATCACAAATTCAAGCCAATCAAACATGAATCTTATCAAATTCAACCACCAATCCATATTGGGACACAAAGGCAACCCTTGATCATCAATTCCATAGAGGAAATTGAATATCCAAGCCTTGATTACAAGAGCAAGAATACTTTCAGCTCAGCTGTGGCTAATAGTGCCAGTTGCACTTCAGACCCATGGTGAGGGTTTGATCTCTAATTTACTTTGTTTTAGCTATATATTTCCTCTTTCAAACATGTATTTAGGTAGATCTAACTTAGGTTAGCTTTCTTTTATGCATTTGTACGGTTAAATTTAGGAATTAGAGGTAGATTTGCTTCCATTTCCCTTGCATTTGTCAATTTAGACTAGTTTCATTGAATTTGATGCATTTCAAGTTTTAATGGTTAATTAGGCTGCCTAATTGCTATATTTATTACGTTATTTATAAGCTTTACAATAATCTATAGATTTCTTGCACATCTTTACTAGTTTACATGCTTTCTTGCTATTTTTTTCATCATTTATGCAATTGCCTATCAAGAGCCTCATCAAGAGAGGCCTATTTTGCTATTAATCCCTTTTATGTTGTTTCTTGAACATAGGTTTATAGGATCTAAGCATTTCAAGGCATTCTTGGCAACATATTCCTCCAATCGCGTGAGAAGAAGGCTATATTTTGCCTTGAGTAGTTCATGTCCATTCTGAAGAGTCTGCGATTACACCAATCCCCGTTTAGGGACCTCAAAATGTTGTATGAATTATATCAAGGACTTAGGTATCCCTAGGAAGGACGTATTTATAATTGGGATTTGGCAAAGATTTAATAAAATAAACCTTACTTTCTTGTTAAATTCATTGTTGTCAATTCTTTATTGCTTTAATGCTTGATGTTAATTGATGCACTAGTTAGGTGTATGCTTTTTAGATCGATACACTATCAGGAATTGGGATAAGGTCCATAGTAAATATTTGTGGCCCATTTTGGTGAAAAGAGAAGAGGTTATATATAATATATAAGTCCCATATTAGAGGAAATAAAGGAGGATTGATTATATAAAATGCATTTTGTAGAGAAATAATGAAATAGGCTAGAATATAATATTAAAGAAAGAAATCCTTTTAGAAAAAGAGGTTGAGTTATAGAGGACATCATAAAGAACAAAAATGTAAGAGAAATAAGGCTCAAGAAACAATAAACTAATAAATATTACAACAAGAAACATTGAAACCATATAATCATATAAGGGAGAAGGTAAAATTCCAAAAAAGGTAGAAGGAAAATTTCCAAGGAAGAAGGCAAAAGACAAAATTCTAGAGAATAAATTAGAATATAGAAGATAAAATATAATATAAGAACTATGAGAAGGCAAAGATACATGCATAAATCATCAAAGAAAAGAGTTAAAGAAAATGTTGAAAAATTAAAATAAATCAAGTGTGTATAAGTTGCCTATGAAGTGCAACCAAGGGTAAAGCTATCTAGTCAGAGAAATTTTGAGTAAAAGCTATTAGTGTGCTTAGACTAATGATGCAGTATTATGCAAGGCAATAAATTTAAAGCCTTCATGTTAGATATCATCGAACTAAATGAGGTACAGTCTTATGTAGGGCAACAAGATTAAAGTCTTCATGTTAGTCATCACCAAATTGGTCAAAGAGATCTAAAAAGAAGAAAAACACATTAAAAATTTGAGATAAGTATAAAAAAGTGTTAAAGCTAAGAGTAGAACACATCGAAGCCAAACGTAGCAGAATTGTATAGTATCCAAGGATCATTGAAGGAAGGTGAAGAGCAACGATCACTCTTTCCAAAATACCAATGCCATCAAAATGCCAACATAATAAAAGCTAATAAAACATCAACATTCAAACACAAAATTTTTATCATCATCTCCAAAGCACTAGCAAAGTGATAAAGCAAGAAGTGCAACAACTAAGATAAATAGTCTATTCTCAAGTGCAAACATAATAGTTGAAAGGAAAAAGAGTAACATTCAAACTCATCATTTTGTAGTGTTAGAAGGAGCAGTGTTTGTAAGGATAAGACACCTATTCTATAGTGTAACGTTTGAGCGCCAAATGTAATGTTGTCCTGAAGCCCAGTTTGCATTCATGGAAAGTTAAGGAAACCCTAACATTATGCCTACCTAAAGTATAACTCTCACTAAATTCAAGGAGGCTAATTAAAGAAAGAGTGTGTGAGTTGGTAGAAGCAACTTAAAAGCAAGCCTTTGTAGGTGGTTAAGTCATGATCATGCAAATATTGGTGGAGGTATTATTTAATTTTTCTAAATTTTTTTATAATATTTAATTAAATTGGGAGCTATAAGGTTTTATAAGGCTTTATAAGTTTTTATAAGGTTATATTAAATGGAGAAATAAGGAATGCTAATAAGGTTTTATACAATAGGAAGTTATTTATTAAAGCCTTGTTATTAAAGTTAAGATAGGAGTGCTAGAGTTGATTAGTAGTTTGAAATTATTCTAAGTGGAGTTATAAGTTTTTGAGTTGAAGTTTATTTTTAATAATAGTTTTTTAAAATTTAAATTTTATAGAATATTTGCAAATTAATTTAATTTGGGAGTCAAAAGGAGTTCTACTTCAAACTTAGAAAATTAATTTTACAAAATTCTTAGTTTCTAAAAATTAGGGAGTTATAAGGAATTCTACTTAGGTTTTGTAACTTAGAAACTTTAATTTATTTAAAACTAGGGAGACATAAGGTTGTCAAATTCAAAGGAAGACGACAAAGAAAAATCAAGTGAAAAGAAAAAATGATCAAAAAATAAAAATACAAAAACATGAGTTTCCAAAAACAATTGAAGAAGAAAATATATATTTTCAAGAAGAACAAATATACATTCAAGATGAATCACTAGAAGAGACTAAGGAAATGTTAAAAATTTTAATTTTTTTTACTCAATACGTGATAACTAAAATTGAAGGACAAAAGGATACATCAATGAAAGAAAAAGAATCTTGCAATCAATCATGAGGGAAGTCAAAGATGATAAATTTTTAATGCTTGGAAATTATCTAAGTTCAAAACTTGATGAAGCAGTTGAAGACTCTAAAGATGTTTTCATATTACCAAATGATATAGGAAAGATGTTATATATGACATTAATTTCTAATGAAGTTATCAAAGGTAATAATAGAAAACAAGAGAAAATGACTAAAGATTTGAAGAATAAGTTTGTTGAAATTACCAATGAAGCAGGAAAATAATTTTTTTTAATACTTCAACAATGTGTGCAAAGTGTTCTTAATGATGCTAAAAATTATTGTGAAAACTTTGTTATTGTACTTGTTAGTCTATGGAAAAAAATCTACAAGGGAATATTCACTCTAAATGTTTTCAAAGTAAGAAAATAAGGAAAGGTTGAAGAATTAGGGAACAAAGTAGGGATGGAAGATATTTGTTGTGATACAAATTATTTAAGGCCTATGATGGCAAATGAATATTGTGATACCATAGAATTAAAATCAATGACTACTGATGCATCTTGTGATACTAGTGATCTTCAACAAGATATAAAAGAAAATTATGATGCAAGCTTTGATACTTCCAACTTGGAATTTATAACAAAGGTAGAGTAACTTGATTCAAGAATAGATGTTGCATGTAATTCAAAGAATATAGTTCATGAAGACAAAAAATGTGTAGATAGTGTGTGTGACAAAGAACATTGTAATGAAGACTTCAAACATTTAAAAAATAAATGTGAACATTGTGGTAGACATGGACATAAGATAGAAAGATGTTGGAATCTTTATTGTTGCAAAATTTGTGGAGGTACCAATCATTCTCAAAAAAATTATTGGTACAAAGAAAATAATATTTTTGAATGGATATACACAATAAAAAGAAAAATCTTAATGGATTTCCTTAGAAATATTTCTCAAAAGTTAGATATGAGCACAAGAAAGGTATGAAATTCTTCAACAACAGGCTTATAAGGAAAACAATAGCAATGCCAAAGTAATAACTCAAAAATTAAGCAATAATATTGGAGCAAAGCAAGCACAAGTCCCAGGATTGATTGAAGGATGAAGACCATAATTGAAGACTAAAGTATTTAATAACCAAATAATGTAATATAGGGGGTGTTGGAGAATATTACATTATTTGGTACATGCTAGTATAATCTCATGGTACAATATTGTAAATATTAGATTAGCGATGTATCCTATATTAGAGTGTGAGAAAATAATTTATATAATGTAATTAATAAATAATAAATGCACAAGTGTCATGTAAATGAGTGTACAAGTGTTATGTGTGTAGATGTGCACAAGTGTCTCATATATAAGTGTGCACATGTATTCCTAGATTATAAAGTGTTATGTGAATAGTCATATTCAAGTGTGCATACAATATAGAGTCAGGTGTATGCAAGTGTTAAGTAGAGAAGCCAAGAGTCATGAGACTTGGGATAAAGAAAGAAAGAGTCAAGTAAGCAAAGAGTCATCCTACAATGGCTATATATTAATCCATAGTGGACATCGTATATATTGCCTACATAGCCTACATAGCCTACATAGTCTACATAGAAAGTATTATTATTGTATAAGAGTTTTATGATGCATAAGTAAGAGGGGGAGTAATATAGTTTACATACATTTGAGAAAATAATATTGTAAGTTGTGCTACATAATTTGTACATGTATGCTTCAGGCAATTACATTCATATATTTCTACTTATTAATGAATGTTAGTTGATATATTATAAGCCTTGATTTTACATATTAGTTAGCTCATATTATTTTGGTTACATTATTATCTTGATCTTACTATATTGAGACTATCATATATTTGATCCTATGAATATTTATGTTGTGAGCTTACATTAATATTAAGGCTTAAAAATCCATCACCAGTACAATTTGGAATTGATTGGGTACCCCAGGTTGTATAGGTGTCAACCACTTGTTGTTGATCCCTCAAATTATCTACCTCTAATTGGAGAGAGGTAGAGCAAGATTAGTATTTAAGAACTATTATGGTTTTTCTAAGTATATAATAAGTGGCTACATAGGGCTAATTGATGAATATATGTGCATGGGAAATACATGGTGTATTTAATTGCAGTGTTCCACCACTCTATCCAACCATTTGCAGAACAAGGATGAGTTGCTGATGCAGGAGCATCCAACAGCACCAACAGCAGAAGCATCAAGTTGCGGGAAAGCCTCTTTAGCAGAGTCGACTGAGGAAGAAGAAGAGAAAGCTGAAGGCAAGGAGGAAGTTCACAGCAGAAACTGTCACGATTTCGTGACGTCACAAAATCGCGACAGTTTGTAGGAGAGAGAAAATGTCAAAGAAGGGGTCACGATTTTGTGACATGTCACGAAATCACGACCGTCGTGAAATCGTGACAGCGAAATAGCAGAGGGCGAGGAGGCAAAAAAGAGTCACAAAATTACAACAGAAAATAGAAGCGAATGCGGAGGAGCTGGAAGGTCGCGATTTCGTGACATGTCATGAAATCGTGACTGTCACGAAATCACGATGAAGAAGTGTAACAGATGAGGAAAGCAGATGGGATGTCGTGATTTCATGACATGTCACAAAATCATGACTGTATCAAAATTGTGACCTCGAAGCGATGGCAGAATGGAGGTAGCAAAAGTGTCACAATTTCGTGACACGTCACGAAATCACGACTATTGCGAAATCGTGACCAGAACGAAGCAGATGAAGGGAGCAGCAGGGACGTCGTGATATCGCGACAAGAATTGGAAAATGGTCGAGCAGGGAGAGTTGGTCGTGATATCGCGACATGTTGCAATATCGTGACCAAAAGCACCTGGGAGCATAGGAGAGTAGAAACGTCGTGATATCATGACATGTCGCGATATCGCAACAAAGAGAGAAGAAGGCGATGAAGAAGGAAGAGAAAAAGATGGCGAGAACCGCGACAGGCGGTATTTTCAAAATTGTTGTAGAATGACACGTGGCACCCAGGGTGCAGTAAATGGCAGACAAATACCAAGAAGCGCGAGAGACGAAAAGGATGGGCACGCAGGGTATTCTGATAGGGATCAGCAGTAACAGGGCCATGCAAAGTGCGGGTCTTTAATCGGGTTGGTGTCCCAGTTTTTGTGAATGTAATTAATCGGGTTGGTGAATCCTTTTAGGCGGGAGTTGATGCTTCAGAGGGTCGGGGCCTCTATAAAAACCTAGTTTATTGTATTTTTCGGGATGGTGGATTCGGGTAAGATTGCACGTAGAGTGTGAGTGAGGAAGAACCAAGCCGAGCGCTGGTTAATGTAAGCCTATAGGATGTTTGCATGTAATTTCCAGGTTTTAATGAAGAAAGCTTTGAGTTGAGCAAGTGTGGATGTGTGTGTTTTACGTGTGATTTTCTCGGTCCGTCATCAGTGGTATCAGAGCGAGTGATTCTGAGTGTGTAGTAGATTTGCTGAATGTGAGGCAGTTGCACCAAGATCTGTGGTAGGGTTCTGAGAGAGAAAGTTAAGATCCTCGAGCATGTTAGCAGATCACCGACTATGAGGCAGCTACATCGGATCGGTAAAGCTTTGTAAGAAAAGCAAAGAAAGAAAAATGCATTCCCGAAGAAGACGAGACAGCAAGGAAGATATGGTGCCGGAGGAAGAATTTTTAGCTTTACAAAAATAGTTGAAGGCCCTGCAAAAGGAATGGCTCGCAATAAAGTTGCGGGAGCAAGAGGAGTAGCAAAGAAGGCAAGAAGAAAGACAGAGAAAGAAAGAGGAGAAGTTGAAGAAGGCTACAGAAGAGTGCAGCAGTATCGGGACCTGCCCGGAAGAAGGCACAGATTTTTTTGTGCAAGAGGAGGAGTTGAAGCAGGCTGCAAAAGAAGTATGCAGCAGTGAGAAAATCTATCCGGAAGAAGACAGAAGTTGTGTGGACTAGGGGACGGGGTTGGAACAGTCTGCTAAGGTAGAGAAAAGTCTGGAAGTGTTGCAGGAGGCAGCAACCGAACCAAGCAGAAGTGAAGATCACTTCTCCACTTACCTCGGGTGTCTGATGCAGGAGCATCCAGCAGCAGAAGCATCAAGTTGCGGGAAAGCCTCTTCAACAGAGTCGGCTGAGGAACAAGAAGAGAAAGCTGAAGGCAAGGAGGAAGTTCACAACATAAACTATCATGATTTCATGACGTCACGAAATCATGACAGTTTGTAGGAGAGAGAAAATGTCAAAGAAGGGGCCACGATTTCATGACATGTCACGAAATCGTGACCCACGATTTTGTGACATGTTGCAAAATCGCGACCGTCGCAAAATTGCTACAGCGAAACAGCGAAGGGCAAGGAGGCAGAAAAGAGTAGCGAAATCACGACGTCACGATTTTGCGACGTCACAAAATCATGACAAAAAATGGAAGCAAAGGCGGAGGAGCTGGAAGGTCATGATTTCGTGACATGTCACAAAATCATGACTATTACGAAATCACGACGAAGAAGTGCAGCAGACGAGGAAAGCAGATGGGATGTCGTGATTTCACGACATGTCGCAAAATCATGACCGTCACGAAATCGTGACCTCGGAGCGATGGCAGAGTGGAGGCAGCAGAAGTGTCACAATTTCGTGACACGTCATGAAATCATGACTATCACGAAATTGCGACCAGAACAAAGTAGATGGAGGGAGCAGAGGGGATGTCGCGATATCGCGACGTCGCGATATCGCGACAAGAATTGGAAAACGATCAAGCAGCGAGAGTTGGTCGTGATATCGCGACATGTCATGATATCACAACCAAAAGCGCCAGGGAGTGCAGGAGAGCAGAAACGTCGCGATATCGCGACATGTCGTGATATCGCGATGGAGAGAGAAGAAGGCGACGGAGAAGGAAGAGAAAAATATGGCGGGAACCGCGACAGGCGGTATTTTCAAAATTGTTGCAGAATGACACGTGGCACCCAGGGTGCAGTAAATGGCGAACAAATACCAAGAAGCACGGGAGATGAAAAGGATGGGTGCGCAGGGTATTCTGACAGGGATCAGCAGTAACAGGGCTGTGCAAAGTGTGGGTCTTTAATCAGGTTGGTGTCCCAGTTTTTGTGAATGTAATTAATCGGGTTGGTGAATCCTTTTAGGCGGGAGTTGATGCTTCAAAGGGTCGGGGCCTCTATAAAAACCTAGTTTATTGTATTTGTCGGGATGGTGGATTCGGGTAAGATTGCACACAGAGTGTGAGTGAGGAAGAACCAAGCCGAGCGCTGGTTAATGTAAGCCTACGAGTTGTTTGCATGTAATTTCAAAGTTTTAATGAAGAAAGCTTTGAGTTGAGCAAGTGTGGATGTGTGTGGTTTACGTGTGATTTTCCTGGTCCACCGTCAGCTGCTAAATTCCACATGTGGTGAATGTGGGCCAAAGAGGATGGGTGATAGAGTAATAACATATTAAAGTAAATTTGGTTATTTAAAATAGTCATCCCATTATCTTGCCATTCAATGTAGAACCGTATGGTGGAGTGGTTTGAGATAACAACCTCAAGGAGAGGTTCCACTAGGAGACCCTAATGGTTGCCAAAATTAAATGTGGGTTGTCTTGATAACATCACCTGATCAAGTTGTTTGAAGATTATATTAGGGCTAGCTTGTATATTTAACCTTGTGAACCAAGGAAGGTGTAGCTGGAACCACCTACCATTGGGATAAAAAAACTCTAATTTTTGGTGCACATAAAACCAAGTAGATCTTTCACTAGCTATCTAGTGCATGCAATGTCCACCTTGCTTGTTGAAGCCATATTTAATAATATTGAAGTCACCACATATAACCCACATGGTAGAAGGAAGAGAGTCTACAATCCAAAGCCCAATATGGGAGTGTTCTATGGCTTTTTTTGAGGCATAAATATTAATAAACCCCAATGCATGGTTATTAATGTGGAACATGGTCCATAATGCTTGATTTATGGGGTCACAACCATGGTCCACTAGCCGAGACTACCATCAAAATACCATGAAGGTGGTGATGCCACATCAACCTAGCTCATGGTTGCTATGCAAAAAAAAAATTCCATCTCAATGACATGACAGGCCAAAGATAACAAAATTTTTGAAACCTTCACTTCCTATAAAAATATGATTCCCATATTTGGAAAGTTCTGGCAAAATTTTCAAACTACAAATTTGTGTTTGGAGTCCATTAGACCTTAAAAATTCCAAGAGAAGAAGTTCATTAGGGGAGGGAACCCAATGAAATATCCTCACCACTAAGATAATCCAATACACTATAGTTTGAGGAATCAAGGACATAACTACCCAACTAAAAACTTGTTATACAAAATTGCTTCTCTAGAGCAACAAATTCTTTTGTAGATCATCTTCTTGAGCTATGGGAGAACCTTGCACTAGTCGACGGGAATGTACTAGAGTATTGGTCAGTTGGGTAGACTACAAAGCAACTAAAATTTGTGGTCCTTGGGGTACAAATATTTTAAGAATGAGGAGCCTCATTGTTGGTAGTTTTAGTTAGGGGACCAACCTTTTCCTTTTCATGTCATTTTTCCATCAACTTTGAGATATTCATTGAATTGGACAGTGTACCTTTAGGAGTAGATAAACATGCATTTTTATTCCCTTCCACAATAATACAACCATCCTCTTGGGGTTGTGATTAAAATCTCATTTGATCTTCATTGTTTTGTTAAAATATTAAAGATATTTTATGAAAAATCAAATACATGAAAAACTTATTTTTATAATTTAATTACAAAAATATTAATACCTAGCAATTCATGTATGTGATTAAATAATTTAAACATAAAGATATCCATCACAATATTAAAACTTAACAAACCCAAGATTATATGTCAACACAAATTATCTTGAAGGAAAAGCACTATTAAAAAGTGAGAATGGTAAGTGAGAATGGCGTAGGATATGGTAGAAATAGTGGATTCAAGAGTTGAAATGAATAAAGCTCTAGTAGTATGAATGGGAATGGAAGCATTAGCTAGAATGAAACTAGTAGTGGTTGTAGTCTTGGTGGCATTGGTATTAGCCATGTGGGGTTAGAAAGTGCAAAATTTTTTCAAGAATCTAACATTTTGGTCCTAGTCCTTGATATTTGTTTAGAGGAGGTTCCCCTTAGATCTAGTCAATATTTAGATCCAAGGGGTCTCATGACAAAGAGGGTAAAATGATTATAGTCTCAAGTGGTTTCATACAAGCCTAGGACCCTTGAACCAAGTTAGATATGCTTTCAAAAAAGAGCCAACTTTTTATTTTGGATTACTTGGTTGACATGGCCATTGAACAAGGTTCTCTTCATTTGGTAGAAATATTTATGGGATGAGGCTTGACCTAGATGTGATCAAAAAATGGGCTTATACTAATTGGATTTCGAAGGTTAATATGGAGATTTTTCCATCTTGAGGGGCTTTTTTATGGTGAAGCTAAACTATTTTGCTAATTCAAAAAAAAATTTTATGGGGAGGACCCTAGTTCTTTGGAATATGTCACCTTTTCCTAAGGATATAGGGACCTGATTTCAATCCAAAGACCCAAAATTTTTCATAGGTCCCAATTTGGGTGAGATTAGTAAATGGGCCAATTGATTGCTATGGATCTAGCCACCAAGTCTAAATCTCATATTTTTTATGCTAAGATATGTGTTAATATGGATTTGGGTGAGATTAAGAGTGTGGTATTAGCTTCTACAATATGAGAGTCTCCCTATTAAATATGGAGTTTGTAAGAAATTAGAGTACTTGGCTTGGGTGTGCCCAAACTAGAAGCCTCCTTCCCAAGGTCAAAAGTTTGGAAACCAAAGAAAATGGAAGAAGAGGGTTCTACGAAGAAAACTAAAAATCTAGAGAGTAAAGTTAGTAAAATAGAAAATCAAAAGGACTCATCCTTTGAGGTCCCTAGAAAGGAAGATATCTTGGAAGATAAAATCCCTAAAAATGAAGTAAGTAATGCTGATATGCAGAAGGATTCTTCCATTGAGAACCAAGTTATGGTAGATAAGATGAAGGTATGTGATTTTTTACCCTTATCATAAATGAATATTGTTCTTTCTTAAAATTCCTTTGATATGCTCCAAGAGATCATATTCGAAGATGAAGAGAATATCTTATTGGAAAATGTGTTTGATGGAAACCCTCCATTCAAAAATGGGGAAGATGAAGATGAGAAAAACCAAATAGTTCTAAAAAATATGGTAAATCAATTAAAAGAGAATCTAGGAAAATTAGTTGAACCAAGAAAAGCTACCCAAAATCCAAAAACTAGACATCAAAAGAAGATGGGGGCGGATGTGGGAACTATTAAATCTCAGGGAAGACCTTCAAATTAGAAAATTAGATAAAAAGAGATAGAGATAAATATTTCCAACATAGTCCAAATAGTTATAGGCTTGGGCAGGGGAAGTAAAAATCCATTGAGGAAATAAAAAAATGAAGCTTCTTTCATAGACCAATAGGGGACTCAACACCCTAGCCAAGCATAGAATCAATCTTCTTTAGGAAACTAAATTAGGCCCTCAAAGGATAGAATCAATCAAATAGAGAATTTGAAGGGAATATTATTTTGTTGCTTGTCCCACCCTTGGTGCTTATAGAGGGATTTCTAGCCTATGAGATAAAAATAAATTGGAAGGAAGACTCATCATTCAATCTAACATATATATTTATTCTTTTGCATTGTAAGGAGGGAAATACCTAGTGCATATTAACCAATGTCTATGATCCAAAATTTGCTATTGGGAGAAAGCATCTATGGTAGAATTTGAGTCATCAAAGAGAATATTATAAAAGAATTCCATGGATTGTGGTAGGGGGTTTCAAATCCCCATCGAATGCATTGAATAAGAAAGGGAGAAATCCTATAATCTTTGAGGGGATGTCTAATTTTGCTCAATTTGTTAGCTCTAATGAGATTTTATATGTGGATTTAAGAGGAACCAAATACACTTGGAGCAATAGGAATATTTGGATCAAATCATTCAAAGTAGGCTAGATAGAGTCTCATTTTCTAGAGAAAGCTTGTAAAATTCTAGGAGATACCCTTCATTTTGCCCTACCAAAAATTGGATCAAACCACAATCAATTATTGTGTGAAATAGGGGGAGTAAGGAGAATGTTCAAAATCTATTTTATATTTGAAATGATGTGTCTCAGACATGAAAACTTGGAAGCCCAAATTGCTAAGTGGTGGAAGGTAGACTTATCTCGCAATAAGCTTTCCCAAGTTGCCAAAAAGCTCCATTTTGCTAAGAGAAAATTGAAATCTTGGAATAAATATGTTTTTAGTCACCTATTTTATTAAAATTTTGATATAAAAATTCAACTTCAAAATATTTAAGAGTTGGTGGCTACGGAAGTCCTTTAAGAGGACACAAGAAATAAGGAAAAGCAGTTCCTTATGGATTTCCATAATATTCTGGCCTATTAAGAAACCTTCTAGCATAAAAAATCTAGAATAAATTGGATCAAAGAGGGATATCATAATACAAAATTCTTCCATGTGTCTACTCTTAGACACTAGAGTGGTAACAAAATTTTAAAAGTTCTCAAATCTAACAAACAATACTCTAAAGACCCTATGGAGATAAGAGGAGAAGCGATCAAGTTTTTTTTAGATCTAATTGGCATTGAAGATCCCATTAATGAGGAGGCAATTATTGATATGTTATGCAATATTCTAGCTCTAGTGATTGAATAGATTAATTATTTCTAAATGATCCCTTTTAAGGATGCAGAGATTAAAAATTCTCTTTGATATGAATGGGAACAAAGCTCCTAGCCCTAATGGTTTACCAATAGGTTTTTTTCAATGTTTTTGGAATATTGTGAGTATGTATATCATTGAAGCTATTAAGGAGGTTCAAATGAGTCATTTTATTCCAAAGGATGTTAATTCTACATTCTTAGCTCTCATTTCAAAAGTGGTTGGAGCTAAATATTTCCCTGACTTCAAACCTATTAGTCTTTGCAATACCCTTTATAAAATCTTGTCGAAGACTCTTGTGAATAGAATCAAGGCAGTGCTTCCTTTTATCATTGAGCCTCAACATGGGGGTTTGTAAAAGGAAGGTAGATCCTAGATGGAATTATCACCATCCATGAAATTATCCATTCAATTGAAAAAAGTGGGGAAGAAGGGATGCTTCTAAAATTAGATATGAACAAAGCTTACGACAAGGTTTCTTGGGACTTCCTTATTAGAGTGTTGAGAAGTTTTGGTTTTCATTAGAATTGGGTTGATATTATAAAGGCTTATTTTACTTCATCCATGTTCTCAATTTTGGTGAATGGTTCAATAGTGGGTTACTTTCCAAGTAAAAGAGGGCTTAGGCAAGGGGACCCCTTATCTCTTTATAATTTTAGTTGAGGCTCTTGGGAGATCTATCACAAAATCCACTTTTGAAAGGCATTTGAGTGGTATAAAGCTTGCTTCAACTCTCAATCCCATTTCTTACCAATAGTTTGTTGATGATACTATTATTACCTCTAAGGCTTTAATCCCCTAGGCTAGAGAGTTGAGAGCAATTTTGGAGAGATATGAGCTTGTTGCTAGTAAGAAACTAAAATTTTGTAATATCAGGATCTACTTAATTAATACTCTAGCCATTAGGCAACAAAAAATTACAATTTTTTTTTATTGTGGGGTAGGTGCCCTTCCATCTACTTGCGAATGCCATTGTTTAAAGGGAGAGCTAAGGAGGAGTTATGAAATCCTGTGGTTGAAAGGGTCTATAGGAAACTTGCTAGTTGGAAAAGAAATTTGCTAAATCAAGCTAGGAAAGCATTGGTAAAAGCTCCACTCCAAAGAATTTTGGTTTATTTTTTATCCCTCTTTAATATGCCAACTAATATTTGTGATAAGATTGAACAAGTTCAAAGAAAAATTGTGTGGTCTAGTTTGGAGGAAAGGAAAATAATTCCTTTGATGGTATGGGATCATGTTTACCAAAAGAAGGAGGTGGGAGGGCTTGGCTTAAGAAAACTTAGGGAATTGAATAGTTCCCTGCTAGGAACATATGTTGGAAACTATAAAAGCTAGAAGATATTGGTTGGGTTAGGATTCTACAAGTTAAATACCTTAAGGATGTTAATTTTGTTGATGAAAGGGACCTTCCCATGGGATATAGCCTTTGGAATATTTTGCAATTGATAAGGCCTTCACTATAAAATGTTGGAATATATTACATTATTTGGTACATGCCAATGTACCACCTTGGGTACATTATTAGATTAGGAGAATATCTTAGATTAAGGTTTGAGTAGTTACTCCATGCAATGTAATAAATGCACAAGTGTTAGAATGTGCAATGATGTAAATGTGCATGTAGTCCACATGTACATGAGTCATAGGATAGGTAGTTGAAGAGTCATGGGCCAAGGGATATATCTCCCTATATATATACCTTTGACATAGAGAGTGAGAGAGAGGAAGTATAGTGAGTTTAGTAGGTACAATGTAGCTCATGCATTTTTTATGGAGTGTTCAAGTCCTCCATTATATTACATTGTACTATTTTTGTGAGCTTTCATTAATGGTTATTTTTTGAGTTATTGCAGAAGTATCTCATATAATTTTCCTACATAATATATTTCCATTATTGTATAGTTAATATTGCTAGCTCATTTTAGATCATGTGGTTGCATTTCCTTTAATATAGATCATCAAGAGCTAATAGTGGTAACATAGCACAAGGTATATTGATAGGAAATTGAGAGAGCCACAAGAGAGATTGAGAATAGATAGGGATAATTTAGTTTTAGAATTTCTAAAATTGCATTTGGGTAGAGTCTTTCCATAGAGTTGCAAAAAAACCTGTGAAGACTAGGACTCAACATTGATTCTACTATATTGACAAATCAACTAGTGAAGATTCATAATATCTAGATTTAATGATTTACCATTTTTAGTTTCTAACATTTTGTTGCAGAAAAGAGGAGATTCAAATAAAGTTGGGAATATTCCTACAAGAGAGATAGGAAAAATATCTTCTTTAGAATCAATCTAGGATCTGAAGCAACAAGTAGAAGATTAAAGATCTAAGAGGCCTTAAGGAAAAGATCTCGTTGCAAACCTGTAGATTGTAGAAGAGAGAAAAATGCTAGAGAAGCCTTACTATAGATTGAAGGAAGAAGAGACACCAAAAAAGAGTCCAGGAGAAGATTGGAGAACAAGGAGGTCCAAGAAGCAGGTTTCCATAGAGATTGAAGACTGCATATTGCAGATTGAAGGATGAGGAGAAAACAACTCAAGAAGCTAAAGGAAACCACAAGAGGTACCATTGAAGAACTTCTAGATTTGGAATATTGGAGATAGAGAAGGACTAATAAAGGTCCTATTCTAGAAGTAATATATTTTAAATATCAAGGAAGGTCTCATTAAAGCCTTGTTAAGAAGACTAGAGAAGTTGTAGGATTTAGAGGCTCAAGGAGAAGACCTCAAGCTAACTTGAAAGGAGAAAGAAGGAGAAGGCTAGGAAAGCCTCATTGAAGAAGACTTGAGGAGAAATCAAGGGAGAAGAGTTCTAGAAAATAGAAGCACTTAAGAAATAAATATTTGGAACACTTTTTACCATCCGAAAACAAGCCCAAAAGGAGAAATATTTGGCAAGAAGTTTGCCAAACTCTGAAAATAATTTCCAAAGACCTCAAGACATTCAAATTATTGAGAAGAAGGCTTGGAAAGAGGCCAAGGTTGAATTCAAAATTTTACAAGGAGGTTGAAGGAGAAAGGATATAGAAGAAGCCACCAAATTTGAGTGATTTGAAGATTACCATTTAAGGCTTGAAGGCTGAGTTGCGGAGAAAGGAGTTTGCTGATTTTTATAGTAGAAAATTGAAGCTTCATAGAAGGAAAGATATAGCTACAAATTGGAGGAGTTTCCTACCAATTTTGGGAGATTGAAGGACAACATTTCAGAGGAGAAATTGACTACATTACAATCTGAAAATTTTAGATTGAAGGACAACAAGAAGGCAACAATTTGGGCAGCATTAATATCTACTAAATTTCAAAGCTCAAGGGAGCATTGTGAAGGAGAGTTAAAGCCACCAAACTAAATTTTTGGGCAGCAAGTTAGAGGAGTATTAAAGCTTAATATTAGTGAGTTAAGAAGCTATTTTGGACAGTAAGGAAGAGCTACAAATTCATAAAGTTTTAGGGCAACAATTAGGTGATCCAAATCACCAAGAAATACATCATCTACAGAGGTCATAAAGGTATGTAACTTTGGTGTAAAAGGTTTATTATTTGAACACTTAGATTCATATTATTATTAAGTTTCATTAAGCACCACATTAGAGTTTAAATTTGCAAAGGAGAAAGTTTCAAATTTAAAGTCTTCAAGGGAGTGTAGAAGATAGTTTCTACAAGGGTTAAAACCTACACATAAGAAAGAGGAGTTAGATATATTTCGAAAGAAAGAAAAATATCAACATCCTACCTTCTATTGAAAGCATAGAAGATGTTATTTTAAAGAAATGTTGCTTGAAGTATTAAAAGACACCATTGAGCATAGGAAAAATTGTAGCAAATATTTGTGAAGAGAAGCCACCAAAAGGAATGTTATAACCACGAGGGAATAGAGAAGAAAATACCATACCAAAAGATAAGGAAGATAGTTTCAAAAAGGAGACAAAAATATCTAAAAAATTATGGTGCAAATTAAGGTATTTTATCTTAATTATTGCAAAATTATTTACATTCCATAATAGCACCATACTTGTCTTGTCCAATGTAGAAAAATGAGGATCAAAGGTAGAGTGTCTTAAGACACTGAAACAACAAGTATATTACAATCTCCAAGCGGTATTTTCATCGAGTTTGAAGAGCAAACTATGAAGTGGATGAAGCTATCAAACTAAGGGCTCAATAGCATGATTTTTAAGGTGTCTAAATACACTAGATTCAATGCCACAGGTCTTATGAAAGTAGCACCCATGGTGCAAGAAGAACCTGCAACTGAAAAGGGACAAAGTTGGGTAGCATAACGACATTATCAAGGTAGTATAACACTAGTGCAAGTTGCAAGGAGAAAAATGTAAAGAAATAATATAAGAAGCAAATATTAAGGTGCAAGTAGCAAGGCATATTACCCAAGTGGACAACGATAATAGCTTGGATGAACTACCACCTAGAAGACAATGTTGAAGCACCTTAGAGCCATCGTCATTGAAGTAGAACCACCTCCATTGGAGAGGATTTGACATCATTGGAGAGAAGCACCACTATTCATTGGAGAAAGCATGCTACTATTGCAAGCAAAAATAACTTGCAAAAGTTGGCAAGATATTTAAGGAAATAAGGGAGTTGAGAGTATTATTACATGCAAGGTATAGAGCTTCCACTTGCCACCCTAAGTGAAGAAATCTCATGCCACTTAGTACAAAGGAGAAGAACAAGAAGAGTGTCTGCAAATATTTTGTAATACCTCTAAATTAAAATGCTTATGCAAGGAGAAGAACATTCAAATAATGCTCCATTCAAACTAACAGTGACCAATCATCATTTATTCAACACTTAGAAGCTAGTGTAACACTTGTGTTACCAAAATCAATATCATTTAACATTCATAACTTACTTGTGCCACCTAGCAAGAAGTATCAGGCTCAAATATAATGAATATGCCATGTGGCATGCATTACAAAGGGAAGTAGAGATATATTGATACGTCTATCCAAGAGAGCGCGTAAACTATTTGCTTACATAGAAAATCCAACATTAAGAGGAGGATAATATAGTCCTAAGTGTACCAAGATCAAATTATATTTAATGCATAGCATCATACCTCATAGACTGGAGAAGATACAACATTCAAAGACTTGAAAAGTGCATTCAAGGTCTAATCCGATCAACATGTAGCGCATTACAGAGAGGTATAGTTGCATTACTTTAATATTTGCTTTCTATAAGTGAAAAAGAGATATAATGTTATTTACTTATAAGTTTAGTTAATTAATTGAAAGGAGATATGAGGAGCTAAAACCTTATATAGATTATCAATGATTTATGTTAGAATAAATTATTCTCTTAAGTTCTACTAGGATAGACTTACTTGAGTTACCACTCTTCCATGATTTAGGTGAACTCTCAGTTTAGACTAGTTTATATTGGATGAGTTGTTGTAATCCAATGGCTCTCAATGATCAAATTTGTTATTTATACAAAGTTGATCCATGGAATAAATCAATCAGTTCTACTCTTCTCTTCATAGTTATTGTAATGCTTTGCATGTCTATTATTAGAAAATTCTAATATGGTATCAGAGCAAGATAGATTTTGTTCATCATTCTATCTTGAAGGCTCTTTTAGGACTGTTTCATTATATTTTTTTTGACATATCTCTTGTAGAACCTCCATGCTTTAGCTACAAGTTCAAAAAAAAAAATATTTTTGGAAATTTGCTTATAGTTCTTTTTATAGAATTATATATTTCTTTTTGCAATATTGTGTAGAAATCTTCCTTTGAATAATAAATTTATATATCTTCCAAGACAACAATTGATAAGAGGGTGTTTTTTTTTTCCATTGTTGAAGAGATTTTGTTTGTTCTGATATATGTATTCACAGTGATATTATTAAAGTATATTTAATTTTTTGGCTATTTTTGCATTCGCAATTTGGCCTCATAAATTTATTTTCCCCTCTTGTTGCTCTACACAAGAACGCAAAAATAAACGATATATGACTCCTTTTTTTGAAGTGTGCAGTATCAAAGTTGTCATTAAGTGCTGCCATCTATTTTTTTTTTTAAATGACTACTTCCTCCTCGACGTCCCTCATAGCCTTTCATGATAACATTGATGCACGCATGTGCTTTTATCGAGAGTCTTCATTGACCCAACATATGATATCTCTCCCTTCCTTACTGGAGTAGATGCGTGCTATGTTCTAGAACTCCACTTGCACTATTGTCTTTGGCGTGCTGTCCCATACGTTTGCCTTGCAATATTTGCAACATATCTAAAGGAAGATACTTCTCTAGCTGGCACCCAACATGGAAGTTATTTGTCACTTCGTATCTCTTTTAACGACCATCAATGGACATGATTTGTATCTAAATTAAGATATTTGATGCTTCGTATTTCATATTGTTGAGTGTTAATTTTATCCAATTGTGAAATTACACTCTCCCTTAGGATTTTGATCCCAAAACCCTATCTTGCAAAGAAGTTAAACAAAACAACTTCTCCAAGGTCTCCGCTATATTAGCATTTGCACATGTGTATTAGTAATCTCAATAAACAATATCAATTGACATGCTAGTAACACCTTAGTGATTGCAAGTAACTATAAACAAGGGGCATGTGTTGGCTTATTTTACCATGCTACTTTAATGATTGTTCATGATACCAAATAAAAGTAAATATAAATTGACCCTCATATGATCACGATGTAGTGCCTTAATTCCTTTTATCTTGAGGATTTTAAGGTAGATTTTATCTTCCCTTATTAAGTGGATTTTAATCAAGTTTTACCTTGCATTAAATCCTACTTTAAACATGAAAGTAAATATTAAAATCTATCTATGAATGTGAATCCGAAATTATGAATAGGCTTCTTAAATGTAGCTCCTTATCATGGAGATAAAGATGACCTTTGATATGATTAATAAACTATCACTCTTTGGTGAAATTAATTTTCACAAAGAGACAATAATTTATAACCTTAAAATAAGGGCTTTCAAATGTCAATTAATTATCCCTCTTTTATAAAATAATTTTCATAATGAAAAATAATTTAATGCTTTAAAATAACAACCTTTTAATATAACTTATAAAATTACTTCCTTTAATGAAATCAGAATTTTCATGAAGAAAGGTGCATTAATTGCTCTGAAAATGAAGGCTCATGAAATGCCATGAAAATTTTCCCTCCTTTTATGAAATTGAATTTTCATAAAGGAAAGGTCATCTTATACCTATAAATGAAAATGCAGAATTTAAAAATCCGATTTGCCTCCAAAACTTAAAAAAATGAATTTCCGAAATTATAAAAAAAAAACTTTAAAAACAACAATTTTCAAAAATCAATATAAAATCGAAATGACTTCGGAATGAATCTGAATCTATTGCGTATGGAATATTGATGTTCATTCTAGGCAACCATGAATTTATTTTTGTCTTTTTATTTTTTTACGATTTTTATTTTAATGCCCGAAAATTAAAAAAACTCTGTGAAATAAAAATTGGAAAGCTGAAAAATAAAAAATCTGTAATAAATCAAATGCTGAAAATGTAGACATGCAAAGATTTGTCAGTTTCATAGCACATTGTCTTGCAAAACCGAAAATGTGAGAAACTCATAAATGCAACCTAGTCTATTCGATTTGCATTTGTACAACCGAAATAAACTAAGTGCTAGCTCCTAGGGTTCATAAATAAATTTTAGATTTTGACATTCACATGAAGTAACAAAAAAAAATACATAACCTTCATCTATAAATCTGGAATTTGAAAGGGGAAAGATAAACAATTAAATCTGAGCATGTATGAAAAATCTCCTTCTTTCTTGCTAACAAGGCCCAAATTTCTGAAATAATCCTTGCATTAAAAAATATTTTCATTTTACATCCAAAATTTCAGCAGCATTATGGCCTTCTCCCAAAAGGTCTCGCTCTTTTTCCCCCAAATTTCCTGGTTTTAAATTTTTTATTTAAAAACCCTTCACATTTCCTTTTGCATCCCTTCGTTTTGTTTTCCGTTGTTTGGCTTCGAATAGCCTTCTCATCTTTCTCTTCACTCTGTCTGTTCATTATTATTTTTTGTTCTAACAGTAGACATTATGGTAGTTACCTCATTTTATTTATTTAAAGTAGATATTAAATAACGCTCCCATTTACTCTGCCCATCCACCATTGACCATAGTCCCGCGTCCCCCACGAACACCTTGGTATCGTAGGACTTCTTATTCTATTATAGGGGTAATATTCACTCTATCCCACTGTGCATTAGCTAAAGACACCATTTGAATGCCTCATCCCCACGTGGAATAAAATTCTTTCACAAAATTAAAGCCTCTTCCCTTTACAATATACTTGTGCCTACCGATGAAACTGTCGAGCCACAAATACCAGTCCACTTGCTGCCTCGGTGTCATCGTTAAATTCTATCATGAATCCCCATTTTCTTTATTCATCACCCGGTATGATGTTGGTTCTCTCTAACTATCCATGGTTGGTCTGAACACACTCTCCTTTTGTTGCGAATACTCTTCTACATATACATTCCTTCAACCAATAATGCCATGTCCTCTCGACCGACCGCTGCTCCCAAGGTTCATCGCTGGTGTCATCTGGTAAACCTTTGAACTAGCTGCGACAACTAGGCCAATCACGAAACTGCACCGTTCAACCAAGACGTCTTCGTTGCATCCTTGTCATATCTCTGGTGTGGTCCATGATTCGCGTTTGGTGGCCTCCACCACAGTCTTCGTCCAACAATATTTCGTTGTGTCACCCTGCATAGGCGGTCCTTTGAATATTTACCTTTTCCTAACCTACAAGCATATGTTGTATTAACATTAGAATAGCCATTAAAAAAAATCAGAGGCCATCACATTATTATTAACATTAAGTAAAATAAAATCTTTGACATGTTTAAAATAAAACTGAAATAAACATATATGTAAATACATATAAGTTTATGGTTTTTATTAATTTATCAATATTATTTTTATTTACATATTTATATTACATATAAATATAAATATATATGTTATTTATTTATTATTATATACATGAGTATAATAATAATAATAATAATAATAATAATAATAATAATAATAATAATAATAATAATAATAATAATAATAATAATAATAATAATAATAATAATATAGTTTTCATTTTATTTGATTTTTTTTTTTTAATTTTCTTCATTTTATCAATAGGAAATTGATTTCAAATATTTTAAAATTGATTTCAAGGGTATGAATTAAAACTTGAAAATTAATCAAAAACCATACAACACCCATCAACTTCACTTATTGGCTTTATAAGAGAATAAATGAGACACTGATTAATTATGTAAGCATGGACACCTTTATTGCCACCACACAAACCAAGAACAAAGCAAGGAGATGCTAAGCTCACAAACCAACCTACAACAAAGAAAGAAACCACAAACCAACAAGGACCCATTGAAGAATAGAAGACAACACCGTTGATAGGACCTATCAACATCAATGCTCCAAGAATACCCGAAGATCCTCAAACACAAAAACAAAAAGTGGGTCTCGAGCAGCCACAACAAATGGTGACTCTGTTGGGAAGTGCTCATGGGCATTTTGGTAAGAACCCAACTTGAAATAGAAACACACAAGATCAATGAAACATAATCATTTAGCAATGTATTGAGAAGATGGGGATAAACAACTTCAAAATGAGAATAAATAATCCATCTGCCTTTGCTCAGTGTGTGCAAAATTGATTCATTCTTGCATTTCTGAAAGTCCTCCAAATTTCATCATCCCTTTCTATGTTAGGCTATGAAGTACAACTCATAAAATGGAGACTTTTACAAACAGAACCCCATTACTAGTCAGGCATCTATAGCCCCAATGAGGTTTATCTAACTCACCTATGTGTTCACTTAATGCTTTGCAAAGCCCATCTATCCTAGGTGGGTCTAGACTTTCAATGCTCATTCCCTCTCTCTTTTCTTCTTTTTTTTCTCTCTTTCTATGTATCAAAAATTTGCCTAGTCAGGGCCCCACTACTAGTCAGACATCTATAGCCTCGATGGAGTTTTCCTGAACTAGATGAAATATTTCAAGAAATTTGTTGCATATCTTGTACCTATGGAACTCTTACAAATCCTCAAGTCTCACTAAGGTTAGAAAGTCGATGAGTAGAGCGTTTTAGATTTTTGCCTAGGGTTGCAAATCAAGACAACTTCATCCTTCTTAATTCTAGAAATGCTATTTAATATGTGTGAGTCCCATGTGGAGCTTTGGCTAATCTTTCATTGTTCCACTTTCCACCATTTTGGTCCCTAAAATTTGAGCATGATCACCAAATGACTCATCCCACTTTTTTCAGATTTATCAGTTTCAAATCAGGTACTCCAACCTACTGAATAAAGGAGCTTTAAAAGTACCAGATACCAAAAGTTAGTGACCATGAAATATTATCCCTAAGAAAAGGAAACAACCCATGCCACATAATTAAAAACACAAACCAAAACTATATACACCCAAAAATCAAGGGCAAAGCCAAAATAGAAACTAAAACCCAAAACTATATAAAAATGTATAATATGGTGCAAAGTTTGGACTATCACTTTCTCGTATCCCAAACATGATTAGAACATTTAAAAACACATATAACATGATAAGCATGCCAAAAGTTGTAGGACTCCAACAAAAACAAGATTAAACCAAATAATACGACAATATTCAACTTGCCTCTCTCACCCCACCAATTTGATTTAGTGTCATTAGGTGATCCCATAGGTGAGCTTCAAGTCATTAAACTGATTAGACAACATTTGATTGTCAATTATTTCTTATATATTCTTTAAGATGTAAATTTTAGGACTCAATTCATAATTTAGAACTAGGATTTCCTTAACCAAAATGAAGTTTTGTAAACAACAACCTATTTCTAAAAAAATTAAATCCAATTCATTTTCCATGTTCATACTTCAATCAAATTTGCACAACCACTTGTAGGCCTCTAGGATATTTACTAAATGAGGATAGTCATAAATTTTTATCCTAGATTCTATTATTAGTTGATGAATTTGATTTAACAATTCAATTGCATCAACTTCTTTGTCATTCATCAAAGCAATCTTATTAAAGCTGTAAGTAGAAATTGATCCTTGTTCTTCATTTAACTTCAATGGAATTTCATCATAAACATCATTCGAATTCAATAAATGGTCATACAAATTTTCACCTGAAGCTTGGATGCTTGGACATAAAAGGTTATATTTTACCTTTTGTACATGTTCATTTACCAAAGCTTGGTGAGGATTTGCAATTTCTTCATTGATTACATGTTCATAAAAAATACCAAAATTGGGCACCCAATTGAAAGCATGTCCATCCTTTTCAACCCTTAAATCTTGTTGGTCAAGGTGTGTGTTAAGTAACCCATCTTGATGATCAATCATTTGAGTTGCTTCTAATAGATCAACCTCTTATTCATTTGATTCTAACTCCTTTTTCACTATCCATGGTATCTCTTCATTTGAATCTTCAAAACAATCATGTGAACTAGTATCCAAATTTTCAATATCCCGAAATGAAAGAGCATATTTTACCTCTTCCTCATCCAAACTAGATGAGTCATAAGAAACTTTTACCATTTCTTCCCTTTCTATTTCAACAAAATTTTCAATGAATTTATGTTCAATAAGATAGAATTTTGTAATATTCTCTATTCTTGTAAATGCAATATCTTCATGTGAAGTAGAAGTTTCAACATCCTGCATATCAAGTGGAATAGAAGTTTCATCAATAGGGGTGTGAGAAAATAACACATCTTCATATCTTCCCCAACCATTGTAAAAATTTTCATCCAAATTTATGGGATGAAACTCTATGGTATCTGTAACATGATATTTTGATTCATCCATCAATTCTTTTTCTTCTTTGTCCTTGGTAGTAGGATCGTTATCATTTTCCAAAATTTGATGAGATTCCAACCCCTCTTCCAAAATATTCTCAAATTGTACAGGAGTTGTAATATCTTCCTGTGAGAAAGCGATTGTGTTATCCTGCATATCAATTGACACAAAGGGTTCATTAGAATATTTAAAGTAAGCATATTCATCCAATTTATTACAAGAGTTATAGTTATCATCTTCCAAAATCAAGTTGTGATGCTTTACTATTTCTTCAACATCTTCCAATTCATCGTGTTTCTCATAAAATTCACCTTCACCTTCCTTATATGGTTCAATGATTTCCAAAAGTGGGCTACTTTTTCTATCCAAGTTTGCAAGATCAATATCTACATTTGTAACCCATGATTCAATTTCATCACAATTTGGAGGGTGACGATTTTCTTGATCATTTGTTTCAACAATCTCATCCAAAGTGTCTCCCAAGAACCACTGGTGAAATTCTATTATGTCTTCAAATTCATTTATTGATTCTCTTCCAATTTCACTTTCAACCACTTCATTCAATTCTATGGTAGGTTTTGTCCTATCACATATTCCAACACTAATTAGATTTAGGACACCATTATCTGAATACTCATGCACTTCTAGAAATGAACCCCTCTCTACACAATCCTCATTGGTGGATGTTGGCTTGGCAACTTGCATCTCCTATTGGACTATATCTAAAGTGTTTATAAAATTTGGACATTCAAATATATCCCCTTTATCATTCACCTTAGGCATCATTGGAGTGGAGGGTGCTATATTAGATGGTTGGTGTAGGTTGGCATAAATACCTTCAGAAGAACAATATCTTATGGGAACATGTTGTGCCTCCACTTGCCATTGTTCTACTACCTCACAAATTGTAGCTAAAGATGGGTCATCAAGATTTTCCCTCAACAATGTATCAAGTATAGGAGGTATGGCTCCCATGTACACTTGAATAGCTTCCTCTTCTGTTATGTCAGAATATTCCCACACTTGAGCGTACAACTCATAGAACCTATCATTAAATTGACTCATGGATTCATTAGGTTCTTTGTAGGTAGAGTCAAACTGATTTTTTAGGTCAATTTTTTTCCAACATGGTCAAGAAATGTTGCTTCTAATTGAGCCCAAGAAACCTTAACCTCAAAAGGTAATTGGCCATACCAACCCATTGCTTTGTCCTCTAATATGTAAGAGAATAATCTACAAGCAACATCCTCATGGTAAATTTGCCATTGAAATAATATGCTCTTGTAGATATGCAATTTTTGTATGTATCCTAAAGTCTTATTTTGACTAAACTGTCATAGAAACTCCAATACAGTTTCAGGAATTTGATGGGGTACTCCAATTATTTTTAAAATACCATAATAGTCCCCTAATGAGGATACCATTGCTGCTTTTAGAGACACCATTTATGCTCTTAGTTCATCAATTGTCGCCATTAGTGAAACTCAAAGAATAACCTTAAAATCAACTTTGTTAATCAAATAAAGATATCTTGCAAAAAAACATAAAATGACTACCAATTTTCAAATGAGTAAACCATAAAGATCATCATGATAGTATTAATACCAAGATATGCCTCAATTGAACCATGAAATAACAGAACATTCTCAAATTTGCAAAAAGGTTAGTATTAACTCATCATCAAATAGAGAATGTTAGAATCAATGAAAGTGATCAACAAAATTTCATTAATCAAGACCAATGTCTTTGCATAAATATTTCAAGTAACATGAACAACTTAGAATCTATATAGCAATAAAAGAAATTAATTCAAGTCCTCTTAGCTCTCAAAGTGTTGAGTGCTAAAGGAAGCCAAAGATGCTAATCGAATAAACTTGAAATATTTAGCAATTCAAAAGTTTTCAAAACTATACCAAATCACATTATTCCTGTATGAACAACTAAAAAGCGTTAGATAAATGAATACCAATTCATATCCTCACTTTAGCACTACAATGTTGTGTGTTAAAAGAGTCCAAAAGATAATAGTCAATAGGGCATGAAATATTCCACAATTTAAATCCCTATAGCATTTAAAATCATAATAAAATAAACCACATCAGGCCCTCCTTCTAGCACCAAAATGTTGAGTGTTAATTTTACCCAATTGTGAAATTACACTCTCCCTTAGGATTTTGTTCCCAAAACCCTCTCTTGCAAAGAAGTTTAAAAAAACTTCTCCAAGGTCTCCGCTATATTAGCATTTGCACGTGTATAAGTAATCTCAATAAACAATATCAATTGACATGCTAGAAACACCTTAGTGATTGCAGGTAACTGTAAACAAGAGGCATGTGTTGGTTTATTTTACCATTCTACTTTAATGATTGTTCATGAAACCAAATAAAATTAAATGTGAATTGACCCTCATATGACCACGATGTAGTGCCTTAATTCCTTTTATCTTGAGGATTTTAAGGTAGATTTTATCTTCCCTTATTAAGTGGATTTTAATCAAGCTTTACCTTGCATTAAATCCTACTTTAAAAATGAAAGTAAATATTAAAATCTATATATGAATGTGAATCCGAAATGATGAATAGGATCCTTAAATGTAGCTCATTATCATTGAGTTAAAGATGACCTTTGATATGATTAATAAACTATCACTCTTTGGTGAAATTAATTTTCACAAAGAGACAATAATTTATAGCCTTAAAATAAGGGCTTTAAAATGTCATTTAATTATCCCTATTTTATGAAATAATTTTCATAAAGAAAAATAATTTAATGCTTTAAAATAACAACCTTTTCATATAACTTATAAAATTACTTCCTTTAATGAAATCAGAATTTTCATGAAGAAAGGTGCATTAATTGCTCCAAAAATGAAGGCTCATGAAATGCCATGAAAATTTCTCCTCTTTTAATGAAATTGAATTTTCATTAAGGAAAGGTCATCTTATGCCTATAAATGAAAATGCAGAATTTAAAAATCTGATTTGCCTCCAAAACTTAAAAAAATGAATTTCAGAAATTATAAAAAAAAATTTAAAAACAACAGTTTTCAAAAATTAATATAAAATTGAAATGAACTTGGAATGAATCCAAATCTATTGCGTATGGAAGATTGATGTTCATTTTAGGCAGCCATGAATTTATTTTTGTCTTTTTATTTTTTTTACAATTTTTATTTTAATGCCCGAAAATTAAAAAAACTCTATGAAATAAAAATTGGAAAGCTGAAAAATAAAAAATCTGTAATAAATCAAATGCAGACATGCAAACCTTTGTCAGATTGATAGCACCCCGTCCTGCAAAACCGAATATTTGAGAAACTCATACATGAAACCGAATGTGTGAGAAACTCATACAAGTGCTAGCTCCTAGAGTTCAGAAATAAATTTCAGATTTCGACATTCACATGAAGTAACAAAAAAAAAACGCATAAAATTCATCTATAAATATAGAATCTAAAAGGGGAAATATAAACAATTAAATCTGAGCATGCATGAAAAATCTCCTTCTTTCTTGCTAACAAGGCCTAAATTTCTAAAACAATCCTTGCATTAAAAAAATGTTTTCATTTTACATCCAAAATTTCAACAACATTCTGGCCTTCTCCCAAAAGGTCCCGCTCTTTTTTCCCCAAATTTCTTGGTTTTAAAATTTTCATTTAAAAACCCTTCGCCTTTCCTTTTGCATCCCTTTTTAAAAACCCTTCGCCTTTCCTTTTGCATCCCTTCGTTTTGTTTTCCATTGTTTGGCTTCGTATAGCCTTCTATATTTCTCTTCACTCTGTCTGGTCATATTATCTTTGTTTCTTCTAACATTAGGCATAATGGCGGTTACCTTCTTTTATTTATTTAAAGTAGATATTCAATAACGCTTCCATTTACTCTGCCCATCCACCGTGGACCATAGTCCAATGGCCCCCACGTACACCTTGGTATCGTAGGACTTCTTATTCTATTATAGGGGTAATATTCACTCTATACCACTATACATTGAATACCTCATCCCCACATGGAATAAGATTCTTTCACAAAATTAAAGCCTCTGCCCTTTACAATATACTCATGCCCTTCGAAGGTAACTTTATAACGTTTCCCTCAAGAGCAACATCATAGCGTTTTGTTGCGGAGATTCCTCGTTTTTGTCTAGGCACTTTGTGATTATGTCTACATTTTGGGAATTCTTGTTTTTCATGACATCCCAATTTCCTTTGCCGTTCATCTTTCTACAATCGTTGGCACCTATCACCTCCACATCCAATCGTCGTCGTCCATGCACTATGTCCAATGCTACAAAACCCGTCGCTTCCACCGGATACCTTTGTTGTCGAAATCATCATTTTCAATTTGTCGAGCGTCTGTGTTAGGTTAGAGTGCTTTGTGCCAATATTTAATCGATGTCTGCTCCTGCATTTGTGGTATCGACAACCTGATTTCGTCCACTGTCAATGCCTTTTCGTCACCTATCTGAATTCAAATCCAGTGCCAGTGCTATAACTCTATTTATCCCATTGTAAATCCTGTCGATGAAACCATTGAGCCACAAATACCAGTCCAATTGGTGCCTCAGTATCGTCGTTAAATCCTACTGTGAATCCCCATTTTCTCACTTTATTCATCACTCGATATGATGTTGGTTCTCTCTAACTGTCCGCAGGTAGTCTGAACACACTCTCCTTTTGCTGTGAATACTCTTCTACATATGCATTCCATGTCAACATAAGCACCCTGGCTTAGCAAATCTACGTCATCGGTCATTCCTCTTGGCCATTCATTTTACAACTACACCTGCTACTGGACAAGCCACTTTCAAAAATTCTTTGAAATACTCGCTGGTCACTTGTCATAAATCTGCAATTTGGTCATCCTCGACATCCGATATTCACATCATGGCTAGTGCTGAAATGGATGGAATGTATGCCATAATTTACTAAGAATTCTATATTCTGCATCTACTTACATAGCACCTTCCGTCGGATCTCTCACCATTTGATTTGAAACCCAAGTGCCATCTATCCTTTCTAGAGTTAGCTCTTCGCCTATATGATCCTCTACAGATAGATTGCTTGAAGTTTTAATTAAAATTTTATTTTTCATCATCGGGAGAGCGCAGTGTGAAGTGCGAAGTGCGAAGTGCGAAGGAGGGAGGGCCCGAAGTCGGGTTGCACACAGAACGAGGTGCAAAATTGGTATGTGCATGGATCGAGATGCGTAGTTAGGTTGTGCACAGATCAAGGTGCAAAGTTGGGTTGCGCACGGATCAAGGTGTGAAGTCAGGTTGCACACATACCGAGGTGTGAAGTCGGGTTGCGCTGGTCAAAAGTGTGAAGTCAGGTTGCGTTGGTCAAAGGCAGCAAAGTCTGACTTCATTGTAAATTTGGGAGGACAACTCCAGACTTAACCAAATTTTTGCCTTGCAGACTTTTGCTGTCCGAAGGCTTGCGCGACTACAGCGTTGGTTTCCCTGGCTTGGGAAGAATTGTAAGGGAGGAGAAAAACACCGAATCTGAATGCAATATTTCAGATCTGAACTTAAACTTATAAAACCCGAAAGAAATCGCTCTGATATGATTTGTACAGAGAACAACAACAAATTTTAGCACATAGAGATAACTGCAAACCCTACAGATGCCTTAAACAACAAGAAATTTTATTCATATAAGACGAGGGTTACAAAAGTCCTCAACTGAGGAAAACTAACATCTGCAGGCTAAAGCTACAGGATAAACTAAGACGAAAAAAAATGTCGAGTCTGCTGCTCAGACATTAAACAGATGAGCCACACTGCTCACTGAAACGATCTCATCTCCTACTCTGTTGTTTCTCCAAATTTCCTCCCGCTCTCCTCTCTTTCTCTGCTCTCTTTCCACACTTCCACACATGTCTGAAGACCCAAATTGCCTTATATAGCCACGGGGAGAGGAAGATAGGGGTTGTCCTCTGACAGGTTCTGACAGACCCTCAACTAGGGTTTCTAACCAATCGTTAAACTGGAATTAACTTCTATGGCAATCGAATTTGTCAGACGTCACATCTGTTAGAGGGTAGGTGCGATGTCATGTCAAACTTTTGTCGGGATCCCTGACTGTGCAAGCGCAGTCCGACTGAGGCATGAAATCTAGGTTAATATTTCTAACACCCTCCTTTAAACCTGATTTCATGAGCACTTTGACTCCAAGTTGCTCTCGTAATTTGCTAAAATCTTCCTCCTTCAAAGGCTTCATGAAAATATCTGCCAACTGCTCCTTGGATCTGCAAAACTACAATTGAATTTCTCTGGACTTCACCAACTCTCTGATGAAGTGATAATGAATATCGATGTGCTTCGTCCGGCCATGGAACACGAGATCCTTTGATAGTGCAATGGCCGAATTGTTATCACAATAAATTGTTGTCGCTCCTTCTGGAGGATAATGTATTTCACTTAGAACTCTTCGCAGTCAAACTGCCTGGCATGCAGCTCACGTGGTGGTGACATATTCTGCTTCAGCTATGGACAACACAAGGTTGGGTTGCTTCTTGGACACCCATGAGACTGCCCCTGATCTGATATGGAAAGAATACCCGAAGGTGCTCTTTCGATCGTTAGTACTGCCAGCCCAGTCACTATCTGTGAAGCCCATCAGTTCCAACTAGTCCTATCTGGCATAAAATAGGTCATTGTTTTGCATCGCATCGACATAGCGCAAGATCCTCTTGTCTGCTTTCCAGTGCATGTCCTTTAGATTCACCATGAAATGGCTGATCAGACTGACTCTGAATATCAGATCTGGCCGGGTTGCAGTCAAGTACATTACACTACCAACTAGCCTCTTGAACAAGGTTAGATCTACATTCCTCCCTGAATCCATCTTGCTCAACTTCAAACCTGTGGCTATAGGTGTGATGGTAGGTTTGTTGTCCTCCATCTTGAACCACTTCAGGACATCCTTCGCATACTTGCCCTGAGAAATGAAGATGCCATCTGCCGATTGGTCAACTTCAATGTTGAGAAAATACTTCATCAACCCTAAGTCCGTCATCTTGAACTCATTTTTCATGGCTGTTTTGAACTGGTCAAATAGGACATTGCTGTTGCCAGTATAAATCAAATCATCCACATACAGACATACAATAATGAGCTCACCTACCTCATTTGTCTTCATGTACAAGGTGTTCTCATATGGGCATTTGACAAACCCATTTAATTGAAAATAACTGTCAATTTGGCTATACCAAGCTCGGGGCGCCTGCTTCAAACCGTACAGGGCCTTTTTAGCTTTAGGACTTTGCCCTCTTGGCCTTCAATTTTGTAACCTGGTGGTTGGTCTATGTAGACCTCTTCCTCCAACACTCCATTGAGGAAGGCTGACTTGACATCCATCTGGTACATCTTCCAACCTTGTTGGGCTACCAATGCCAGGATCATCCTGACTGTGTCAAGTCAGGCTACAGGCGCATAAACCTCATGGTAATCGATGCCTAAATTTTTCTTGTAGCCCTTTGCCACCAGTCTGGCATTATGCTTGTCAACATCTCCTTGGGTGTTGAACTTTGTCTTATACACCCACTTGACCCCAATGGTATTCTTACCTACTGGAAGTTCTATCAGTTGCCATGTATCATTCTTTTCAATGGCTTTAATCTCCTCGTCCATAGCCTGCACCCACTTTTGATTCTAACTTGCGTCTTCAAACTCTATTGGATCAACTTTAGTAAAGAATGCAAAGTCAAAGTACTCTTCATCTACATGGGTTTGGGTTGCCTCGTAGATTTCTTGTAAGCTCCTTGTCTTCGTTGGCGTCACCAAGTTTTGGATTCTACTTGCACATGGAGGTGACCAAGATGGAGTGGCTGTGCTACTGTTGGCACCACTGCTATTGCTGGAGGTTGCAAGTGGCTGCACACTTCCTTCTTCCAAGTCAATAGAATCCACTACTGCTGGCTCTGATCGGCTAGTCTCTGACTTCCAGTTCTAGGCTTCATCTTCAAGAAACTTCACATCACGGTTGATGATGAGCTTCTTCGTCATAGGGTTGTACAACCTATATGCCTTCGCCTGCTCACTGTACCCTATGAAAATGCACTTCTCAGATATATCATCCAACTTCTACCACTTCTCTTCTGGAACATGTGCATATGCAATACACCCAAAAACATGCAAGTGAGCCACACTTGGATTCACATCGCTCCAGGCCTCCTGAGGGATTTTGTCCTTCACGCTTTTGGTGGGACATCTGTTTAACAGGTAGACTACACATTTTACAACCTCTGACCAAAATTTGTGTGATAATCCATTTGCCTTCATCATGCTTCGTGCCATCTCCTTGATGGTTCGATTCTTCCTCTCAGCTATGCCATTCTGCTGTGGCATGTATCTGGTAGTGAACTACATTTGAATTTCATGCTGCTTGCAGTAGTTATGGAATTCGTTGGAGATTGATATTCTCATAATGACACTGAGAGGGGGGTGAATCAGTGTAACTATTTAAAACTTGAATCTGCAACTCTTAATGCTTAAAAATGCAAGCTTAAAAATAGATATAGCAAGTATAACAAAAGAGCATCACACAACACAAGATTTAACGAGGTTCACCGATTTGGCTACTCCTCAAATAATGACTGTTTGGACTACAATCCAAATCCAGCCTTTGCAAGGATTCAATCTTTACAAATAGTTTACCAAGCACCCACTGGAAGGAGCACCAACCCCAGATTTATCTGCAACAACAGATAGGAGCACCAACCCCTTACACCAAGCACCAACTTGGATTTTTATTTTGAATAATAGATTGACATAAAAATGTCTTCTCTTTTACAAGACCCTCTCTGGTCTATTGCTCATTCAAATCAATCTCATAGAAGCATAAGGAGAATTGTTAGAAACTCAATATCTTCTATGGCTTTCTAAAACCTCTCTTTTAATTTTTCAAGAATAAAAACCAGGTTTCAGTTCTGTAGCTATTTTTCTTACAGCACCCTTACCCAACCTCACTTTTAGTTTTTCAAGATAAAACACGGTTGCAGTAACCTCACTTACTGCGCCTTTTCGATTCTTTATACTCGGTTTACTCGAACGGCTCTTTTCAAAATGGCTCTAATTTTCCCTCCAATTTTTCATGCATTCTCGGCTACGTTCAATCTGTCACACCCTCTCTGACGCGCTCTGTCTTTTAGCCGCTTTCTTTCTGACTCATTCTGACAGTCTTCTCTGCTCATTCTGACAGCTTTTTCTGTGCAACCTGACAACCTTTTCTGCGTGTTTCGATGCTCTGTCATTCTTTTCTTTTATCCTTTACGTAACTGCCCTCTCGGCACCTTTACACTTCTAGATGGCACTCTTTTCAATTCTGAGTCGAACTTTCTCTTCTGCCCGCAACTTCCATTTCTGACACATGCAACCTCCGAGAGGATTTCTCATTTATCGAGATTCTCGGTATATCTGCACTTTTGACAGCCTTGCAGCATCACGGCCCTGTAACAACCGTTCTTGTCTTTAATGCACTGTTCTGTAACTGCCACCTGTAGCTGTAGTTCTAACTCCAGTTAACTCTTACCTAACTGGCTGCATGATTTTCTTCTGCACTTACCCCGACAACTGTCACTGTGTAAGCTTCTCGGCTTTTACCTGCGCAACTAAGACATGTCGCGATATCGCGACATTTTTGCCCCTTTGACCTTTTCTTGACAGTTGACCGTGAAAACCTGACCTGTCGCGATATCGCGACGTTCTCCGCCTCCTAGTCCTTATCTCGGCATGCAACCACGAAAATAGAACATGTCACGAAATCGTGACGCATTTGCTGCCTCTAGCTCTTTTTTGTCTCCTACCCGCAAAAATGGGACATGTCACGAAATCGTGACACTTTTTGCTTTCCTGCACTCTACTTCGCTTGCACCCACGAAAATGGAACATGTCACGAAATCGTGACACTTTTTGCTTTCCTGCACTCTACTTCGCTTGCACCCACGAAAATGGAACATGTCACGAAATCGTGACACTTTTTGCTTTCCTGCACTCTACTTCGCTTGCACCCACGAAAATGGAACACGTCACGAAATCGTGACACTTTTCTCTGCCATACACTTTTCTCTGCATGCCTCAGCGAAATCGAAACATGTCACAAAATCGTGACGCTTTTCTGCCTTAGCACTGTTCTTTGCCTTTCGCCCATGAAAATGCAACATGTCATGAAATCGTGACATCTTTCGCATCCGTACAACTCTCTCTTCATGCACTAGCGAAATCAAGACATGTAGCGAAATCGCTACACCTTTTTCCCTTTGCAATTTCTTTATTCACGGCCTCCGAAAATCCAACATGTAGCGAAATCGCTACAACTTTTCGACTTAGCACTTTTTCTTTGCTTCGACCAGCGAAAATCCAACATGTAGCGAAATCGCTACAACTTTTTCACTTAGCACTTCTTCATCGAACTTGTCGCGAAATCGTGACACTTTTCATCCTTGGCGCTTCTTCACCGAACTTGTCGTGAAATCGTGACACTTTTCATTGCCTGCGCCTTTACTCCAAACATGTCATGAAATCGTGACAGTTTTTCAACTTTGCTTCTTTCCTTCCAGCATGTCGCGAAATCATGACAGTTTCTCCAACTTTTTCTCTCTCCTCCGATATGTCGTGAAATCATGACATTTTTGGCTACGCCTTCTCTCTCCTCAGTTTTGTCACAAAATCATGACATTTTTGGCTGCACCTTCTCTCTCCTCAGTTTTGTCACAAAATCGTGACATTTTTGGCTGCACCTTCTCTCTCCTCAGTTTTGTCATGAAATCATGACATTTTTGGCTACGCCTTCTCTCTCCTCAGTTTTGTCGTGAAATCATGACAGAAAACATGTCGCGATATCGTGACAGTTTTCTTACTTGTCTTTTTCTGCAAATTTTTGAATCTGGGCCACTTCTTTCTTCTTGGAAATTCACTGTACTTGTTTTGACTGACCTCTGAACTGCATCAACTGCATCAATCTGTCTGTGTTGACAACAATGACAATACTTTTGCAATACTTTTTTTGCACCTTGCTCAACAATCTCCCCCTTTGGAATTGTTGGCAACACATGTGCAATTTCAATTTCCTATAGTAATTCTTCTCCCCCTTTGCCAATAATACCAAAGGGCTGCTGTAGACTCCCCCTGAGTCTATGCACAACATTCTCAGGCATAAATAATTTAATGCTCCCCCTGAGAATGTGTTCCCCATAGCTAATCAGTGCTTGGGTAGTGTGACTACTCCCAACTTACTCCGAAGGTACTCAAAAACTTCCTTGGGCAATGGTTTAGTGAATATATCTGCTACTTGCTCTGTAGTTGGAACAAACTCCAATTTGACCTCTCCTTCTGCAACTTTATCCTTCAAGAAATGATACCGGATCGCAATATGTTTGGTTCGAGAATGCAAAATTGGGTTCTTTGATATGTTGATAGCACTAGTGTTATCACATTTAACTGAGATTGGCTCATTGAAGTGGATACCAAGATCTTTCAGTGTCTGTCTCATCCATAATATCTGTGTACAGCATGTTGTTGCTGCAATGTATTTAGCCTCTGCTATGGATAGAGAGACTGATTCTTGTTTCTTGTTGTGCCATGCTACCGACTTATCTCCAAGATAAAATGCTCCTCCACTGGTACTTTTTCTGTCATCAATACATCCTGCCCAATCTGCATCAGAATATGCAAAAAGAGTGAAGTCTTTTCCTTTTGGATACCATAGCCCATACTCCATAGTACCCTTGAGGTACCTAAAAATCCTTTTCACAACTGTCACATGAGTCTCTTTGGGACTAGCCTCAAATCTTGCAACCATGCAAACCGCCTGTAAGATATCCGGTCCGGTGGTCATCAAATACATAGAGGCTCCCAATCATAGATTTGTACATTGTTTGATCAACATCTGGAGATTTGTCATCCTTGCTCAACTTGCAACTGTTGTCATGGGAGTGCTAACGAGGCTTACTATCCTCCATTGTGAACTTTTTCAGCATTTCTTTCACATATTTGACTTGAGAAATAAAAATCCCCTTTTCAGTTTGATTAACTTGCAGTCCGAGGAAATATGAAAGCTCACCAATCATAGACATTTCAAATTCTTTCTGCATTTTATTTGCTATGTCTTTACATGACTCATCATTGCTGCTGCCAAATATTATATCATCTACATAGACAACAAGGACAATGAGATTGCCATTCTCAGTTTTGATATATAAATTGCTATCCACCATACCTTTCTTGAATCCTTGCTTAGTGAGATAGCTGTCCAATCTTGCATACCAAGCTCTAGGTGCTTGTTTCAAGCCATACAATGCTTTCTTCAGCTTGCAAACAAAGTTAGGATTATCACAGAGTTGAAAACCATCAGGCTGTTCAATATACACTTCTTCTTCAAGATTTCCATTTAGAAATGCTGATTTCACATCCATCTGATAAACTTTGAAATTCCTATGAACTGCTAAAGCCAGAAATAGTCTGATTGCTTCAAGTCTGGCCACTGGTGCAAAAGTTTCTTCAAAATCAATCCCTTCAACTTGAGCATATCCTTTACAGACCAATCTTGCTTTATTCCTTACAACCTGTCCGTCTTCATTCAATTTGTTTCGAAATATCCATTTAGTACCGATTATGTTTTTATTTTCAGGCCTTGGTACTAATTCCCAGGTTTTGTTTTTCTCAATTTGATCTAGTTCTTCATTTACTGCCTCCATCCAGCTTTCATCTGTGCTTGCTTCAATAATATTTTTGGGCTCAATGCTGGATAACAGAGAGTAGTTGTTTACTACTCTTCTTCTTGTTTGAATACCAACTGTGGGGTCCCCAATAATCTGCTCTCTGGGATGATTTTTCTGCTAGCTGCCTATTTTGGATTTCCTATTTTCTTCTATTTCTAAATCATCTGAATCTGATTTCTGTCTCTCTTCTTTTTCTTGATCTTCATCCTCTTCAATAAATTCTTCATAAGTCGGGTAGTTTTCATTATGGCTGATTTCTTGTTTCCTACCTTCATCAACCTTAACATCCGCACTCTCCACAATTTTCTTTAGTCTTTTGTTGTAGCATGTGTAGGCTTTGCTTTTTGTTGAGTAACCAAGAAAAATTCCTTCATCAACTCTATCTTCAAACTTGCCAAGATTGTCTTCAGTTCGTTTAATGTAACACTTGCTGCCGAACACTTTGAAGTATTTTGCTGTAGCCTTTTTGCCAAACCACAGTTCATAAGGTGTTTTGCTTTCATGCGGCCTCAACATGCACCTATTCTGGATGTAAACTGCAGTATGAACTGCCTCTTTCCAAAACTTGTCAACAATTCTTACTCTCTGTCAACATGGTCCGTGCCATTTCCTGCACAATTCTGTTCTTTCTTTCTACTACACCATTCTGCTGAGGTGTTCTTGCTGCCAAAAACTGTCTTCTAATCCCATGTTTTTCATAGTATTCTGCAAACTCATCTGAAATAAACTCTCCTCCTCTATCTGATCTTAAACATTTAATTCTTTTTCCTGATTGATTCTCAACAAGATTTTTGAAAGTTTTGAACATCTCAAAGGCTTCTGATTTAAGTTTCAGAAATAGTACCCATGTCATTCTGGAATAGTCATCTATACACAACATAAAATATTTGTATCCATTTATGCTTTCCGTTCTCATGGGTCCACATAAATCAGTGTGAATTAGTTCTAACGGCTTGCTTGTGAAGTACTCTTTTGCTTTGAAAGTGGCTCTGGTTTGCTTCCCCTTTTGGCATGAAGCACAAATGCTATTTGAAGGTTTGCCAATAGTGGGTATGTCTCTTACTGCCCTTTTTGAGCTGATTTTTACCAGATTGTCAAAGCTTATGTGACCGAGTCTCTTGTGCCACAGCCAATTTTCTTCTTCCTGTCCAACCAAGCAAGCTCTTTTGAAGTCTCTGAGAGAGTATACAGATTTCTAGAAGTTCTCAGTCCAGTAGCTATCAACTTCCCATTTTTTGTCTTTCTTACTTCACAGCCTTGCTTCTTGAAAATTACTTCATGACCTCTGTCACAAATTTGACTTACACTCAGTAAGTTATGCTTCAGACCAACCACAAATAGGACTTCTTTAGAGTTGATTTTTCTGTCACTTAACTTGACTGATCCTTTACCCACTATCTTGGCTCCATCATTATTTCCAAATTTTACAGAACCACCTTCGTATGTCTGTAACTTATCAAACTTTTGTTTATCTCTTGTCATATGACTGGAGCATCCACTATCAGAATCCATGGTGCAGATTTGTTCTGGGCTTTGAGAGCTATTTGAACGATCAAGGATTCCTTATCTTTCTTAGGTTGTTCCTTTTCTTTCCACTCTGATTTGATAGCAGATTTGGTCACTTGTTTTACCTTCTCCCTTTCATTGGCTTGTGCCTGTTTTTCGAGAAATTTTTTGTTTTGTTTCAATCCAGTTGATTGATACTTTCTTCCCTGATATTTATTTCCTGCAAAAGAGCTACGACAATTTCTTGCAATATGTCCAAAGTTATGATAGTTATAACATTCTACAGCATAATCTATCAAAGGTGAAAAAGCATTTCTACTAGTGAAATTCCTTTGTCCTACATTATATCTACAATTTGAAATTTTATGACCATAAGCATTGCATTTAAAACAATAACCAGAAAAGGAACGAGTGTACCTGGGTAATGGTTTTTGCCATGTTGTAGTAGGAGCCATGGGTCTTCTTCTTCTTTGATATGTGACTTTGGTGAATCCATCATTTGCAGTACTCCTTTCATGCTTGGCCTTATTGTTTTCTTTTGCATGATACGGTTTTTCTTGATCAACCCTGATCTTATCTTTATTCTTTATTGGTTCTACAGTTATAGCCTTTGATTCCTTTGAGGATTCTCCTTCATCAAAGCCCAAACCAAATTTGATGCCTGTAGGCCTTTGGTTATTTAACATTTTATTCAGCTTCGCAGAAATGTCTTCAAATTTATGATGACAACTCAATTTTCGATTCATCTCTTCTAGCTGCATCCTTAATCCAACTATGTCTTCTTCTAGCTTATTGCACTCATCTATTTTCACGGTTAGTTGTGCTTCAAAATCTTCAGACTTTTTCTTAAATTCTTTAGTCTGTACTTTCAAACTGATTATTAATTCGTTGGCATCCTCAAATTTTCTTGAAATCTTTTTATTCTTTTTCCTTTCTGTACTTAACTCTTCAAGTGCAGCAACCAACTCACCTTCCAGATCTACCATAGCCTCATCCTCTAATTTTTCATCACACTCCTGGGTTTCCTCTGTTCTTTCTTCTTCAAAAGCCATGAACAAGGCTTCACCAGTTTCTTCTTCAGAATCCTCACTGGAGCTGTCTTTAGAAGAGTTAACATTCTTGGAGATGAAACTTTTCTTCTTGAAGTTCCTTTTTCTAAAATGTGGTTTCTTCTTCCAGTCACTTCTTTCTTGGTGTGTCCCTTCATCACTTTTGTTTTTCTCATTCATTGGGCATTTAGCTGCAAAGTGCCCGATGCCTCCATAGTTGAAACACTTGAACGGTAGCTTACCTCTGTACTTTCCTTTTCCCTTTATTAGTTTCCTAACAAAGTTTGCTTCAGTTTCATCTGAAGATTCTTCTTCCTCAGATTCTTGTTTAGCTTTTATATTTTTCTGTGCTTGGAAAGCAGCTTCTCTGTCTGAGGGCTTAGTTTGTCCTATTCTCATTTCATATGCTGTTAAAGAACCATGCATTTCATCCATGCTAAAAGTATTTAAATCTTTAGCTTCTTCTATAGCAGAAACTTTAGCATCAAATATTTTATGGAGAGTTCTTAGTACCTTTTTCACAACAACTGCATCTTCTATTTCCTCACCGAGTCCTCTAATCGCATTGATGATTCCATTTACTCTCAGCATATAGGCCTCTATGTTCTCATCATCATTCATCTTTAATGCTTCGAACTGGGCTCGATGGGTTTGTAGCTTGGCTTCCTTGATCTTGCCATCTCCTTCATGAATGCTCTACAGTTTGTCCCATATGTCTTTTGCCGATTTACAGCTCATGATCCTTATCAATTCACTGTCTACTAACCCACACATAATAGCATTCTTAGCTTTAGAGTTGTTCTCAAACTTTTTCTTCTCAGCCGCATCTGTTGGAGGAGCAGAGGGTATTGTGTATCCATTTTCAATAGATTCCCAAATGTCATATCCCAATGCACACAGATATGTCTGCATCCTGAGTCTCCAGAAAGAGTAATTTGTTCCATCGAACAAAGGAGCTTTGTTGGAAGAAAATCCTTCACCACCGGCCATTGTGTATCTTCCAAGATCACCTTAGCTGATTAAGCTTGTTCAGGTACCTTGCTCTGATACCAATTGATATTCTCACAATGACACTGAGAGGGGGGGTGAATCAGTGTAACTATTTAAAACTTGAATCTGCAACTCTTAATGCTTAAAAATGCAAGCTTAAAAATAGATATAGCAAGTATAACAAAAGAGCATCACACAACACAAGATTTAACGAGGTTCACCGATTTGGCTACTCCTCAAATAATGACTTGTTTGGACTACAATCCAAATCCAGCCTTTGCAAGGATTCAATCTTTACAAATAGTTTACCAAGCACCCACTGGAAGGAGCACCAACCCCTGATTTATCTGCAACAACAGATAGGAGCACCAACCCCTTATACCAAGCACCAACTTGGATTTTTATTTTGAATAATAGATTGACATAAAAATGTCTTCTCTTTTACAAGACCCTCTCTGGTCTATTGCTCATTCAAATCAATCTCATAGAAGCATAAGGAGAATTGTTAGAAACTCAATATCTTCTATGGCTTTCTAAAACCTCTCTTTTAATTTTTCAAGAATAAAAACCAGGTTTCAGTTCTGTAGCTTGTTTTCTTACAGCACTCTTTCCCAACCTCACTTTTAGTTTTTCAAGATAAAACACGGTTGCAGTAACCTCACTTACTGTGCCTTTTCGATTCTTTATACTCGGTTTACTCGAACGACTCTTTTCAAAATGGCTCTAATTTTCCCTCCAATTTTTCATGCATTCTCGGCTACGTTCAATCTGTCACACCCTCTCTGACGCGCTCTGTCTTTTAGCCGCTTTCTTTCTGACTCATTCTGACAGTCTTCTCTGCTCATTCTGATAGCTTTTTCTATGCAACCTGACAACCTTTTTTGCGTGTTTCGATGCTCTATCATTCTTTTCTTTTATCCTTTACGTAACTGCCCTCTCGACACCTTTACACTTCCAGATGGCACTCTTTTCAATTCTGAGTCAAACTTTCTCTTCTACCCGCAACTTCCATTTCTGACACACGCAACCTCCGAGAGGATTTCTCGTTTATCGAGATTCTCGTATATCTACACTTTTGACAGCCTTGCAGCATCACGACCCTGTAACAACCGTTCTTGTCTTTAATGCACTATTCTGTAACTACCACCTATAGCTTCAGTTCTAACTCCAGTTAACTCTTACATAACTGGTTGCATGATTTTCTTCTACACTTACCCCGACAACTGTCACTGTGTAAGCTTCTCGGCTTTTACCTGCGCAACTAAGACATGTCACGATATCGTGACATTTCTACCCCTTTGACCTTTTCTTGATAGTTGACCATGAAAACCTGACCTATCATGATATCATGACGTTCTCCACCTCCTAGTCCTTATCTCGGCATGCAACCGCGAAAATAGAACATGTCACGAAATCATGATGCATTTGCTGCCTCTAGCTCTTTTCTGTCTCCTACCCATGAAAATGGGACATGTCACGAAATCGTGACACTTTTTGCTTTCCTGCACTCTACTTCGCTTGCACCCACGAAAATGGAACATGTCACAAAATCGTGACACTTTTTGCTTTCCTGCACTCTACTTCGCTTGCACCCGCGAAAATGGAACACGTCACGAAATCGTGACACTTTTTGCTTTCCTACACTCTACTTCGCTTGCACCCGTGAAAATGGAACATGTCACGAAATCGTGACACTTTTCCTTACACTTTTCTCCGCATGCCTCAGCGAAATCGAAACATGTCACAAAATCATGACGCTTTTCTGCCTTAGCGCTATTCTTTGCCTTTCGCCCATGAAAATGCAACATGTCATGAAATCGTGACATCTTTCGCATCCGTACAACTCTCTCTTCATGCACTAGCGAAATCAAGACATGTAGCGAAATCGCTACACCTTTTTCCCTTTGCAATTTCTTTAGCTGCGGCCTCCGAAAATCCAACATGTAGCGAAATCGCTACAACTTTTTGACTTAGCACTTTTTCTTTGCTTCGACCAGCGAAAATCCAACATGTAGCGAAATCGCTACAACTTTTTCACTTAGCACTTCTTCACCGAACTTGTAGCGAAATCGTGACACTTTTCATCCTTGGCGCTTCTTCACCGAACTTGTCGTGAAATCGTGACACTTTTCATTGCCTGCGCCTTTACTCCAAACATGTCATGAAATCGTGACATTTTTTCAACTTTGCTTCTTTCCTTCCAGCATGTCGCGAAATCGTGACAGTTTCTCCAACTTTTTCTCTCTCCTTCGATATGTCGTGAAATCATGACATTTTTGGCTGTGCCTTCTCTCTCCTCAGTTTTGTCATGAAATCATGACATTTTTGGCTGCACCTTCTCTCTCCTCAGTTTTGTCGTGAAATCATGACATTTTTGGCTGCGCCTTCTCTCTCCTCAGTTTTGTCGCGAAATCGTGACAGAAAACATGTCGCGATATCGCGACAGTTTTCTTACTTGTCTTTTTCTGCAAATTTCTGAATCTGGGCCACTTCTTTCTTCTTGGAAATTCACTGTACTTGTTCTGACTGACCTCTGAACTGCATCAACTGCATCAATCTGTCTGTGTTGACAACAATGACAATACTTTTGTTGCACCTTGCTCAACAGAGATGTATTCACCTGTGCCATCTATCCTAAGAGTCTTGATTTGATATTCGCTTTGTTTCTCCACCAGAGCCTTAAAATCCTTGAATCTGGCAAATGCTTCTGACTTTAGCTTGATGGCATAGATCCACGTCTTTCGGTTGAAGTCATATATGAACGTTAAGAAGTATTTGTTGCTGGCAAACGTGATGGTCTGCATCGGACCACAAATGTCTGAGTGCACCAGCTCTAGTGGTTGTGATGCTCTCCAAGACTAACCAAAAGGGAACGAATCCCTATGTTGTTTTCTAACTAAGCAACCCTCACAAACTTGATTTTGCTGCTCTATCAGGGGTAAACCCTTCACCATATGCTTCTTGTGCAGTTGATTCAAGCCACTAAAGTTCAAGTGACCAAATATGAGATGCCATAGCCAGGTAGCATCTTTCACAATTGCACTCAGAGACATCAATGATTCATTCTAAATCTACAGCAGAAACATTTTATTCTTTGTCATGGATACTATAGCAATCTGCCCATGCAACTTGTATCTGATGGTGCAAGCTTCGTATTTGAACTGGATTGTATGTCCCTTCTGCATGAGCTATCCAACGCTTAACAGGTTATGCTTCAGGCTAGCCACATAGTAGACATCACAGATCTGCTTTCATTTGTCATGCCTAGTGTGAATGAGGATCTTTCATTTCCTCATTACGAGAACCTTGTTGTTGTTCCCCATATTTACCTTAGATTGGACTATTTCATCTAGTTGGGAGAACATCTCCTTGTTCCCCGTCATGTGGTTGCTGCACCCATTGTCTAAATACCAGACATTCTTCTGGCACTCCTCCTCAATGTTGCAAGTCAACAACACATTTCCTCCTGTCGCATTTTTGGTTTCATCCATGTAATGGGCTTGTTGTTGGTTCTCCTTGGCCATCCATTTTTTGCACTGTGAGATGTAATGGTCGAACTTCTTGCAAAAATAGCACTAGACCTTTGACATGTCCTTCTGACCAGATCTAGCTTGCTGATTTTTTGAACAACCTCTTCCACCTTGCTGATGGAAATTACAGTTGGTCTTTTCTTCACTAGGGTTTGACCTTCCTCCTTGCTTTTTGCCTTTCCCATGCCTACCTCTGCCTCTTCCTCCGTGAGAACTAGAGGTGCCATGGTGGGAATCTTGTCTGCTACTATCTCGGAATGAGACCTGAGCCCTAAATGCTTGCTCTAGAGAGGTTTGAAATGAATGGCTCAGCCTCTGTTCATGTGTCTGCAACAAACCCATGAGCTCATTTGTCGAGAGGGTTGTAAGATCCCTCGACTCTTTGATTACTATCACAACTGAGTCAAGCTTGGCAGGCAGACTTCTGAGAATCTTCTCCATGATTCTATGGCTCTGCATAATTTCTCTATTCAACCACATCTAGTTGATAATGTCCATCGTCTAGGTGAAGAAATCACTCATGGACTCGGACTCACTCATCTGTATATTTTCAAATTCCCTCCTGAGCATCTATAGTTTCACCAAATTTACCTTATTGGTGCCCTGGTACGAGCTGGCCAAAATCTCCCAGGCCTGCTTCGCCTTGGTGGCTGATGCGATCCGCGGGAAGATCAACTCCTCGACCACTTGCATGATGTAGAAGAGGGTCTTCTAGTCCTTCTTCATGTTCTCTTTCAATAGGTCATTGTCTTCTTGAGAGAGGGCGGTCAGTGCTACTGCATCTGTCGGTTCTAGGTAGTCGTTCTCAACTAACTCCCACAGCTCTTGAGATCCAAACAAGATATTTATATGGATGCTCCAATAATCGTAATTTTTCCCATTGAAGCACGAGATCTGTAATTACAGGTTGTTGCTACTGGAAGCCATTTTGCTTCGATCTTCGCATCAAGGGATCGGTGGCTCTGATACCAATTTGAAGTTTTAATTAAAATTTTATTTGTCGTCGTTGAGAGAGCGCAGTGCAAAGTGCGAACTACGAACTACGAAGTGCGAAGTGCGAAGTGCAAAGTGCGAAGGAGGGAGGGCTCGAAGTCAGGTTGTGCACGGACTAAGGTACAAAGTCAGGTTGCACATGGATCGAGGTGCACAGTCGGGTTGCACACGGATCAAGGTGTGAAGTCAGGTTACACACGGACCAAGGTGCAAAGTTAGGTTGCACACGGATCGAGGTGCAAAATCGGGTTGCGCTGGTCAAAGGTGCGAAGTCGGGTTGTGTTGGTCAAAGGCAGCGAAGTTTGACTTCGCTGCGAAGTTGGGAGGACAACTCCAGACTTAGCCAAATTTTTGCCTTGCAGACTTTTACTGTCCAAAGGCTTGCATGGCTACGACGTTGGTTTCCCTAGCTTGGGAAGAACTATAAAGGAGGAGAAAAACATCGAATCTGAATGCAATATTTCAGATCTGAACTCAAACTTATAAAACCTAAAAGAAATCACTCTAAGGCGATTTGTACAGAGAACAACAATAGATTTTAGCACACAGAGATAACTGCAAACCCTACAGATGCCTTAAACAACAGAAAATTTTATTCATATAAGATGAGGGTTACAAAAATCCTCAACTGAGGAAAACTAACATCTGTAGGCTAAAGCTGCAGGATAAACTAAGACGAAAAACAAATGTTGAGTCTACTGCTCGAACATTAAATAGATGAGCCACACTGCTCACTGAAATGATCTTGTCTCCTACTTTGTTGTTTCTCCAAATTTCCTCCTGCTCTCCTCTCTTTCTTCGCTCTATTTCCACACTTCCACACATTTTTGAAGACCCAAAATGCCTTATATAGCCACGGGGAGAGGAAGATAGGGGTTTTCCTCTGATAGGTTCTAACAGACCCTCAACTAGGGTTTCTGACCAATCACAAAATTAGCATTAACTTTTGCGGCGATCGGATCTGTCAGACATCACATCTGTTAGAGGGTAGATGCGACGTCATGTCAAACTTTTGTCGGGATCTCTGACTGCACGAGTGCAGTCCAACTAAGGCATGAAATTTGGGTTAATATTTCTAACATTAATTTCCTCCTGCGCATTGACTCATCGATATTGTCATCGTAATGCCAACGTCCATATGAATCATCATCGACAAATCATGCTTTGTCCTTCGTTAAAACATGCCACGATGATCTTCTGCCAATGTACTCCTGCCATATTAAAACCATCGAGCTTGTTGTCCCCATTATGTGATTGACCACTGTGAACAATGACCTCTTCATCAGTGTCCCCGGTAATCAATGTTGTTTGCCATTGCTGGCTCTGTCTGGGACATATTTGACCTTCTCGAGCGTGTCACCGATGGAATACAAATATTCCACTACAAGTCTGCTTCAAACCCAACATCGGTTTGCCCTCGCACGATGGGACTTTGAATTATTATTAAACTAGTCTTCTAGTCGTTTGACGCTGTGAACAATATCCACTATTATTCTTTCGATGCTTTACGATGTCTTCATTGTTGAAGAAGCCATTCTCCTCCACTGTGGAAGTGTCTCCATCCTTGTGCCTCATCCCCATGACAAAATGCTTGCTACCGGTCAAACCTTAGTCGATGACCATCGAGCTATCCAACGTCATCACGTCCTCCTTTAACCAATAATGTCACGTCCTCTCGACCAACCGTTGCTCCCAGGGTTCATCGTCGATGTCGTCCGATAAAATTTTGAACTAGCTACAACAACTAGGCTAATCTCGAAACTCCATCATTTGGCCAAGGTATATTGGTCGCCTCTTTGTCATATATCTGACGTGGTCCATGATCCTTGTTTGGTGGGCTCCACCACTATCTTTTTCCAACAATATTTCATCGTGTCACCCTACGTAGGCGGTCCTTTGAACATTTACCTTTTCCTAAATGGCAAGCATATGTTGTATTAACATTAGAATAGCCATTTAAAAAAAAAGAAAGACCATCACATTATTATTAATGTTAAGTAAATTAAGCACCTGGAGGTGCAATGCAACGCTTTGGGCTTTGGCTCTTTTTCAGGAGGTCCAAGGTTCAAACCATGACGTGGGTGAGTGTGTGAGGGGGTGGGTGTGTGTCTCCTTGGTGGAGTTGTTGTAACAGGTTGGGGATTCCTGGTCAAAACCCCTATATTTTAATATTCCAAAAAAAAAAAACATTAAGTAAATAAAAATCTTTGACATCTTTAAAACAAAACTGAAATAAACATATATGTTAATACATATAAATTTATGGTTTTTATTAATTTATAAATATTTTTTTATTCATATATATATATATATTTAAGCGAAAAACCCCTTATGGGGCCGCCTTGATTTGAGAGACCATGAACAGGGGGTTCTACATCGTCAAAGTCACCCGAGAGTCGCACCCGACCCTGCCCGCACCAACATTATCAATTGGATTTTGGATACCCAATTCAGCTTTTTGGTAAGGTGGAGATTTGAACCTAGGACCTCCCTTGGAGGATTGTCCTCTCCTCTCCAACTCACCTACAACACCTAGGTTTTTATTCACATATATATTACATATAAATATAAATATATATGTTCTTTATTTTTTTATGTTATTATTATTATTATTATTATTAGTATATACATGAGTTATTATAATAATAATAATATAGTTTTTAATTTAATTTATTTTAATTTTCTTCATTTTATCAATAGGAAATTGATTTCAAATATTTTAAAATTGATTTCAAGGGTATGAATTAAAACTTGAAAATCAATCAAAAACCATACAACAACCATCAACTTCACTTATTGGATTTATAAGCGAATAAAGGAGGCACTGATTAATCGTGCAAGCACAGACACCTTTATTGCCACCACACAAACCAAGAACAAAGCAAGGAGATGCTAAGCTCACAAACCAGCCTACCAATTATTCTGCAAACAAAGAAAGAAACCACAAACCAATAAGGACCCATTGGAGAATAGAAGACAACACCATTGATAGGACCTATCAACATCAATGCTCCAAGAATATTCGAAGATCCTCAAACACAAAAACAAAAAATGGATCCCCAATTTTGGGGTACATTGTGGAGCAGCCACAACACATCTGAAGAGCGTTAGTGGATGTCCACTCCAATTTCCACAACAGTCATATATTTTTTGATTAGGGTTTAAGATCCTCTCTCGTCGAGCATCTATCATATTGCGCATTCAAACATCTTTAAAAGGAGAAATATTTAAAAAAAAATACTATTACTCTGTGCTTACAAGCTTTCAATCATTCTTTGGTGTCATTCGTTCTTCATATTTTTTCCACTATGTTTGCCAGTACGTTGGCACCCACCTACGTAGCTGCTCATCTACGCCGTCTGAAAGAAGATAAGCTTAGCTTGCTATTATTCACAATCTTTGAAAGGAAGGACCTTGCCATCGTTCATGCAGATCGAAGCCTTCGTTCTCTCTGATGTAGATTGCTTCGTAGGTCAGAGCCGAAATGCTTACGTTCTTCCTTGATCATCGAATGAGCCAAGGTAAAAATATATTATATATATTTTGGTTTATTTTAGAGCTTATCACTCATATATGCAGTGAGAATCGGGAACAACGTGCTAATATTTTGAAACGTAGCTCGAGGCCGAACGTAAGGACAACAAGCCAAAGGTAAATAATATTTAACATATTTTGGTTTAATTTTAAGCTTATCACTCATATATGCAGCGAGAACATCAAAAAGCAACGTGGTTATCTTTCGAAACGTAGCTCAAGTCGATCATATTTTTTAAAAAACATCAAGTATGCTATTTCGAAGTGCTGGAAACATCAAGTGTATTGTTCCAAAGCCTTTTGTCGGCTAAGGAATTCAAGTTATTTCATATTACTCTGAGAAAGTTATAATATTGTAATCTCCTCTAATATGACCACTATCATTTTTTCCTTGTTTTGTGCCTATTTTTGGCCACTAAAGTAGTGACAAGTCCATTTGTAATCTCATAATACAAATTTTTTCAGGGGTTTTTTTTTAAGGTGCTCCTTTTTGCACCAGTTCTAAAAACTTCAGGGGGTTGCTTTTTTATGGTTGTTTTTTTGCTTCTCCTCTAATTATTAGCTCTCTTCACAAAAGTTGCTTTTGCTCCATTCCTTAAAATAGGCAGATTCAAGAAGGCAATTTTTGTGGTAAACTTTTTTAAGCCATTTGGCATTGTGGCTTCATTTCAGCATCTTCTAAATGTTCTAAAAATTGCATAAATGTTTTTCTAAAAATATTAAAATATTTCTCCACTAATAAAAGAAAGACTTAAAATATTTACAACCAACACATCATATTTAACAAATTTATATATAATCGCCTATGTTCCACGTATCCTTACTCTCTTTTACTTATAGTTTCCCTCACGTAAGGGCGGGTAATTGATAAAAGCGGTATAAAGGTCTAGCTAATTATTCTTGCTTCATAAGACTATGTTCCATGTATCAAAATCCTCATTTACTTATAGTTTCCCTCATGTAAGGGTGGGTAATTCAAGGAATTTGGTATAAAGGTCAGGCTTCTGCAGCCTCTCTTAAAAAAAAATTGTTTCTGCAAAAGCATCATTGTGTTCTCTAAAAAGTTCTTGAAGTTAAAGGGGGTATTATTGGTTCACTTCAACTTTATTTGGCAAAATGAATACAATTGATCCATTCACCCCTCATAACTATCACACAGAGAAGCCCAAAATATTAAATCTCATTTATCAAAAAGGGCTCACACACTTACTAGAAGAGAAGCAACCCGAATTTGAAAAGGAATATGAAATATTTGTTCATAAAGGGAAGATGTATGAAAAAATGGGCATCATAAGCACAAATATGAGTGAAAGATTATGGTTTCACATTTTTGAATGTAAAACCCCATTTGAAAGTTGGGAAAAGCTAAAAAACTTGTTTGGCAAAGTGGATAAAATAAGGTCAATGTAGCTAGAGGCAGAGTTAACAACATTATCTCCTGGAGACTTTAGAAATATTATTGAATCTCACAAAATTTAAAGAAGTCCTCACTCAACTAAAAGGTAGTGGCAAGGATAAACTAGAAGAAGAATGCATCTATCTTATTCTTTCTAAGTTAAATAGAGTGTTTCAAATTTTTACTACCACTTTTTTGTCTACAAAAGATGCACTGGGTACAAGTTTTAAAATGCCCTCTTTAGAGGAGTTTTGTGATAGACTAACTAGAGAGGAAACGAAACTTGCAAAATATGAGATCTCTCCCTCTTCCTCAAAAGCCTTAGTAGCATCAACCTCTACTAAAGAAAAATTCAAAAAGAAAGAAAGAAGTCCCATAACTTGTACTCACTGCAAAAATAATGGTCATTCTATGAACAAATGTTGAAAAATACTACAATAAATAGAGGTAGCAAATAAATATCACAACATAGACACTAAGAAGTAGACAGGAAAAGCCTTAAATGTTCAAGGTAGAGCTATAAAAACTTCATCAAAATACTAGGTTCTAGATTCATGATAAACTCATCACATGACTTTCTCAAATGAGTCATTCACTTCAATCTCCTCAAGTTCAACATGTAGAATAGAAGTTGGTGACTCATCCTTCATCCCAGTAAAAGGAAAATGTGACATCCATTTATGGTGGTTATATAAAAAATGTTCTCTATATCCCAAACATAGCAACAAATATCCTCTTCGTATATCAGATTTGTACTTTTGGAAAAGGCAAAACAATTCTCTTCTCACAAAAAGGAGTTGAGATAAGAGACGTTCAAGAACCAAAATCTCTCATAGAAAAAGGAGTTATTGATCACAACACTCACCTATTTCACTTCAAGGGCTTCAAAAATTTAGAAGGGGCCTCCTATTTTGTTGCTCATGGAGATCTTGAAAGAAAAATTTGGCACGAAAGATTTGGACATCTAAGTTATAACTACCTAAAGGAAATGAACACCCATGATATGGTTCATGATTGCCAAAAGTCTCTTCTATTGATGGAGTATGTCCTGGATGTGCTCTTGGAAAGCAACATCAAGATCCTTTCCACCCAAGTAGTTCTCAAAAGGCCTCATCCCCTCTAGAGTTAATTCATAGTGACTTGATGGTCTTCCCTGAGCCTTCTTTCAAAGGTGCAAAATATGCTTTAACCTTCATTGATGATTTTTCCAGAAGAACTTGGGTCTACTTTCTAAAATTCAAAAGTGAAGTTCTATCCCACTTCAAAATCTTCAAAGCCTTAGTTGAAAATAAATCCTCTTGCAAAATCAGTTAAATTCATACAGATAATGGGGGGGATACTTTAGTGATGAGTTCTCAAATTTTCTATCAAGTCATGGTATAATTCATCAACATTTAGTATCCTATAATCCTCAAAAAAATGGCATTGCAAATAGAAAAAATAGAACTTTAAAGGAAATGGCAAATCATATGCTCCACTAAAGAGATCTTCCACTAGTTTTTTGGGCAAAAGCAATTAACTGTGCAAACACATATCAAAACCGCACACCTCATAAAGCTCTTGGCCATTTGACTCCCGAAGAAGCATGGATTGGTTCAAAACCTGATGTCTCTTTCTTAAATATTTTTGGGTGTACTTCTTGGGAACATATCCAAAATAAGAAAAGGAAGGCTCTAGAGAAGAAGAGCAAACAACTCATCTTTGTTGGGTATTGTGAGGAAATGAAAGCATACAGGCTCCTTGATCCCGTAACTCATGAGGTCTTTTTTCACAAAAATATTCAATTTGATGAAACATTCCCTCATAAATATCCTCAACCATCCTCATCCAAAATTGATTCTCTTGAGCCATCTCCAATGTTAGAGCCTCAATATAATGATGATCCCATTTTAGAGATAAATGATCAAAATGACCAAGATGAAAATCCTATACTCCAAACTCCAACTCAAAATCCTGCCACTCCAATTACTCCCTCCACAATGCCAAAATGGGCCCACACCATTGTTGAAGAAGCCACCCCATACCTCCAAAATATTCCATCATCCAGATTAGGCATTTCCAAAGGCTCAAGTCTTGTTTGTCAATCCATTTCCATAGATCCTCAATCCTTCAAAGAAGCAATTGGTATTAAATAATGGGATGATGCCATGGAGAATGAATTCTCTTCCTTAATAAAAAACAAAACTTGGGATTTAGTTCCTCTACCTAAAGGAAGGAAGTTAGTTTGTTGTAAATAGATTTACAAAACTAAATATGGACCTAATGGATAAATTGACAAATACAAAGCTCGCTTGGTAGCTATAGGTTTCTCTCAAATTGAAGGCATTGATTATTCTAAAACATTTGCACTAGTTGAAAAAATATATTCTATTAGGCTGGTAATTGCACTAGCTGCTTTCAAAAAATGGCCTATTTTTTAGATGGATTTTAAAAGTGCCTTCCTACATGGGGACTTAAAAGAGGAAATATTCATGGAATAACCTTCTCGTTTCACTCAAGACTCCTCCCTTGTTTGTAGACTAAGAATATCTCTCTATGGCCTCAAACAAGCTCCTAGAGCTTGGTATGAAAAAATGGACTCCTTCCTTCTTTCCTCAGGTTTTTCTCATTGTGATTCTAATGCCACAATCTACATTTGGAGAGATGAATATAAAATCACCTTACTTGTTCTCTATGTTGATGATCTACTACTCACTGGTAGTGACATTTCTCACATTCAGACTATCAAAGATTCCCTCTCTAAAAAAATGAAATGACTAATCTATGTTTAGCTCATTACTTCCTTGGGATTCAAATAAATAAAATAGCTGCAAGAATTTCATTGTCTCAATAGAAATACACTCTAGACCTTCTTCAATGGTTTAAAATGACTAATTGTAAACCCTCTTCTACACCCTTTTAGTCTGGATTCACTCTAAGTACTTCCTGCACATCCCCTCTATGTGACGCTACTCTATACAGATAGCTTGTAGGGAGCCTGTTATACCTCACTCATACTCGTTCAGATATATCATATGTTGTTGGCTTGATATCTAGATTTTCACATCAACCTCATTTCATCCATTTGCAAGCAATAAAAAGAATCCTACGCTACATAAAAGGAACTACTCAATTTGGGCTATTATATGAAGGAAAATCCATGGATATCATTGGTTACACAGATTTTGATTGGGTAGGTTCAGTAGAAGATCGAAGTTCAACTTATAGCTATGTATTTTGTCTTGGTACTTCACCAATTTATTGGTCATGCAAAAACAACAAGCAGTAGCATTATCATCTATAGAGGTAGAATACATGGAAACCGTTTTAGCAAGTCATGAAGCTCTTTGGCTTTGTTAGAAACTAAGATAATTTGGTTTTTTCCATGACAAACCTATTACTCTTTGGTGTGATAATTAGAGCACAATTCATATTGCCCATAATCTAGTTGAGCATCAATGTACAAAGGACATTGAAATTCACATGCACTTCATTTAGAAGCATATTCAGAGAGGGGAAATTCACTTAGACTATATTCCAATAGAAAATCAAATTGTAGACATTTTTACCAAATCCTTTCCTTCTCCACGTTACATTAAGTTGCAAGAGAAACTTGGAGTAAGGCAAATGGACCAGATGATACAAAAGAGGTTTTCACCTCTCCTTTCTTCTTCATGTTTTTTTTCTTTGGAAGATGTTTTTTTCCCATGTGGTTTTTTTCCACAATCTCTCCTATATACATTGTACATGAGTACCTCATTAGGACCTATTGTTGGGACTCATTTCTTTAATGTTCAATGAGGAAAATCTTCACCATCCGAAGACATGCCTCTTTTTTTTTTTTTTTAGATGGTTTTTTCCCATGTGGTTTTACCATATCTTAGTAAGAATCATTGTACATGAGTACCTCATCAGGCCCACTTGTCGAGACTCATTCCTTTTTTTTTGTTCAATGAGGACAATCTTCACCATCCAAAGACATGCCTCTTATTTTTTCCTTTTTTAGATGGTTTTTCCCATGTGATTTTACCATATCTTCATAAGAAAAATTGTACATGAGTACCTCATCAGGACCTATTGTCGGGACTCATTTGATACATTCACCCCTAGTATCACTTAAGGGGGGGTGTTAGAATAAATAATTATTCTCTTAAGTTCTACTAGGATAGACTTACTTGAGTTACCACTCTTCCATGAGTCAGGTGAACTCTCAGTTTAGACTAGTTTAGATTGGATGAGTTTTTGTAATCCAATGACTCTCAATGATCAACTTTGCTATTTATACAAAGTTGATCCATGGAATAAATCAATCAGTTTTACTCTTCTCTATTCTAACAATATAGAAAGCCAATTAAAACACAAAGTTTATATTAGTAAGTACTTATCCAAAGTACATTACTTGATATTATAATATTATAATATTTGCAAATATTTAAACTTGGAGATATAAAGGTTTCTACCTTAGAAAATTAAATAATTATTTTACAAATATTATCATTTTCTAAATTTTCAAATCAAGGAGATATAAGGAGTACTGCACCAAAATTTAGAACATTGGAATTTAGAAACCTAAACCATTGAGAATTGAAAGAAGTTCTCATTGAATTGCTTAAAAAGTTGAAAATTACTTTCATACTTGTCTCTTATACAAATTAAAGGGACAAAAGGAATCCAACCATAGAGTCTTGAAAGCTAGAGAACATTATTAAATTAAAAGTGCCTATATCAATAAGGAGAAATAAGGTGAAATATAGTAGTTGAACTTTAGGGATTCAACTCAAGGAATTTAAAGAAAGGTAAGCACTTTATCAAGACTATAGTTCATTCAAATACTTGGGAGATATAAGGGATTCTAAAAAACTTGATAGTGATAAGATTTTATCAAGTTTTATCATATATTCAAAATACTAGGGAGTCATAAGGTAGACTAATTCAAGGATTCTATTAAAAGTATTCTCAAAGAGCTAAAATTCTATTTAGAAAATTGACTATTGCTTAGACATATACTACAATATTTGAAGAATTTAAAGCTAGAATTTGATTATTCAACTTAGAATTTAGAAGTTAAAAGATAAGGAGATATAAGGTTTACAAGTTACATTAGTCTGTTATAGCTAAAAAAATATGTCTACTTCAAAGAATAAAAATAATAATGATATAGAAAACATCATTAGAAAAGAAAGGGCAAGTATTATTAAAATTAGAATCAAGAATCTACTTACAAAGACTGTAAAATTAGATATTACTTCAAAAGTGATCTATAATGAAGCCTTAGAATAAAACTTTAAAACTATGGAATATTATCTATATGCTAGAATAATTGAAGCAATAATGAAAAGGATGATATTCAAATTCCTTTAGACATTGGTAGCATATTATATATGGAATTACTTATATTCAAATATTACAAATATGAGAATGTAGAACAAAAAGGATTGATTGAATCACTTAAAGAGAAAACAACAATAGATGAATCCTTCTTAGAGAAGATATTTCAATCCTCATGCAGTATTGATACTTCAAGTTCTACTAACTCAAGATCTTATCATGATGCCTTAAGTTATTGCTCAAAATATTTTGTACTAAAGAAGAATAGTGATAAGAAAGAAAAAGACAAAAGATAATACTTTTGCAGGAATTTGGTGATAGCTCAAAAACTGACTCCAAAGAAAATGATAAAGAAGAAGAAGAAGAGGAACCTGAACAAGGAGGCATACAATGCAAAGTAAATTGAATACAATACAAATAACATGACCAAGCCAAAAGAGTATTCAAAATATGAAGATCATATTGAAGACTAAAGTCTTCAATACCCAAATAATGTAATATAGGGGGTATTGGAATATATTACATTATTTAGCACATGCTAATGTATCACCTTGGGTATATTATTAGATGAGGAGAATATCTTAGTTTAAGGTTTGAGTAGTTACTTCATGCAATGTAATAAATGCACAAGTGTTAGAATGTGCAATGATGTAAATGTGCATGTATGTAGAGTTTCACGAAGCATAGATTCATTTCGATTGATATCAATTATAAAGATTACAATGTGGTTACAATAAGTTGGTTTATGAAACCAACTTGGTGGTTATTAAACCAACCTAGAGAGCACCTACGTGCGCTACCCTTTTGCTTCAATAATGTAAGACATATATGCTAACATCCTCCCTTATTACATTATTGGCAAATTCCAATAGTATCTCGAAAGTTTTCATATTTGATACGTCCAAGTGCTTTGGTAAAGATATCTGCAACTTGTGCATCAGTACGAATGTATTGAAGTTGTATATGGTGCTTTGGAACTTCATATCGAATGAAATGACATCTAGTATCAACATGTTTGGTACGTTCATGAAAAATTGGATTTTTGACAAGATTCAAAACACCTTGATTATCGCAAAACAAATGAAGAGGAAAATTATTTGGAAGACCCATGTTTGTAAGAATGTGACTTAACCACATTATATCGTAGACTGCTTCATTGGCTGCACGATATTTTGCCTCTATAGAAGATACAAAAACCACATACTGCTTCTTACTGTGCCATGAGACAGGTCCAGATCCTAGATGAAAAACATATCCAGAAGTGGATTTACGATCATCAATGAATCCAACATAATCTGAGTTCATGTATCCTAGTAAGAAAAACTTATTATTATTTTTGTATTCCAGACCATAATTTATACTACCACAAACATAATGAAGAACTCTTTTTGCTTCTTTCCAGTGACTCATCTTAGGATCTTGCATGAACCTTGAAAGATAGCCCACAACAAAACTGAGATCTGGCCTGGTATTTGTCAGATATAGGAGACTCCCAATCAATTGGAGATAAAGAGTACCATCTACCTGAGGTGATTCATCATATCGTGATAACTTAAGTCCTTGCTCCATTGGAGTTGCTTTTGACTTACAGTTAGCCATTCGATATTTTTCTACTAAAGTCTTGGCATATTTCTTTTGTGTTACTCTAATATGAAATATTTTTTGAGTAACTTCTAAACCAAGACAATAGTGTAGAAGTCCTAGATATGTCATTTCAAAGGATTGCTTCAAATCATTTTTCACTAAGTCAATCATTCTTTCCGAGCTTCTTGTTATGATAAGATCATCTACATAAAGTACAAGAATCACTATATCAGAACCATTTTTATTAATATAGATATTTACATCTAAAGGACTTCTTTTGAATCCATGCTACACAAGGTGACTCTCTATCTTGATATACCAAGCTCGAGGAGCTTGTTTGAGCCCATACAAGGATTTTATCAACTTGCATACTTTTTGTTCTTGCCCCTCGACCATGAATCCTTCTGGTTGAGTCATGTATACTTCTTCCTGTAAGTCACCATTCAAGAAAGCACTTTTAACATCCATTTGATGCAACTTCCACCCAAACTAAGCTCCCATGGCACAAAGTACTCGAATGGTAGTCATTTTTGTAGTAGGGGCAAAAGTCTCTTCATAGTCTATGCCTTATTTTTGAGCATAACCCTTCGCAACAAGTTAGGATTTATGCTTATAAATATATCCATATGCTTTATACTTCACTTTGAACACCCATTTGCAGCCTATGGGTTTCTTTCCTGTTGGCAGATTGACTAACTTCCAAGTATTATTTTTTATGAGAGACTTATGTTCTACATCCATGGCCTCTTTCCACTGTGGTTTATCAAGTGCATATTGAACCATTGTGGGTTCATTTGCATTCAATGTAGACATATAAAACTTTTCTTCATCCTCATATTCTTCTCTATCATTTTCTATACCCACTAACAAATCATCAAAGTGTTGACAAAGTTTGTCAACCTCTGAAGTAGATTCCTCTGCTCTCATTTGCTGAGTCATACTGCAAGTATATGGCCTATCTAGAGATATATCTGGAAGGGAATTCAACTTAGCATCTCTCAAAGTGCTAGTATACCATTTTGGGACTTTCTATTGTTGTTGTGGAAGTTGAACCTCCTTCTTAGGTTCTTCTTCATCTATGTATACAACTGTAGATGTGTCTTTTGATGTGAAAGCTTCATAAAATACAACATCTCTACTTACGTGTGTCTTCTTGGTCTTAGGATCAATCAATTGATAACCTTTTGAATACTCATCATAGCCAAGAAAGATACACTACAGGGTTTTCTCATCCAACTTCCTCCTTTTCTGTTTTGGAATGTGCATGAATGCTTTACATCCAAACACCCTTAAATGAGAAATGGAGGGTTTCTTACCACTCCAAGCTCCTTGTGGTTTTTTCCCTTGTAGAGCTCTAGTGTTTGCTCTATTTAGGAGGTATGATGCTATTTTTACTGCTTCTACCCAATATTGATCCTCAAGATGTGCTCCCTTTAGCATACATTGAACCATTTCCATAATGAAACGATTTCTCCTTTCTGCAACTCTATTCTATTGAGGTGTATAGGCTATAGTCAGTTGTATTTTGATCCCATGTTTCTTAAGAAAATATGAAAACTCTTTAGAGGTGTATTCCCCCCTTGATCTGAGCGAAGGGTTTTTATGAAACATCTCGACTCCTTCTCGACAAGTTTCTTGAATTGTTGAAAGTAGAGAAATGCTTCTGATTTCAACTGAAGAAAGAAAAACCACATCTTCTATGAGTAATCATCAAAAAATAGTTGAAAATACTTATTTCCACCATAGCTGGTTGGCATAGGATCACACATATCGGTATGGACCAGCTCTAAAGGGTTTGTAGCTCGAGAGGAGCTAGTTTCAAAAGGTACTCTGTGTTGCTTCCCTGCTAAGCAATATGAGCACACTGGTAAGATAGATGAGAGTGGAGGAAGACCTTTCACCATCCCATATATGTGTAATTCAAGCAAATATCCTGAAATGAGGTGCCCATAACATCTATGCCAGAGAGAGGTGGCCTCCTTTGTAGTTGCAGCTAGAGCAACATGAGGAATTGAAAGAGCATCTAGAATGAACAAACCATGTTTGTAGGATCCGATGGCAACATGTTTACCACTATGGGTGATAAAACATCTCTTCTTGCCTTTGAAAAATCAAAAAATGACATCCATATTTCTATCCAACATTTGTGTTACTGAGAGCAGATTATTGGCTAATCTTGGAACATAGAGAACCTTCTCAATTTGACAATTACCATCAGGAAGGGACACAGAAACATCTCATTCTCCCTTTAATTGATAGACTTGATTGTCAGCAATTGTGAGTGGCTTACCTTCTTTCTCTGTAAAAGTATCAAACCATGATTTGTACCCAATCATGTGTTTGCTAGCTCCTGAATCAATATACCATACAACATCTATCTAGGAAGACGAAGTATGGGTCATGAGCACCTTTTGTGCTCTTTTAGAGTCAAAATTTGAATCGAACCCAGGAGAATCTGAGTCTGATTTGGAGTCAACATAAGAAACATGACCTTTAGGTTGCTTATGTTTCTTGTTGTATTTTTGTTTGTCTTTGCCCTTCTTATTAGGACCTTGATTGTTTTGTTGCTTGTTTTTGAACCAACACCTGTTGGTGTCATGGTTATTCATATCACAAATATTACAATATTTTTTATCCTTCTGCTGATTTTGCTTCCCTTTTCCTTTGGAAGAAGGACACCCTTTTTGAAACTGACCTTGTTTCTTACCACTTTGTTGTATGGAAAGGGCATTATCTGGAATGTCATATTTCTAAACCTGATTTGCCTCCTTAGTCTGAAGCAAATTTACCAGCTCCACAAATGATACTTGTCTACCAAAAACATTGAGAGAAGTGATCAACATATTTTAGGAATCTAGAAATGCTCTCAAGATGATAGATTTCAAAATATCATCATCCACTGGTTTTCCCATGGCATTCAATTTGGATTTCAAGTCAACCACTATGCAAAGGAATATATCAATTGTTTCCCCAGAATTCATACTAAGAGTATGTAGTTGAGTTTGAAGGTTTAGAATAGTGGATTGATTCTTTCCTTCATATACTATGATCAAGGCATCCCAAGCTACCTTACTAGTTTTTGCATCACAAATATGAGGTTGCACCTCATCTATAGTAGCAAGCAAGATAAAAATGAGACTCTTCTTGTCATTCTTATCCCAAGCATCTTGATCTATTCTTGTTGTCTGAGGATGCTTTGGAGTGCTAGTCGCTACATCCCATAAATCTTCCAAATTAATAATGGCTTTCATCTTTGTTTTCCATGGAAAAAAGTTAGGACATTTCAACAACTGTGAATCTGAGATATACTTGTGAATTGTGGCCATTATGAAGGTTCCTTATATCACTAATTGGTCTCCATTTATTTATACCTGCCAGATATTTATATCGTAACCATTAAATATATACCCGCCCTTATGTGAGGGAGACTATAGGTATATATGAACAATATACTACTCAATATGTACCCGCCCTTACGTGAGGGAGACTATAAGTACATATGAGAAGCACAATATATTGAACATAGGCGATACTAAAAGGGCATCGTGTTGTTAATGACACCTACCATAGAAATTTTTATTCCTCATGCGTGGGGCGTAACTTCCCCTAAAACACTTTGGAAAAAAAAACTTTCGTCAGGATTTACGCCTAACAACAATCACGATGTGGGTATGAAATGGAAAAAAATAGATCTGGTTTGCCTTATTTCTCCCCAATGATTAATAGAGAACAATATTAGACATCGTTTTTATAGCTATATTAGGTGGCGAATATAGTAGTCCAAAGCACGAAAACATTACCTATAAGTGTGGACCAGAGGTATCTCAAATACCGAACGCTACTGTGCAATAAATTGCACAAATAGGGTATAAATTTGGGGTCTTATTTTTATCTATAATTTATGATTGTTAATGCAAGAAAATAGAATATTTAAATGCAAAACAAATCACAAATGCCCACAAATTTAAACACCTATTACAAATCTAGCAATTTTTTTTTACTCTCAAATGTTTTGATTTCCCCCCTTTATCTGACAATTTTGCAAATGAATTGAAGACTGTCCCTCTTTCGTTTGGCAAAATAGAGAAGGAAGAAAAAAAATTTGTACCTTAACTCCAAATTTTTTTTATGGAAGCCTTTTAAGGTGTCAATTTTGGATAGCATAGGTGTCAATTGTAGGAGAAGCGTCAATTGAATATCTTGGGGCGTCAAAAGAACCCCACCCATCTCAACAAATTTCCACTATCGTAAAAAAAAAATAGGGTGTCAAACAACACTACCACTCGTCAATACATGTGCAGCGAATGGAATCAAAGACCTCATGGTGATCAAGCACAACACAAACCATGTGATCTAGAAGGCCTGACGAGAGTAAACAAGAACCAAAAAAATATTATACCTTCGGCAATGGAGAGAAGAAAGGAATTTAAAAAAAAAAAACCTTATACCTCCCCATAGTGAATGGAACCCGTGACCTCATGGCGGTCAAGCACAACATGAACCACGTGAGCCAGAGGGCCCGACGAGAACCTCTGTGAAAATAGTGGGTCTTATCAGATCGAGTGCAAAGGATTTTGTTTTAAAAAGTAATAATCCCACATGGCCTATGTTGCCATTGTAGGATTGTTTAAAAATGACGAAGGCCATATGATGTTTTAGTTGCCTTTGGGCAACTACCCCACCCATTTTGCCTTTGCAACCGCCTTCCAGTATCCTATGCTTTCTGTCTTCATGTCCTCCTGCCTGCGTGTTGCATCTTCTAGTGGTTGGCTTTGTTTGTGTCCTGCGTGTCGCATCTGCCAGTGGTTGGCTTTGTTTGTGTCCTACGTGTTGTGTCCATCAGTGGTTGGCTCTTGGCTCTGTCTATGTCCTACGTCCTACATGTCAGTGGTTGGCTCATGGCTCATATTCCTTTCTGTGTTCACCCAATGCTTGCCTGCGATCTTCCATGCTCTGGTACCATGTAGGGTTTCACGAAGCATAGATTCATTTCGATTGATATAAATTATAAATATTACAATGTGGTTACAATAAGTTGGTTTATGAAACCAACTTGGTGGTTATTAAAACAACCTAGAGATCACCTACGTGCGCTACCCTTTTGCTTCAATAATGTAAGACATATATGCTAACAGTCCACATGTACATGAGTCATAGGATAGGTAGTTGAAGAGTCATGGGCCAAGGGACATATCTTCCTATATATATGCCTTTGACATAGAGAGTGAGAGAGAGGAAGTATAGTGAGTTTAGTAGGTACAATGTAGTTCATGCATTTTTTATAGATTGTTCAAGTCCTCCATTATATTACATTACACTATTTTTGTGAGCTTTCATTAATGGCTATTTTTTGAGTTATTGCAGAAGCATCTCATATAATTTTTCTACATATTATATTACCATTATCGTATAATTAACATTGCTAGCTCATTTTAGATCTTGTGGTTGCATTTCCTTTAATATAGATTATCAAAATCTAACACAAAAGGGAACATATGGAGGATTGGGAATGGTAGATAGGTTCACTTTTGAGATGATGTTTGGCTAAGAAGTATTCCCCTTAAGGAGGATCTATTTTGGGATGTCTTCAGTAGGATTTATCCCAAAATTTGGGAATTGGGTTCATGATTACTTTAAATGGGTGAATGGTAGGATGTTATGGTAAAGTATATAGGTTGATGGGCAAGATCAAAGGAAATATCAAGCTGCTAAAAAGTTAAATAGATTATTGCAGGTTTATACCCTGAAGGGCCAAGACATTGAAGATACTAGATGGTGGAATCCTTCTAAGAAAGGCCTCTATATAGTTAAGTTAGGTTATTATCTGCTCAAAGAGGAAGAAGTGGGATGGCTACTAGTATCTAAGGTGTGGGTGAAAAACCTTATCCCTAAAATTTCTTTCTTCTACTGGCTTGTTCAAAATAGAATTTTAACTTTGGATAACTTGGCTAAAAGAGGATTTCAATTTCCTAATCATTGTAGTCTTTGTGAAAGGGACTTGGAGTATGTGAACCACCTTTGTCTTCATTGTCCATTTATCCAAGAAGTCCTCTCGATTATTTTAAGCAAGTTTCAAATAGCTTGGACCTTTTCATATTCCTTAGCTGATCTTTGCTTGCAATGGTGCTCACCCTTCAAATGCAAAAGGTTGTAAATTCTTTGGAACCTCAGTCTCCCTCATTCCTTTTGGGGAATCTAGAAATAATGAAACAATCATATTTTTAAAGAGAAAAAAAGGATAGTAAGCTAGTTGTGGACAAAATAATTTTATTTATTATAGAAAATGTTAATTGAGAAGGAATTGAATAATCATAACATGAAAGTGGAATTGAAGGTGACTAGAATATGACTCCTATTGATGTCATGGTTGTTCCTACTCTAAATAATACTAGAGAAAATTCTAAATGGAATCCCCCTCCTGAAGGTTGGCTTAAGCTAAATTTTGATGGAGATGTGAAGGCAACCTTGACCTAGCTAGAGCTGGAGGGATAATAAGGGATGAGACGGGTAATATTGTCATAATTTTTTCTAAAGCTCTAGGAATCCAATACGACCATTTTTCTAAAGTTTAGGCAATGTTCCAAGGAATTAAAAAATTCAATGAGCTCCAGGTCAAAAAACTTATCATTGAAGGGGACTTCCTCAATTTGATAATGATTTTGAAAAGAATTCAATTGTTAACTAGAATTTTACCAATAATATAGAGGAAACCTGGAAGTTGATTGAAATCATAGAAGTGGTAGATTTTAGTCACATTTATAGATAAGGCAAGAATGAGGTAGATTATATGGAAAATCTAGGTGTTTCTTAGCATGGGCTTCATGTCTAGGATCAAGATTTTCTAAATAAAATTATTTCTATTTGCAAGAATGAAGAAAGAATCTGAGTATGAGTGTGTTTTTGGGATTAAATATTGTGTCTTCTTGGATAGGGCTTTCAATTTTTTAAATAGAGAGTTGAAAGAGATATTTCACTACACCAAAAAAGATCTTTAACGATGGTTATTAACCGTACTTAAAGACCTTTAAGGGTGGTTTTCAAACCGTTGTCTTTGAGGGCATCATAAAAAGTCCATGTTATATAATAGTGGTTAAATAACATCTCAAAAACCCACCCTCTTAGGTTATAAAACAATGGTTTTTTAACCATCATATCGATGGTCAATAACCACCATATTAAGGGTCTAAAAAGGTGGTTTTTGGCCACCATATTATAATCTTAAGATAACGACTAAAAACTATCATTTTAGACCCCTAAGATGGTGGTTACACACCATTATCGTAGGGTTCTAAGACGATGGATAAAAACTATCATATTAGACCCCTACAACAATGGTTTATAATTATCATCTTAGGTGTCTAAGACAATGTCTAAAAACTATCATCTTAGACCCCTAGGAGAAAAATAAAATAAATTTTTTTAAAGAATAATTTGAGAGTTGGCTCAATTTCACTGCTAGAATAAAATGACCATGCTTTAAGAAAATTTATCTAGAGGATAAGGCCATTGATTTAAGTCCATAAGAGGTAGTACTAATCAAGAAGAAGGTCAAATCCATTTACTAGTAACTGGGTGAGTATATTCCATGTACATATCTTAAATATAAATGCAATTACTCGTTTTTATTGCCTTGTAATAAATCCTTATCTTATGGCCATTATTTTGGTGTCATTCATTTGAATTACTTTTGTGGATAGTGTGTAGGTTGTATTTATTTTATTTCAATCAATTATACTAGAACATTAAAGGATGTCAAGCAACTAGAAGATCATAGTGTATAGAAGATCCAGGGTGAAGTCTACTCAAGTGATAAGAGTTTATAGATGTCATTCAATTACATATTAACAAGGCAAGTCCATACAAAGGAAGATAAAACAAAAATATAAAAAGTAAGATTCTATAAAATAAAATTTGAATTTAAGTGTATTCAAATGCTAAATATTCAACCTTCATATTCAATATACTATATTCAAAATGACGTTTTCAAAAGAAGATATTGCTACAAGTAAGTTGAATTTGAGCATTGAACCTATGTCAAGCATAAATTATAAATCTAAAAATGTAAGTCAATGCCAATGATAGAACCAAATAATAAAATAAAAACTATATAATCACTTGCAATATGGTTAAAATATGAAAGCATCAACTATATCTAGGGATTTGAAAACTATCCAATTTAAACCATATTTCAGAGAGACACAACATAGTGATTATTGTTGGGAAGTAGATTGATTATGTGTTAGGAAGTAGATAATAACCTAATTATATAGAAGTTGAAGTTGATGGTATTAAGAAGGAAACATAAAATTTAGATGTAATCTTAATTGTAGTATATCATATTGATTAAAATTTTCATATCATCCTAAAAAATTATCACAAGTATCCAAGAAATATTGCGGTTCAATTTCTACCAAAACAATATAAGAGGTAACTGCATTTTGCATATTGTATTAATAAGTTAAAATTGGCATCAGTACTCAAGCAGACCAAACAATAATTGTTAATAATTAATTATATATCAAATAGACATGTTTAATAAATTTTGTAACATACACATTGTTCTTATCATAATAATCAGGCCAAAAAAGTATGACATAGAAGCAAAGGAGTCAGCACCACAATGATTTTCATCAATGCTTTGGAGGTAAATCATTTTTCAATAGGGAAGGAAATATGACATATACTTAAGAAAGTATAATATGAAATTAAATATAAGAGAGAAATTACGTTTCATCACACATCCATTCAATCCAGTGTGTCATTAGAGAACAAGAAATTTACACCAACTAAATAACATTTTTTTTGAATAATAATGGGGTTTTAATAGGATCCTCAAACCTTTACATCCAAAAAATGAAAAGATTCCTGGCTAGGGAGAAACCTTCACCAACCACAGAAAAATAAAGGCTAATCCCAAAAACGTAACCTCCACAGTCACCCAAGATAAAAAAAATTATGGAACATATGAAAAGCCAAAAGTATTGACAAAAGGAAGAAAGGCCCAAGGCCTACAAAAGGATTTCAATGATAAATATAATCCACAAAATGAAACTGTGTACCCAAAGGGCAAAGATCATCCCACCTAGTCGAAGATGTGAATCTGATCTAGGAGCCCATCCTTGACTATGGTCATGTTCTCAATCTGCCCAGCCATCAGACTACTCTTGATTTGGTTGATCAACTTCTAAGAATGGAGAAGCATGGTGGTAGCAAGAGAAACAATTTCATCCAGGTATACGATAGGGTCAATATCATAACCAAAATATATCTTCTTAGTGCTAGGGGAAGGACCTGCACTTGTCTTCTAGATTTTATGAGTAGGGGAGGGGAATTCAAGCTTCACCAGGTCCATCGAGACCACCCCTTTGCATTTTTCAATAGATTTACCTTTCTTCGTAGAATATTTGGGTTTGGTTGTATGTCGACAGGGAGAAGGTGAAGGAGCCGATCAACTGAATAACATTGATTATCATGTATCTTATATTTTTATCAAATTTTCTACACATGATATGCAATAGATGTTACTTAAAAGACCTATTGAGTCCATTACATTCATATCTACTCTTTTCGAGTTTCTCATTTGAAATATAAAGACACAAAGTTCCATCAATAGCTCCAGTATAAAATTTTTCATTCAGTAAAAAAGAATACTGGATAAATATTATATCTTACTTTGAATCTATTGAGGGTTTTAGATATTCCAAGAAAGGATTATCTAATCCTTAGATTTCCAAAGAACCAAGAACTAATTGGATGTTTTTTTTAACAGAGGGGAAGGGAACGACACTTAGGACTCCCTATTGATTTCATCACTAATTTAGGAGAAACAAGGATTGAGGGGAGGAAGAGCATACGCTCAATTGTTTTTGATAATATAGCTAATTATTCATATAATTATCAAAACAAATATCAACAAAAACCAAATGTTAAATCTAGTTTGAGTTGTAGAATTTTGTTTTTCTAGAGGATAAGAAAATATGTTTGGCTATCGTACCCATTTCTCACCGTATTTATATCTAAAGGTTATATTTTTATCTGTAAACACAAGATGATGCAAATTTTTGTTTGAACAAATGCTACCATTGGACCTGTTTAGTGTTTCTAATGTACACAACTTGTTTCTTTGTAGAAACATTGTTTCTTACCATATTCAAGATAAGAAGAACAAGTATTAAAGGGGAATGAGACTCCATATACCAATCCGGTTATAAAGCAAGGGGACAACTAATATTGATGAAAATAAAAAATTAATAATGTCCTAAAAAAAACCATAAATCCATTTTTAGACCAAATAATATATTCATAGAATAAAATATGTATATTTACACCTATAAGGAAGGACAAAGTAAAGGTCTTCCTAACAAAGAAATTTGAAACAATTTGTCTCTGGCTTCTAAAGAGTGTGGTACGAAGGGTATACATTTAATATTTTAGATTAATCTTGACCTTTCTTTAGTGAAACACATCCATAGTTATAACCATAGTTTATGTCTAATGGAACTCTCAGCCATAGACACAACATATATCTAAAATACAACTAAAACAAAGTGAAAAATAGTTTAAGCATATTTCTCTAATGGTTAATATTTTTTAAATATGTATGCAAATGCGTGTTATTAACTCCCCCACCTACACACATTATTTCCTTCAGGTTGCTTTGTTTTTCTTCTATGGTTCTTGTTTCTTCTTCTCGATATCACAGATTTAGGATATATACCTAAGTAAATATAATATATTTGCAAGAAAGAGAAGGGGGGGGGGAGATAAGGAAGGTTGAGATTATATGAATTATACAAAAATTAAGAAAGCAATTCAATTTGCAAGGAATAATATCTAAAGGTTTCCTCTAGATAAGGGAAAAATAAAAATAGAACACTTAATGTATAAAATGATAATGTTCTTGGCAAGGCAATAGCTATCAGAATAAAGTCCTATGAGATGATATATAACTCTTATAATCAGTTAGAATTTGGATACAAATGATAAATTCAACAAAAAACCAAAATAGTTAAACAATAGCTAGAATTTTTTTTAATAAGCTAAAAACAAATTCTTGTGATTAGCCCCATTGATGTAATTCTTGTAAGTCAAATTCAATATTTCTCAATGGCATAACAATGGATCTTTTGTTCATCTTTGTATACAAAAGATAAATTAAACAGATGACCAAAATAGTTAAACACTAGCCAAGTTTTTGTATAATCTAAAAAAAACTAAGTTTACAAAGGTTTTTATGAGGGGCCCTACTTCCCTTGTATCAAGTGGGGTTTGAACTTGGGTCTCCCAAATGAAAACCTAAAAACTTGACCACTACAGTAAGCTTACAACTTAACAACAACCATAAGTTTTTGGAATAAATACACTCAATGTAATATCTTGGCTGGTCTATATTGGGAAGATTATTATTCACTTTATAGGTTTCACTAAAAGGTAAAGGTAAAGGTGGGTATTTTACATCCCAACCTACCCATAAAAACTAGTGGGCATACCAGATTATACTTTATCTTAGATATCTTATTCAAATTTTGCACCTCATATTCCAACCCTTGACAAAGTTCATGTTAAATTTGTTAGCTTTTGATACAACATGCAATGGGAGATAGCATTCACAAGATGCAGAATAATAAGAAAGAAAGTAAATCTATGAGATGACTAAAATATGCTATAAATAGAAATGATAGAAATGAGTACAATAGTAGCTATGGAGGAAATGAACACTCCATGATACAAGCTACTGCTCAATGAATGAGCTCTGAGCTTATAGCTCACACACTCTACACTACTGTGTCTATCCTACACTACTATGCTCTCCTCTATATCTTCACACTCTATCTATGGCCCTTTATATAGGAAGATAAGTTCCTTGGCCAACACTCTACCTAGTTGTACAAGGGACACCTTGCACATTTACAACTTGCACATTGACACTTGTGCATTTATTACATTGCATGAAGTAACTAGATAACTTCCCCCTAAAGTAATCTAATGTCCTAAGTATGTACCAAGGAAGGTACATTTACATGACCCAAATAATGTAATATAAGCTATTTCTAACACCCCCTGTATTACAATATTTGGGTATTGAAGACTTTAGTCTTCAATGTGGATCTTCCTCCAATGGATAGTGAAATTTGTATTCTCCTTCATCGCTTAGTGTGATCAGGTTCAGCAGGTAATATTTGTCTTCATATGATGCGAAGTAAGTTGTAGCTGAAGGTTCTTCTACCTTTTGTATGTGTTCAACTGGTTTTGTCTTCATGATGACATGTTTCTCTTTAATATACCTCTTCTTTCTTTTTCTTCTTCTTCTTCTCTTTTGATTTTGCAATGGTGTTGATGGAGTTTCTGCTACATGATAGGTTAGTCTATCATCACAATAATATTCTTCTTTATTGCTATCTTGTTCCTTGTGTTGATTAAGTACAAACACAATTAGAGATAGATAGACCATCAGACATTCTTCTGGTGAAAGTATAACCAATCTTTGTGAGTTCCACCATGTTGTGAAAAGAATATCATGAAGATAACTAATCAATGTTGTAAAGATACCTTCTTTAGCTTCCTTAAGAAACAAGGAGAAATTTTCTTTGTCGCTAGAGGATAGATACTCGAATCCTTCTAGAGTATCTATTAAGTTTTGAGAGTAGTATTCTACTTCATGAAATAATTCCTCATTATTGAAAGCATTTCTCAAGATATTATCCATGATAGATATTTTCTTGCTATTTCTTAGAATTGAATTTGCAAGAATATTTGAAGTCTACCTTATGACTCCTTATATGATCTCTGATAGAAGTATATAAGCTTGATTTGATAAAACCTTTATTAATCCTTGGTTTTGTAGGCTTCCTTATGTCTCCCTAGTATGAGAATATATACTCTTAAGGATTTTTAGGTTTTGTAGAAAGCTTATATATTGCAACTTGATAATTTTGATAAATGCTGATATTACCAAGTTTTGTAGAATACCTTATGACTCCCTAGTATGTTTTGGATAAGCTATAAAGTGCTTTTGTAAATTATAGTTCAATTTTGGTTGATTTTGTAAAGTTTTGTAAATACCAAAATCAACTTCTATTATCCTTATTGCTCCTATTGAACTAAGCACTTTTCCCAAATTTAAAGAGGTTTTAATGTTGGATATTTTGTCTCGATTTGAGAAGATTTGAGACAATAATATTATAAATTTCCAACCTTTAAAATGCTTTGATAAAACTCTCTTTAAATATCCCTTTAGGTTTTTAATCCAAGTGTATCTAATTTCCAATTTAATTAGTTTGATGTAGTAACCCTTATAACTCCCTAATTTTGGAAAAATTAGATCACAATAATATTTGCAAGTATTAAGGTTAATTTCTAGTAGAAAACCTTATTACTCCTAAGTTCAATATTGCAAATATTATATTAGCTTGATAAATAATTCCCTTTGAGGTATTGCTTTCAATAATTATATTTCTCTAAATTCAACCTTATAACTCCCTAGAGATGAAAGCATATAAATATAGGAATGAACCTTACCTCATACCAAGCAATAATCGATGTTGATTTCAGATGTGTAATGGCTGCACTTGTTGACTGTAGCTGCTTTGACTGTGTTCGGACCAGAGCATTGAATGCTCTATACCTTGCTTCCATGTTGTGATGGCTCCCACGTCTTGGACGTAAATGCGTTGTAATACCTCATTCAAATGTTGCATTGAAATTGCTGGTCCAAGGAGCCTTTAATAGGTAGTCAACCTAGTGACAAGTGTCACTTCAGTTACACTTCAATGCTTTCTTGGATGTCCATTGCAAGTGTAACATCTAAAATATCTTCTTCCTTCTTGCATTGTTCGAATGATAACGCCAATGGAGAAATGTAACTCCTCTTCCACGTGGTCTATGGGCACCAAAATCTTGTTGTAACACTTCAAATTTGAGTAGGCACTTGTAACCTTCCTTGTAAGGTTTCTTGGATGTTAAGCATTGTTGAGAGATTGTGCCAAGTGGCACTCAAAGTTTCTGCATGGCATCTATCACTATAATACCTCCAAGGAGAATGTAACTCCTTCTTTATGCCTCTTCCTTTGCTTGCTACATTCCTTGAAGTGCAAGCAAACTATTTTCTCTCGTAGTCAATCCTTGAGGTGGTATTGGAGCTCTGAATGGCATGGAAGATGCTGCCTTTGGTGGATTTTCTTCACCAAGTTTTAGACCTTTGCAATTAGCACCTTTTCTCCTCGCTTTTGGTTCTCTTTGACGTGCAAATTGTAGTGTTGTTCATGCACATTTGGATGAGGTAATAGTGATGCCTTTTCTTGTAGTATGGCTCCTTCTTCTTCTATGTAACTATAGGATATTGATCTTCTGTTGTGTGCTTGTGTTGTGCAGGTTCATCCATCCAAGATATGTGAGGAATGAGCCTTTTTTATGGCTCCTTGTGCCATGGATATGGAGTGCTTTTTGTACGTCCTTCTTGGCTGGATTCCCTGTGACCTTTGTGCCTTTAATGGCACCTTCTATCTACTTCCTTTCTATGGACAATGTAGTGCAATACCTTGTGAATAATACACTTTCTTTTGCACCCTTTTTGCACTCCCTTTTTCAGGTTTTGTAGTCTGATTTTGTAGCAGATTTTTGAATGCACAAATGAGGGTTTTGAGGATGTCCTTTTGAGTAGACTCCTTACCCTCTTTGCTTGGATATTTGATGGTGAATCCAAGATTTGTAAACACTATAAAATAGAAGCTTTGTTTTAGTTGCACTAACCCCTAAGTGCTTTGGATTTGAGACTCACCAAGTCTCAATATTTGAAGCTTCTTTTTGGTTAGCTTTTATTTGCTTGTACTAACCAATTTTGGTGGCTTCTATTGGCCACTAAGAGTTGCAAGTTTTTGTGCTTTAAGAGTGTCTTTAGACACTTGATGCAAACTAGATTTTGTAGCCTTTTTTCAATGCACAAAACTAATTTCTTTTGAGAGTAATAATAGTGCAAATGAATCTAACAAATTTCACTTTTTAATGCACTAACAAATTACACCTTATCACTCCAATATACTCTCAAGAAAATGCACTTAATCAATTCACTACAACTAATCAAGAATAATTTGAAATGAACCTTCAAGAATTATTCTACAAATTCACTACAATTAGTATTGTAGGATTCAGTCTTATTTTCGCTTTCCAAAGTAGATAATAGGTAGTTGATAGATAATTAATATTTGGAATCTAATCAACTCCTAGTGTGCAAATGAACCTCTAAAAGGAACCTTTTTATTTTGCACTTTTGAAGACTGTAATTTAGGTTGCAACTTTAATCCAGATAAGGTGCTCCAATGAATCTGTTAATAATAAATATTTTTGCACCAATTGTTGCATACCTTTTTGAGGATGTAGTTTACATAGAGGTTGTAGATCTTGCTACTTTGTTGATGTTTGATCAAATTCTTCTTCACCAAACTATAGTCTCAAACTTCTTTTCAGGAACTAGGATTTGGTGGCTCGTCCTCCTCTTGTAGTCTCCTCCAACTTGTTGTAGATTCTTAGCAAGTAATGCCTTCTTTCTGTGAGAGGTAATATTCAATATTCTGGTTCTGGTAAGCTTCTTCTATCTTCAAGTCTTCTTGTCAAATTTTGACTTCAAGCAGGATCTTCTTCTCAAGATTCTGAATGTCTTGAGGTCTTCACTAGATTCTTCTTCCACTCGGATTTGGCACTCCTTGCCAAATTCTCCTCCTCTTGGGCTTGTTGTTGGATGGTGATAATTGTCCCAAGTCCTTCACTATCAAGGGCTTCTCCTTGGTAGTGGATTTCTCCAGTGAGTTCTTCTTTGATGATTTCTTCAACAAGGCTCTCCTAGCCTTTTATTGGATGCTCATCGAGACCTCACCAAGGTCTTTGATCTTGTAGCTTCTTCTGGTCTTCCTTGAGACCTTATCTTCAACCTTCTACTTTTGGAAGTGTTGGTGGTGAGACCTTCTCCTGGATCTCTGATTCTACTACTTCTAGATTCGAGCAAGACTCTCCTAGTCCTTCTTCTTCCTTGTCTGGAAGTTCTTCAATGAGATCTCCTCTTGATCTCTTTTGCTTCAGGTGCTGGATTGATTCTGAAGAGGATACTCTTCCTAAATTTCTTGTAGGAAGCTTTCCTGACTTACTGGATCTCCTTTACCTACAACAAAAATATTAGTACTAAAATATGCTTCTAAATTAGGTACTCTCTTCTAGAGTCTTCTTTAGGATAAAGGCTTTTATGGCCTATTTTAGTATCAAGGCTTTTATGGCCTTTTCAAGGCTTTTGTGGCCTTTTCTTCAATATTAAGGCTTCTATGGCTTTTTCTAGGCTTATATGGCCTTTTCTTCTAGATCAAGGCTCCTATGGCATTTTATAGGCTTCTATGGCCTTTTTATTTTTGTGAAGTTCTTCAATCTAGCAATGGAGATCTCCTATCTCTTGACTTCACCATGATTCTTTTCTAAAAGTTTCTTCTAAAGTATTCTCCTCTCTACAACAACTAATATCTGCACTATGAAGGCACTCCGACCTTCGGGTAACGAAGTTGAGGTCTCCTAGATTTCTATTGTAGGAGGTGTCCCAATCATCTGAGAATTAATTCCCTACAATAAAAGAAACTTTAGGTAAATATTTCTAGATCTCTTAGATGAGCTTCACTAGTTGTTTCATCAAACTAGTGGATCAAACGTTGAGTCCTAGTCTTCACGAGTTTTTCTGCAACTCTGTGGAAAGACTCTAGCCATATGCAATCTCAGTATTTTTGAAACTGAGATTTCATTCAGTCCTCACTTGTGGCTCTCCCTAATTCTATCACCTAGACTCTTCTGAGAAATTTTGATAGTGACTGGTCCAATGGCACATCAGGTTGACAAAAAACTTAGGGTCAATGATAATGGTGATTTTCCTATTGATCTACTGTAGCTTGATCTACCATAGCTCTGATACCACTGTTAGATTTTGATACAACATGCAATGGGAGATAGCATTCACAAGATGTAGAATAATAAGAAAGAAAGTAAATCTATGAGATGACTGAAATATGCTATAAATAGAAATGATAAAAATGAGTACAATAGTAGCTATGGAGGAAATGAACACTCCATGATACAAGCTACTGCTCAATGAATGAGCTCTGAGCTTATAGCTCACACACTCTACACTACTGTGTCTATCCTACACTACTATGCTCTCCTCTATATTTTTATGGCCCTTTATATAGGAAGATAAGTTCCTTGGCCAACACTCTACCTAGTTGTACAAGGGACACCTTGCACATTGACACTTGTGCATTTATTACATTGCATGAAGTAACTAGATAAATTTCCCCTAAAGTAATCTAATGTCCTAAGTATGTACCAAGGAAGGTACATTTACATGACCCAAATAATGTAATATAAGCTATTTCTAACAAAATTGGGCTATCAAGCAATAACATCTATCACTATTCATATCTAATAATCTTCCTCATAGTTTCTTTCTTGTTTCATTATAAAATACATTCAGTGACTAATATATGAAATAAGATTTGAATTTCAGAACATTCATACCAATACCATATTGTTAATAATATTTGTGAACTTCGCAAGGAAATTGAGGATAAATACAATTCAAAAATTAAGAATCTTGCTCTGAAGCTGTTGAATTTAATTGTTGAGACTCTATGATTGAATACTGACTATTTTGAGCATTCTTTTGGAAATGCCTATCAAACTATGCAGATAAATTACTATCCACCATGTTTGAGGTCTGATATTATTCTAGGCCTCAACCCACATGCAGATGGATCTGGCATTACACTATTTCTATAGGACAATAAAGTTGAAGGATTGCACATATAGAAGGACATCAAATAGGTGGCTATCCAACCAATTCTTTATTATCTAGTAGTCAACATTGGTAACTTGTTAGAGGTAAATCACCCTTCCATATTTATGCCATAAAAAATCATATAGTTGTAAATACATCAAATAAAAATTAAAGCATGTACATCAAATGAGCCATAGGGATAGGAGGAAAATTATATTCTAGGAAGGGAAAAAAGCTAACATCTGAGCCTTTGAATCTACATATTTTTGAAAATAAATAATTTTTGTGCTAATATTTATGGCCAAGATATTCTTAAAAATAAATTCAATCCATGCAAGCAAAGTGTACAAGTATCTTTATCAAAAATTTCTATGAATATTGCCTTCCAAAGGAAATTTATTATTCTTTTCCAGAAACAATGCATAATTTCAATAAGCATACTCTTTACATTATTCTTTTCCACAAAAAAATCATAATTTCAAGATATGCTAGTTCCTTTCCACAAAGATATATGTAAGTTTTGTTGAGTTTAGATTTAACCGCCAAGACCTAGTAACATATTAACCAAACCAAGGCTTTGGGTTTTAAGGTTCTTAATTTTCAAAAAATACTAGAAGCACTTTTGTCATTGTTCTTGATTATATATGTAAATGGAAAATTCTTATTTCAAGAGCAATTATTATTTTAAGATATATGTGAATGGAAAATTTGAGCCCTCCATATAATGACCAAATGTCTAAACATCCCTCCCTATCCCAACCATTAGAGATGAGGCAAGAGGGTATCCTGAGACTTCTATCAAATACATAAATATCCATCTATGCAAATCAAGTATTGTTGCTAAGGACTAGGACTAAGAGTCAAACATGAAACATCAATTTCATAACTAACACACACAACACAATAAATATTCATCTCAACACATTACACATGCATTCATGATTAGAATTTTAATCCTATGCCCTAGCAACACTTGTATTCTCTTTTTTTTTTTTTACCAAATTACCTTCTTGTATCTAACTAGCCAACCTCATGCTCAGGATACCTACTCACCTCACTCCTAGCTTGGATGCCCATTAATTATCTACTAGTGTTTTCTAAAAATAGAACAAAAAATGTCTAACAACACTCATTAATTATTTTCATTAAATATAGCTACTTTTAAAGTACAATAATTAGGCTTCCAACCATGTACCCTCACATTCTTCACGGATATATTGAATGTTTACATCATTTGTATTTTCATCTTGTGCAATTTTAGGTCCAGTAAAATATGTTGCTCCAGAGGCACTAATATATTCTAGCTTGTATGCTTCAATGTCTTTGATCCTTCTTAGAGGTGATGTGAGAACCACATACCTGTTGGTATCAAGTGGATCAATTACATAAAATACTTGTCTGGCTTGCGATGCTAGGATAAATGGATTATCTTGTAGTCTATCTTGACCAAGTAATTTTTTCATGTTGACCAGTGTGAAGCCCATTTCATCCTTTCTACATCCATTCCTTGTATCAATAATATATACCCTATCACATTTGAATAGTAGGTATTGAAACCAATAGTAATCCAACAAGATTATTTCCCTAATAACACCATAATATGTGGATGTTTGAAGCATTGGGTTTGTGTCTTTTGCACTTTCTCTACATAAAGTAGTATTATGACTATCTCACAACTAACCCCAATATTGGGGACCCCCTTGAAATTTTAGAAAATGTGAACTAATGGGGCACAATTGAGCAATTTGGTTTTCACTTTTGGGTCAATTGTCCCATGTTGTTTGTCTTGAATACAAAAATAATGGGATCATTTTGCTAGCATGTTTTAGCGATATTTCATGGTTTAGTTTATTGTTATTTCTGCTAGCAATATTAAGGTTAGTTTAATTGCTCAATTTGTTTTTAGTTTGTTGTTGTTTTGTTGGTTGGTTTTTTGTCATTTTTTCATGTGTGTTATTTTGTTAGCTGTTGTTATTTCATTGTTATCATTTTGTTGTTGTTATCATTTTATTTGTTGTTATTTTATAGTTATTATTTTGTTATTTAATTTTATTTTAGTTAGTTCATCACTTAGTTTGTTATTTAATTATCTTTTAGTTATTAATCTCTCTCAACCTTCCGTTATGACATGTGCGTTCTAAAAATTTGTTTGTTCTTACTTCGTAGGTGAAGGATACAATACGTGGCAAGGGCAAAAACACATAACCTGAGGGGCATGTGATAGAGAAGAGCAACAAAATTCACACGGGTATGTGGCAGTGTGGACTAGGTCAAAAAGGAACATATGGTAGGCCAAAGCACATTCAACACTCACACAAATGGATGAGAGATTGCCTGAAGGTAATCAATTTAATTTTTGAGTATGTTTCCTTTTGAAGTGCTTGACAAGCCATTGCGCAACCCATGTGGGATAGAAGAAATCCCAAACCAAAGTTAAAGATATACCAATGGACGACATACACATGGCCAACGAGATTAATTTTTGAGATGGATCAGATACAAGAATATTAGACCATAATCAATGGCTACAAGGAGAATCTATTTACGTTTAGTGATGACTATTTCACAATGTATATGGGATAATGATAACCTATCCTATCAGACAACACCAGGGTGTAACCATCCAAGTCAGGATCCTTAAAACCCAATGCTGAAAATCCTTCAAGCCTAGTGGGCATCCCAAAGACAAAACCTAATGCTAAAGAACTTAGGAAGAAAGTTGAGGCATTGGAAGATACAAAATCTCATCTCCCTAACATCATCACTAGGAGCCAGGTGAATCCTACTGAGGGGCCATCCCGCAGAACAAGGAAATATAGAAAAAAAGGATAAGATTTGGATGTAGGGGTGGAGATATGTGAAACTCTTCAGACTAAGGAATATGGTAGTCCGATTCTGCAACAAATTTTCTCCCCCCAGTTTAGTCCTAAACAAACCAGGAGCACTGTGAAGTCTCCTATAGATTTTTGCAGTGAAAAAATAAGAGGGAGAATATCAAATGCTGAGCATAAAAAAATTAAAATTGATAATGACATTGCTAATGGAAAATAGAGAACCTTGTTTCAACAGGTTATTTCGGGTTCTGAAGACAACAAATTAGGAAAACCCCCTCAAGGGAGGGGGAGAGGAAGAAATACCAAACAATCTAAATGAAGTTCCTCTCATGGAACGTGAGAGGCCTCAATGGCCTGCCCAAACATAGGGAAGTCGATGCAATAAGAAATCAAGTGAATCCAACTATTATCATGTTGCAAGAAATAAAAACTGAGAGATTCAGTCAAAAAAGTAGCAAAAAAAATCTGGAATCAAGGGGAGATGGTTTGCAAATCATCTAGAGGAGCATCTGGAGGCCTTATGAATTTGTGAGATCCCCGGATAGTAGAAGGCACCATTATTCAGAAAGATGACAGGGTTCTTAGTATTTTATTTAAGGAAATAAACAACAACAGGTCATGGATCCTTTCAAATATTTATGCCCCAACTTCAATTCAAGGGAGAGCTCTACTATGGGAGTACTTAGGCAATCTGATTGAAATATTCCATAATATCCCCTGGATTCTAGCTGGGGATTTTAACACTCCTCTTTACCCTTCAAACAAAATGGGAGGAAATAGATCACCTATCAGGAGCATGGATGAGTTCAATGACTTTGTGAACTCCAACATGTTGATGAATGTAAAAATTAGAGGAGCAAATTATACCTAGAGAAATTGATGGATAGGGTGTCATATCATTCAAGAAAGGCTTGGCAGGTTTTTTCTATCAAAGGAGGCTACAACTCTGTTTGGTGATTCTACCCTAAAAGTCCTTCCTAAAATTGCCTCTGGTCATAATCCCATATTTTTGGAGATCCCTAACTCTCTGTCCTTCAAGAAATATTTCATATTTCAATCTATGTGGATCAAACATTCTAGTTTTAGAGATAACTTAATTCAGTGGTGGCAAAAACCTGTTAAGTGTAGTGTAACTTTTAAACTTGCTGGAAAATTAAAGTTTATTAAGGAAAAGCTTATAACTTGGAACAAAGAGGTCTTTGGGAACCTCTTTGAAAATAAAAAATAGGTTGTTGAAATTTTTAAGATAATTTATCAGAGGATTCAACATGGTGATGCTGATGAAACTACTAGGCAAGAGGAATAGACAAAACTAGCAGAGTTTCATAACATTTTGGCCTGTGAGGAAATATATTGGAGACAAAAATCAAGGGCTATTTGGTTGAAATATGGAGATTCAAATTACACATTTTTTCACGTCACCACGCTTAGAAACATAAACAATAACAAGATAATTTTTTTTAAAAAAGCAGATGGTTCTATTACTTAGGACTTAACAAAAATCAGAAAGGAGGCAGTAACTTATTTCAATTCTATCCTTGGTCAGGAATCGTAGTGCAATGAGGAGGCCAAATATATTATCTTGTAATACATTCCTACCATAATAAATGAGGATATAAACCTTAATATTCTAGCTCCCTTTTCTGATGAGGAAATTAAGGAAGCCTTGTTTAGCATGGAGCCAGACAAAGCCCCGAGACCCAACGACTTTCCCCCTCATTTCTATCAAGATTTTTGGGACATCGTAAGTGAGTATGTAATTTTTTCTATAAAATTATTCCAAGCAAGCAATCATATCCCAAAAGGTCTCAAATATACTTTTATTTCTCTAATTCCTAAGAAAAAAACCCCTGAATCTATGGCTGGTTTCAGGCCAATCAGTCTATGCAATATTTCTTACAAGATCCTAACTAAAGCCATTGCAAATAAAATGAGAGATTTTATTCCCCGCATCATAGATCATTACTAGGGAAGCTCTATCTAGGGTAGGTCAATCTTGGATGGAGTTATTACAGTTCATGAAGCTCTGCACTTTGCTCATAAGACTAACAGGTCTATTTTTTCCCTCAAGCTTGATATGAATAAAGCATTTGACAGGCTAAATTGGGACTTTTTGATTAATATCCTCCTTAAGTTTAGTTTTCACCACCAATGGGTTAATTTTATCAAAGAATACATTTCTAAATCATGGTTCTCAATTTTGGTTAATGGAACAACTGCTGGTTACTTTCAAAGTCACAAAGGAATTCGATAGGGGACCCTATTAGCCCCATGTTATTCATCATTGTGGCAGAAGCTTTAGGCAGAACCATAAAAAATACTTGTAGTTCAAGGCTAATATCAGGAATCAAGGCAACATCTCTCACTAGGGTTGTTTCTCACCAACAATTCATCGATGATACCCTTATATTGACTAAGGCATCGATGGTTGAGGCCAAAAGAATTAAATACATCCTGCAACTCTATGAGGACGTTGCTAGTCAAAAATTTAATTTCAATAAAAGCAAGTTATATTTCTTGAACACCCCCATTCAGAGGAAAGGAAGGATTGCAAAAATTTTAGGGTGTGATATAGCAAACCTCCCCACTTCGTATCTTGGTCTCCCTCTTTTCATTGGTTCTCCGAGAGAGTCAATGTGGGACATGGTTATTGAAAGAATTAAAAAAACTTGTTGGATGGAAAGGTCATCTTCTATCTCAAGCGAGAAAGTTGAACCTCACTAAGGCCTCTCTTCAGAGCATTCCAGTCTATTTCCTCTCCATTTTCAAAGCCCTTTTGAAGGTTTTCCAGAAAATTGAGAAACTCCAAAAAGAATTTTTATGGACTAGATTAGAGAAGAAAAAAAGGATACACCTTGTAGGATGGACCAAAGTGTGCAGACCCAGGGAAAATGAGGGCTTAGGTCTGAGGAGAATTGCTCATATGAATTTAGCTTTACTAGCTAAGCAGGCGTGGTGCCTCATTTTTGGTGTAGAAAATGAATGGAAAACTATCATAAAATGAAAATATCTTCAAAATATGGAATTTCTAAGTGACTCAGTTCCAATCAGAGGTTCTGTTTTTTGGAAAGCAATTCTCAATTGTAATGAAATCATTAAAAAAAGTTTAAGATGGGTTTTAGGCAATGGTGAGAGGATAAATTTTTGGAATGACAGGTGGGCTAAGGATGAACCACTGACACAATATCCTAACTTATCCCGAATTAGAGATATCACGGAAGAAATCATTGGTAGAAAAGTCTTCGATTATATGGTTGAGGACAGAGGCAGAATGAAGTGGAAACAAATAAGGATTTAGGGATTTCAAGTAGAATCAAATGATCTTTGTAACATTATCGGGCAACAGTTTATCCCCATGATACCCAAGGAAGATCAAGTGACCTGGGCTCCTACGAAAAATGGGTAGTTCACTGTTAAATCAACTTACAAGCTTCTACTTGATGACAAGGATTTTTTCCTCCAAAAGGACTTAGTTTGGATAAAAAAATTTAATTCCAAAAATTGTAGTCTTTTCATGGCTGGTTATCCAAGGAAGAATTCTAACCATTGATAATATGATGCGTAAAGGTATTTGTATTACTAATCACTGTTATCTATGCAGGGCTAATTGGGAGACTTTTTATCACATTTTCCTTGAGTGCCCTTTTTACTTGACTGTCCTAAGTGGGATTTTTTAGGCCTTCAATATTTTTTGGGTTAAACCAACCATCATACTTTATTTTTTTTTCTAGTGGCCTAGCCACTTTTCAAAACAAAGACTTAGATACATGTGGAAAATTTGTCTCTATCACTATCTTTGGTAGGTGTGGTTATAAAGGAACCATAGAGTCTTTAATGAGTCTATCCATGATCATCAAACTATCATTGCCAGGATCCTATCCTTTGCCAACGAGAATGTGAACCTTATCCCTTTTGATAGTCATAAACCTCATCTACAGGAGACCACAATTGCTCAATATTTAAGCTTAACCTTGTTAGATGAGTTTGTGCCTAGGGTAGTCAACCCCAAAGCCAATGTTAAGTGGTCCCCACCTCCTACGAGTTGGTTTAAGCTTAATTTTTATGGAGCGGCTAAGAACAACCCTGGAAGAGCAAGCACTGCCTGCATTGTGTGAGATCATAATGGAAATATGATGCTTGCATTTTATGAATATTTGGTAACAAGAACGAACAACGAAGCTAAAGTTAGAGCTATGTGGAGAGGCCTTCAAATGAATCAAGACTTAGAAGGCAATTTGATCATAGAAGGAGACTCTATGCATGTTATAAATATCCTCAATAATTAGAAAACACCTCCTTGGAGGATTAAAACAATTGTTGAAGAGGCTAGGATCCTTTTCTAGGGAAGATAGGACAAAAAAGCCCAACATGATTTTCGAGAAGCTAACAAAATTGCTGATAAGCTGGCCAATTTGGGTGTCGATGGTGACATAATTTTCAAATGGGAACACGGTATCTCGAGCAAAGTAGAGGATCTTATTCAACAAGAATTCCAAGAATGATAGTTGAATTTACCAACAGGTAAGGCATTATAAGTTTGAAGGCTAGGAGTATTCCTATCTCTTTTTTGAAATGGACTCACAATAAAAATTATCCGAGTTGTCAGTCTTCGTGGATGCTGCTTGGAAATACCACAAAGACTAATGGGGACAATCACATGTCATATAACATGGCTCCTAGTCATCTTAGTAATTTGAGGTTGGTTGATAATCACAGGGTAGGAAAGAAACAACAATATAAGACTTCGAACCAAAGCCACGTGGACCACCAGATAGCCACCACCATAAATTTAGCCAACAGGTTCACTTCTCCAAGGCTGATTGTCCAAGATGGGACGTGGTACCAAAGCATGTCATATACGAAAGAAAGCAATTACCAAATAATTATTAAGAGTAACTGTCAATTTAGAGCTTGTGGGAGTTTTTTTTAGTACTCTGCTGTGTGTTTGTAGCTTTTTGTTTCTCCACTGTTTCAAGGAAGGGATCCGTGTCTGTTTATTTTTTTGTAATTATGATACAGGTGTGTTTTCTCTAGGTATACCAAAATTGTTGTATGGGAAGTTTCTTTTTGATAACAGGCTATGTGCCTTACCGAATGTAATGGCTTTGGTGGCATGTAGATTTTACATACATAGGATCCTTAGTAAGGACTTGTTCATCAACAACCCTGGGCTGATTTTTGTAAAAGGTTTTGGGTCAACCTGTAAAACCCGGTATTAATGCTATAGTATCTTATCTACCAAAAAAACACCACGGTGTAATAACCAAAATCATAGGAGGTTAGGGCTATTTAGTTGTAGGGATATGCTCATAAGAGCTCGATGCAACATAAGGGAGATGCTATGATTAGCTTTCACCAAATAACTAAAATGTCTACCCCATTTGAACCCTAAAACATAACACAATTTCGAATGGAAGATTTACACACCCACTAGTGAGGAGAACAAAGGTGCTATATGTTGGCATAGTAAGGTTTGGAGCCTCATTTTGAAATTTCAAGTCCTCGACTAGTTTTGGTTGCAACGAGAGGAAGTGATAGAGGAACCATAAATGAACAACTTCACTACGAATGAGAGTTTAAGATGGAGAATGTACTGCATCGTAACTAGCTCTAGCAGCTTGGTCTAGCGATGAGTAATGAGTGGTTAGGGCTTATGCCCTCCCCACTTGGGTTTCAGGTGCAGTGGGGCCATTCAAAATAAAGGTGGTAGATTTTGTTAAATTTTTTTATAGTGCCTAAGGTTATTGCATTATTTTGAGTGCTTAGGATGTTATAAGGTTTAGATAAAATTTTGTTTTATTTATTTTTGCATTATGTCCCTTTGGTGCCCCTTTTCGTGGGTAATGTTGATGTATTAGGGGACCAACTTTGGTTCATATGTATTTTTCATGTGGAATATATTTAAAGGTGGACCAAAAGCTATAAGGGAAAATGAGATATAAGGAGGAATGGAATTATTTGTTTCAGGGTTTCTATTTTAGGAGTATTGTAAGAATTTAAAAGGGCATATATTTTTGGTTTGTTTTGCTTCCTTTTTTGTAAAGGAAGTTAAAACAAAAAGGCTCATGAAATCTTTAAAAAACCATGGAAGCCCATTTTCAAGGGGCTAGAATTTTTTGTAACCAAAGACAAATCATTTTTGACAAATTTAATGCATACGAATCTGAAAACTTGCACCTTGTAAGCATTACTGGAGGAGATTTATTTATGAGAGTTTTATGTTTAATGCTTGATATTTTCACTACATTTTGTGGACTTATATCTAGTTTTTAATGCTCTTAGGAGGTTACACTACGTGAAGGTTTATCTGAATGTAGGATTTATTTTCCTTAGAGTCTAGAACTTGATCTGATCAAATTGTTTTTATGTATGTTTGTTTATATTGAGTTACCCTTAAAGTTTCTCATAAAATCTGGTTTTTTAGGGTAGGGGAGCATGAAAATGTATTGTGTTTGCACTTATATTCCAGCTTTAGTTTAGTTTAGTTGTAGTTTATTTTTTGCAAGTTTTCTTTTATTTTTATAAACCCCACTTCTTTAAGTCTTTCAATATGAAACTCAGAATCCCAAATCATAAATCTTATTTGGGAAATATAGAGTATACATAATCCAAATAATTAGTTTCACAAGCACTTACATATTTATATGGATAATATTTCTATATATTAAAAGGGACATTTCTGCACAACTTTTTATTTTGCATAAATAAGATAAAATCAATCTAGGAGGGAGGGTTTCTAACCTACAATTTCACATTAAATCAAAGATAAGAATATGGAGTGGATAATTCCACAACACTTATTGACTTCATGAGCATAATAAAATATAAAAGGAATTGCTAACTCCACTAACCCTCAAACTCACATTAAGTGCAGATAAAGCAAATGAACGCTAAATTTCTAACTTTCTAACTTGCTAACCTTATGAATTCTAACTTTGCAATTAGTAGAGCATTAAATCTAAAGATAAAATTGAACCTACTAACTGCAAATGAATCTCACATTAAAGGCACAAATTTTAAAATGAAGTGGACAATTCCATGCACTTTCTCACTTTGCATTTTAATCTGAAGATAAAACAAATCCACTAACAGGGATGTAGGGTAAGATAGATTAATGCAAAGATAATCAAAGAAGCAACACTTAATTTTATCAATTTGCACAAAGGCATATTAAGGCAATCAATCACAGATCTCAAATTAATTAAACCAGGAGCCCCCTATTGTTAACAGTTACTTGCAAATCATCAGGCTGTATCTAGCACTTATTATTCTTGATTATTTTACTTTCAAATACACATGTGCAATGCTTATATAACAAAACCTTGGAGAAGTTATTTTTGTTTTTAAATTATTTGCAAGAGAGGGTTTTCGGATTAATACCCTAACTATGATGGGGATTTTGCAATTGGGTAAAATATCCACTCAAAAAGTAGTAGCATCGACACACACACCACTATTTTGAGTTGTTCTTTGGTATTATTTTTCTTTGATATGAAATCTATAATCGTTGATCAAATAACCTAAATTTTTGGTTGCAAATTTCCTCAAACAATGTGCCAACCATTTTATTATGTTGGAGTCATCATCATTATGTTGCATTTCATCTCCATAAAACTGAAACAAAGAAGAATAATTTAAAGATGATTGCAAAACGTTGCATGTTGTTAAGTATATGATAATCAATATAAATGTTGAAGATCATATTCAAGAGAGAAAACAATAACCTGATCTCATAGCCAAGTGATGAATGTATGATTATGGATTTTTTGTAACACCCCTTCATCTCTCGCTGCATGGGGGTTGGATTCCTTGATACTCTTTGGGTGCTTCATAATTTTACCCAAAGTTTGTCAAGATTAGTTAGATATAATTAATATTTTACCATATATAAAAACAAAAAATAAAAATCTACTTACTCTACCCAAGGCTGAACTTCATCCATGTTAAAGAGAATGCATTAATGGGCTTGCTCATAAAAAGTTTCATCCAAATCAAATTCTTCGCCACTAGATAAAGGCATCCCATAAATTATAGTTTCTCCATCCTCATCACTCCATACCTCGTTGTGACCAAGGTGATCGTCAATTGCTTTCATACCTCTCATGCAGTCTACATAGAATGAAAAATATTTCTCAAAAATATAATATTTGGTAATACAACCTTTGAGCCTAGATTGGTTCTTTACATACCCCTTAAAAATATTCATAGAAACAAACAATTTTGATTAGATGAGACACTACAAAAATTAGAAAAATGGTGGTTTATGAAACTGATGAATGCATGCAAACCTCTCTAAAGGGTACATCCATCGATATTGTACAAGTCCACATAGACATACCTCCCACACCAAGTGAATAATTAGGTGCACCATGGTATGAAAAAAACAAGGGGGAAAGTACTTTTCAAGCAAACATAATGTTTCCATGACCTCTACTGATAATTTCTCTATTTTTATAAGATCCACCACTTTAGTGCATATATCCTTGTAGAACATGCACAACCAATAAATAGTTTGTCACACTATCTTATGAAGCAAATGTCGTAGCACTATCAGAATAATTTATTGCATGAGAACATGACAGTCGTGATTTTAGGCCCTGGATCTTAAGTTCTTTCATAGAGATACATTTTCTAATATTTGAACTATATCCATCCAGTACTTTCATATTATATAGTGTACGATAGAACCTTTATTTCTCAACATTTGATAGATTGTAGGGTGTTGGTGGAAGATATGTCTTGTTTCCATCCATTACTGGCCATTAAATCCTCATAGAATTTTTTTCCATCCTTTGAATTTCCATCGATACCTAGTATTTTTCTGCATAGGCTTTCATAGACATTTTTCTCCACATGCATCACATCCAAGTTGTAATGAACTAGACGATGTTGTTCATAGATAACAACATCAAACAAAAATCACTCAAAATTGAGAGACATAATAATAGATATAGAAATAAATTTACATGTTGTACGTCCCAATATGGTAAATTGAATAATATAGATTTATTCCATCCTTCTACAAGAATAATATGCTATCCTCATCCGTGTTGCGTTTCCTTTTATTTGAGTTGCTCTTTGCCCAATTTGGTGGAATTCCTTTGTACTATTTTTAGTATTTTCATCCCATTTAAAGGTTAGGTGGTTTATCGAGCTCTTGTTTACCATTGAAATATGCCCTCTGACAATAAAATGAATTATCTAGAGGAAGGAATCTCCTATGGCCCATGTAAACAATATTTCTACTACATTTAAGATATTCTACACATGTGTTCTCCCCGCATATTGGACATGCTATATTTCCATTTGTCATACATCCTGATAGGTTTCCATAAGAAATAAATTCATGGATGACCCACATCATTATTGCTCTCATATTAAACATAGTATTGGAAAATGCATCATACGTTTCTGCTCCTTTAGTCCATAGTTTGTGCAAGTCATCAACCAATGGTTGTAGATAAACATCAATATCATTGCTTTGTTGCTTGGGATCAGGTATTAATAAGGTGAGCATTGAATGTTTTCTCTTCATCCACATCCATGGTGGGAGGTTGTAAGTGACCAACACAACAAACCAACAACTGTAAGCAGTACTAAAGTTATCAAAAGGGTTGAACCCATCAGTTGCCATTGCAAGTCGTACACTACATGGATCATTGGTGAAATATTTCCATTTAACATCTATAGTTTTACACATTGAGGAGTTGATTGGATGTCACATATTACCATATAAAATCCTATGCTGGGAATGCCACCTCATATTCTATGAAACCTTTAAAAAGCTACAGGATGAAAGCAACTCACTTTAACCTTGTCTAACAATGTTGAAAGAAACAAACACAACACAGTTAATAATATAATAAAATTCCTTACCTATACATCCTATTCAACCTCAGTATAATGAGGAAATACCCCAACACCTTCACAAGAACAATAATGCATACATTTTGTGAATAAGGGTCAACTTTCCATCAATATGCACCATATGTTGGATAAGCTTACTTATTTTCATGATATTTCTAATATAAAAAATAGTCATTGATGCATGCATGTATCATTACATAATCTAATCCTAGTGACCTTATCATTTTATTCATCATATATGTGGACTCTAGAATTGTATTGTCAATTAGGAGCATATCTTTCAACAACTCCAGTAAGTTTCCAAAGCTTTTGTCCAACCATCCATGTTTGGCTTTATGATTATACAATTTAGTGATTGTCGATAGCTTTGTGTACTTTGTACAACCTAGGTATAATGATTTTTTGGTATCTTTGAACAATCTATGATATTCATCAACAAAAAATTCTCCATAAGATGATTGGAACTCAACGTTATTATCTCATAGTTCTTGTCCACTCTTTGAGAAATTATCACTGAACAATCTGTATGCATCATTGACCATTCCAACGATGACATATTGTACATGCTTGGTAATTGGATTATCATCAGTGGAAGAGCACATATTCGATGCATATTTATCAAAATAGAGGGTTGTTCTCCATGCAAAACAAAATCGGTATATATTTTGTTAATCCTATGCCAAATCAAGTGGTCACAAACCTTTGAAAAACCAAGAGTTTCCATATTTGAGAACTTTTGACATGGACATCTAGTTATTTTAGGGTCCATTGAATTATTTCTTACGATATACAAGAATTGGTGAACCACATGATAATAGTCCTCACTATTTATACAAACTTACCCCTCCAATAATGAGAAAGTATAGTTATATAGGTAGATATGATCAAAAGTACAACTTGTATTCGTTAATGGAGATAACATAGTTGAAATACCTCAATGCTCCTAGTCAATTTATATCCATGATACTTGATGGACATAAAATATTGACCCAATTGACCTGGCTAGATTTGAAACTATGACTCTTGAGGATGATCCAACTATTAAAAGTAGAGACAATAATCTTGCTACCCAAGCACAACCTGCACAAGGTAAGTGGAGTTTCTTATGCAAATCAAAAAATCAATATTGTCATAACATGATCACAAACTTGACTTAGACCTCCCAAGACTCATGAGTCTGAGCTGAGTCAGCCCAAAAATGTGTGTTGGCTGATTTACCTAGACATTGACAACAAGGTATATGAGAACAAAAAGTAGCAGTCTTATTCTAGATTTTATTTTTCCCTCATTTTATTTTGGTGGTCAACTACAATAATAGAGTAAACATTTTTTTTTTCTGATTTTAGCGAAGGGAAAACAAGAAAACATGAGAAAATATCAATTTTTTTTCTTTCTTGAGCTCAATAAATATGCACAAACTAGATGTATAAGTGGAAGGCAATAGATTTGTAGCTATCAAAAAAATTTTCTCAACAAATAAATTTACGTCCCTAGCTTCAAAATAATTTACACTGAAATGTCTATTCTAATTTACAACATTTCAAATACTATCGTCTTTATAATTTGACATTTTTCTAACTTTTCTTTCTTATTGAAAGAAGACTTAAAATTTTTCCAATCCCCTTTAGTAGTTTTAGTTTATTACAAGTAATTTTATCATTCATAGACTGCAGCTAGAAAAAAGCATTATTTAGTATTGTCAATATCTTTATTTGTTTCGTCTGAAATTATTTGTTGATATACTTGTTCCAATATTTGGGGTTGGGGTGAGTATTGAAAAGAGATAGAGATATTAAAAATACACTTGACCATTATTTAACTATTGCAAAGCTGACATGTCCTTTTCTAGGAAAAGTCCCATCACGAATTTGGGACAAGTTGGTTTTTAATAGAATCAAGGCCAAACTTGGGGGTCGTGTGCATATGATGGTTTCAGGGGCATCTCCAATATCCCCTGAAGTAATAGAATTTCTGAGAGTGTATGTTCATAGTCCATGGATTCATTTTACATTGGATTGGTTATATTCTTGTGCTTAGAAACTTTCTTATTAAAATAAATAGAGATGTTGCCTGAAAACTTTCTAAAGGTAATCCTACAAATGCTCCTTGGCAGTTGTTTTGGTGGTAGAGTTTCAGAAGGTTATGGGATGACAGAGTCATCATGCTTGATCAACCTTTTTGAGGAAATCGATAATTTATTTGGTCATGTTGGACCACCTAACCCAACATGTGGTGGGTCTGGCTATTTGTCAAACTGCTATTTTCTTATGCTAGAACTAATTTTATTCCTATTTTTAAATTTTCTTTAAATTTTTAATTTATATACTATTTTTTATTTTGATGATGTGATTATTTCAAAACTACAACCACAGAACATATGATAAGTATCAATTTGGCAAGTTCAAATGATTCTGGCATACGATAAAAATGATTTCAATCAAAATTTTTTGATGTGTGCCAAACCTATAATTTAACTCAGGTTATAACTAGCAAAATAATATTAGGCTGTAGTTCTAATAAATCTTATTGATTTTATGATATCATGAATATGATAAACTAGGCAAGAATACTAGACAAGGATGGCTGGTTGCGCACTGGAGATATAGGACTCTAGCTTCCTGGAGGATGACTGAATATTATTGATAGGTAGATTTCTTCTCAAGGTAATTATATGTTGTGCTTTTCTAGGAAATTTCACCAAAATTGCATTTATGAAGTGTTCATATTTTTTAATGGGTTATATGGTATTGAAGCAGGCCCCACCTGTATTAATCATGACCACATAGTGGTATTACAATAGCTTGATAAATATGCATATATCACTTGGCAAGGTTTGAACATAGTTGTTGGTGATAGAAAAATTGCAAAACATAAAATCGGGAAACATCCACTAGCATAGTCCCAAAAAAAAAAAACAATTCAGTCTACATATGTCATCAAAAAGGCAGTTAAAGACAATTCTTAGATTATAGAACTGAGTTGTATAGTAAATCATAGAGAGAGGTATAAATGATTAGATAGACAAAAATGAAGCATAAGTCATACCAATTGGCTTGGGTACTTTCTACCCATTCAAAAAAATTGATGGTAAAATTTCACATTTTTTTGTGATTCAAGGTATCAAAATGCAGACATTAAAAAGATAAAGAGTTGATGGGGATAAGTACAACCTAAAGAGAAACACAATTGGAACAATAGCTAAAATTGATAATTTAGAATGTAGAGGTAAAGAAAGGTGTAAGAAATATTAGGGAAAAGAACACATGGGCATGAAAACCTTGCATAAAAGAAATAACAGAATAGAGAATATCATATGCATCCGCTAATGATAAATTATAGATATAACCCAGGTAACAATGTTGAGTGTAATGCAGTATTTCACATGATCGATCAAGGGAAAGGTTCACAAATAGGATGAAAAACTACAAAATGTACTTTCCAAGTAAATTCATACAATAAAATGAAAAAAAATATGTTAAGATGGAGAATCGGGTGCACTGCAATCATTTTTAATGTAATTTTGTTTACTTAAGTACATGGGTAAATTAATGGGATGTTAGAATATAGTAATTGTACACTTAAAGTGTTTTTCATTCAAGACATTTGGTAAGTTCTCAAGCATTCCACTAGCATAGTCCCAACAAAAAAAAAAAAATCTGTCTACATATGTCATCAAAAAGGTAGTTAAAGAAAATTATTAGTTTATAGAAGTGAGTTGTATAGTAATTTGTAGAGAGAGGTATAAATTATTAGATAGATAAAAATGAAGCATAAGTCATACCAATTGGCTTGGGCCCTTTCTGCCCATTCAAAAAAATTGATGGTAAAATTTCACATTTTTTGTGATTTAGGGTATCAAAATGCAAACATTAAAAAGATAAAGAGTTGATGGGGATAAGTACAACCTGAAGAGAAACACAACTAGAACAATGGCTAAAATTGATAATTTAAAATGTAGAGGTAAGGCACATATTTAACATCACAATTCAAGTTCAACAAAGGAACTTTTGGAAAGAAGGTACTTTATATATATAAAAAAAAAGACTTGAACGTTTAACAGAAGAAAGCAAATTTAAAACTCCATGGAATAGTAATCAAGAAAGGTGTAAGAAAAATTAGGGGAAAAAATAATTTAAAATGTAGAGTTAAGGCACATATTTAACATCACAATTCAAGTTCAACAAAGGAACTTTTGGAAAGAAGGTACTTTATATATATATATATATATATATATATATATAAATAGACTTGAACGTTTAACAAAAGAAAGCAAATTTAAAACTCCATGGAATAGTAATAAAGAAAGGTGTAAGGAACATTAGGGAAAAAACACATGGGCATGAAAACCCTGCATAGAAGAAATGGTAGAATAGAGAATATCATGTGCAACCGCTACTGATAAATTATAGATATAACCCAGGAAACAATGTTGAGTGTAATGCAGCATTTCACATGATCAATCAAGGGATAGGTTCACAAACAGGATGAAAAACTACAGAATGTACATGCCAAGTAAATTCATACACTAAAAAGGAAAAAAAAGATGTTAAGAGAGATAATCGGGTGCATTGCAATCATTTTCTAATGTAGTTTTGTTTACTTAAGTACATGGATAAATCAATGGGATGTTAAAATATAGTAATTTTACACTTAAAGTGTTTTGCATTCAAGGCATTTGGTAAGCTCTCAAGCATTCCACTAGCATAGTCCCAATTAAAAAAATAGATCAGTCTACATATGTCACCAAAGAGGCAGTTAAATAAAATTCTTAAATTATAGAAGTGAGTTTTATAGTAATTCATAGAGAGAGGCATAAATGATTAGATAAACAAAAATGAAGCATAAGTCATACCAATTGGCTTAAGCCCTTTCTAACCATTCAAAAAAATTGATGGTAAATTTCACATTTATTTTGATTCAGGGTATCAAAATGCAAACATTAAAAAGATAAAGATTTGATGGGGATAAATACGACCTAAAGAGAAACACAGCTGGAAAAATGGCTAAAATTGATAATTCAGAATGTAGAGGTAAGGCACATATTTAACATCACAATTCAAGTTCAACAAAGGAACTTTTGGAAAGAAGGTACTATATATATATATATATATATATATATATATAATAGATTTGAATGTTTAACAGAAGAAAACAAATTTAAAACTCCATGGAATAATAATCAATAAAGGTGTAAGGAACATTAGGGGAAAAAACACATGGACATGAAAACCCTGCATAGAAGAAATAGAAAAAATAGAGAATATCATGTGCAACCAATAATGATAAATTATAGATATAACCCAAGCAACAATATTTAAATTTAAGATATGGGTTCACAAAAGTTAAGCCCTAAGGTTTAAATTTTAGATCATACAATCACCCTAGGGTTTTAATCTTTGTTTCTTGGCAAGATTAAGGTAATCTAGAGTTTAAATTTTACAAACTAAAAAATTCCAAACCCTAAAAGGACATGGGTTCACAAAGCTTACAACAAATGCCAAAAATAATGTAAAATGCATTGACCTCGTCTCTTCCAATATTTAATTCATCCTCATACCCTATTCTGTACCTTTGGATTCTCCGCTGAGACCTAAGAAATTGCATTTACCTTTTACCTTTATAGGTTTTGTATGTCAAATTGGCATGCTAGTTATGTTGGGACCTAAGAAATCATATTTATTATTTACCTTTATAGGCATATTCTAGAGTGAAAAAGCCCACAACACTAGTGATAGATTCTTACAATCCAAGGTTTTGAGCAAGACTAATAAAGGAGGTAGTGATGATCCTACATTCTATGTAAAGATGAACAAAGCAACTTGGTTTTTAGGTCACTATTAGGGTTTTGAAGTAATTTTAGAGAGGCATCTGAAGAATGTATTTGTTTATTTACTTAATACAAAATTAGGACTTATTTTTGAAGAAAAAATATTTTATTAATTAATTTTTAAATCTGAGTATAAACTTTTAGATAAATTATTCCGTAGATATGTTGGTGTAACAAACATCCTTTTATTTACAATTTTTATAAATAATGAATGTAGATAAATAGATCTAGATAAATTGAATATTTTTAATACTTTTATGTGTTTTAAAAATTTCTATACTTACCTAAAGATAAGAGTTTACTTTTTCTTTCAAACAAACCTTTAATAATCAATAAATAAAAAACATGTGACAATAATAAACTAAATGAAATTTGTATGCATAGAATCTACCTCCCAGTACCTATGTTTACACAAATTTTATTGTAAAGTGATATAATTTAGTCCATGTGATACCTCCAAAGTTGTGTTAATGACACTACAAACATGAAATTTTATATAAATATAGATATATAAATATAAAATTAGAATATAATAGAAAATAGTCTTATATTTGAAACTTATATTCCAATATATATCATTCAACAAATTTAGTTATATATATATTTTTTATTTAGCCTTATTTTGAGGATTTTAGAGTTATACAAGTGACCTATCAACAAGAAAACTAGTTACTAAAATATTTAAAAAAAAACATGCTTTTATTCTATTGTATAATAACAAATTACACAATTTCTTGCCATGGTCACAAAAAATTGGATAGATCATTAATGCAAGAATCCTATTTTGCACTAGAGCATACTCAAAGTTTAGGGAATATTTTTGTGAGTCCTAAGGATATAATTTTGTGATTTGATTGAACATACACCTAGGGTTTTCAAACATAGTTTCTATTCTAAATGAAATATTGAATGATTAGTGTAATATTTAGGTAAAAATAAGAATGCAACACACAATTTCTATATTGTGATTCTTCATTTGAATGATTACAAACAAGTGGCAACACATCCTTTATTCAAGCAATAATTTAGTTATGCATACATACAAAGAAACTATCCTATAGTGAAAGTTATATTCATATTAATTTCATGCTTAAGTGCAACAAGATGAACTAGATTATGTTCCCAATTATAGTTACAAAACCATTATCTCCTTTAAAAAAATTATGCAAGGCATAAGAATCAGTCAAAAACACTCAAACCAAAGAGATTATCCTTATGAAATTAATTAATAGCATTTTAATCATAACTCTAATGCTATAATTTATGACTCATACCTATGAGTTAATCAATTTGCAATAATAAAATGCAAAATCAAGTGTTTTTGCATAATATGAGTAAAATTGACCAACGGTTAAAAAATAATAAAACAAATTATAATATTATAGATTAGAAGCTGAAAGAGAGATAAAACAAAAAGTGTAAACCTAATTTCTTTGCATAGATAGATGCACCATACTAGTGCAAGTTTTCCCCTCATACAAGTGTAATTTTTTGCATGGGTCATAAATAGGTTTATGACACTTTCATCTTGTATAAAATATTAAGCCTATGAGAAAAATAGATAAAATTGGTGATCACTATGCAAGGCTTTTCTGAATATCACCCAAAATGATAGACTTGCTTGGTGGAGGGATCAAGACTTAATTTCCTTTTATAGTTTGATTATAGAAATAATGACAAAAATGGAAGGAAACAAAAACATATGAAAGACCAAAATGTTGATTAAAGAAGGGGATGTGAAATGTCAAGGGATGAGAGGTATATTTACTATGGATGATGTTTGTTCAATATCTCTGGAAGGTTCCAACTTACCCTTTGACTTCTTGCTCTCCAGAAATTACAATCATTCACCAATAAATTTATACTCACAATAACCAACAAAGAGATTCACCTGCTTTTTACGGTAAAATTATTGGATTCCCCTACCTATTACGATGTCGCTTATGATGTTGATAAGGTATATCTTTTCATGATAGGTGCCATTATCCACGCCTGATGCATGTGATACTTGCCATTTGTCTTGAGGGATACATAGTTACCAAGTATTTTCATCGTGCACACACCCGGTAATTACACAATTACAATTGGATGGAACACCTGTGCCTACTCGCTCATGGAAGACTTTGTGTGAATAACCAGAACCGGTGTATCTTGATACAAAATGGAAGGTTCCAAGTTACCCTTTGGCTTATTGCTCTCTAGAAATTACAATCATTCACCAATAAATTTATAATCACAATAACTAGCAAAGAGATATAAACCAACTCAACACAAAACGCAAGATGCAATAATAAATTGTAATGATACAGTGCCTCTTAAGGAGGGTAGATCCCCGCCACAAAAGGGCACAAGTAATGCGAAAGCACAGATTAAGAATTATAAATTGATGATTAGATTTTTCAAAATAATTGGATACTAAATAATAATTAACTATATCTATTCATAATATAGCTGACGACTATATCTATTCTAGAATGTAATTGTCTCTTTGAGGATGTTCCTTGACCTAGATATATTAAAAAGCTTGATTAAAAATAATTTGAGAGATGTTCATATATCTACAAGTACGAGCACTAAGGAGTCACAATAGTAGCATATACCAATGGACAAAAACTTATTTTTTCTTTCTTAGCTATCCCCAGGGGGTAGTTTTATGATCTCCCTAAGATTTCTAGGACAAGGGGTAGTTATAGCATTAGTTTTTTTGTGACTAATGCCATAAAAATGATTGTATTCAAGGTTACACTAGACAAAGCCAAGGCAAGCTCTAGTAAAAAATGTAAAAAAATATACTTTTTTCAATTGTAATCTCTTGCACTATGTTCCTAAAATTGAGAAATGAGAAACAAGAAACAAAATAGAAAAGTGATTTAGAGGGATAAATGATAGACACGAGGGTTTAAATACATGGGTTTGTAAAATTTAAGCCCTAAGGTTTAAATTTTAGATCATACAATCAACCTAGGATTTTAATCTTTGTTTCTTGGCAGGATTAAGGTAATCTAAGGTTTAAAATTTACAAACTAAAAAATTCCAAACCCTAAAAGGACATGGGTTCAAACAATTTATAGTAAATACCAAAAATAATGTAAAATTCATTGACCTCATCTCTTCCAATATTTAATTCATCTTCATACCCCTTTATTTACCTCCAGTTTATGCTTCAACCCTCATCTCTCACTATTTTATTCAATGAAGTGAAGAACCAGGGGTAAAGTAGTAGGTGTCATAGGAAATTTTAGGGTAAACCCAACAACATGAAAGTCTAAAACAAGATAAAGTACAAGAAAACTATGGGGAGGTAGCCTAGAGCTTGTAGGTAGCTGCTACCTAGTATATATTGGGTCTCGACATCTCATCGTTGAGGGTCCAAAAATATCCAGATGGAATTTGGATATGCCTAGCTCGCTCGAAAATGACCCCTTACCTTGAGAGTGAAGGGAGAAAAGTTGTTGGTTGTTCACTTGCACAAACCAGGATGGGCGAGGGATGAGGGAGGGAGAAAATATGTTGGTTGTTCACCCACACGAACCAGGATCGATGGGGGATGAGGAAGGAAGAAAAGCTACTGGTTGTTCACCTGCATGAACTAGGATGAGCGAGGGATGACACACACTTAGGGTTAATAGTTGAAATATTTTGGAAAGGATAGGGACAGTTCTAATAGCTACGATCGGTGAGAAAAATATATAATTTTTATTTTTATTTATTTTAGTTCTTCTAAGATGGTGGTTTATTTTATTTTTTATTTTTTTATTTTATTTATTTTTATTTTTATTTTAATTTACATGGTGGAATCGATAGCCGCCACGAATTCGGGTAGGCTGTCCAGATTTTATGGTCGCCATAATATTTTGCGTTGTCCGGCCCAGAAGCCGCCACACAGATCTTCGCGCAGTCCGCCCCTATAACCACCATGCCACAATCATTTTAAACATTTTACGCCGCTGAAAGCACTAGGAAATGGACAAGCGTTCAGTCCGACGAGGCCCGAGATTTGAACCTTGGACCTCCAAGATGGTGGTTTATAACCATCATATTTTAATTCATTTTTGTTAATATGATGGTTTATAACCACCACCTTTTAATTATTTTATTTTTAATTCTTCTATGATGGTGGTTTATAACCGTCGTCTTTCAATTCTTCTAATTTTTAATTCTTTGATAAGAGGGAGGTTATAAACAACCCTCTTATAATTACAATGGCAATTATAAACTACCCTCTTAGATCACCCTAAAATCATTGTCTTAGGGTGACCTAAGAGGGTGGTTTATAACCACCATCATAGGGATAAGAGGATAGTTTATAACCACCATTATAGGGATAAGATGCTCGTTTATAACTGCCTTCTTAAGGGAACCCAAAGATGGTGGTTTATAACCGTTTTCCTAGTCCTAAGAGGGTGGTTATCCTAAAAGAACAATTTATAACTATCGTTTTAGGGTCTATTAGGGTAGTTTTTTACCATCATAAAAAAATGCCTTATTTCAGTCGTCGTTAAAGCCCTTTTTTGGTGTAGTGTTTTATGGATGAAGGGTTAAGAATTTGTTGTCATTATGGAATAAAAATGGTGAGAGACTCCAAATAAATGAACTTGATCGATCAATTTTTTTTTAGAAGAAGTTTGTTTTGAATTTAAGAGGTATTTGTAATCACTTTTCCATTATCTAGAGTTTTGAGGAGATCATTGTCTCTAGAGTGGTTGTTTTCACTTTTCTAGATAGGGTCTAGGAGTATTCCACAAAGGAGCTCAAAGGGAGTCCAAGTTGGTGTGAGAAAGGACTGATAATTTGGATTAAAAATAACAAGTGGTTCCAAAAGGATATATAGGTTCAAAAGGGAAGACTTATGAAGAAGTTTGAAATTTGTAACAATACAAAATTTAGAAATGTTTGCATATATTATTCTAAATATTGGTGTGGTGGAAAGGTCGGTAATTATTAGAATTTTGGTTATAGTTTTTGGATCAAGGCCTTGGTGTTTTTCATAAAGGTGTTGAAATAAAACCTAGAAAGGTATATGATTAAGAAAGGTTTGATTATTTGGAATGATATTGAGGAGTTGATCCAAATGGATAGGCATTTATGAATGAAAAGTATCTTGAAGAATGAAATTTATAATACTATGATTACTAAATGTTCTTCTTCTAGTTATTTATCTAATGGTTGGAGTAATGAAGAGACTGATGCTTCTAGAAACTATGACTATGATAATTTGGTTAGGGTGTTGTAAGGGAGCATTTGTGGTTGCAAGATAAAGGGAGGACTGATACACTGGGTTGAAAACGATGAGTTTTACCAAAGAGATAGGCATGTCCAAAAGGAGAGCATTATGAAGAAAGTTGGAAATTGCTACATTATGAAATTTAGAGGCTCTTGTAATTATCTCTATGATGTTTGGCATGTGGGAGAGTCTGGTGGTATGTGTTGGGCTCTGACAAGCTAGATAGTCCAAAATATGTCTAAAATTAGCTTGAGTTTAAATTGGAAAAATCATATGTTTGATTCTATCCTTTGCCTTATGAATCACAAGTTGGCTCACATGAATTTTTGTAAGATGGAGTGGACTTTTGGGGCTTCTCCAAGTCCCAAGATAACGACTTTTATGGTCATAGGATCTCATATCCCCTAGTTTAGAATCATGCATTATATTAATGCAATCATGCTCTATCATGGGAAGCTTCTAGTTGAGGGTGGTGTTGTTATAATTTGGGGAATTAAGAAGACTCTGTCGGTTTGGAGGAAGGGTGTTGATATGGATGATAAAAATATTCATCTAGAGCCTTTGCTTCTGAATATGGATAATGAAGTCTAGTCTATTCTAGAGAAGGGTGGATTTTGACCCTTCTTGAAGAAATTTGAGGGATTTGATTTGGATTTGTCCAAACAAATTTCCCTCAATTGATTATCTAAGAGAGTGAAGGCTTCCATATGAGTGTTTTACTCTTGTGGATTTATGTTTTGTTTGCTCCTGGTAGACCATATCAATTTGTAGACTATTGCACTTTGGTTTGTTTTAGTTTTACAGGAGATCTATAGGTGTTTTCTTGTAAAAGGTTTAGGGTATCTTTAAAAACCTCTTCTTCCACCGTTATCAAAATAAAACAAACCCAATATTATGAAAATACTCGTTAAGTAAAGGAACAATAATAATATGTATTATAATTTTTCTTCTTTTTAAATTTTATAAAATTCATATGTCCAAGTATGTTGAGCCCAATGACCCAAGCTTAATATTTATTGCATTCTCTCTACCAAATGGTTATGCACTATGGAATGGTTTTAAAAAATCAATTGATCATATAGTGATTAAAGGTTTAAGATGGGTGGTGGGAACTAGAGAAAAAAATCTATTTGGATGGATACTTGGTATGAAAAAAAAAACACTCAATATAGATCCAATTTTAAAACCATGGATGAGATTACTTCAAGATAAATATGGTGATAGGATTTCAAATATTTTATACAAGGATCAGGAAGGAAGATACAAATGGAAAGAAGATTTGTTTACAAGTATACAAGATATTAATGCTAGGAGGTAGTTGAGTAGAAAGATAACATAATGATTGTTCTAAGGGGAGCCAAGGATAAGTTGATTTGGGAGTTGAATAGCTTAGGAGAATACACAACAAGAAGTGGATATAATATAAAGCATCATCAAAATAAGAATATCATAAGAATATAGAGATATATTTGGGATAGCCCAAGCATTCCTAAAGTTTGTTTGGTTGGTAGGTCATAGAATAATTTTATATGGGGATAACCTTATGAAAAGGGATTTTCGTGGCCCTTCAAAATATGTTCTTTGTAAAATGGAGGAGGAGAGTATAGACCATCTCCTAGGACTTTGCTCAATAGTTTGCAAACTATGTCAATGGATTCTTAATATGTCTGGTAAATTCATGGTGATGAATGGTACAATTGAGGAATGGTTAAAAGCAATGGCAAAGAATTATTAAAAGTGACACTGTATAGAGAATCTAAGATATATCTAAAGATATAATACTTTGTATTCTTTGGCTAGAAAGGAAGAGAAGAATATTTAAAGAAAAGAAAAGCAGTTTAGAAGTAATGAAAAGGAATACTTGTTTAGCCATAGAGGAGTCTAAACCAACCCTATCAAATCACCCAATCCCTAATCTAGAAGCAAAGAATAGCCACCATAAATATCAAAAGCAACGTATTGATACCTTAGATTCAAGATTTAAAGGTGTAAATAATAACTATTTATGGCATGAACCACATTCTTTGTTGGTTGTTTTGTTGAAGATAACAACATCAAATCATATGATCTTTGATTTGGTTTTTTAGTTACTCATGACCACGTGAAAATTAGCCCTTAAAAATAAAACAAACCTCCCCTTTCCCTAACATAGGTTAACAACAAACATAAAATATATAGGTTTAATTTACAAATAATATATCCTCTACCAAGATTTATAAAAGATCCGATCATTTGTTCTCAAGTAATATCTTATTTCATCCATATCCTGGATTTATATGTACAGAGTATACTATATTATTTTATAATAATTTACAAGTATACTATGAAATTATTGCATGTCTATTTTAGATTTTTTAAATATACTTATCTATTTCATATTTCTAATATAAATAATAAATAATTTAAAATAATTATTAATTTTTAAAAAATAAAAATATTATTATATTTTTTATTTATTGATTAATTTAATGTTTTAAAACTATTATTTATTAAAAAGCTTGTTTTTTAAAGATGTTTAACCATGTTCCATTTACATTGGGTATTCATTTTGGGTTTAAAAGTTAGATCTATTATTTAAAATTAAAAAGTATTTACTATTAGGTCCAGTTAAGGTGTATCAAGTATTAATTTTAATAAAATGGTTCTGGTTTTAATTTTAATAAGATCACTTTACCAGTTTAGGTAGTCCACTTCACACTGGATTAAATAACAACAAAGAGGAGTAAGGGTTATAAGGGGTAGTCCCAAGATTCAAACTGTTTGATAGTAAAAAAAGACCGTAGATGTAACAGATTCCCCTTAAATTAATATAATAAAAATAGAAACTAAAAATTAAAACATTTTTATTACAATTTTTTTTATTAAAATATATATATATATATATATATATATATATATATATATATATATATATATATATATAAGTGGCTTAAAGGTGGAGACTTTAGAATTATGAATATTTAGTCTAAGGTTTTAATTATATGAAGTGCACAATGGTACATCTTAAATGTTAGATAACAAGTAATTGTACATCTTAAATGTTAGATAACAAGTAGTGGGACATCCATATGGTTAGGACTTTGGTTTTTTTTTTAAAAAGAAACCCACGATCAAACTACCATAAAATATTTAAAAAAATAAAATTGTGTAAAAAAAATGTTAAATAACCATATTTAAATAAAAAATATCTACATAAAATAGTCTCATATAATTTATATATATATACACGACAATTTGCCTTATTTTTGCATCCATATATAACAACCATGAGACTTCCTCGAAGCTTGAATGGTCCTCTTGAAGTTAAAAGTTATTAATATATAACACGAGGCATCGGAAAGGAATTTTGTTCCAATGCTGCCACTTCAATAATTTTATATTTTATTTTTATTTTAAAAAATTATTATTATTTTAACCGTCAATCTCTACTCTAGCTTTAAAAAAACGAAGAATCGTTGGACACCTTTTTATTCACGTAAAACTTTACTAATATGATCTCTTCAATCCAAAGATTCCACAATATCTCAAAAGATTTAGGTCTTCGCTTCAGATTACATAAGCACCAAATTATTTAAAATTGTGCAGATAGTTCATCCCAAACAAAAAAAAATAATCAGTTATCCTTGTAGGGATCGATGAAAGCTATTTTTTCTTAATCCGCCTCATCTTGATTCTTATCAATAACTATTCTGGAAGGGCTTTGGCGAAAAAGTTGGTCCTTTTATCTCCTTATTGAATGTACGGTGGTTTCAGGCTATTTTTTTTTATGAAGGTTTGCCACTAACACAAGTTCAATGGGTTGGAGCCCAACGCATTTATAAAAAAAGAATTGCATTACTTTCTGATTTTGTTTCCTTTCATACTAAGAATTGGATCCCTTGGGAAAATTTTAAACACTATTATGGTTTGAAACAAGATGATAAATCCATTTATGAAGCTGTTATTGATCACACTCCCTTTTGCGTATGGTCCAAGTTGTCTAGACATTTTCAAAAGTCATGGTGGTGTGACTGGGAATGGCCTAAACATGTTTCATTGCTTAAGTATTCTCGCCCGTTTGGGTTATTCCTGGCTTTCCTCTGCAGTTCCTATGGCAGCCATGCTCAATGGAAGATGAATTTAAATTCTTCTCAGTCTGATTGGAAATCTCGGTTTCATACTGTATGGGCTAAATATATTGAACCAAAGTAGTCTTTTTTTGCTTGAAGTGTGCTTTTTCAAGGTTTGCCTATTGGTCGACGCTTCGAAATACTTGGGAGTTGATGATGTCTCTTGTAAGTTCCGTGGGTCGGGAGGAAAACTATGTTCATTTATTCTGGGATTGTTCTCGGGCTAGACAGGCTTGGTCTTGGATTCTTTCATTTTTCAGACCTTTTATTGTTGGTTCATGCTTCTGGAGGCATATCTTATTGGGAGACCCTCTTCAGTTCTCCACAAATCTTTCAGTGGTTTGGCATATATTCAGAATTGCTATTCTCTTCCACATATGGAAAACTCGCAACAAAGTAATTTTTTCCCAGCAAGAAGAATCCTCTTTGTATTTTTCATCTCTTCGATAAATATGAGGTTTTCTATGATTGCTGGTTGCAAATTTTTGCCCAAATTAAGAAAGTCAACATGGAGTTTTAGTACCTTCGGCAACTTATGAACCACTGGCAGAACGCCCCGGGATCATGGATCTGCAACTCCTCGTCACTGGTCTCAGTTCTTTCTACATGATTGCTGCTCTTATGTTTTCTGATAGCTGATTCCTGCTATTATGTACAGAGATATGTTAGGTGATATGTTTGTTGCAGTTAGTGTGACTTTTCTTCCTAATTGTAATAGTTTCTCTTGGTTGATTGGGGTGTGTTAATCCCACCCACACTATTTTGTATGATTAAGCTTTATTAATACAATTTTGGCTTTTTCATTCAAAAAAAAATATTATATTTTTGAAACTTCTCGTCCGAATCCCTCGCTGTATCGAGAAACATTTTCTTCTATCCTCAAATAAATAGAATATTAACGTTTTAGTCACAGGTATCTATGATTTTAGGTTACCCTCATAAACAGATATTTACTATGACTAATCTTAATATATATATATATATATATATATATATATATATATATATATATATATATATATATATATATATCCACCTATCCTACATGTATCAGCACCTCATCATCAGGTCCTCTCCAATAAAAAATATTGTTCTTTTCCTATACTTTCCTGGTTGAAATTCATAATTTTGATTACTTATGATCTATCTGTAGTCATATATTATCTACATGAATAGATCTTGTTTTTATGAGTGCATATACGACAGCGTTTCGTTAGAGATTCAAAACCAACACATGATTCGAGACAGACATGCATATAGATACTTTATATTTTATTTTATTTGAAGTTTGCTCATGTCAAGGAGTTGCAGAAGCATACAATAGCAGCCAACTTTACCGCGTTTTCTTCATTGGTGTATTCTGAGTAGTCTATATATGCTCAGGTCAGTATGGCAGGCCTACAATTTTGACGAAAAACAATTTTATATTAAATTAAAATAAAAGTTAAAAAATGAATGGATTAATATATATTATAGATTAATGGGTGGTATAATAGGTTTATATTTATCAAACCGAGCAGTGTAGTATACAACACTTCCTGTTACTTTTTGAGTAGGTGTAAAAATTTCAGAATTTTAAATTAAGATTTTGTAGTTGTTTAAATCATATTGAGTAGATGTAAAAATTTAAAAATTTTAAATTAGGATTTTGTAGTTTTTTAAACCATATTTGTTATTTGTTCAGTACAATTTAAACAGGTGTAGTTTGCATATTCTTGTATTAATTTTATTTTTATTTTTAAAACTGGTATGCTGCTTTGAAGGTGCCATTTGCAACAAGTTTAGACTATTCCTGCAGACCTTTTTCCAAGTAGTTTACAAAGTTAGATCATTTTATATAATTTATATATATAGAGGAGGCTCAGTTATCTTCACATTTTTAAAATTATACTGGAAAGCATAACATAGTTTTTTTTTTTTTTTAAATATTTTATATAGGATGTTATTTTTGGGTAAGTTTGTGAGGGGCAGAGGTATTTATTCCGTCAAAAACGTTCAAGGCTCACATTTGGATTGCCCCTTTTGGCACACTAAAAAAAGAGAGGAAAAACACAAAAACAAAATAGTACAAAAAAAACACACGCCCCTAAAAAAACAAAACAAACAAAAAGAACAAAATACAACTACGATATTTATAGGCCAAAAAATTTTTAAGACAAGATACAACAGAGAAAACATAAGAAATATATGTTTAAGCTAGAGAACTAAAATACCCTGACCGAACCAAAGAGAAGCAAAAATAAAGAAAAAAGAAATTAGGTACCTCTAGTACTGGAGCCATCCAAAGAAAGGATAAAAAGCAGAGCTTCCCTTATTTGTGAAGCCCACCATCTGGGAGGGTGGCCATAGCAAGTAAGATCACCTTTGTCCAATGCCCAATTAGCTAAAGCATCAACAATCCTGTTTTGTTCTTTGACCATACGTTTGTAATCCACTTTCAAAAAACCCAATTGGATTAATTGAATCTTTTCAACAATTATTTTTATTCTCCAATTAACCTTATGATTCTTACAATGAGTCTTTAGAATATTAATCATGAGTTGGGAGTCAAATTCAACCAACACCTTTTCCCATCCAACCTTAGTAGCCTCTTGAAGGCCTTTGAGGATACCATACCCCTCAACAAGGTTATTGGAAAGGATACCCAAATTCTCAACAAAAGTGAAAACCAAGGAGTTATCTGAAAGTCTACCAATTCCTCCTGCACTAGATTTTCCAAGGTTCCCCCTAGAGGCTCCATCGGTGTTGACTTTTCCATAATCCTTAGGAGGAGGTTGTCAATTCTTGGTTCTTTCCATCTTGCAATTACTCACATTCCCTTAAGACGGTTGCCCTTAGAAGAGTTAATCTTCAATATTTGCATCACTTGATCCCATATTTGTTGGGATTTTTGGGGGTGATTAAGGAGCTGTTGGATTGATTCAACTAAGTTGACAATGGTCTTTTCCAGATATAGTGAATATCCTTATTTTCTTGATTGAAAATCTAGTTCCTTTCATTCCAGATATTCCAAGGTAGAATGGTAGAACCCATCCAAACTAATTGCCTAATGAAATGATCAACACCCTCCTATTTAGGTCAATCCCTCCAAAGTTGTTCAAAAGTAGAAAAAATGGACCATTGTAATCCAAGTAAGATGGTCATTCTCCTCCATAGCTCAAAGGCTAAGGTACACTCAATAAAAATATGGCTAAGAGTTTCCACATTCTCTCCACACATTTCGCATCTAAAAGGGCCATGAAAACCATGTTTCATAAGTTGCTCACCAGTTAGCACCCTACGATGTGATAAAATCCAAGTAAATAACCTCACCTTAGGCTAGAGATTTTGAGCCCACAACTAAGAAAATATGTTATAAAATTGGTTGGGATTATTATGGCATAAGGCAAAATAATCTTGAGCAACTAAATACTCACCCTTAGTAGTTTTTTTCCATCCAAAACAATATTTATCATGGGACCAAGAGAGAGATCTCATATGTAGGATGCGTTGGATGTCTTGTCTTTGAATTTATGGAATTTGAATAGGCTAGTCCTCAATAGGGATCCAATATCTATCAACCTCTGAATTAACAGTATGGTATCGACAATAATTAGCCATCTTTATCCAATTAGCTCGGTGAAGCTCCTCCATCGAAGGCCTCCAATCAGGAAACTAATTTATCAAAGGTTGGTGACCATCCCGAGAATATGTCCAAAAATTTGCTTGCTGACCATCGTGAATGATCCAAAATAACTTTGTCTTAATCAAATCCTCACCAGTCTTAAGAACCGCTATAATGGAAGAACTTTTGGCAGGTAATTGATAGCAAACAAGGTCTTTAGGACTTTTGTTCTTAGCATATTTAGCATGAAGATTTTTGGTCCAAAGGGCATTGGGGTTATGTAAAATACTCCAATACAATTTAGCATCTAAAGCTTTGTTGTTATTAATATTAGACCAGAATCCTAACTCCCCTTCATTCTTAGGAGAACATAGAGTGCCCTATTTCACCAAGGCCCATTTTCTCTTCTCCTTAGTACCACTCCAGAGGAACCGATGATTAATATGATCCAATTATTGAAGAAAAACCTTTGGGATATTCAACATAGTAGAAACATAAATAGGTATAGCTTGAAGGATAGATTTTACCAAGGTAATTTTTCCCCCAAAATAAATCCACCTATTGGTCCACTTTCCAATTTTCTTCTTAACTTTGTCCAACAACCAATTCCAATATTTATTTTTCTGTCTTTGAGTATTGATAGGGATGCCTAAATAAGTTATCATAAGGGAGGTCTTATTATATATTAATTTATCCAAGACCATGGATTCCTGTCTAGTAGAGCAGTGAAAGAAAATGACTTTAGACTTGTCTTCATTGATCAATTACTCGATAGCCTTAGAAAAACAACTAATGATTTGCTTAATTTTAGAAGCTTCCTTAATTGTAGCTTTACCTAATAGAGTAGAGTCATCAACAAATTGAAGATGAGAGATAGGCCTAGATCTATGAACAATGGTAACTACCTCAAGGGGTTTTCTTGTCTCTATTTTTGGTTATAGTCCTACCCAAGCATTCAACAAGAATGATGAATAAATAAGGAGAGAGGGGGTCACCTTGCCTAATACCTTGAGAAGATAGGAACAGTTGTGAAGGTATGTCATTGATAAGAACTGAGTAGGATACTGAAGAGATACAACCCATAATCCAGTCCATCCAATCTTGAGAGAAACCAAACTGTCTCAAAAATCTGATAAGGAAGTGCCAATCCACTCTGTCATAGGCTTTAAATAAGTCTAAACAAATGAAAATAGGATATTTTTGCATTTCCATGGAATGGATGTCTTCCTGAGCAAGAACAATATCATCCACAATTTGATGCCCTTCCACATAACCTCCTTGTTTAGGGGAAATAATATTATGCAATAGAGGTTTCAACCTTTCTGCCATGATCTTAGTAATGATTTTGAGAAGAACATTACATAAAGCAATAGGTCTAAAAGCTAAGATATGATAAACCTCTTAAGTTTTTGGGGCAAAATTTATATAATTTTTACTGATAACCTTCAAATGTTTTGTGGATTTTCAGGCTTCTTCCACCACCTCTAATAAATCAGCATGAAGGATATCCCATAACTCTTGGTAGAACTCAATGGGAAAACCATTAGGACTTGGGGTTTTCCCTTTTTGAATTTTAAAAACCACTTGTTGAAGCTCATTAATAGTAAAAGGAGTAGTCAAAATAGAGTTCTCCTTAGAAGTGATAAGAGAAAGGATCGCTTGAAGAACATTTTATTGAGAATCCAAGTTAAGAGGAGTAGCAACAAAAATATTGGAAAAGTAATTCACAACAATAGAGTTCATGCCATACCAAGTGTAGACAACCTCTCCAAAATATTAATTTAGGGAAGAAATAAAGTTGTAATATCTTCGATCTAGAAGATATTTGTGGAATAAATTTGTGTTTCGATCTCCTTCCTTGAGCCATTGAATTCTAGATTTTTGCTTCCATAAGAGTTCTCTTTTTCTCATTCCTCTAACTGAGCTGTGAGTCTAATTTCATATGTACTTCTGCTCTCTGTGAGGCCATCTAAACAAATTTTCACATTCAAATTTTCAAGTTGAGCAATAAAATCATATTTTTTTTGTTGAACATCCCCAAACTCCGTCCAGTTCCAAGTCTTGATTTTGGATTTAATATAGGAACCTTTTGGCAAAAAAATACATCTTAGTCTCATATCTTGGTTTACATTCCTTCCACCTTTGTTGCACTCGAGGTCTAAAGAAACTGTCTCAAAGCCACATTAACTAAAATCGAAAAGGAGAGAAACTCACATTGGTTTTCCAAATTTCCACCATGACTGGCCAGGGATCTGAATTAGCATTGTTAAGTCATAAGAGAGCAGGAACCTATCCAATATCTCCATGATACAAGCTAAGCCTTGCATTCTGTTAGACCAAGTCATAAGGCCATTATCCGGCTAGATGTCCATAAGATGAAGGTTTGCAATATATTCATTCATGAGGTCAGTGCTCCTGTCCAAATTTCTATTTCCATCATTTTCTCATCCAGAGAGAGGATGGTCTTTAAATATCCTCCTATCAAGATCTAAGCTTCAAGAAAATGAGAGATAATATAAGTTATATCCTTCCATTGTCTTCTCTTTTCCTCCAAAGAATTCGGAGCATAAATAGTTATGCAAAGCATAATTTGGTTGGAATGTCTACTTTGAATAGTTATAGCCAAAAGACCCCACATACCAACCATATGGTGAATAACTACCTCTTTTAGGTCCTAAAGGTAAGTAATGCCACCAGAAGTTGAAGAACACAAGCTTATACTAAGAAGGGGGGTGAACAGTATAAGACCTATTTTTAATTTTTCCTTTATACTTCAAAATAGTAAAGCAATGTACCCAAAGCAATATCAAAGCAATGCACAATATCATCCACAAAGTGATACCAATTTTAACGTGGTTCACCCAGAATGGCTAGGCTACGTCCACAAAACTTTTCTCTAAAAGTTATCTCAAAGTTCTTTGGGAATCCTTCCCAATTACAATGTTATGAGCCTCGGCCCAAAGGAGATACCTTCCCCCAATCACAATTTATGAGCCTCTTCTCAAAGGAGATACCTTCCCCAAATCTGAATTTATGAGCCTCTGCTAAAAGGAGATACCTTCCCCCAATCTGAATTTATGAGCCTCTGCTCAAAGGAGATACTTTTCCCTCTGCTCTAGAAATGATCGCTCAGAGGATCAATTGCCTCTACCTCTTGCCAGCACGTGGAACTCCTTTCCATCGAAGACCTCCTGTCCTCAATGCTTAGCCTAAGAGACCTCTGCCTTCTATGATCACGTCCACAGTAACTCTGCAACCTGTACCAAACATAGTCATTCAGTCTAGTACAAGTCTTCCTCTATCTGTCAGATCTATTCAACACTTGAAAAAATCAATCCTCTGCACACAAGCCTTATCAAAGACTTGCCAAATCTGTCCTCAGGTTCTTCTCAAAGAACCAATGCTCCTCTGTCCTCAAGTTCTCTGATAGAACTATCAAACTCATCTCACAAGTCCTCTGCTAGGACTTGTCCAAATCTTCTCACAAGTCCCCACCAGAATCTGTCCAAAACTGCTCATAAGTCCCCACTGGAACCTATCCAATATCTGCTCACAAGTCCCCACCGGAACCTGTCCTAAATATTCTTACAAGTCCCCATTGGAACCTGTCCAAAACATGCTCACAAGTCCCCACCAGAACCTGTCCAAAACCTCAGCAAGCTCACCAAGAAAAACTTGCTTAGTAGGAAATCACAAGGTGAATTGTTAGAGACCCAATGTGATTTTTCAAAATCATAGAAGCATAAAGAGAATTGTTAGAGACTCAATATGTTCTATACTCAAATCCCAAAATCAAAACTCAACTCAAATCAACTTAGCTCAATCTCAATCTCAAATCTAAAAACTCAACTCAATATCTAAAATGGATAGGATAGAATTTTTTCTTTCAAGAACATGAAACCCCAACAATTGCCAACTATGCAAAGAATCACATAACAATGATACTCATGTTCTTTTCACCATCAATTAGGGTTTCAAAAACAATGCTCATCAAACAAGGTTTAGTCAACCAACACCATTCAACTCAACATCAACCTTGAAGCATTCAACCAATCATCACAAGAAAAGGAAACAAGTAGAAATCCTTTTCCCTCCAAAGATATTTGAACAAAACAACCACCAACACAATATCACCAAATGGAAATAATAACTTGCTCAAATCAACTCAATGGAGTAAGCCCAATATCATGAAACAAGTAAAGCAATAACTTGATCAAACAACCTCTATGGAAGCAACTCAACCATCAAACTCAAAACAGCCAACCAAGGGTTCCACCAACTCAATGCAAGTAGCTAGACTCACAAATATAAACCCTAGTGCACAAAGCTTCCACTATCTCAAACCAAAAATTATGCATTCACCAAAAACTCTCATTTAGGATAACAATGCATAAGTAGTCTTCAAGAAACTAGAAAATAGGATTTACACCTAGCCAAAGGATACCTAGTAGAATACCTTTTCACTCCAACCTTATTTCAGAAAACATACACCAATCATACTCATAAGAAGAATGTGCCCATACCTTATTGGAGTAGAAGATAATTGAACCTTCAAGATTATAAATCTCTATCCAAGAAACTTCGAATTTCGTGGCATAAAGACGTTTTAATAAAAATGTGTGTTACTCTAGCAAAGCACCCCCGTGAGACTCGAAACGGTGACCTCCGCCAATGCAGCGCCCACCAGCAGCCTTCGCTGCCACTAGCCCACGCGGGCTACGAAGTTCACAAGTGAACTTCCCTCCACTTCACCATCGAAAAAAACTCTCGAAGACTTTTCAACCGCACGTGCTTCTAAGTCTTCTTTCGATCGCAGCGAATATAGAGCACAAACACCGCAAATTGCATTCAGGGAATTTCGAATTAATTAGCCTTCCAACCTTAGGATTTGGAGAATAAATAGTCTCTTCAAAGACACCTTGACATCGGCGAAAATAAAGACCATTTCGAAATTAATCAAAAGTCTTTTCAAAAAGGGTTTAAAATCCCTTAAATAATTTTAATAAATTAAGAATAAAAAAAGGTTTAAAAACCTTTAAGTATTTTTAATAAATTAAAAATAATTTCTCCCTTAATTAATTAAATAATTAATTAATTAAAACCTTGAAGGGTTTTAAATAATAATTAAATAAATAATAAAGAGAACCTCCATTGGTTTTAATAAAAACCATTTAACTTGGTTTTAATAAAGACCGGTTTGGTTTTAATGAAAAACCCTTGCCAATGGAATCTCTCCGGATTTTCTTAAAAATATTCTCTTGGAATCTTCCACCTTTGAAGCCAACACATCCTCTTAACATTAATGCCATTTCCTTTTGACATCAATGACAACTCATAGACAAGAAGCTAGGATCTCAAACCCAAAATTGCCAACAGAAGTCCCCTGGGAACTGAGGGAAACAACTTTTTTAGCTTGCCAAATTTTAGTAGCAATTGAATCCATTTCCTCTATTTACATCTTCATTTCTTGAAGGAAAACAAGATGAGGATAATTTATCTGAATTATTCTTCTAATTTCATTTTGTTTTGAAAGACTCTCTTTGAGTCCTTTAATATTCCAAGTGATGATCTTCATTAGTACCAGGGCTAAAATAGTTGGTAAGGTAATTAATCTTACCTTCCTCTCCAAGATTTTCACCTTTTTTTACCATATATTGTTGATTGGTCTTGCAACCTACCTTTTGATTAGAATTCATCTTCAATTTTTTTTCCTGTTTCTTAACTCACTTTAATTGAATCCAGGATGTCTTTTAACCTTGAAGAATGCGTGTACAAAGTCAAAATATTGCTAGAAGGTTCAACAGAGTCTATCTTGGGACCTATATTATTTGAAGTCTCAACATTTAAAAGATTATTTTTCTTGTGTATATTTTCTTTTTCTTTTTTTGTGTTGAAATTTTTTGATTTGTTGGTTTGTCTCTGAGTTATTACTTTCATCTCTAAATTGTGTTTCTAAGATTTTTGTTTCTATTATTTCCTCTTCCTCACCTAGGGCATAATTTGTGAAAAGAATTTCAAACATATTAGCTGATAACTTTGATTGATCCTTCATAACTAGTTTTTTCGAGTGTTCTTCTTAGGCATTTGGAAACCTATTGAATTTGTGTCTTATTTATTTTTATCTAGATTTTTTTTTGGGCAAACACTAGCAAAATGACCATATTAATGGTAAATTATACAATGAAAAAGAATGTTCTTAGAGTCCACTACTTGCTCCTAAGTATCCTCCCCAAATTGTAATGTGATATTTTTAGGTGGGGGTTTGTCAAAATCCATTAAAACACAAATTCGAGCATAGAATATGTTTAATTTTTTTATTACAATCAATAGTCATCATAAAAGTTCCCAAAGAATTTCAAATTGAAGATAAAAAAATCAAATTCCAAAATTCAATTAGGAGGCAAAGGAGTCTAACCCACACAAAACCTATAGAAGGTATCTCTTCTTTGGCTTTAAATTTAGTATGCCAGGGCTTCATAAAAAGCCCTACCCTTCCAAAGAACCAAGGACCCCCTTGAAATATTTTCTCTCTATCTTCATTATTAGCAAATAAAACAAGAAAATAACCATTTGGATAAATAGAGATTTGTAACTCACTTTTAGTTTTCAGCTTTTTGTAGCCCAGACTTTGAAAGCAGATAGACTCAGACAAAAATCCAAGAAATGACAAATTAGTCATTTTTTTCCAAATATTCAATACTAGAATGAATGTCGTCCATATCAAGCTTAACAATAGGAGTTCCATCAACTGCTCTAAGACATCTTGACTCAGTTTTCCTCGAATCAATCTTAGGCATTCTTAGAGGTTTACGGGAAGCCCTAAGATTAATGTTAGCATTAGGCTGAGGCTGTCCACCATAGAAGACATCCCTAAAATTTATTTTTGGGGACGAGTCCTAGAAATACTTGCCCTTGAAAGGGGTTTCCATTGTGGATTTATTTTGGGGGTGCAACTTAGCACCATATTCGCTTGATATCTGAACTATTTTTTGATCAGTTGCTTGAAACTTGTTTTGTGATCTCTTTAATTCATGCCCTAGACGTCGAGGAAAGGTATACTTTTCACTTTTGTTTTGTATAGCAAATTGGAAGCCATTGTCAATCAAGTTCACCGCATGATCTATTGAAAGATAAATTTCTAACCCATATTGGGTCCCCTACAACATATCCTACTAAAATCTTGAGCAAAAACCACAAAAATGTTGGCCACTAGGGCTTGAAGGCCCCGAAAAACAACCTCTGGAGCTACTTGCACTCAACCCAGATGAAACCCTCATACAGTCACTGGCCAAAAATCTCGTTCACACATAGGGATGTGCTAGGATTTGTGTTCCTCCAAATTATTTGAAAATTGATGAAGACATTCTAAGGTTTGTCAAGAATCTACCCTCAAAATTTCAACTCAATACAAATTTAGATGATTTTAATATGACCGAAACAAAAACCATAACATAGTTACTTTAGGTTATACTATATTTCAATATTTTTATAGAAATGAAGTTAAGTTAGGTGTTAAATATAGTAGGTTGAGTCACACTTTTTATTTTTTTCCTTCTCAGGTTATAAGGTGATCAATAAATAGCACGCTTTGAGAGTTAAAGCTCTTATATTAAGAAAAAAATCATTTTAGCCGTTGATAATATATTAAGTATAATGGGCAGAGTTTTTTGGACTCGACGCCACCCAAGGTTTAATTCTCATGGAAGATGGGGTGGAGAATCATCTCTCCTTGTTGCAAACATTTCTGAAGGAAGCTCTCAATATGAAGTATGAGAGTTTGAACTCTGTGTACTGTGTGGAGGATCCGCATAGGAGGCGTTCTTCCTCTGTAATAGTTTCTTTCTAGAAATCTTTTTTGAAGGTGCCATCTTCATTTCAACAAGGAAGAGGAGAACTTAGAACTTAGGGAGTGATAGAGATGGGGGAGAAAAAGAAGAGAAGCAGCCGGTGGTTACCAAATCCCACTCAGAAGATATGGCCTCAAGGCTGGTGTTAAGGAAATGTTTATGGTTCAATGCCACTGGGCTCGGATATGAATTTAATATTTTTATTATGGTATATATTTATTTATTTATTTTTTAAGTTAAATCGCATTAATTTACAATTATTATTATTATTTTTAACTGGTATTAATTGCTTCCAAATAAATTGTATCAAATTTTTTTTGTGGTTATATAGGAGAATTGTTTTTAGTAATTGAAAGCATAGGGTTCAATGAATAAATTTAACCAAATTTTGTTTTTTTTGTTATATAGGAGAGTTGGTCACAACCACACAAACTGACAAGTGTAGGGTTCAAATCATAGGAGCGGCTCCTACCAAACTTATTCCACCTCGTTATTATCAAACTACTACCTTTGCAAACAGATTGTCCTCCAAAATTTAAACCTAAGTATTTTATTAGTAAGTACCTGGCCAAACAAACACTTACCAATCCACCTAACCCTCTGACCAACTAAAACCTTTTTATTTTTATTTATTTTTTTAACACATACTTCAAGAGATCAAAACCCTTTCAACTAGCATTTGCAAGGGTAAGTTGATTTATGCCTTCAAAATATTATGCATCTTGAAATTAGTGCAACTTATAGTGCTAAACCTTAAGCAATCTCTAGAATCTAATATAGGTCCTAAGTAAAAAAAAAAAAATAGTCCTATGCATAGTCACCTTTGTCTCATTATTATTTTTTAATTATTTTAAATTGTAAAAGCATTTTTTTAATTCTAATTTCAAGATTTAATACGAATGGTTGCAATATATTAAAACAATTGAGTTATTATAGTTCAAAGACTTGAAGGTTGTAATATATTAAAACAATGGAGTTATTCTAGTTTTAATAAAGTTATAATATGTTAAAGCATTTTAAATGTATTGAATTGTTTAAGGTTGAAAATTGTTATAGAGAATTATTGTAAATTAGTCTCTCTTAATACTAAGGGGACCTCGGGAGGAGTGGTATGTCTTTGGGACCCAAAGGAAATTATAGTTTAGTACATGATGGGAAGCAGGGAATTGCTAGCAGTGATTGCCCAAAATAGAGATTTAGATTAGGTTATTCTTTATATAAATGTGTATGCTCCATGTACTATGGAAGAGAAATGATCAATATGGAGGAATATAGGCTTTTATCACCTCCCAATTCCTTGAATCTTGGGTTTTGATAGGAGGAGATTTCAACTCCATCCTCTCATTAGAAGAAAAAATGGGAGGAAATAAGAAGTTGGATGGGAGTTCTGAACTCATGAATGAATACATGGCCAACCTTCACCTAGTAGATATCAAGCCAAGCAATGGTTTGATGACTTGGTCCAACAGAAGACAAGGCTCAGCATGCATCCTTGAAAGGCTAGATAGGTTTTTGCTTTCAGACAAGTTTTTGATACAAGGACACACCCCAAAAGTGAAGATCTTAAATAATGCAGGATCTGACCATTAGCCATTTTTAATTGAAGTTTGGAGAACTAGTGGTAAGCCAACACCACTTCATTTTCAGTTAATGTGGCTCAGAGATGAATCCTTCAAGTCAAGGCTACAACAATGGTGGCAAGAAGGTAAGCCAAGACATGGTACAAAGATGTTTTGTTTTGTCAAAAGGTTGCAATATATTAAATATAAAATAAAGACTTAGAATTGGGAGGAATTTGAAGATGTCAGGGCAAAGAAAAGGGAAGCTTTAACCCAACTTGAGGAGTTGAATGAGAAAATTCATCTTGAGGGACTCATAAAAAATAGGATCAAGACAAAAATTAATCTTTCAGCCCAGGTGAAGGAATGGGATAGAAGAGAAGAACTGATGTGGAAGCAAAAGTCAAGGATTCAATGGCTACAAGAAGGAGACAAAAATACAAGTTTCTTTCACAAGTCTCTCCTAGCCCGAAGAACACATAACTTTATCCCCTCATTGAAGAATGAATATGGAGATATAGTCCACACTTGGGAAGGCATGTCTTCATTAGCTATGAACCATTTTTCAAACCTATTTACAACCAAATTGCTTGACCCAAAATCCCAACAAGAAATTCTATAAGAGATACCTATTCTTATTTTTGATGAGGAGAATGTGGCCTTGATTGCACTAGTAACTATGAGGGAACTACAAGAGGTAGTTTTCAAAATGCAAAAGGGGAAGACCCCAAGTCCAAATGGATTCCCTATTGAATTTTATCAAGAATTTTGGGATGTTTTGAAGGATGACATTCTAGAGGTGGTAGAAGAGGCTAGAAAGGCAAAATAAATCCTCAAAGAAATCAACAAGACATACATAGCACTAATTCCAAAATCTCAAGAAGTAGATAACATTACTAGATATAGACCAATCACTTTATGTAATGTTATTCTAAAAATCATCTCAAAGATTATGTCTGAAAGGCTCAAACCATTGCTACATAAGATCATATCTCCAGAACAAGGGGGATTTGTAGAGGGGCGATAGATAGTGGATGAGATAGTGTTAGCCTAGGAAGCAATTCACTCTATGGAAGCTCAAAAATCTCCATCCATGTTCATTCGATTGGATTTATCCAAAGCATATGATAGGGTGGATTGGCACTTTCTCATCCAAGTAATGGAAAATTTTGGATTCTCTCAAGAATGGACAAAGTGGATCAGAGGTTGTATATCTTCAGTTTCTTATTCAGTTATTCTCAATGGTTGTCCCACTCATTTATTCCTAGCATCTAGAGGCATCAAGCAAGGAGACCCTCTCTCTCCATACCTATTGATCATCCCAGCAGAATGTTTAGGGAGGACATTTACTAAGGAATGAGATTATCAAATGTTAGAAGGAGTCACATTTTCTAAATGAGTCATACATACCTCTCATTTCAATTTTTTAATGATTTCACCATTTTGAGGAAGACAACAATAAAGGAAGCAACCTTAATAAATCAAATTCTTAACTACTTCACTAGACCCTAAGGGCAACTAGTTAATGAAGACAAATCAAAAGTACTCCTTTTCCATTGTTATCCTAGAAAAGAGACTTTGATATTGGATAGTAGGATTCAAATAAACTTCTCTTCCTTAAATATTTAGGTGTTCTAGTTAATCTTGGCAGCCAAAAGAAAGAGCATTGGAGTTGGTTACCAGAGAAAGTGAAAAACATAATAGGTAGTTGGACCAAAAAATGACTTTCCTCAAGAGGATGGATAACTCTTATCAAATCAGTTCTTCAGTCTATCCCAATATTTGTTTCAATAGTGTTGAACATCCCTAAGTTAGTGCTTAAAGAACTAGATAAAATTAGTCACAAATTTCTTTGGAGAGGATAAAAAATGGTGAAGAAATGGGCCCTAGTAAGGTGGGAGACCCTATGCCTTCCTACTCATGAAGGAGGATCTAGATCTTCGATTGATAGTCAAGAATAACAAGGCTTTGGTAGCAAAGTTATATTGGAGGTTAACTAGCTACCCCAATGCCTTGTGGGGCAAAAATATGAGAGCCAAATATGTAGAAAATAAAGAGCCCTCTGATATAATTTGACATCAACTACCTTCTAGAGGGTCCCCAATTTTAAAGGTCCTCAAAATTGGAGAGGAGTTGATAAAGAATAAGCTCTTTTGGATAGTTTAAAATGGTCAAAAGATATATTTTTGGATAGAATCTTGGGATGGACACCTTGCACTGTCAATTCAACATCCAAAATTAAGGCCTATAATGGAGAAAATGCATAGGATGAATTGGATAAAAGTTTCCAAATATTATAAAGATCAAACAAGAAATGTAGAGGTGGGAAGATGTTGGATCCCAGTAGAAGACTAGCCAATCCAACTCTCTAAAGATTAAAAAAATAGATATTCACAGACTCCTTCAAATGTGATCACCTTCATGGTCACAAGATTGAGGACTGCATTGGTTGGAATAGCTTAGGGTATGGAGTGTACACTATAGCTCAAGGTTATTTAGCCTTAAGCCATATTAACCCCATCCGGCATAGGATCTATTCAAACATTTATGGGCTCAAAAGTTATGGCCAAAAGTTAAGTTTTTCAACTGGTTGCTACTTCATAAAAGGGTACTCACAGGGGAGCAACTTATGAAGAAAGGATTTAATGGACCCTTTCAATGTGTAATGTGTTGGGATAACAATGAAACACTAAACCATTTATTCATAGAATTCCCCATAGCTTCTAAATTATGGAAGATGATGGCTTCCCTTCTAAATTTAAGATGGTCCAATGAACAATCCATAGAACAGAGATGGAGATATTGGAGTAAACAAGAAGGAAAATACTAGTATGTGAACCAAATAGTTTGGATAGGAATGACTATTCTTCCTTGGAACATTTGGAAGGAGTGAAACAAGTAAATATTTCAGCAAGATAGTAGGGACATCCACTATGTCTAGCTAAAGACCATAGAAAATGTGATAGAGACTATCCAACATTTATTAACTCATCCACACAATTCAAATCAACTATGGGAACAAATGATGGCCCGATTAAATATTAGCCATGGATTAGCCCAACATAGAAGGAAGAAAGTGACCAATCAAATGATGGATAGAACAAAGCAATGGCAGCCTCCCCCATAGAATTTTGGAAAAATCAATATGGATGGAGCATCTAGAGGAAATCCTGGAAGAGCTAGTATAGGAGGGATAGGAAGATTGGAGGATGGTACTCCAATTTTTACTTTTGCAAAAAAATTAGGAATTCTATCTAATAACTTAGCAGAAGGGTAGGGTATTTTGAGAGGTTTGTAGGAGGTACTGAAGGTAGGTTGGAGAAGGGTGATAGTAGATTCAGACTCTCAAATTATGATCAATTACCTAAAATCAACTTCAAGGCCTGAGAAGGTAGACTAGAGAATTCAAAGGATCATAGATAATATTAGGTTAATAGCAACTAGTTTTCAAGAGGTTATTTTCAATCATGTGCCTAGAGAACAGAATAGAGTGGTAGATGCTATGGCAAATTGGGCTCTTGACAAAGGAGATATTAGTTGCTATGGTTTCCCTCCTAGGTGGTGGCTAGACCAAACTAGGACCAATATTCTCCTTGTTCAGTCTCTTGATGGCAATTCCTAAAGCTATGGCTAACATTCAATAATTGAAGACTTGATGCTCCTAAATCCCCTATGACTTTTTAGATCCTTGTTGTGGCTATGAAGTTTTAACAAAATCTATTGAAAGTCTTAGTGTAGACTAATCTTCTATATTTTAGTGTAGTTATTCAATACTAACCATGATAGAGGATGTTAGAGGGTCTTTTCTCAATAGTCAAAAGCTCCAATGGTAGGATGGATGGTTTTTTGGGTAGGCAGAATAGTTTAAATTTGTAGTTTTAATTGGATTGCATATTGGCTAGCAATCAAAAGGCTAGAGTTTATTAGATTTGTAATATATTATTGAGTCTCTCTTAATATTTTTTTTAACAAAAAAAAATAGTGTTAAATTATATGGCATTGAAAAGGTCATTTGGAGGCATGAACACATTAAGCAACCAATTAAAAAAATAACTCATACTAATAAATAAAATCTTGTAAAACTCTCTCCTATTAAAATGCTTACACTAAAAACTTATTCCAAGTGTTTATTCTTCTTGTTTCACCCCATTTTAAGATTCATATGGTAATGTCCAAGAACTATTTTAATATTTCATCTATGCGTCTTGTAATAGTTCATTTGTGCATCTTCTTCAAGTGTAGGTGGTTTTCAAAATATTGTTATATGTGTTGCTTGCCTAAAGATAAATACACCATGATGCTTACTGGTATTCAACACTAAGGCATTCTATTGTTTATTGAATGGACCATCTAGGTTAGTGAAGGACAATAGACATGGAAAATCCTTATCGAGTCCTCTATTAAATCTAATGTACCTTATTATAACCTCTCTTAACAAGATCTCAATCTCCATTATTTTTGTCTTGCATAAATAAATTAAGTAAAGGCAAGATCTCAACCTCCATTATTTTTTTCTTGCATAAATCAGTTAAGTAAAGGCTCATTCATTAGATGAAGCATTTAGAAAACGTGTAATAATGTTAAAAATTACTTGTAGTAAATTGAAAACCAATTTTATATAATATTATCTTTTAATTTTTAGTCATATTGGTCTATGTGTTAATGTACCATGGTCTCCCTTAAACAATTTCCATTGTTTAAATCCTTACATTAAAAAAATCATGCCTTCAAGGATTTGGTTTCGTATTAAGAATGAATTTCTTAGTACTATTTCGAGAAAGGATTCATGCTTTTTAACTTATATTTATATTATTTAAAAGAAATTCAAATCCTCGTTAAAAACGTTATATACTATAAACTTGGGATTAATTCTCTTAAATTTTGATGGAGAGATTGATCTTGGAATTTTAAGACTTTTTTTAATATATGATAGGGTTTTTTTATGATTTGCTTTCAATTTTTCTTTTTCTTAATTGATTATATAGGATTGAAATGGGTCCTACCTATATTACATCATGACCATATAGTGGTATTATAATAATTATGTGATTATGCATGTATCTTTTGGAAAACTCGAACTTAAATCTTATTGAAAGCTGAGGACTATAACGGGTTGAGCTAATGCAATATAATTTATGCTAATTTTCCTTAACATTCAACAAATAACTATATTGAAGATGGGATTTAGTCTCTAAAGTAAGATTTTTAGTCTCCAAATTAAGAATTTACCTATTAGAACAAGTTAGGCTTAGATTAGAAAAATAAATTTTCTTTGTGTTTCTTTTTTAAGGTCTTTAAGTTGTTGGAGAAATCTTTAAGATATATTGTACCTTTTAAATTTGTTTGACTATGTTACAAAAGCCTAATTTTTTTTACAATATATGTGTATATTGCTATGATTCATGATAAATAAGCATGACAGTACCATAATTCATACGAATAACATCAATTCTATTATTACCATCTCAAATTCCATTTTAATATGGGTAAAAGAGATTACACCACTCTATTACCGCAAAAATTAACTTTTATGTTGATTATACACATTGCAAGATTGGTGATAGGGTGACACTATTGTTAGGCTATACTATAGTACCACAAAAGTTAAGTATTCTGTTGATGATCAACATTTTAAGAAGGGTGGTAAGGTGATGCTACTATGAAGCTATATTTATTTAAATAATTAGTGCTACTCTAGCACTAAAGTGGTGTTATAATGATTCAATGCATTGTTTATGAATACCTATGGTTCAAGTTTTACAATAAGTGCTATGAAATAGGGAGAGAGGTATGCTATAATGGGTAGATTTAAGTTGGATTTTTATAATATAAATTGTGTTAAATATATAATCTTTTCATTGTTGATTATAGTCAACATTGTAGATTATATTAGACTCTATACCCATGTGAAACTTTGTAAGGTGATCCATGTGATGTTGTATTAACTAATAATATAAGTTTCATATTTATTGGGATATGTATTAATCTTATAACATAGTATTTATAGCCAAGTACTAATTATTTTTTGGCTCAATTGGGGATAATTCTTAGTTCAATTTTGTTGGAGATATTACATTACTTGGTCCCCCTTGCAATATTAGTTTGGTAGATGATTTATATTTTATATAATGTATGTGGAAATATGAGAAAGAGTGCAAAGTGTCAAGAGAGTATGAAGAGTCACATGATATATGGCAAGTTGAGAGCTTTGTCTTTATTAGAGGAATATGAAAGGTTGCATCTCCCAATGAAAGAAGAGAGCAATAGTTAGAGAACTAAAAAGTCATGAAAAAGTATATATTGGAGGTAAAGCTCCATGCATTGTAATCAAGTTGTATCATTAATGTAATCTCTCTATATTGTGTTCATTTGTGTTGTATTTCCTGAGATATTATCTATAAGATTTTACTATTATTAAGCTTCATTGTTAGTAGCATTAGTTTGATTTATCTTTAGATCTTGGTTGAAGCTTTCTGTGAGTTAACCTATTTAGAAAGCTAACAATGGTATTAGAGCTACGGAGAGTCTGAGTGAAGGTATTGGGATAATCTTCGCCATTCGACGACAAGATCAAATAGTGTTTTACACAAGATAACAAGTTGAAGAAAAGAAGAAAAGAATTGTGAGTTTGGGCAGCATTTGGAGGAGAAGGAAGAGTTGCAAGTTACAGAATTTTGAGCAAACTTTGAAGTATCCTTGGATAGCTAATTGAAGGAGGAGAAGGCAACATTAGAAGAAGGAAAGGAGCTACAAATTTTTAGAAATTCATACAGTAAGTTTGGACAACAAAACAACAAGCAAATAAGGACATCGAATAAGCAAGCAGAAAGGAAGCTGAAAAGAGGACTGCAAATTAGTGTTTTAAGAGCATCTTGTTTAAGCATTCAAAAGTTTTGTTTAGAACAAGTTTGTAAGCACCATAGCCGAAGTTGAAAAGAGCATTGGAAGTTGTTTTACATGATAGCAAAAGGAGCAAAATATTAAAGCTTATAGAAGGTGTAGTCCAAAAAGTGTAAAGTAGAATGTTGAAAGGAGAATAAAAGGTAGATGAAAAGTCACATAAAGAAGCCTATCGAGCAAGGAGATAGAGAAACATCCAAAGCAGAGACGAAGAGCCATCGAGAGGAAGATAGATCACCAAGAAGGAGGAGTACCATTAGAACAAAGTCGAACAGTCATTGTAAAGGAGGTTGAGCACCAAAGAAGGACATTTTTCGGAAGAAAAGTTGAAGCATCATTTGGAGGTAAAAAGTCGATTGGAGTCAGTAATAGAGAGCTCTTTAGCTTTGAGATCGACGAAAGATAGATCTTGGAGAAAAGAAGGAACAGTAAGTGAAGTTATACAGGCCGCTAATCTCTCCCCTAGTATTCAGAGTTCTCACTTGTATTATGGAGAAACAAGTCCCAAATAGTGTAATCGAATCTGCACTCTACCACTAAGTAGAGCGGTTTTGGATTGAACTGTACAAGGACAAAATGAATTAGGAGAGTTTATGATATTTTTTAGAGGGAATTGAAGCAAAGGCCCTCATGATCCAGCTTGGGAATCGCTATCTGTAATAGTCGCTTTGGCTTGGATCTTCTATTGGTGAGAACAAGTTGTTTTGTCCTGAAGTCGTTTAAATCCTCAGTGTTGCGTGTTAGGAGAGTCTGCTAGAACTACTATGGTTGTTGAAATAAAATCCTAACGCAAAATCACGAGCAACCAATATCGAGTTTGAAACCCTATGTTTATTCATCGGTGGACACGTCTAGCTCCACCGATGAACGAGGAGTCACGGCTAGCTCATTCAAATGCTGGCGATGCAGTGAAATGTCTTTTAGATGTTGAGGTAGTAGCCATTGTAGTCTTCCGTGAATTGATCACTGGACTACAGGAGAAGAGTTATAGGTGGTGCTCTCACAGGGTGACCAGCAGAGGAGGTTGAATGCATCAAAGAAAGAAATCAATCGAACGCGTAGGAGGAAGGACGAATTCGTTAGAGGAAGTTTGGGTGCACCAAAAGTGAGGTATATATTAAATTTAATTCAATTTTTAGACTTTATAAGGAGTTGATTTTTAATTATTATGAGGTTTTGATAAATTAATTATTTAATATTTTAAGGATTAATTGAATTAGTGGGGAGATAAGGAAATTAATTATGAATTAATGCTTTAGCTGATGATTAATTGTGGAGAGATAAGCATATATTAATTTGAAGTTTTTATTTGATTATTTGAAGTTATTTGAATTTCAAGTTACATAGGAGTTTGCAAATAATTTAAGGTTGGAGAGATAAGGAACACTACTTCAAACTTAGAAATTTTAAATTTGCAAATTTTCTAAATTTCTAAATTTCTAATTTGGGAGTCATAAGGTATTCAACATCAAAATTAGTTTTTGAAATTTAGAATTTGATCAATTATTTAAAACTAGGGAGATATAAGGTAGTCTACTTCAAAGGAACATGGCAAAGAAAAAACAAATGAAAAAGAATACAAATGATCAAAAAATTGAAATACAAAGACATGAGTTGTCAAAAACATTTGAAAAAGAAAACCTATGTGTCCAAGAAAAACAATTAGACATTTAGGAAATTTCAGAAAGGTTGGAAAGATTAAAATGCCATACACAACACATGATAGAAGAAATTGAAAAGGATACATCAATAAGTGAAAAGAGTGTCTTACAATCAATGTTGAGAGAAATCAAAGATGAAAATTTCTTAACACTTGGTAATTATCTGAATAGAAGGCTTCAAGAGGCATATAAAGATTCTAAAAGTGATTTTACATTACCTAGTGATATAGGAAATTTGATGTATATGGTATTTCTTTCTAATGAAGTTCTAAAAGACAAGAATAGAAGACAAGAGGACATGATTAAAGATTTGAAGAACAAGTTTATTGATGAAACAAATACTTTGAAGAATAGGCTTGTTGATATTACTAGTGAAGCAGAAAAAGGGGAATTTTCAATACTTCAAAAATGCATGCAAAGTGTTCTTAATGATGCTAATGATTGTTATGAAGATTTTGTTACTATACCTATTAATCTATGGAGAATAATCTACAAAGGAATTATCACTCTTAATGTTTCTAAGATGAGAAAACAAGAAAAGGTTGAAGAAGTAGAGAACAAATCAGTGATGAAAGATGCTTCTTGTGATACAAATGACTTAAGGCCCATGATGATAGATTCATGTTGCAATACTATAGAATCAAAACCATTGATGATTGATGCATGTTGTGATACTAGTGATCTTCTTCAAAAGGAAAAAGATGCAAATTATGATTCTTGTCAAAATGAAAGGAAATATTGTGATGCAAGCAATGACACTAGTGATTTAGAATTCATGACAAAGATAGAAGAACCTGTTACAAAAATAGATGCTATATGTGATACAAGTGATTTGAATACAGTTCATGATTGTTCAAAAAAGGCTAATGCTATCAGAATTGATGTTGATATGGATTCAAATGATGATAGAGGTAGTGATGCTCAGAGTTGTATTGATATTGATAAAGATCAGTCTAATGATTGTATTGGTCATTTTGAAAAGTATACTAAAGGATTTGGTTCAAAGTTGATGAAGAAAATGGGATATAAAGATACAGGTTTAGGTAAACATGAACAAGGAATGAAAGAACCAATTGTACCAAAAATAAGACCAAAATATGAAGGTCTTGGATATACAAGTCAGACTAGCAATAATGAGCAAGGAACTAAATTTGTGATAGGAAATAGTGACATCAAATCTATGATAGGGATTGATAGAATCAGTTGCAATAAAGGACAAAATGGTCAAAGGAATTTAGTAACAGAAAATAGGTGTAGTCATTGTGGTAGATATGGACATAAGATAGAGAGATGTTGGAATCTCCATAGTTGTAAAATTTGTGGAGCACATAATCATTCACAAATGTTTTATCTACAAAAGGAAAAGAAAGACTATAGAGTAAAAGTTGATTGTGGATGGATGAACATAGATGAATGGGATAAAATGAAAGGAATATTGTATGGTTTCTATAGAAGGAAACCAAGTATAATCAAAGTTTGCTTACATAGAACTTGAAAGTTGCAAAAGATAAGTATTACCACTAGATTGAAGGAAAACTAGTGAAGATAAGGATTAATACCACTAGGTTGAAGAATAACCAGTGAAGAATAAGTTTCAAAATTTTGAGAAAGAATCAATTTAGGAAAAGTATAAGATAGATTGAGTTTACCTATTCCAAGAATATATTCAGAATAGAAGGTAGTCTATAAGAAATTGAAAAGCAGATTAAGGAGACCCGTGGAAAGAGGTCCCATAGCAGACAGAGAGAAAGAAGACCCAAGCATAGCTTGGAAGATGCATATGTAGTGATGATCCTACAGATATGATGATTTTATAGTGGATGACCTAGAGACAATGATTATCTAGAGGTGATCCTAGAGGCAGAGTTCCAGATACAGTGACCTAGAGGTAGTGATCCAGTGGTAGTGACCCAGAGGTAGTGACCTAGAGGTAGAAACCAGTGTCGAGGCAATGACCCAGAGATAGAGACCCAAAGGAAACTTAGATACATTGATCTAGAGGTAGACACAGATTATTGTATCCAACCACAAAGAGTCAAAGCTAAATATTGAAGAGAAAGAAGAATCAAATATTGAAGTAAAAAAGCCTTCCTACCAAATAATGTAATACAGGGAGGTGTTGGAGATATTACATTATTTGGTCCCCCTTGCAATATTAGTTTGGTAGATGATTTATATTTTATATAATGTATGTGGCAATATGAGAAAGAGTGCAAAGTGTCAAGAGAGTATGAAGAGTCACATGATATGTGGTAAGTTGAGAGCTTTATCTTTATTAGAGGAATATGAAAGGTTGCATCTCCCGGATGAAAGAGGAGAGCAATAGTTAGAGAACTAAAAAGTCATGAAAAAGTATATATTGGAGGTAAAGCTCCATGCATTGTAACCAAGTTGTATCATTAATGTAATCTTTGTATATTGTGTTCATTTGTGTTATATTTCGTGAGATATTATCTGTAAGATTTTGCTGTTATTAAGCTTCATTGTTAGTAGCATTAGTTTAATTTATCTTTAGATCTTGGTTGAAGTTTTCTCTGAGTTAACCTATTCAGAAATGTTTTATGGAATTCTTAGACCTAATTCCTCCATACAAGAGCACATAAGTTACATTATTTGATACCTTGAGTACAATGGAGTACGATTGTAAATAGTATATTAGGGGTGTGTTTAATATTTGTCTAAATTACATGTCAAAGTGTAAAGAGTGATTGTGTGTTATGTAATAGAGCGTGCAAGGTGTCAAGTGAGCAAGTGAAGAGTCATAGGTAATAAGTGTCAATTATGAAAGTGAAGAATCATAAGATGTGTCAAGATGTAAAGTGAGAGGTTATGTAATCATGAGAAGCTTTGTCATAATTTGATGTATGTAAAATGTTGCATATCTAAAGAGTTTGAGGAGATAAATAGTTAAGAGCATTGAAGATTCATTTGTAAGGTTATATATTGGAGATAAAGCTCCATGCAATGTAATATTTTGTAATAGAATGATATTTATGAATGTAATAATGTTATTTTATTATTGAAAATTTCTTGTGGTGCTTGTGAATAGGATTTTATATTTGATATTTAGATCTTGGAATATTTTTCTATGAGTTTTATAGGTATAGTTTCCAATAGTGGTATCAAAGCCTTCTTGGTTTAAAGAGTCACATTGAGTGGAGAGGAAAGAAAACTGATTTGAGGAACATGAGAAATTGAAAATAAGAAGAGAGTGAAGGAGAATATTGTGAAGGAGAATAATTAGAAGTAGATTGAAGAGACTATAATGAGAATAGTTGGAAAATAAGTGAGTGGAATGAGGAAAAGTTGTTGGACTATGAAGGAGAGGAAGAATATATTGTTGAAGAAGAGAAGAATTTGGAGGATGTTGGAGGAAGAATATTACTCAAGGAGGTAGAGATTTTTTCAAATGTTTGCTTAGTAGAAGATATCATTTTTCTAGAGATAAAGGATTCAGGGAAGTTGGACCATTAGAAGACGTGGCTAGAGGACTCAGAGAGAGACAATGAGAATGTGGGTTGGTGATGTGTTTAATACTAAAGAAAGTTGTGTGAATGTGATGCTAGAATATTGAAGGAAGTTTCTATGGGAACAAAGAATTTTATTATGTTGAGCCTGTGAGGATGAAGAACGTGGCCTATGAGAAGACATTGAGCTTAAGAATAAAAGAACATTGCATGAAGAACACAAATTCATTATGAAGTGCAAAAATGAAGTCATTAAAGGAGAGGCACTATGAGTTGAATAGAGGAGAAATTGTGACCAAAGGGTAGAGTGAATTCAAGGAATGTGAAGTCTAATTATAAATATTAAAGGTGGAATAGTTGGGTAACACATACTAATAGCAGACATAGCACATAACATTTATGAAAAGCCTTAAATTTGAATTGACATGATATGTAGCAAAAATAAATAAAGAATTAATTTCTTAAGATTATATTTAGGAATACAATATTTTTGGGTGCCTAACTTATTGACTTAATTAAAGTTTAGGAGCTATAAGAGTTTGAAAAAAAGTTGAAATTGATAGTTATAAGGTTTAAATTTGGAGTTAAAAGGAACGAATAAGACATAAATTAATAAATGGAGATATAAGGAAATTCAAATTTTGAACTGAAGGTTGAATTAGAGTGTGGATTAAATTGAAATTTGAAAGTGAAATTAGAAAATTAAATTGAAGAGAATTCAAGATTAATTGAGTGATTGGAAATTAAAAATTGGGAGTTATAAGAACTAGAACAATACATGACAATTTTTAAAGGAGAATACGGAATAAATTTAGCTATAAATCATTGGTATATTGACTTAGGGGCAAGTAGAAATATCACTAGAAATAAACAATGGTTTAACACTTTTCAAGAAAAATGTGAGAAACCAATTGCTATATTAATCAACTTGTCTAATGGAGAATGCATGATTTAAAATGTGTTATATGTAGCACGACTAACTGCTAATGTACTCTTAGTACCTCACATGATATATCAAAATAGAGCGGTATAGCTTATTCACCAAAACAAAATGGTATAGCAGAAAAAAGGAATCATTGCATTATGAAATGGTATGTTGTATGCTGAAAGAAGCAAATCTTGATAAAATATTGAGTAGAAGCTATATAAAGTGTGTTGTATATAAAAAATACATCACCCACAAGAATACTTAGATATATTACTCCTAAAGAAACCTGGCCAAGACAAAAAACTTCAATAGGACATCTAATTTTTTTTGGATGTAAATCATATGTACATGTTCCAAAGAAAAAGAGAACAAAATTAGATGAAAAACCATATGTGGGATATTTCTTGGCTATGATGATAATTCAGTAGGATATAGAATAATTGATCCAATCACAAAAATATGCATGTGAGCAAAGATGTGATTTTTAATGAAGGAAACAAAACCCTTGTTGAAATTCCAAAGGTCAATACAAGTCCTATTCTAAATATTTTATTAGATGAAGAAAATTCTTCAAGTGAAGAATTAGAATAAAAATTATTTAATGAACTAGTTGAAAACTCATAATTCATATTTTTTCCACAAAGAAAAGAGACAAAATGGTATATAAATACAATTAAGGACTCAAAGATAGAATAATTGCTAGGTCTTACCACTAAAAGACATCAAAATCATAGTATGACAAGAACAAATATGGGTTTAATGAGTTTAGTAGAAAACCTACAAGTACACAAGTCACCATAAGACAACCAAAATGGAGATAAAATAATGGAATTAGAATATGTAGCATTAATGAAGAATAAAATATGGGCTCTAGTTGATCTATCACAAGGAAAGAAAGCAATAGGATGTAAATGGATCTACAAGATAAAATACAAGGCAGATGGTTCTCTTGATAAATACAAGGTACAACTAGTTGCAAAGGGTTATACTCAAATAGAAGGAATTGACTATGAAGAAACTTTTGCACCTATAGCAAGAATGACTACTATTTGTACAATTTATGTATTAGCAACATACAATAGATGGATGTTAAGAGTGCATTTCTTAATGGAGATCCTAAAGAGGAGGTATATATGGTTTAGCCAAAAATATTTATTGTCAAGGTATAGGAACAAAAAGTCAACAATTTTAAAAAATTATTATATGGGTTAAACAAGCACCACGAGCATGGTACATTAAAATTAATGATCATTTTCTATGATATAATTTCAAAAGGAGTGCATTAGATTCAAATATTTATACAAAAAAGGTTGGATCAAAGAGAATAATTCTTGTGGTATATGTTGATGATATAGTAATTATAGGAATTTCAAACACTCTGATATACGAGGCTAAAAATTATCTAGAAAAGGACTTTAAAATGATAGATGTCATACTTATACATTACTATCTTGTTTTAGAAATTTTTCAAAAAGAAAAAAACATCACAATAACTCAAACAAAGTATGCAAAATCATTACTGGAAAAATACAAACAAATGTTGAAGATATTACATTATTTGGTAGTATTTTAAATATTAGACTAGGAAGTGTTTTTTTGTATTTGTCTAATATTGAAGAGAAATAACACCATGATAAAGGAAATCTATAAAGTCAGTAAGTATAGAATCAAAGGAAAAATAGAGAAGAAGAAACACATGACACAATAATTTATCCTGGGAAAACTCTTTCGGGAAAAAACCCAGTAAGAAAATTTACTTTTTGTATAACCTTGTTTGTCTCCAAGACAATAATATATTTCTCTTGTTTTATTACATCATGTTTCTCTTGCTTTCACTTGTGATCATGTTTCTATTGCTTTCTCTTGTGATCATATTTCTTGTGCATTCCACACACACACACACTAAAACCCTTATGCAAGTGTTGTTTTATATGCCAAAAACACAAGAAGGGGATTTACAATACCATGGGTGCAAAACCATGGTTCGATAATACATTAACCCAAAACCACCCATATGGGTCTAAAAAATAGCTTAAAACCCCCAAAAAAAGTCTTGGGGGCTACCACCCATGGACCCCTAAATAAGGGTTGTTGCCCCTGTACCCCCGATTAGGGCCTGACGTAGACCCAAACCATGGAAGGTATAGGACCAGAGTGTCCAGTCATCTCAGAGTTAACCCCACTTGAATAACATGGAAAATATTCAACACAATTCCAACATTCTCCCACTTGTTGAATACTTTTCATAAAGGCTAAAAACTACCATAAATCTACACCAAGAAATTTTTTGAGCAGGTAAAACCTTTGTTAATGAATCAATAGTATTCTTATTTGTATCAACTTTCTCCAACATCACTCGATTCTCTTCAACCATATCTCTCACAAAATGGTACTTGATATCAATATGTTTTGATCGATCATGAAAACCAAGATTATTTACCAAAAATATTGCACTCTGACTGTCACTATCAATTCTCACAACTTTTTTCTTAAGACCAAATTTTGAACACAACTTCTATTGCCACACTGCTTATTTACATGCATGAGTTGTTGCAATGTAATTTTCTTATATAGTGGACAAAGTAACCACTAATTAATTTTTACTTATCCAACTTACTACCCCTACGAAAAACCTGAAGACATAAACACTTGTAGATATTATCTTGTCAAGATCTTTAACCCAATCAGTATCCAAAAAACCTTGTAGATTTACAATATCATTATCTCCATATTTTTCTTGATAATAAATAGCATAATCTATAGTTCCACACAAGTATCTAAAGATCCTCTTCACAGTAGTCCAATATTCCTTTCCTATATTGGACATATATCTGCTAACTACTCCCACTACATGTGCAATATCAGGTTTAGTGTAGACCATTACATACATTAGACTTCAAAATAGTGTTGGTATAAGGAACATTATGCATTTCTTCAATTTTCTCATTTGTTTTAGGACACTATTCAATAGATAACTTTTGACCAACAAGATATGGAGTACATATTGGTTTACAATCATACATCCTAAACCTCTGTAGTATAAAACCAATATATTTACTTCGATTTAACCATAAATTTCTATTTGCATGATCCCATATTATTTCCATACCCAAAATAAATTTTGTAGCACCCAAATACTTCAGATAAAATTCAGAAGACAATTGAGATTTTAGTAACTTTATCATCTCCTTATTGTTACCAATTAACATGTCATCCACATACAAAATAATGATAAAATTTTCACCTTTATTTTTGAAATAAACACACAAATATGCTTTGCTTTTTCCAAGCCCAAGTGTCAAAAGAAACCTATCAAATTTTTGGTTCCACATTCTTGAAGATTGTTTTAATCTATAAAGATACTTCTTCAACTTGCATACCAAGTCCTCCTTACCTTTTAGCCTAAAGCATTATGGTTGTGACATATATATGTCTTCATCAAGTTCACCATGTAGAAAATTTGTCTTTACATCCATCTATTCTATTTCAAAATAAAAAGTAGTAGAAATAGCCAATAGAACTCTAATTGATGTTAGTTTAGCCACAGGAGAAAAAATATCACCAAAGTCAATTCCCTCAACTTGAGAAAATCCTTTTGCTACCAAGCGAGATTTGTACTTCTCCAACTTTCCTTCTACATTGTACTTTTTCTTGAATAACCACTTACAACCAACATGTTTTCTTTCAAGGGGTAGTTTCACCAAGTCCCAAGTCTTATTTTTATCCAAGGACTCCATTTTTCCTCCATAGCCATTTTCCAAGACTTATTCTCACTTGACTAAAGTGCCTCCTTTACAGTCTTGGTTTCTTCATAAGTAACTAATAAATTAAATTTAGAACAAAAATCTGAAGGGCTATACCATTTTGGGGGTCTTCTCACCCAATATAATCTCCTCAAAATTAGAGTTCCAAGTTCTAAATTGTTAGCTTCCTCCTCACCTTCTTCCTCTGAATATTTCTCTTTAGACTCTCTGTAATTCATATTCTTTTGTAGTATTAGGTTCTACCACAGGTTCTTCCTCCTATTCCAATTTCACCTAAACTATTTCAGGTTCTTTTCTTAGTTGCATTTCCTATTTTGGAACCCCTTTTGTTTCTCTAAAGATCACATTATGAATTTAAGCAATCTTATATGTTTCTAGGTTCCACAACTTATATCCTTTGATACCAGTGCTATAATCCATAAATATGTATTTTTTAGATTTATAGTCTAGCTTAGTATTTTTCTCTTTTGGGACATACATATAAGCTTTGCACCCAAAAACCCTTATATGAGTGAGAGAGAGTTTCTTACCAGTCCACACTTCCTATGGAGTTTTATCCACCAAATTTAAGGTAGGATATCTATTGATGAGGTAACAAGCAGTTAACACGACTTCTACCCATAATTTCTTTTCTAACCCTACACCACTTAGTATACTTTCGGCCTTATCCATCAATGTCTTGTTCATCCATTTTGTAAATCCAATTTTTGTGGAGTATACATAGTTTTTCTCCACATTTATATTCCACAATCCTTGCAAAACTACTCAAATTGAATAAATCAATACTCACCATCATTTTCACTTCTCAAAACCTTTATTTTTTCTGTCTAATTTTCTATAAGAGCCTTGAAATCTTTAATTTTTTTAAAAACATCAAATTTATACTGTAAAAAATATACCCAAATATTTCTTGAGAAGGCATCCATAAATGTAGGTACAAAAACATCACCATGAACTAGATGCAAAATTCCTTCAGATCTTGTAGTACTACTAGGAAACTTAACTTGGGTTTGCTTTCCAAAAACACGGTGCTCACAAAAATAAAAATTTAATGGGAAATTAGAAATTCCTTCAACCATAAATTTCATTTTTAATGTTCAAAGGCCTTTCTCACCAATTTTCCCCATGCGTTGATGCCATAATATTATATTTGTTGCAAGAAAACTTAGAGCTTATTCTTCCATATTAATTTCCTCTACAATCGAAGAGTTATTACAATCAATACTTCCAATGCTAGCCTCAATTTTGAACAAAGTTCTTGTACGAACTCCCCTTGCAAACACTAAGCATCCATGAATCATATTGTAGTTATTATTATTGAATATCATTGTCACACCCATGTCATTCATCTTACCAACGAATATCAAATTCCTTGCCAAACTCAGAATATGCAACACACCAAGAAGGGTTTTAATTATTCCATCTTTTAACCTCAACTTGAATCTTCCTCAACCAAATTGTATCCCAAGAAGGATTTACCTCCATTTATATTTTTATATTCATATAACCCCTCCTTATAAGGAGTCATATGAAAATAAGCACCTGAATCAATCATCCATGAGTTATGGTGTTCACTTGAGCATGTTGCAGCTGAACAGGTCCCCTAAATATTCATTTTTGGTCTTTGTTTTTGCAAACGTTCCTTCATTAGATGAACAACTATTATAATTATTTTTAGATCTATAGTATCTTTTATAATACCCTATTTTACCATATTTCTAGTATTTCCTTTTGTTTGGAACAACAAAATTTCCCTTAGATTTTGATTTTATTTCTCTTGTTTTATTTTTGTTTCTTTCTTGAGAACAACCTCTCACAACCAAGGCATCCTTTTGATGATAATCCTTAGAATATTTTCATCTAATTTCCTCAGATAGCAATTTTCCTACTATATCCTCTACTTTCAGTGTAGAGGTAGTATTGGTGATAGCCATAACTAGGTTATCCCAAGAATCAGATAATGAACAATGTAGAGTAATACACTTTTCTTCTTCATCCATTTTTACATCTACAGAGTTTAATTGACTTACCACAGTGTTAAAAGCACTCAAATGTTCAGACATAGAGTTACCATCATTCATCCAAATTGAATGCAACTTATTTCAAAGAAAGAGATTATTTACCAGTGACTTTGTTTGATATAGTGCTCCTAGATTTTTCCATAACAACTTTATCATGGTCTTTGTCAATACATTCAACAATACTAAATCAGATAAGCATAATCTAATAGAGTTTCTTGCCTTCCTATCAATATTTAGACACTCATCATTTGTTTTTCCTGTTGGTTTTACTCCTGAGACCACAACCCACTAATCTCTATCCACCAATAGATCCTCCATCTTGAGTTTCCACAACTCAAAATTTTATCCATTAAATTTTTCAATCTCTACATGTGTGCTTCCCATCATTTTTCCTTCGCCTAGATTCTTTTGTGCACTGCTCCCACTCAAGAATTTATTTATCCTAGGTTTGAAACCCTTACTCCTTGAACAAAGCTAAAACATAGATCTGATACGAAATGAATAGAAATAACACCCTCATAAATGAAATCTAAAAAAGTAGTAAGTGCATAATCAAAGGAAAAATAGAGAAGAAGAAACACATTACATGAAACCCTTTCAGAAAAAAAACCAACAAAAATATTTCTTTATTGTATAAACTTGACCATATCCAATACAATAATATGCTTCTCTTGTTTTCTTACATCATGTTTTCTTGCACTCATATTCCTTGCACATTCCACACACCCACACACTAAAACCCTCATGCAAGTGTTGTTTTATATACGAAAAACACAAGAAGGGGATTTATAATACCATGGGCATAAAACCATGGGTCGATAATACATTAACCCAAAATTACCCATATGGGTCTAAACAATAGCTTAAACCTCAAAAATAAATTATCGGGGGCTATCGCCCCCGTACCTCCACTCGAGGTCTAGCCCAAACCCAAACCCTAGAGAGTATAGGAGCAGAGTGTCTAGTCATATTAGAGTTTCCACTTGAATAACATGGAAAATATTTGACATAATTCCAATATGTGTCAATGTGTGAGAAGTGTCCAAGTGTTATGTAATAAAGTGTGTAAGGTGTGAGGTGTGAGTTGTGAGAGTGCAAAGTATCAAGTAAGTCAAGAGTCATAGATGTTAGGTGTCAAATATGAAAATGAAGAGTCACATGATATGTGGAAATATGTAAAGTTAAGAGTCATGAGAGTTTGTCATATGCAAGGAATGTGAAAATATGCATCTCCAAGATGTTTGAGGGGAGCAATAGTTGAGTATTGAAAATTCATTTATAAGGTTATTTAATGGAGAAAATCCTTCATGAATTATATGGAATATCCTTGATATATTTGATGATTTATGAATAATATTTGTGTTTTCTTATTGGAAATATTGGTATTATATTGTGAATAATTTTATGTGCTTGGTCTTAAGATCCTAGGATTTTGGCATGTGAGATAATGGAAAAATTTCCATTAGTGGTATCAAAGTTACATTCTAGCCACATTAAAAAGACATGAGAAAGATTTATAAGAATATTGGAGAAGATATTGTGTTGAAGAAGTGAAAGATTTTGGAGGAATTTGCTAGATGATAATATTTGAATGGATTAATATGAGTGGAGTTTGTTGGATTTAATTTTCCTAAGTATTTTGGAGGAATATTGTTGAAGGATTTGAGCAGATGATTAATTGAGGATGTGACATTTTAAGATATATGTTTTCTTGTATGCTATTGGAGAAGAGTTGTTGATATTATCGTTGTAGAGACATGTGCTTGCTATTGAATATGAAGACATCATTAGATAAAATAAGAAGGATGTTGAGGATGTGAGGTAGAATATAAAAGAATATTATGCGAATAATATGTGCATAAATATTGTGTTAAAGCTTTGAGAAAATTTTTGGTACATCAAGACAAAGAACAAATCCCCTAAGAGCGCCTGTTAGAAAATAATGAGTGTAGTGACAATGAGATGAATTGATTGGTTAGAAGTAAAGTCTGAGTAGAAGTCATGAGAGGAGAATGAGGTTTTTGGGTTGAAGAGAGAACACTTGAAGATCCTAGAAGTAAACTACGAAGAAACTTGAGCAGACTGTGAATGATAGATAGAGATAAACCTAAGAAACTTGAGCAGACTGTGAATGATGCATACCTTAGAAGATAAAGGGAAGTCTCTCAATGTGTAATGCCTTTGGATAGTGATTCATTTAATTATCCTAATACCTTGATCATTTTGGATAGCATTGCATTTGATTCTTCTAGCATTTTGAATAGTCTGGACAACGTGTGGATAAAATAGTCAGAGTGGTCAATGCAAACATTGGGAAAAGAATTCAACTTGACATAAATTGTGGAATTAATAGGACATAAGGTAATTCTTTGATTGAATTAAGGTTTTACTTTGGTGTTTATTAATAACTTGGGAGTCTTAAGTTCATTGAATATTAGAAATTAAGTTTTGAGAATTTGGATATTAATTAATCAAAGACTAAAGTTTGGAGGTAAAAAGAATCTAAAACGAACCATATTAATGCATGGGATATATAAAGACAAAGTATTTGAAATCCAATATGAAGATTAAATTAGATGGTGTGTTGATGAAATTGAAATTTAAAGGTGAATTTGGCAAATTGTGAATTAATTTGAAAAGATAAGAATTAAATTTAAATTGAATGAATAAATATGGAGAATGAATGATTGATTATGAAATTGAATGAACATTAAATGATTTTGAATGGTTATTGAAATTTGAAGGATTGTGAATTTAAAATTTTAATTTTTTGGGAGTTATAAGTGGAGATTAAAAATGAGATTGAAATTGAAATTGGGAGATAAAAGGAGAATTGAAATTTGATGAATGTGAATGATTTGAAAATTTGTGATTGAATATTTATGAAGATTTATGAATGTGAAATTGATGAATTATTGATATGATTTGATAAATGTGAAAAATGAAAATTGAGTGATTGAAAGAAAGAATTTGAAATTAAATTTTGGGAGCTATAAGAAGAAATATGATGAATTGAATTGATTGTTTGATTGAAGATTGAATTTTTGAAATTGTTTACTTAAATTTGGGAGAAATAATGCATTTTATATCAAAGGAATTGATTTGAAAACAATTAAAAATTGCTTTGTATAAATAATCATGGAAGAAATTATTCAATATATATTTTCAGAGGATTGTGAAGAAATGTTGGAAAAGCTAAAATATTATACACAACATT